>CAOLHI010000089.1:0-600000 GCA_948474755.1 Ctenosaura bakeri | reverse complement strand
CAATATCAAAAGATGATTAAATTGCGACTAATCAAATGGAAACAAAGCAAATGAAACATTCTAAACCTTCATGTTTGTATCTAATATACATTTTGTATGTGACCTGGAAACTTGCTTTCTCACATGTAATTGTTTTTTTAAAAAAATGTTGGAAGCAAAATGAGTGAAGGTATCTTTCCAAATTCAGTTAAAAGCACTGCTATGTTACCTATATAGGAGGCAAAATAAAAATTTAATAATTTAAATATTTACTACTTTATATTTACTTTAAATATTTAGACTTAAATATATATTTTAGTAAGGGTTTTAAGAAACAGAGTTCAATCTATCTTTGAAGTGGTGTAGAGTGAAACACACATTAAACACAACCTATAATTTTGCAGATGTTCAACAATTAAAAATATTTTGCAATTTCTCTGCTAATCTACACTTTTTTTTGCTATACTACATAACTCAAACTTATTAACTTAAAATGATTGTGAGATTTTAATAATACCAATTATATATACTGTGGTACCTTTCTAAAAGTAGCTGAGAAAGAATCTCTCCATCTACAACTAATCATGCTTTACAATTAAAGCACTGTAAAATGTGGACAACTGATTGAAACAATAATGTATCACAGTAAATGAGGTGAGGAGAGATCCAGATGTAACTTTAGGTAAATAGGCTCACTTAAAAGCATGAAGCACCATGAATTCCTAGTCTGACAACTGTCTGCACAGTGGAACAAAGTCCACAGACTCCATGCACATACACACACATACACATACACACACCTCAGCTTCCCAGTTTCTTAAAGGAAGCCACAGGATTCTGGTAATCCAAATTTTCCATTTTAAAAAGTGTCCAAAGTAGAAGCTATATTGAATATGTGACAGCAAATAATCATAGTTGTCGTTATCATTGTCATCACCCAATATAATTTTCTGTGCTAGGCAAAGTTCTTAATTTCTTCAAACAACTATTACATTCATCCCTCTAAAGAACTACACACTTTTTTAAAGGGGTAGAAGATCCATTAACATTATTCTCCTTAAAAAGCCATTTTTAACCTAACAAGTCAACATAAGTGCTGCAACTGGCCTTCCCTCCAGGTTTGCCTTTTTGTTTTAATCCGAAAAGACTGTTCATACTTTGTAGCCAAGTCAGGTTTCATTTCTATGGCATGAATTTTAAAAGCCTACCGAGGACGCTGCATTCAGAAATCCAGCAGATGGCAGCAGGTCTCTGTGAGAAAGTTACTAGCTTTTGGCTTCTACCACCAGTTTATTATCAACAGTATTGATGATAAACGTTACCTTGGAAGGGTATATAGTAACCCAGTTTGCTCCAGCATCAGCTGGTATCTGCATCTCAGCTTTTGTTTGTTGTTATTTTCAAAAATTGGGCTTTCACTTCTAAAAACAAAGTTATGTGCACTTTTCAACCCCATTGTGCAAATATGTTTAAACCACGTTAACAGTTCTGATCACCTATGGCTGGGAAATTCCATATCCTCAGGGCTCTCTGGCCATTGATCCACCTGCCATGCTATCCCTATCCATTGTAGAGTATGGGTTTCACACCACATTCTCAGGGTTAATTCTTAAACTTACTTTTTGCAGAGTAGTGCACACTCAGCACGTGTGTGTGTGTGTGTGTTCCATTCTTTTGGCATGGGCTGCCCATAAACCCTATTAAAAGCAAGCAAAGGACTCTAGAATCTGCCTAGTTAACTACCTATCTAGTATTAGATAACACAAGTAGAACAGAATGGCTAAACAAACAAAATCTAGGAGAACTTGCTCATAATTTTCAGTTGTGGAACACCAGCGTTCTGAAGAGGACAGTTGGAAAACCACTGATTAATGGTGAACAAGGAGACAATGCAACAGAGACCTGGTTAGATTGTCCTTTGTTACCCAACTGAATGGGCTCTGACCCTATTCTCTCCCCCTTTTTTTTAAAGCAATGTATCCAACAGTTAGGGTGAACGTAAATTAATCGGGAATGGTTAAGTATTCTATCCACATGAAACACAATCCTGAGAACTGGCCCAGCATCAACCCTGTGAAATGCAAGGTAGCTGTGGTAATTCAAGATTCTCATCTTTATGTAATGCCCACTCATTTTAGTGAGGCTTCTATGTTGTCGCTGTTGTGTCCCTTCAAGTTGTTTCCGACTTAATGGTGAGGCTATCTACTGGGGTTTCTTGGCAAGATTTCTTTGGGAGGGGGTACCATTGCCTTCTTCTGTGGCTGAGACAGTGACTTGCCCAAGGTTTCCCACAGGGTTTTCATGGCTGTGGGGGATTTGAAACCTGATCTCCCAGAGTCCTGGTACAACTCTTAAACAACTACACCATACCATTTCACAAGTCTCCTATACACCTTCCTAAATCCTGCAATACATCACACATATAAACTAACAGAAAAAATAAAAAGAGAGTTGCAATAGAAACAGAAAATAACAAAATGGGTAACTTTTTTTAGAAGGTAAAAAAAATCCTATCATAATACTAGCACTTTTGGGAGAGAGAGCCATATTATGTCCATTTCAGTATTAAAAGAACGGGAAGAACGAAAGATGGGGAGCAGTCTTATGGCACTTTTAAGACTAACTGGTTTATTTTGGCATAAGATTTTATGGAACTCAAACCACTTCTTCGGATCTATCAAATAAATAAGTCCCCCCTCAAACACACATACAAAATCAGTAGTTACATTAGTTTAAAATTAGCCTGGGTGACCCTCTAAGATAGCACTGGCAAATTCTGTTCTCTAGGATTTCCCAAAACCGACACCTAGAAACCTGTTTGGGTTGCATGGAAAAAGAAGCCCAAGTACAGCAAGCTAACAAAATACACAGAGGAGAGGACAACGGACACCAAAAATATTCTGAAAATGCAGCTGAAGTAGCCCACTTCTGACAAACATAATTTCATGTCTGTCAGTTTACATTTCCTTAAGAAGAGAAAAAGATTTTTTTTTCTTTTTAGTTTCCATTATAACCAAAATGGTTGCCTCAAATAAAGCACCCACCATCACACCGTGGAAGCCTGTTTGCAACGTAAAGTGGAGAAGACAAGGAGAGTTGATGGGTTTTGATAGCCAAAGTTGCCAGAGGAATTGCTATACTCGGTGACAGGCCAAATAACAACATCTTCTGCTTGTTTCTTTGCTCTTGACTGTTTTGCAATCAAGACATACAAGTGTCTGTCAGTTTTTAAAGGATATGATCCTTCAGTGAAAATTACAGTGCAATGAAAGCTTTTTGCTTCTATTAAAATTCATCTGAGTCATGTGGCAAGGGGAAAAAGCTTGTAGAGTAAATTCTGCTGTCAGTCTAATAAACATTCTGTTCAGAGGGTCTATCTATCAAAAGATAAATTATAGTTAAAAGTCCTTCATTAAACCTAGGGGGGATATAATTACATCAAATTGCACAGTTTCAGTATCCATAGCAAACGTCTTCCTTTTACAAATACTTTCAAAATAATAATAAAAATAACCTGCATCTTCAAAGGAAACAAATATCAAGTTCGCTTCTCTAGACTGACACCAGATTTTCCACATTATGTAGCTGTAAACTGTAAAGAATACATTTAGTTGTTCCTTAATCTCCAAGACATATTTTTTTAAATATTATCCAGCTTGAAAACTACGCTGTTTTTGTTCTTCCAAAGAACAATCAAGCTTGTACCACTGACTGTTAAAACGAGGAGCAAGTAACAGGGTGAGGAAACTGTTCCCAACTGTTGTGCAGTAAAAAGCTTCCTCCTCTCTGTCAACCATCACAGGCCCTACCAACCCTATTGGTTTTTACTATCTTCATATTTCCCTATCTTCTGGATTCCTTTCTCTGCAGGACTCCTGCTTTCCTTGGAATGAGATGTGAGAATCAGTAAGCCAAAAGCTTTCAAATGCAGGCCTTTGTTATTGATGAGCTGTTCCCTTTCCTTTTGTATTTGTTTATTGTTCTTTAGACTGTTTTGAGGGGGGGAAATGAGCTATTGCAATTTTTTAAAAAAGGCAAAAAAACAACAGTCAACTTCTCAGGAAGGTCCTTTGTTTGGGGGCACAGCTGGGGACAAATCACCCCTCTGAACGTAGGATGGCAAACAAGTATAGGCAAGGGATCTCTCTCTCTCTCACACACACACACACACACACACACATTGTATCCAGTGCATTTCTACTGTCACTGAACGCCAGCAAAATCCTCCTCCCCCTTCTTAAAAGCATTCCTTTGTAAAACAGTTCCTCAGCATTAAAAAACAGCCTGACAGAGGGGTGCCTGTGAGCTGCAGAACACATACCAAGGATGTTAACATGTAGGCTCATCTGAGAAATGTGCAGGGTTTTGGAAGACCAAAACAATGCCTGGCTCAGAAACAAAGATGACTGAAAGCTTACCAGTACCACCAAATCACAATCCTTGCATCTGTAGTTTAACTGAAAGGTGACCAAGCCTTAAATCAGAGGTGAGGACCCTCAGACAGGATTTTCCCCCTGCTCCTTTAAACATTGTGAATGTGAATTGAGTGGCTGATGAGTAAAGGAGCAGCCAGCAAATGCTGCAAGAGCAGGCAGGCATTTGCAAAAATCACAAATTGAATGACTGAAAAGAGAAACAGTAGAGAGCCACTGTGGTGTAGTGGTTTGAGTGCTACAGGCCTGGAGACCAGGGTTTGATTCCCTGCTCAGATTTAGGCCCTTTTTGCACAGCATTTTCCATGGGAAAGGGCGCCTGGAGCGTCACGTGATTGTGAGGAGCGATCTGTACAATACGTTCACAATCGTGCGATGCTCTGGGGGCCGGCAGGCGCCGATTACGCACCTTTTCATTTTTGGCTAGAAGCCAAAAATGGTGCACAACTGCGCGTTGCTCCTGGGCCCCACATGCACTTACCTGGTGTGCGAAGCCTCCGGAGCTGCACCGGTCGCGCTTCCTCCCCCAGTGCAGCTTGGGAAACTCCCAGGTTGTGCTGAAGAAGGAAGAGGAGGGGCTCTCACACAAGCAGGCAGCTCATGCAGAGGTGAAGGACCCTGAATGTGAGAGCTCTCGCTGGAAGCTGCTCACACGATGCCCGCACCCCAGTGCCGGAAGAAGGTTAGGTGCAGAAAGGGCCACAGAAATGCACTTGGTGACCTTGAGTGTATCACCCACTCTCAGCCCCAGAAAACCCTGTGATAAGTTTGCCTTAGGGTCACCGTAAGTCAGAAATAAGTTTAAAGACATACAAGAGGGAAACAACAGCAAGGTTTTCTATTTAAAAAACTGCTTTGGTAAACCTATCATGAAATACCAGTTCCACCTTTTGTCATCCTTGCTGAGCGCAAACCTGCCCAGTCACAGTTTACTGGCAGAAAAATAAATCCTGAAGGGAATAGGAAACTGAGTCATATTGAGTGAGACCACTGGTTCAGTATTGCCGTGTGTGTGTGCGTGTGCACCTTCAAGCTGTCTGTGTACCTGTCTTCCATTGCCTTTCTCTGAAATTTAGTCTACAGCACTTGGTATTCCTTGGCAGTCCCCCACTCAAGTATTAACTAGAGCTGACCCTGCTTACTTCTAACCCTCCAGCATTTCTTAGATGAAAACTTAGACATATGTGGGCAAGCAACATCAGAATGTGGTCAAGATGAAAAAAAGATGTTAATGAGGCAGAACACACAAGCTAGGAGAGGCTTGCAGCAATTTGCTTTGGCTTGAGCCCCTTGGGAAAGGTAAGGTGCTGACCTTCCTCTCCTTCCCTCTCTACCTAGCTGAGTTGAGTGCGAATTACTTCTGCATTGTGGGCTTAGTTTGCACCAATGGCAGTAAGGTGAGGAAGAACAGAGAAAGTGGGAGGAGACAGAGAGAAAGCTGGGGCACTTTATAAACTGAAAAGGTGGGACAAGAGAGGGTCAAGTGGGACAGTCCTTGCCAGATCAGAGCAGTTGGGGGTATGCTGTCTGAGTTCCATCTTGGATAGACTCAGCAATGCTGATGTTTCAGGTGCAACTACCAGGTGGAAATGACCTTTGTATATGCTAAGAGTGAGGGAATGACATTTTCCCTGTGCTAAGAGTCAGTGAAATAATTATTACCTCAAAGACTTTTATTTATTCAGACACCTTCTCATAATCACAGTTGCCTGGTGGATTTTAATCTGTTTTTTCAAATTATATTTATCCTGTGATACTTAGTCACTGTATAATTGGTTCCATAGTACAATAAACATGCAATCCTACATAGGATGATCCTACACAGTACACATGTGTATATCTTATAAGATAAGCAAAAGGACCATACACAACAGTTATAACAGCTGATAATTCAGTCACACCAGTTTTTCCTATGTCAGCCCTGGTCCTGAAGTTAAGAAACCATAATCTATCTCTAAAATGAATAGAAACATACTTCCTGGTCAGTTCTAACTCAGTCATTTTAAGCTGAATTCTGCTTATGAACTAAATTCAATTTCTATTCCCAGTAAATCAATGGGACCATTCAGCAGTTGCTTAAATGTGTGCGCTCAGGTTGCAGTGCTGAGAAGAGGGAGAAAGGACAGCAAAATACTTCAGGCATGACTGTACGGAGGCAAAATACCCTGGTCCAGGAAGCAACAACAACAACAAATCAAACAATATATTACAAAATAAATTTTGTTATCTCAAGAGACCAGAGTGTCTACCTCTATTGCTTGTGATCGTCATCTTGTCCCAGGCCCAGTTCCAGCTATCATTAGCCCTGTCTAGCAACTGGACTGAGCACTTTGAACTTCTTTCCTCTGCAAGCTAAGGAAAGCACACCATGCATCTCCAGTCTATGAAAGCTGATAATACAGTGAAATGTGTAGCTTTTAAGGTGGCACAGGACTCACTGTCTGCCACAGTTGTCCACAACAAAAACTCACTTTGACACCTGGCTAATAAGTATATGTTCCAGGAAGTTAGTAAGAACTTAGAAACTATACACTTGAGTGACCAGTGTTTCAAGTATCTTAGATGGCATACAATTGGCACTCATTTCTGTTGTTCCAGAATATTAGCAGAACACACCTTCCATTCAGATGGAAGTCCATCTACATGCGGTGGGACTTAGTTTCTAGTAAATATCTTTAAGACTGTATTCTGAATTCTCTTATATAGTTCCCTTTACTTCAAAGTTCTCATCATATATATGCTTAATTGGCATGGCATAAACTGAAAAATACATATTTCGATTATTAACACTTGACAGTTTGGAAGTACTCATCTTGTTTGAGTTTCATTCTATAAATTGATTAAATACAGTGAGCTGTCTTCCATCCCACAGCTCTCTATTGATACAACCACCATTACCTGTGGGAAATGTCTATGATCACAGTAACTGAAAATGCAGTGCTATGATCAACAAACAAATGTAGTAATTTAACTTAAGCCTGAAGATCCCACTTCGTGTGAGACACCATCTGTGTGAACATGTTCTTAGTGATCATTTCGCTAAGAACACTGTTAACAGAAATGTCAGCTAAAGGCCTTTGGAGTTAATTTATAGCCAAAGGTAAAGGTTCACTTTCCCTGCATAAAATAATTTGTACTTCAGGCAGGAGGAATAAACCCCTCATCTAATATATAATACAAAAGGGGCTACTAAAAACACATGAATGGGGAATAGAAATGAGAATGTCACCACTATGCAGTATGTGTCTCAGGAACAAAAACTTAATTAAAATAGCAATTAATTTTGCTCTCACTTCCCACTTTTAAATCTACCGCGTAATACATCACACCCCAGTGGGGAAAACTTCCCAATAAGGATTAAGGCTTCACAAAACAGATTCCTTCCACTTTAGGTTAAGGTTGAGCAGTCAGAGTCAAAAGCATACAGAAATAAAGCTTGTAGCTGTCCTCCTTGTGTGGAGTTACAACACAGCCAGACAAGGTAAAATGAACAGATAACAGTTAGAAAACGGTTTGAATAGCAGAGCTCTGTACATCTGCAGTCACTGGAGCAGCCTGTTAGCATAATGCTTTGACAACTCCATCAACGCAGTCTCAAGGTAGCTGTCAATCAGGATGCATCATTTAATACAACAGCACTCAGAGGATTTTCCTCCTATAAGCCACATGACAGCGTATCTACAGCTCTATTTACACCGGCGCCTACTTCTGTTTACAAGGCGCTTGTAATTAGAAAGCATGCAACAGGCAGCAATATTATTCAGATCTCCATTTTGCCAGCTTGCCATGCAAAGTGTGATCTTGCTTCACAGAGTCATGCTAAATGACAAAAGCGCTATTTTTCTTCAGCCTCTGTGCTCAGACAGCACTTCATTTGCAGCTATCTATAATTAGATTAATGGTGTAGTGCAGCACAAAGCAGGCCCACTTCACATCAGATAGCATATGAATTAGGACAAACACTTATTTCAATTCCAGGCAGAGAAAGCAGTGACTGGGGTATTTAGCATACCCTTTATGGTGGAATGAGATGTTAATTGTGTACCATTTACCTCTAAACTGCTTGCTTGTTGTATAAATCACTGGGCTAATTGATGCAGAGATAGAAACGTAGCCACAGGCAAGAAAGCAAGGGAATGAGAGCTGAAGATGGTGGATAAAGGATTATCCAGTAAAACCATATGGAGATGAGGTTCCTTTGAAACCTGCTCATGAGCTGAAGACTTCTTGAAAAAACTACCAAAAAAAAAGTGCCATACTGATGTGTTGAGAAAGAGTTTACCTCATTGCTTAGGAGCAATATCTTTAAGCGGGCAATGGTGTCAACAGAAAACTAAATGAAGACATGTGTTCAATGAATTCCAGTGGGGGAGGACATATTAGCCTGTTGTAGCAAAGACAACAAAGAGTGGCACATTAAAGACTAACTGTTTTATTGTGGCATAAGCTTTTCTAGAAAAGAGAGCACCTTCTTTATCAGATACATGAAATAGATTCAAGTCTACAAAAACTTCTGCCACATAAAGATTGTTTTTCTTTAAGGCACCACAGCTTTTGTTTATGAATAGTCTTCTTGCAAGAAATTATGACAAAAGCCAACAAGATGAAATAAGAAAAAAAAGATTTGATGTAATAGCCTTAAGGAACACTCAGAAAGTTACAAGTGCAAGTATTTTCTGCAGAGAGATACAAACTCCTATATATAATACAAGTAATGATATTCAAAATAAACAAAACTCCTCACTTAGTTGGGCCAAAGACAAGTCAAAGCAAAAATATCCTCAAAAGTACTCTATATGGATATCTGATCAATATTGTTTTGTTGCTGTGTGCCTTCAAGTCAACTCCAATTTATAGCAACTCTATCACAGGGTTTTCTTGGCAAGATTTATTCCAAGGAGATTTTCCACTGCCTTTGTCTAAGGCTGAGAGACATGATTTACCCAAGGTCATCCAGTGGGCTTCCATGGTTTTGTCCAGGGATTTGAACCCTGTTTCCCAGAGTCCTAGTGCAATATCATGCAAAACCACTGTACCACTTGGACTCTAATGCAACATAAGATAGTTTGATGCAAGAGAATTACTAACAGCAAGAACACTTGCCAGAGTTATAACTCTTGCCGGCATCACTCACTAGTTATAATTCTTCCAAACTCTGCCATTTCCCAGAGTGGTTGGCTACCTAGATGCTTAAATTTTATATTAACAAAGGGTATTAATTGTAATTTTTTATTAAAATATTTCTATCCTGCCCTCTATCCCGAAATCAGAGGACAATGTACAATTAAAACAACATGAACCATTTAAAACGATTCCTGATAAAAACAATAAAATAATTTTAATAGGATAAAAAAACATATTAAACAGATCAACAAGTCAAAATAGCAGAAAAGGCTAAAACTGTTGAAAGCATGTATATGCACACTTAAAAAAAATAAGAAGATGCACCACCAGCTTTTTTAAAAGTAATGTTTTAACTTAGGGACTAAAAGAAACCAACAGAATCTTTTTACTATCAGTTTTCTAGCAGTATGCAGTCTCTTGTTGGTCATATAACAAGGCATGATTTTCTTATATTACTTTCCTTTCATGGTTCTAACATGTATAAAAGAATGAGTGACTACCATATCTAAAGCAGAGTGGGATTCAAGCAGCCCTACAGACTACAAGTTCCACCAATCTAAGCTCCAATGTAGTGAGGAACTCTGGGAGCTGTAATACAACATCTGGAGGGCCACAGGATTCCTGTCTCAGTGTAAAATGTGGTGTATTCCTCTGCTCTCAATCCACTTATACATGATAGGGGTATTACACTGTACAACATCAGGTGGGCACACATTTTCTATTTTAATAGTATGTAGAAATTAGTATCTATGTATAGACACTTTCCTGAAGTTTGGCCTGAATCATGTTTGCATTTGGACATTTAGAAATTGAATCCCTGATTCCTTTCCAAGTCAAAGTCCATATTTCTGTCTAAGAAAGAGACAGATGTGCTTCATTCTTACTTCCCTGCTTTAAGCATCATTTTGAAACACCCAAATAATAAAGTAACAGAAACAGAATATCTGAACTGAACTCTTCATGAAATTTCCACCATTTATCCTCTGCTAGTGGCTAGTGCAAGCTGGTCAGTCAGGTTCCAGTCTGACCTTCTGTGAGTCAATACTGGAGAAGAGGCCAGAGAAAACAGGTGAGAGAGATAAACCATGGTGCACACAGACACAGACACAGGTTTTAAATCTGCTTTAACTGTCAGCCTGTATCCCAAGAAACTCTGGAAACTGTAGTTTTTCCAGGGGTCTGGACATTTCAGAGAAAATAGTATTTTCATTCAACTATAGTTCCAATGATCTTTGGGGGGGGGGTTGAAGCTGAAGGTATATAAACTAGCAACCGAAGTTAAGCAGAGGCCTGGAGCCACACATCTAGGTGTACCAGTATTCTGCTGGTAAACAAACAGTAAGCAGCCAAAGACACTCAAAAGAGGTTCCAGTTTGGTGTGCTGGTGTGTCCCCAGTTGTATGGATGTGTTCCACAGAAACAAAGCCACCGACGACAACATCTTAGGGGGATGTGGCTGAAGGTAAGAAATGGGTTCCAGATCTACAAGAACTGGATACTATTGTTTTAAATAATGTGCTTATGTTTATACCATTATGTTTTTGACTCCAGGGTGAACAAACAATTTAAACATCACTTTGTGAGGTGTTGCTGCACAATACTTTAAAAGAGCAAATGCAATGTTGCAACTGCATTTCATCTTCTGGGTGTATTTTCTGATCCTAAGAACTTCCAGGATCCCATCTGATTTTGCTTTAGAAAGAAAGATGACTATGTTTTTCTTTAAGTAGTAACAGCTTTCCTTTTGAGGATTCTATATATCGGTTATGACATTTATGTCTCAAGCACATAATTTCTCTCTACTTTTTCTTATAAACACCAAAGAATGAAAATGTTGACCAAAATGCTTGATAGCCCATATGTAGTTCTTCCTCCCACTCCATTCCATATATAAAATAGCCCTGCTGGGATCAGTATCACTCAGTATCAATCAAGAACAGCTTCCTCTTTCTCACCAAAAACTTTGGGTAAGCCTTCAAGTAAGGCATGAATGGAACATTCTCCCCGTCTGCAGCTGTGAAGGTTCCATTGAGCTAGCATGGTGGACAGCCACTTTTAGACTTGCCCATCCTGACCCAAAGCTACCTAATCCTCTCCCTCTTTTGAAGTCATCTGAAAAGTCACCACTATCCAATCTTTAAGCAGCAGATTCAACAAATTAATGATACATTTATTCTGAGGAGCTGCATTTTCCTCCTATGCATCTTTTTTCAGTTGTGTCTTGAGAAGGAATTATCACATCCATACAGATTAATAACTCAACCAGAGATTTATGAGAAAGCATTATGATTCTTGGACACCAAATCTGGTTTTGGACTGACCAATTCACCACAACCTTAAGTTATTTCTCACAGTCACAGCAAGTTTCCAATTTTATGAATTATACTATGGGGGAAGAAATGTCGGGGTGGGGAGTCAACAAGCATGACTTCATAGTTTTGTTATTGCCTGTTCACTCAGTCTGGAGAGAGCTTAACAGCTCACAACTGACTCCACATAATTTGTAATGATATAACAGACGCCCTTCTTCTTTCTTTGTCTCATCTAAGCCAATTTCACAATCTTTCTTTCCTTATCTCCATTCTGTCTCATGGAGGCACTCCCAAGCATATACACCTATATGGATACAAATACTCCTCTCTCAATCTCTCTCTCTCTCTCATTTGATGCTGGAGTCTTTTATGGCTCTGTTACCTCAAAGAATATCTCAAGTAGCATTTCATATGATTGTTAATGGCCTTCTCAATGTTGCATTTTTCTGCTGCTCAGTAATGTGTGTATATATGCGGAGGAGGAGTGTGTTTCTGTATGCAGGCCATTGAGCAAGCATGCTACCACTGACATTGCCAGGCAAGCAAACAACAAAGTACTATACCACATGGTTGACATCCTTCCTTTGCCATCAACAATCATATATCTGCTTCTTCCACCCCACTAGGAAGGAAACCCCAGAGAGATCACAGCATCAGCTGCTTGTGTGAAGGCTCAGACAAGATTCATCCAGGCTCTACAAACCCAGCAGGGAAGGAGGCACTCTATAAACCCTTTTCCTCCTTCATGTAGTATTGTCACTCTGGGAAGTAGAAAGCAGATTTTACTATAGCTGCCTATGCTGAAGCTGGCATGCTAGAGTGCAAGAAGGGTGATTTGTCCAGTCAGTGAGCAGTAGCCGGGAGAACTCTTGCTCCACCACCTTTTGTGAAAGATTTTTTTGACAGTTACATCATGGTCCCAAGCTTATTTCTTTACTGACACTCTCAGAAAATTCTATGAAGTTGCAAGAGGGATAGGGATTTGAAGTATATTAACAAAAGGGTACTAATGGGTATTACCATACATGCTGCACTTGCAAGTTCTTGATATGTAGCAATTATCATTATTACAAGATGACAGTTTAATACTCAACTAATTTCAGTAGCTCTTCCCAGACATATCACACTGTCCTAGTACTGGTAGGCAATAAAGAAAGGAATCCCCCTGTGTTTGCCATGATACTGAAGTTCAGCAGTTGAAATTTTTTGTCAGTAGACTAATGAAGAGTGGTACATAATCCTCTTTCATCATTAGCAAGGCTGACAACTCCAAAGAAATATGAGCGACGGCTGGGCAACCAAAGGGACTCTTGAAAATGGAAAGAAGTAGCACCAGAAATAAACTATGTTGACTACGTGGAAATAACACCTCCCAAGTGTGCAGCTAGTTGACACAAATGGAAATGCATGGAGAAAAAAGAGCTGTGAAGCTGCCTAACAGCCCCGTTCCTAATCATTAATCACTTTCCCCCGCAAGACCATTTAAACTAGACTATTACAGCCTGCAGCAATAGAGTAACACTGCTATCACTTGCATGTTCACGATGTTGGTGTTAACAGGAGAAAATATATGGTTGGTTCACTTACGTTCAAGTCCCACAGCATTTGCTACCTTTAATTGAAAAAGGCAGTTAAACATGAAGTAAATCATTCCATTAGCTTAAGCTGTTTGATAACATCCAATTGATAATGTCAATATGTTATACTGACACAATCCATCACCTAATCACTCCTGGGCCTACGTATGGAGACTGTCCATTCATGAAATCACTTGGCTTCTTTCTCATGCTCTCTTTCATTTAACAAATATAAAAGTCAGCAAGGACATTTTTTTTTTTTATCATAAAGGAAGTCTGCTAACACAATGAATAGTATTAGAAGCTCTGTTTCTAACAGGTTTTTTCCCCCTTAACTAAGGAGGTTATAATATTAACCAAACGGCCAATTAATAAAGACTAGCTCCAGGATAGGCATTATATAAGTTAGGCACACAGCAAGATGTGGACCTGCATCCTCCCTCAAGTTTGTGCATCTTCCCTCCATTCTTTCTCCCTGCAAAAGAATCCGTGCCATGAATTTTGGAGCCCCAGCTTGTGTCATCTGCTCATACTCTTTTCCACAATGAATTCAGTGCAGAAGTAGGGCCTACTCATATAATTATATGTAATTTCTTCTAACACACATGAAACATACAGAATATGCACAGTGGAGGAGGGCATAAAAGACCTATTTCCTGTGCCAGCACTTTCATAAGGAAAGCTGGATGTAGACTGCTTCGGAGACATCAGAAATTCCTGCTTGTGAATTAGGAATGATGGACAGCTGATATGCCTGGACCCACAGAGCCCACTAGTGAATTGTGGCTGTGTGAAGTATAAGCATGCCTTGGATTGGTTGTGCCTCCAAGCAATTTTGCCATAATTCCAGAAACTGGCAATTTCTGAAATAGGGAATTTGAACAAATATATTTAATCCATACATGGGCATATGAATTGCTTATAAACAGGTAACAGCCTTGAAAAGACATGTACAACTCATGTGGTTCTGACAGATTAGTTAGAAGCAGGGTATCATATGTGCTATATAAGACACTGAATGAATTGAAGTTCTAATCTTTTAAATGCATGTTTAAGAAAGATGATACTTCATGCAATCCCCTGAATCACAGAAGGTGACCAGTCTGCTATAAATAACATCTGTAAACCAAATGCTAATTTCTCATTATTTATTATGGGCAAATAACAAGTAAAACTGAGAATTTCACATATTCAGATATGTTATCTGTGTTTTTATGTCATAACATAATGCACAATATGCAGATGGACTCTTTCCTTTTCATGTAGACAATTAAAAGGATTACAATGAGCTTTTCCTTCATTTACAAAAACAGCCGGCATATGATGAAGATGTTATCTGGAATGGATTGGCTATTACAATATAATTGCAATAATCCCTTCAAAACATGGCTAATGAATGTAACGTTCTTGTTGAGTCAAAAAATAAGCAGAGGTTCAGTCAATTTTTACTGACCAGTAGACAACTTTATTAAAATAAAGAAAAATCTCAGGCTTGCCATTCTGGTCTGATTTTGCTTACCCCCAAAGAAAGGATAGTGGTTTAGATTTGGTACATTCATTAAAAAGTGCACAATCTTAGATGAGTGTGTTCTACAAGCTTCTATTGTGCTATGCATGTGCTATACTTCCACATATGAAAATAATTACTATGTATTACTTTACAAATGCAGCCTTTTGGAAAACAGGGTACAGTCACTTTGCTTTATACAGTGTTTCACTGGCTGGAGATGCACATACAGGTATATGGTTTCGTATATGAACATTAGCAGCATGTATTAGTCAGTCACTGGGGTAAATGTGGTTCTTTTGTAAAAGAAGCAAATGTTTGCTGCAGAAAAAAAATGCTGCTACACTATATGTTTAAAACCAAAAAGACATCATGGGCTATTATTTACTTATTTTGGGGCTTGGTTTACTGTAAACTAGGCCTATAGAGCAATTGCATGGAATGGAAGAACTCTTTAATTTAGCCCTCACACAACAAGATTGACTTTTCCTGTTGGAAGAAGGAGATTTCTCAGCCCTGACCTTTCAGATTTTGGAATGAGGAAAAAGAAAGATGAATGGTTACTGTGGTGACAAGGGGCTGGAACAAAGCTCCAAAGTTGAATGTTTTCAATGGCTCTATGGTCAGAATTATACCCTGATAAGATTGTTGTTGTTGTTGTGTGTGCCTTCAAGTTATTTCCAACTTATGGTGACTTTAAAGCGAACCTGTCATGGGGTTTTCTGGGGGCGGAGAGTGTGCTACACATCCAAGGTCATCTAGTAGATTGCACAAGCCGGAAATTGAACCCCAGTCTCCAGAGTCACAGTCCAATGCTCAAACTACTACACCAACGCTGGCTCTTAGACAAGCTCCTAAGATCACATTATTTGCTTCCAAACAATTATGTTTCTAGGCAGAAAAGTAGGGGGTTTTTTTCTCCTCCTGACTTGCCATGTTTGTCTAGCTGCCTATGTCTTCAAGTTGTCAACTTACGGAGACCTCATCCATCTACCAGTTCAAATTAAATTTTAATAATTTGGGGGAAATGACTAATCAGAAAGCATAACTTTGGTGGTGTCAGTGGATCAAAAGATAACTGCACTGTTACCCTGTTCTCTGGGGGTCCCGGGAGGGGCGCCCAAATAACCAAATGCAAACACAAGTTGGGAGAATTAACTGGAGCACTCTCTTAAGCTAGCGAGAGGCAGGGTAACTTAGCAGGGATCTTGTAACCCAATGTCTACGGGGTCAGGTCAGTCAAGCAGTCAGACAGGTTTTAAAAATAGCAAAATGATGTTTTATTAAACAGGACAAACAAACAGTAAAGACACCACAAACACACAGCTAACTTAGAAATTAGAAACGAGAGTTTCAGGGGAAATGGGTGATACGACACCTTTTCTCGTAGTCCTGAAGAACTTGAAGATGGCAGGTAAGAAAGCTCAGCGTGGTTCGCTGAGGGGAGCTCATCAGACAAAGCAACAGCAAGGCGGGATGGAAGTCCAGAGCGATCTGAGGTGGTCTCGGAATCGGTGAGTTTTTATAGGATGAATTGTGCCTACAGGCCATGCCATACTCGGTGAGAACAATGCGAGTTTGGAGTGGGACAAAGCTTTGGGAAAGGTCAAGTTTAACATGACGGGCTTAGCGCAGGTTTAACAATAGTATAGCCAGTATGCAAACAGCTTGGCATTGTCAGACTATCGGCACGAGGCCGGGCGTCTTTGTTTAGAGTCGCGCTTAAGCAAGAGGTGTTTGCAGGGAGGTCCCTGAAGCAACAGAGTGGCTTTGTTCTGCCTACCTAGGTGGAGAATGGAATGTCCAACAATTACCAGCCGTGCCTGTGTACGTGCTTGTCCGGAGGCCTCGCAAACACGTGGAGCAGGGTGGCGGAGGAAGGCCGAATGGATTTGATATCAAAAAGAGATATCTAGTGCTATCACTGGGTAGGCCCGAACTATAGTAACAGCACCCTAGAGGAGGAAGTTACTGTTTTCTTGCTCTCCTCCTCCCTGATTTTATTTGCTGAAGATTTTGTTTGTTCTGAGGCCCTGGTCTGTCTTTCAGCACTCATTTTGTGAAAGAGTTCAGCTTTTTTTTTTTTTCAAATAGTGGGTTAAGTTTTGCAGTGTTGAGTCTTCCAAAGATTCTTCTAGATTCTACCTTATTTATTCATTTAAATTTTTTTCAAAATTTAACTTAACTCTTGGAGTCAATAACCGTAAGTCTTCCTTCTGAACCTTCCTGAATACTATGCAGCTCGGAACTTAGTAAACTTTAACTAACAGGCTGATGTAATATGAGAATGAACTGCATTAATTTATAAAAAGCTAGCTTTAGCTAATTTTGCACACTACAAGTTTAGTACGAAAGACTCAACTTTTATTTGATTCTTCGATCCAAGTTGTTTTAACCACGCTATTATAATTTCTCAGAAATTAAATTATTTTCTTCTGATTTCTGGCTTATTGTGTCTTCATCTCACAGACCTGATTAATTTTTGCCTGATTTGATTCAAATAAAAGTTTAACTTGTGGATAGCCTCAGGCTGCTTTTTGCCCTGGGACAAACAGAGAACCTAATTTTCACTGATTATGCAAGAAAAAATTCATACTGGTCACACTAGGTAGTAATGAACAGAAATTTCCTTCATATTATACATACGTCTCTGATAACGTAATAATCAAAGCTCCTAAAATGGACACTTCTGCTGTTGCTTAGGGAAAGGCTCTAACAATAACCTGTGATGGATTCACCTTAGGGTTGACCCAAGTCGGAAAAGACTTGAAGGCACACAACAACGTAGTATCCCACAAGTGCAGAAAACCTGTTGCATGTATTGAAATTTTAAAAACATTTTCCCTAGGCAGAATCTTCCTAGTTATTCAGCAAAATCTTAGTCCCCATCACAGATTATCTTATTGTATAATACTTAAATAATAATTCAACTTTAGGGTCATTGCAAAAAACTTGCACCTTCACATGTTTACAGACACTGCACACCCACATCTCCTCAGATATAATGGCAACTCTCAAGAACTTTTAGACGATGAATCTTCCGTGTTTACAGAAAGAATTTTCCATCTGTGCTGTTGAGGGTTGCCATCAGGTCTCTTTTTAACCAGCCAACCCTTAGCAGTTAAGGCCCTAAGCTAGACAGTGGCTGAGAAAAGTAACAACACTGTGTATTAATTATATCATTCTCATTCCACGTGCGGATGCCTGAGCAATATCACATGCCACCATAGCTGAAAACAATCACTACTGTATACGCTGGTGTATAAGACGTATCTGTGTATAAGACGCACTCCATTTACACACTTGCAAATACCATTTGCCGGTGTATAAAACGTACCGGCATATGAGATGCACCCCATTTTCAAACAGTATTTTTTGAGGAAAAAGTGAGTCTTATACGCCAGCAAATACTAATAAATTTATTAGTCTATAAATGGTGCGAATTTTGTGTTTTTATGAAAGGATACACAACTGGTAGCCTAAGCCATGGCACTGACTCACAATTATTTGTGTACCAAATTCAGATTTTCAAAATATTTATTTTTAAGGAGAAAATTATATAAAGTTGCAAATAAAAGTGTGTGTAACAAGAGAGTTTTCAACTCTTTCCTCCCCGCTGAGCCAGTCTCCAAATTGAAGCTCTTTCTGCCAAGCATTTCACATTAAATTATGGAGTTTTCTCAAGGGCTAAAGAAAACAGTTATTAAGTGTGTGAGCTTTGGCCGTTATTTCACAATTGAGTTAACCTCCATCCTCAGGGCAATATTTTGCAGCTGTTGTTTAAAGTAAGTCAGCTTTTTGTTTTTGTTTTCCAATTAGACTTAATTTTAGTGTATAACATTTAAGAGAACAGTGCATGGAGAAACACCCTATATTCAGGGAATCATCTTATTTTTTCAGGTAATTATAAAATTAAATCCCGATTTGGTCAATCAAAACTGGAAAGGTACTCAGGGGGGATGGTAGAAAGAAGAAGGCTGGCATTTCATATTTAATTGAGGCTGAAATGTGTGTGGGGGGGTGTATTCTGAACCAACAAACAAAATTGTAAATTCAGGAATGATATCTGATTTATGCATTAGTGCTTTTCTAATGCATTTATTATTTGTTTTACTGTATGACATTTTAAGGTATATCTCTGTGCATATTTTTATAATATTTTACATAAATGAAATGCTATCAATTTCCACATCCTTCACAGTTCAGTCGACTGATCAGCTTAAGAAGCAACGACAGTCTGAGGCCTGACATAAACATCTCAGCGCTGGACAGGATTTGAGGCATTCTCAGTTGGACACATGAACCTCCCACAAGTGAAGACAGAATCTTCAATTCAGAGAACCCTAGATCTTGAGAAAATCATGAATGCTTGATATGTCATTATATATAGCATGATTAGGAATGCTGCCAAATTCTACAAGATGTGATAAACTGTCCATAACAAGAGAAGCACATACACTTACTCTGAAAGATTAAAAAGCTAACTTGAAACCCTAGATTTGTTTCTGGAACTTGCTTCATTTTAATCACACAATTTGGTTACTCTTGATAGTTAAATAATTAGTTAAAGAAAAAAAACTTTCTCAGATCTACTGAATACATTCCCTGCTCTGCTTTCTTAAAATATGGAATCAATATTATTTACAGTATCTGATAAATTTGCCTGGTGGCTTCACACATGATTACTTCAAAATCAGCAGGTAGTTATCAATGAATCCATTCCACAGAAGAAAATGAACAGAGTCAGTATTGCAAAAAATTATGTTTTGTAATATGGAAATAACTACTGAGAACTGAGTTTCACTCAAAACACCTCTTTCTATTAAGTTCACTGACCCTTTCTATTGATGTATTTCCACCGAAGTTAACAGAATTATACCGTTATATTCCTGTTTATATGTCCAAGATGTCATCCTGCTATAATTTATTTCATAAAAGAAGGCACATAACTGGTTCTAATATACACACTCCTATACAAGTGTGAAGTACTAAAAAGTTCCACCACGACCACAGATTTTTAGCGCACCAAAGGCTTTCAACACAATGACGGCAGGAGAATAAATATCTGTATTTGCTATGAATGTAGTTGTGTACCTGCAGGTCATTTCTGACTGACTGGTGATCCTAAGGCAATCCTATCATGGGGTTTTCTTGGTAGGATTTGTTCAGAGGGGGTTTACCTTTGTCCTCCCCCTGAAGCTGAGAGTATATGACTTGCCCAAGGCCACTCAGTGGTTTCCATGGCTGAGTGGGTATTCAAATCCTGCTCCCTCAGTCTTGCTCAACATTCAAACCACTACCCCATGGCTGACTCTTGCTATGAATCTATCAATCGTAAATAACATCAAATGTCCGTGTAAGTTATATCCACATAAAGTCAATTAAACTTGGATAGTACATTTTTTTTGCATAAAATGCTACTGCCAGTTTGAAATCTCATGTTACTGATCATTGGCTAACCACATGTGAACACCACTAGTTAAGTAGTGCAGTAGTACTTAGAATTCATATCTCGTTAGAATTCCAAGATCTGCATAAACATATCCTAGCTGGTATTACTGAGAATGGATCCATTACTTCTACGTGCCAAAGGAGGAGTTGGGATTGTGTTGTTTTCTGTTCCAACAGCCCCTGCTCTATCCAACATGTCAGGCTATTTCTGAGACTGGGAAGACCTTCTTCGCATGTAATCTATGATACAGTGCTCTATTATGGGAAGGGAGGGGCTGTTCAAGCTCAAAGAATCGAAAACCTTGCTGTTGTTTTTGTTGCTGCTGCTGTTGTTTTGTGCCTACAAGTCATTTCCAACTTATGGAAACCCTAAGGCGAACCTATCATGGGGTTTTCTTGGCAAGATTTGTTCAGAGGGGATTTGCCTTTGCCTTCCTCTGAGGCTGAGAGAGGGAGTGACTTGCCCAAGGTCCCCAAGTGGATTTCCATGGCAGAGTGGGGCTTCGAACCCTGGTCTTCGGAGTTGTAGTCCAACATTCAAACCACTACATTTCATTGGTTCTTCCCAAAACCTTATATATGCCTAAAACACTGCTCTTGAACCTTTCTTTCTTTCCCCTTCTTTCTCTCTTGTTTGTTGCTGCTGTGTTGAAAGAAGAGGTGGTCAAGTGACAGTCTCTGGCTACAGTTATGAAGGGCATAAGCAATAACATGAAGGGTTCTAGACAGACTGCAGCTCTGGCTTGTTTGGATACATACAGTGGTAGCTCAAAAGCCCTTCCCCTTTACTCCTAATATGTTGGAACTCTATAGTCCATGACTGGTAGATCCTGGAATATTATTTTTCAAAACTAATTTGTGACTGGTAGTTGCTACTCATTTTAAAACTTTTATCATACTAGCATTATTCTTTATTTTATGCATGTAAATATTTTCTTATTATTTTGAAAATACTTTAAAAATGGAAGAATGACTCAAAAAATGCAGCATTTTAGGAATAATAACTGAACATTATTCACTGGATGTGAATAAGGATATACAAAAAGAAAAATTAGGACATCTTTATTCCTTTAAAAGTAACACACCACAGGCTGTTGCTTGTAACATGCTGCTCCTAACCAATGGTGAGAGAAATGTCCTCTGAAAACACTTCAATGTTGCCTTCCTCTCTTCCTGTTTTTTGGAACTGTATGGTAGCCCGAAGAACAGATATCAGCATTAAGTCATGTCACAGCTAAATATGGCTTAGTGTGGTGCAGTCATTTAAGTGGGTTCAGATCTCTGTCCAGATATGAAAACCCACTGGATGACCTTGGGCAAGTCACACTCTCTCAGCCTCAGAGGACGGCAATGGCAAACCTCCCTTGAATAAGTCTTCCCAAGAAAACCCTCGGACAGGATCACTATAAATCAAAGTTAACAGCAGCAGCAATAACAGGACTCTGAAACCCTGAGACTCACTTCCAAAAGACCTATTGGCGAAGACTGGTCCTTTGATACAATATGTTAAACAGCACCTTTTTAGAACCAGTTCCATTCTTAGCTAAACACATTCTTGTTTCAGTCAGTATGTTATACCTTTCAACAAAGACACAAAGATGACACAAAGAACAGAATACAAGGGAAGGGTTCACAATTTTGAGAAAAATTGCATTTTACATGAAGCTAAATGAGCAGATTAAATTAAATACGTAAAGAGTGTTTTTTTATACATCTCTTTACATACACATTTAAAATACTGAAAATCTGAAATAAATTTATAAAGCGCAATTCAAAATAGTATGGCAACAGCTTAGCTATGAGACGTGCCAGAAGCCTTATACTTGTTGGTCAGTCAAGGCTCAGCCAGAAACTACCCCCAGGTTCTTTCTCAAATCAAAAGACTGCAATGTACCAGAGGCTCTGGAAAACTTATTTTATTTAGGTGGGATGCTCCAAGAAAAGAAATTAAAGTAAAAATAACAACCTTCTGTAAGGCTTTGTGTTTCTTGCTTTTCCTGACTTTCTCAGAGAAAGGGCTCCAGTTCTAGTTATGTCCAAGCTACATTTGGCTCAGATCTACAAAAAATCTGGTTATGTCTCCACAACAATCTGTGTCAAGAAACTACACACAGAAACACCAGAATAAAATATTGCAGAGAACACTGAGAATTCTGTTACTAACTTCTAGATTTCTTAGGGAACAACAGTCAGTGATCTATTTAGCTTAAATAATCAAGCATCAGCAGTAATACTGATAATCTCACTGTGGTCCTTTCCTTGCTGACTTGTTGTAAGATGTACATAAAACTCTCCTATATGTTTGAAATCAAAAAGGGAAAATGTCAAAGATTTAAAACAAAAAGTTTTCAAGCACCTGTCATACACTAAAAATCTCAGCTACACTAGAATGAGTCCCATTTCAGTACTTCTCAACTTCCGCTTGATGCACATTATTCTACAGCTGATCAACTCTCTGTCTGTGTGTTTCTAGCCAGTTATGTACTAACTTGTTCAATAATTTCAGCCAAGTGTTACAGAAAATTGATCTATCTATCTATCTATCTATCTATCTATCTATCTATCTATCTTCTCATCAAAAAAGATTTGTAGAGATCAATTTTCAAATTACAACTTTTACCCGGGAAGCAAGGATAACAAAAGCAAGCTCTTTTCTTCCCAAGACCGGAAAGCTCTATTTTTCAGAACTCTAGGTTTGCTTCCAGATGGGGTAAAGACTTTTTTTAAAATGAAAGCTTAGGATCTACTCCAGGTAATTGTTCTAATAGGTACTGGGTATAATACCTAGAATCGGGATTTAATTGGTCCAATCCAGTCATAGGGGAACTCTACATTATGAGCCTTTCCCCTGTTTAACACTCCAGTGGACAGACCATTCTGCTGGAGAAGGAAAATTATAAATTACATTTGAAGATTAATGAAACAAAAAAAGGAAGGGAAAGGGAAAGAGGAATTTACAGCCCCTTTAAGACTGATTTATATTTTAGCATAAGCTTTTGTGAATATCAGTCCACTTCCTCAGATGCATTGACAGAGGAAGTGGACTGATATCCACAAGAGCTCATGCTAAAATTTAAACCAGTTAGTCTTAAAGGGCTGTAGAGTTCTTTTTTCACCCCTCCTTTTCTCCTCATGTTGTAACAGACTCAAAGAACAAAAGGTTTGAGAACAGATGGTTTAGAGAACCATCTTTGAGGACAAATTGTTTCATTTGCAAAAGGAAGCAACATCTACCACCGCCCCACCCTGATTGCCTTCCTTTTTTTCTGTCTTACTTAAAGAAATTCCAAGGGGGGGGGGGAAGGAGGGGAGGAGATCAGCTTGCCTTGAGCCAGCTTGTGAGTGTCTCCTGGCCAGCTCACATCCTTTGCAGCTGATCCCTTCTTCCCTTTTCTGGTGTGTCAGGGAGGGAGGGAGGAGGGAAAAGTCAGCACTGTACTGTGAATCTTCCTGCACTAGGGGTGGCACCCCCCAATTAGGACGCCACTGATAACAAATATTACAGGAGAAATTATAAAGCAGGAAAATTGTCGTAAATGTTAGGAAAAGAGCACATTTTGGCTAACAGGTGTGCTATCAAGTGCTACTTCAACATCCAGTTTTTAAATGAAGTACATTTCTAATTCTCATGTATGCATAGAAAGATGCTTAAGAAATACTGTGGATGTGGTACAGGTGGGTCTCTAAGGTTAACTGCCATTAAGGGAAATAATGAATTTACAGCACCCTTTAAAACACCACTTGCAATCTACACTGTTTATCAACTTTCATATCTTTCTTCCTTTCAGCCTCTTGCCTGTGCTTTCAGTAAGCTGCTCTCCACACATGGTATCAATCTTCTATGTAAGGGCCTTGCCTTCTATAGCAGATGATTCAATGAACTGCAGCCTCACCTTGCCAAGTCACTAAACCATCTCCTTCCTCAGACCTTCATTAAACATGACCAACTCTGACTTTTCTTCATTTCTATCTAGTCTATCCCCTGCACGCTGTCAACCCGCTGGGCAAATATGGCATGGCACTACTATATTCTGTACAAGCAGATTCTATGTTTTAAACATGATAATAGCTGAGAATAACCAGACGTCTGCCATGGACCTTTCCTCTTGCTGGTATGATCCACGGTAGCTAAAATAAATTTCTGGTTATGCGGAAACAGGGTGGGAGTGAAGATGAAGGGTAGAAGCCATCATTGAATAGTTCCACATACAAAAATACAAATTCTCTGAGTACATTCACAGGACAGCCTTAGTACATTGCAGGCAGTATGCCAGAATTCAGTACATAATGTATCAAAATGTTATAGGATAAAGTAGTCAAATACTAACTAAAATTCAGACAAAATAAGCAAAGCTAATGTTTGATACTGATGACTGTTATTGGACTGAATAGGGGAAAAGATTACTGTGAAAGATACTAGACATTTTGCAAGTGCATACCTAGGATCAACATGTTTGTTTCAATTAATATACAGTTTTTAACTTGTCAAACCTTAACAAAATGTTCAACACAATTCACAAAAATATATCATAATTAGATATATTAAAAACTTCTAATATTTAAACATTTAATTTGAAGCCACCAGTTTAAAAGATTTACAATCAGTAAACTGTAAAACAACTCAACTCACAACTGAAACACATGCCGATGGCCTGCAGTGGAGAATCACTGAAGACCTTTCACTGTTGACACACTAGATATTAAGAGCTTCAGTAGAGCATCTTGGATAAGCTTCCATTTTGAGGAAATACCATGATAGACCTATAGCACCTTGCAGAAGTATTCACACATAGCCCTTTCACTTTCCTACATTTTGTTATGTTACTACTTAGAACAGAAATCGATTTAACATGCATTCTTATTACTTGATGTGCACAAGATGCTCTCAAATGTGAAGGTACAACATAATTTTATGAACGCACAAAAGTAAGTTAACAGAAGCAAATTGGCACATCTTGGCTGCAACTTCTGATAGTGATCATAGAGCACTATATTTCACAGTGGTCTCAAGTCACAAAGGTACATAGATGAGAGAGGGCATTCTGGACCTGTATAATGCTGTAAAAGGTCAGACCCAACATCTGTAATTTACCCCAGCACCAAAACTGGGAATCAGTACTGCTAGATCAGTTTGGCATGCTGCTGAATGACAAATATTTTGCTGTATTTGCTGTTTTTGACAAATACTTTGCTAACAAAGATTAATATTTCTAGATTGTTTTTAAGGGCATTCCACCTCACATGGCAAACCTATGGAATAGTGGGCCTCGCTGAAACCTATGTGAAAATTTAACCACAACAAACTGAAGTCCTACCAATATCAATGAGAACTAGGTATAACCTCACCTGAACTCAGCCCAGTCGGTCTACAAACTTGTCTTAGTTAAAGTTTAGATGACCCTTGAAAGCACACCTGACACGACTGGTTCATGCTGGTGGACTCCATTCACATGTTTCTCAAAGAGAGAAAAGTTTATAATTATTAGCCGAGAAACAGCCACTCTTTTCCATTACCTCAGATCCCCCTTCTTGATTAGCCAAGATAATCCTATTTGCTGGACTGCTCCTGTTCATCATTCTTATAATGAGTCAAAATGCCCAAGCCTCTACATGAGAAGTTCAATTGATTCTTGAAACACATATTGCACTGGCTAATAATTTAAAGAAGTGGCAGGGCTCTTTAAAACAGCAGCTTCAGTTTTCCAAAGAAAAGCAAGCCACCTGAGACCAGAGAGGACAGGATATGAGCTACTTATAGCAACCAGTGAACAAGAATAGCAGGAAGGCTGCTTATTTTGTTGTTGCAAAGGCCTTTGAAGCAAACAATTTATTAAACATCATAATACTCGAAACAAAATCTTTGAAGGCAGGTTATCCTTCTCTGCACCACGTCCCGTTGTGAGAGAATTGCTTCCTTTTCCTTTTTGTATTTTTTTACTTGTGACACTGACACTCAAATTGTTTTCCTGAGCAACTTGGGTGAGCTGCTCTCTCTGACATTAACAGGAATAAATGGCCCAGAGCCAAAATGGAGAGTACAAAAAATATTTTATGCCATTTTAACTATTTCAGCATTATAGGGATATAAACAGCCATGCCAGATTTTTTTCTCTAGTAGCGCAAATATAACTAAGATAAATAAATAAATAAATTGATGTCTAGGTCGGTAGATAGATATACACATATATTTCATAATGGCATAGTGAGATTACTTCATGATGACTTTATTTTTTACATTTTAATTTTTTTAAAAAATGAGTGTTGATATTTTTAATTCACCGCTACTCACATTTTTCTTGCTTATCACCATATTGTCACAAGTTTTTTTTAAAAAAACCCAGTAACAAGAGTTCTTGGAACAATTACTGAAGAAAATCAAGGAGGAAAGTGCAAAAGGCAGGTTTAGAGCAGACAATGAAGGCAATGAAATAGTTCAGGTTTTTCCACAACTTGGTTCAGTCAGTAATTAGAATGGAGACGCAGTCAAGAAATCATAAGCAGATTAGGACTTGGAAGGGCAGCTAGGAAGGAACTAGAAAGATCTTGAAGTGTAAAGACACATTATTGAATACTGAACTTAAGATTGTCCATGCCATTGTATTTCTCCTTTCTATGTATGATTGTGAAAGCTGCCAGGAAGAAAATCAACTTCTTTGAAATGTAGTGCTGGATAAGAATTCTACAGATACTGTGGACTGCTAAAAAGAAAAATGAATGGGTCCTAGGGCAAATCAAGTCAGAACTCTCCTTAGAAGAAGATGACTAAACTGAGGCTGTTGTGCTTTGGCCATATCATGAGTAGACATGACTCACTACAAAAGACAATAATGCTTGGTAAGGTACAAGGCAGCAGGAAAAGAGGAAGGCCACATTACAGATAGATAGACTCAGCTAAGGAAGCCATGACCCTGAGTTTTCAAGACCTGAGCAAGGCAGTTGATGACAGGATGGAGGTCTCTCATCCAAAAGTCACCAAAAGTTGAGGTTGACTTGATGGGAGTTAACAGCAAAACAACAGTTCTTTGCATATCTTATTATATCTCAACAATCTTCAGATAAAGTTTCCTCCTTTATACAATGCCATCAGCATAGTAAACCTTATTAATAAACTCATGAGGAATGGAAGTGAACGAAGGATAATGTCTTAAAAGTCTTATTAAATATAGCTGAAGAATGTAAAGACAAACAGTTTACAGAAATATCTAGCTAGTCCCAGACCCAAAAACATAACAACAGTACATACAATCTCAGTCTTCTGTAGGTTTCAGGGAATTGTCTTTTACAAGTGTTTGGGAACTTTATTTTAAAAATGCATTACTACTCATTATTCATGATTTTGGAAACATATAGTCAAAGTAACATGGGACTGGTTTAAAAACAAGCACCTTAAATGGCCCATCAATGCCAGCCTTCAATTTGACTGAGAATCTGTGGCAAGATCTGAAAATGGACATTTACCAATGGTGAATTGACAGAGCTGGAGGAACTTTATCAAGAGGAATAAGCAAACATCGCAGTATCCAGAGGTATAAAGCTTACAGACATTCACCATGAAGATTTGCAGCTGTAAGTGCTGCCAAACTTGCTTCAATCGAGTACTGAATATTTGAATGCTTATACAACCAAGTGCCAGTTTGTTATTGTTTACTTTTGGGCCATCAAATATATTGCAGCTTCACAGTGTTGAGCATCTTGTGCACATCAAATGGCAACGATGTCAATTAAATCCCTTCCAATTTCAGGTTGTAACAGGTTGTGGAAAAGTCAAAGGGAAGTGAATCTCTTTGCAAGGCACTGTTGACATGTTACATGAGCCATTCTCAAGGTCCACACATCAAGGAGAATTACGCCACATCAAAGATCACAGTAGAAGTGATTTCACTAATTTTTTGGTAAGCAGGCGAGAATGGATTACTTGTTATGACTAAGACAAGTTCATACACTCTACACACATATAAAGTCATCCTCACATATTATCAATATCCCTGCAGTGAAGGCTGTGCAACTGCCATTGATTCGAGTGGAAAGAGTCCCAGCCTCTCCCCACTTCCTGAAATTCATCTCATGGTTTTTAATACAGAGTGGTAGATTTTATTATTTTTCAAATTTGACAAGTTTCCAGAACATACCTGGGATTTCATTGTTTATTGTTCTTGAATTTTGACTTATTTTAAAGGAAAACACAGTAAAATAAGAAATAGAAAACAAAATTTAGATAGGATTAACATGTGAACTGTCACAATGAGATCCAGCCAAAACATTTTGATATCTGCCCATACAGGCAGGTTTTTTTATCAAACATTTTAACATTTGTTCTAATAAATTTGCTGCACTGTCTAATGGTTGGAACCCCAAAATCTCATCCCAGAGGTACTGCAATTAGAAGCTGTAATGGCTTTTAATACTTTTTGTGACTGAAGATCTATGCTAGCATCCATAATCTCAATCTCATTTTTTATTCTCTTTATATCCAGATATCACATATTCTTCTAAATAATTCATAAATTATTGATGAATCTTCTCAATTATACAGATTTATATATGGATTTTTATAGATAAAGACAGCATCATCTGGATAAATCTGCACATTCAGGTACTCAATGCTATCTGACATTCTGTTACCAATTCCTAATATTTCAAGGCATACACTATATAACAAAGAGGAGAGAGGGCAGCCTTCTTTGTGTAATCTATTTACTTTGTTAATTTATTACTATTCTTAAACTGCTGTGTACATTTTCATAGATTAAATCTATTAACTTGCTACAATTTTCATCTACATCCAGATTTTTGTAAAATCTCCCACAAATATCACCAATCTATTTTATCAAAAGCTTTATCAACATTCACTAAATATTTCTTAAAGAAAAAAAGGATCCTTTTGTCACTTAGAGAAACTGTAAATCAATCCTGCTCTAATATTAATTGCTCACTAATAAATCCATGGTGAAATGTATTATTCAATCACTTTGGAAAGATTGTAGTTATTATTTTCAAATCCTGATTTAAAAGCCTAATTGGTATGTGGGATTCAGATTTTTTCCTACATTTTCACCCTGCTTTTTAAAAATCAAATTACATTTTATTCTTTCCAATAATTTGGTAAATTATCTGAGAATCTGGCACATTATTATTTGGCATAATTAAAGAAACTCCCTGACAGAAAGTTTTATACTGTTGTGGATGAACTTGTATTCATGTGGTGCATGAGCAGAAAAAGAAGAAGTTTGCTTTAGCTCTTCATCAAGCTCAATTCACCTCCCAGCATGGTTGTCAGAAGTAGGCTCTGAGAGGGCTTCAGATTCAGATTAGGAATACTCCTCCCTTGACACAGCTTTACTGTTCATTTTTGGCACTTCCATCGGCCAAATGATGGAAGGACCCCAGATATATTGGTACTACCCTGGTCATATTCTTCTAAGCTTGGTTGGTTCAAGGATGATAACACCAAATAGTACATCAGCTTGCATAATTTTAGCATAAGACTGCATCATTTAATGTATTCATTCATGAACTACTTCAACTGTGAGACTGGATTTCCAGAGTTGTATTTGGCATTGGCTTCATTGTGGTTGTTGTCTATCAAAAGCTGTATCTCTTATAACAAGATAGAAAAGGTAAAGGTAAAAAGGCAGAGAAGGCTAATTTGAAGACTAAAGTACTAGAGTCTTTATTTACAGGCTTGTTGGATTTTGTTTTATTTTAAAATTATACTTTTTTAAAATTTAAAATTTTTAAAATTACTCTGATACTGCAAAGTCATAATGCAAAGGGCAAAGTAAAAGAGAGCAGGCCTGTTCACAGGAAGTAACAAATGATGTGCATGGTAGAGGAACATATTCGAGGTGCAACAGAGGTTGTCTCTTAGGAAATTCCTGAATAGGAAAACAAAAGCCTCTTCCAACATACTTCTTGCATTCTTTAGAATGTGAAGATATATCTTTGTCTCTTCCTTCCCCACTCTAAAAAGATAGTCTAGAACAGAAATGGAATCCACTAATTAACTGCTGTGATCTAGTTTCAGTAGGTTTTACGAGGCTTCTCTATATAAGCCATGCTTGAAATGAAGGAAGCAACTCCATCACAGCATACACAAAGGCCATTTTGTTTACACACTGCATTACTTAAACTCCTATTGCTGTAAACTGTTATTTCAGATGAAAGGAGCAAACAGGTCAGAAACTATGATAACAAGTTTCTCCCATACAAAATTAAAGCATTATTTTAAATGTTCACTGTATTACATGTCAAAGCACCACTGATAAGAGCACATTTATTGAGACTGAGATTAATACCTTCATTTGATCACATAATAATGCTTCTTCTCTGATAACTTTTTTTGAACACTCGAAATGGCAACAGTCCTATTCTAAGTCAAAAAGAATATTTCAATTAATAGATAGTTAACAACAACATTGAAAGTTTCAATTCCTCATTGACTTTATGAACTCACATCTGTAAATCTAACTATAGAAAACAAGTGTTGGAATTATCCATTGGAAGAAATATCTTTCTACTGTATGTGGTAAAGAGCTAGATAGAACTGCAACAGAAAATAAAATTCATATAAAACCTCTTTAAATGTTTCACTTTTCCTTTTGAATAATAATAATAATAATAATAATAATAATAATAATAATAATAATAAGCCATCTGACCAGCTTATATAAAATTGTTACAGCTTCTAGAATCCATTATTCTAAATAATGTAAAAGGAGATCTCTTCCTGAGATTACTAAGTACAAATCCATACACTGTTACGTCTAAGACAACAAGGTGGGAAAACATCATAATACAGTTGTAATCCCCCACTCAAATCTGGCAAAAATGAACTTTTCCCATCATACAACATCTGTACTTTGGAATGCCTTCTGTGTGGCATTTGCAAGGTAACATCCACTATGAGTTTTAGATACCTCCTGAAGACATACTTGTTTGTCATTAGGGACAGAAATCTGTTTCTTCAAAACCTGTTCATTGCAAGAACAACTCTGAGGGGGATTTGGCAACAGCAAGACATAATCATGAGGTAAAATTTTATCACATGCTGTCCAGATATTATCTGAAGCTATTTCTCTGCAAATAAAGTTATCATTTCCATCAGGCATCACACAGAACATTTGAGCAATATTATGAGTTTCCTCAAGCACTTTTCCACCCCAGGCCAACTTTTACTCAATTAAATGGGGAGGAAAATTGGACAGACACAAGAAAACTTTAGACTTTAAAGCCCTTTAAGAAAATTATCCTGCTTTATAGTATTTCTGAGGAACTCTTCTTCATGAGGAGACCCATGTCATTAGCAAATAGATTATCTGAAATTTCTACTTTGAAGACCCTAAATACTATTATTTTTAGAAGGATGTTATTTAATATATCCATATCCATAGGATAAGCAGACCAAGAAAATCTTCCCTCCTTGAGGCCACCCAGAATACCCAGTAATAAAAAAAAGAGATCTGTATCCAGTTTTCTCCAGTAATGGTGGTACACATTACACATCTTTCATACTTGTTCTTAGTAGGATGCAATTTCAGGCCACACCCAGTTAAATTCCAGTTTTTCAAGTTAAATTATGCTCTGGTTTGTTCATTTGTTTGTCATTAGGGACAGGTTTGTTCATTTGTTTGCTTGTTTTGATGGTGGTGTATTGTTAAAAAGTAGAGAATAATGGCTGGTTCTAACAATTCTATTGCTAAGCTGTTAATTTATGTTACCCCCAAGTCCTGTTAAACTAAGGACTTCTATGTTTAGAAACACACATTTCTCTCTTCCCTAAAGAATGGAAGGGTCACTAATAAGAGGGAAAGATGGTTTGACTGACTCCATCTGAGGGAGTCCATTAACTTCTTGTGACAAAGTTCCCTCCAACCATAGAAGGAATTGGGGAATTTTGTCAAACTGGAGAGATGGGAGCAAGATCGCATATACCCACATTTCTGTCTGGTGTCTCTTTTGTTTTAGACCCAAGCTGTCTCCAGTATCAAGGACTTATTTTGGCCTTCTCCAGCAGAACTACTCTCTATAATGGAGGGCTTGGTTGGTACATTGAAAGGGAAATGGGAAAGCTGATACCACTAACTGTTGACGGCTCTCATGATTTCAGAAGGAGTAATCCGTGCTGCAATAGCTAGCATGCTCTGCCATAGGTCCTTGTGGATCTCAGTGCTGGACAAGGACTCCCATAGTGCGTGAAGCTGTGGAAGTGGCTGAAGATGTGCTTTTGCCCTGTGTGCCTTTGTGAACACGAAACAAGTGAATTTACCCCTGCCCTAATATCTCAGCATTCTTTGCTTTGAGGAAATCAATAATGAACGGGGAAGAAGGAAGTTTTGTTTTCAAGTTATGCTTTTAAGAGCATTTAAAGGGACCAACTCCACCCATCAGGCAAGTGGGATGGCCCCTTCCCTGGCAATGAATGGTTTTAGGTTCACCCTGCTGATTTGCTCCAAGAGAGGCAACCTTATGTAATATAGAATTGTTTCCATGCAGCTCAGTAGAAGAGATGAAGATCCAAGAAACTGTTTTTTCCCCCCTTAAAATACATTACTTGCAGTGCCCTCACTGTTTTCTTGGCATCCAGGTGCTATAGTTGCTGCCCCTGGATGTCACTTTATACTGCATTAACCACAGCTGGAGTTCCAACTTTCTATCCTTGGCTACACAAAGGTTTGCATTGCATTTGGGAGTGCACTTGTTTGTAATTCAGTCCCTTCTGTCTCTCTCAACTCAAAATGAGGCGAACAGGCTTAAGCCCATGAAACACTGCATAGAACAATGCAATGTGCCTCTGTTGCTTTAGACCAGCTTTTGACTAGAAGGTTTGGGGGAGGGAATATGTGCAGAAGATCTGTGGTGCTAACCAACTGCTTTTGCTTCAGCACTTCCCTCTGCTTTCCCAGTTCCAAGAAAATACGTTAAGAGAGGACCACTGTCTCTCTTCCTTAGGAATGTTCTTTCCTCAGTGGAAGTTTTTTCCTTAGTCTTTGCAGTCAAAGTACAATGAAGCACAGTTGGAGTCCTTGCGTAAAAGAGTTCTCTCTCACACAAATGAAATAAACTGTAGAAAAAGAAATTCAAATTGTGCATCAAAAGCTGGGATATAAGCCATGTGAGAAGCCTGCTGTCTGCCAGATAAGACTAACTCTGGGAACTGTGGGGAAGGCCTACCTCTTACTGAAAGTTCTGCCAACCAAGAAGGTGTTCAAGTTCTGTCAACCAAAAACTAAAGAATGCTCCATTCCCTGTACTACCAGAATGTTGTTGTGATGTCAAACAATACTTGTTCCTGTTCCCCACTGTTTCTTGTATCTACATGTTACCTTCTGATAAATCCAGAGGCAAAGGTGTTTTCTGATTCCAGTGCAATGCAGATCACAAATGAGGCCTGCAAGCACAGGCTGGCCATATCCATATTGTCAGATATGAGGGAACTCTTAGAATACTGTTCTGCAATTAGTGGGAAATGGTCTTTTGTCAAGGATGCTGGGGAAATGGAAAGGAGTATTTGTACTTCTGCCATTTTCTTTTCGTGACAGGAATGCACAGGATATGAAGCTGCACTGATTTAATCCAGGACTTCTGGGTTAAAGTACATCAGATTAAATTGTATATCACATATTGTTATCACGGTTATGATACGTTGGGTGAGAGCACTAGATATCCTTTCGATATCAAATAATTTGGCCTTGGTTTGACCTTTCTCTGCCACCCTACTCCACGTGTTTGCAGAGGTCCCCTGGACAAGCACGTACGGGCACGGCCGTTAATGGTTGGACATTCCAAAACCCCATTCAGGCAGGCAATTTAAGCCTCTCCGTTGCTTTAGGGAAAAACCTCCCTGCAAACTGGCTCTGCTCGGCTCGGATCTACACAAAGCCATGCAGCCAAGAGCCAAGCCATTCTTTTATGTCAGGCTATTAACGAATTGGCCACGCTATTGTTTTCAGAGCTAAACCCATCATACAAAATCTGACCTTTTCCAACTCCTTTGTCCAACTCCAAATTTCCTTTGTTCTCACTGAGCACAACATAGCCTGTAGTTAAAATCCACCCTATAAAAGGTCCCCACTTTTGGGACGTCTTTGGAGTACTTTGGATCACCCTGGACTTCCATCCCGCCTTGCTGCCGGCTTGTCTAAGGAGCTCCCCTCAGCCAGCCACACTGAGCTTTCTTCCCCGGAATCCCATCTTCCTCTCCAGGACTACGAGACCAGTGTCGTATTCCCCATTCCCTAAGCTCTCTATTTCTGTTTCCAAGTTAGCTAGTGTGTGTGTGTTGTTTTATTTGCTGTTTATCTTTCAATAAAACTGTTATTTTTGTTACTTTTAAACTTGCCTGCTTGCTCTCTGACCTGAAGCCATAGACATTGGGTTACCCTGCCTCTCGTTTAGCTGAAAGAATGCTCGAATTAAATTTCCCCAACTTGTGTTTTTATTTGGCTATTTGGGCGCCCCTCCCAGGACCCCCAACATATAGGGTAACAATATCACTTCTCTCAGAAACTAGTTAAGATTTTTATTTGCTTGTAGACTGTCTCTTACCCCAAAAAGGCATGTTCTGTTATCAATATGGAATAAGCTCCTATGTCAGGGGCCCTTTCACAATATGAAGTTACGGTGCTGTTCTTCCACTTTCACTGCCACCTTGATTGTCCTCTGGAATCCTGTTGTTTGGTGAAGTACTAGAGGAGTTCTCTGGCTGAGAATTCTATATGCACCTCCCTAAATTGCCAATCCAGGGTCCTGCAGGATGTAACCACGGTAGTTAAAGTAGAATCATAGTGCTATAACTGTGTGGTGTGAAAGAACCTCTGGTCTTCCAGATTCATAGACAGAGAGGAAAAATCACCCCACCAACTCAAGCAGGTGCTTCAGTTGTTTGAGGAATGTATTTTTCATGACCCTGGTTAGTACTTCCTGGCTAATCACCTTTCATTTTCATTCCCTTTGTGGTGTTTTTTTTTTTTTTTAAAAGTTAAACACTGAAGTCATTAAGCCCAACACCTTGTTCCTGTGCAGAAGCATTCCAATAAGAATTCTTATGATCCATTAACATTCAATTAGTCCCACATGTTTACATTTTAGTAGGTAAAACATTGTCCAATAAATGTCTGGATCCCTAAATGTAACTCCACCCTTATAATGAAAATCAGCTCAACATCCAGTTACAGTCTCTGGCCCCAACAGGAAATAGGAAAAATTATCAGTACATTGGACACAGAGTGAAGTATTTAACATACAAGACTTTTGTCTTCCTAATCTCACAAAGTAGGAATTAGTAGCCTTCAGTATTTTGTTTTTGTTTTGTTTTTACAGCTGGAACCTATTACAAGTGATACTCCTTAAACTGTATAAAACAAGTAGGATGAATAAATATAAACAGATGTGACTATTCAGTGGGTTTTTGCTTTAAATAAGAAAACAGATCAATATTCTCTATCCTTTGGGCTGATATTTACACTAGCCATTCTTTCAAAGAGAAATGCCTCTTCATACTGAAGGATCCCATGAAGTAACTGTCCAGCACATTGCAACAAATTATTTCAAGCCCTCATTTGGAATGAATCTCAACACATTCCAGGAACCCTATAAACAAAGACAACATGTGCAATGTTAACTTTCTCTTTTATGCTGACAGCTTCCCTCCCCCTTCTTCAGCATAATGACTTTCCTGCACAGTGTGTGTTGCCATAAAAAGGAACAGAGCCCCGTAAAATTAGAGGAACTGTTTAATATCAAACCGTTTTATCTAAGGAAGACACTGACTCCAAGGTAAACACCAAAGAAAAAGCACAAGAATTAGAAATATTTGTTTTTGCTGCTGATTCTTTGACTCTACATTGTTCAAATAAACCTCGGCCGGGTTTTTGGTCAGCATTGGTTAGGCATTCCAGAGTGTAAAAATGTTTGTCCAGAAAGATGGGCTAGAAATGTGGGGCACTTCTAATCTTCTGAAAAGAAAAAAGCACTTCAGTATTTTCACACAGGAATCACAACAAGAGATTAGGAGAAAGCCAAAACAGCTTTGTGAACCAAAAGAGAATATGGAAGTATACAGCTCATGAATGGGCAGATGGTAAAATTAATTGTGCCAAAAGAAAGAACTGGATTTTATGTTTAATACTACAGCAAGGCTGGAAATCAAGATTCTAACTTACATTTAGCTGAATACAATGATCAAAGAAAAAGTAGTCAGTGGCATACCTACATTTGACTACTATTATCACAGATGTGCATTAAATTGTACATCTGCTTAGCTTTATTATTGCATAAAAACATTTATTAAAACAGCAGAGATATTCCACGTTAATGAAAACAAAAGAATTATTTTGTAAATGCTGCTGCTGCTAGTAATAATAACAATAACTTGCACAGTTTTGCCAACATTGATTAATAAAGGAAGAGTTAGATGCCCCACATTCTGTAGCAAACACAGCAGTTTCCTCCACAACTGCTGGTATAAAACACAGTATTAAAAAGATGACTAACAATCATTAAGAGAATCCTGGCAACACAAGTAGTCTTAGAAGTCTCAAGTACTTGCTTCAAAGACAATGTTACGTTTAGCACACGCTCAACAGTTTACAGAGACAGTATGCAAGGTTAAACGATACTTAACTAAAGATAAAAAGTAGGACCTAATCCAGACTCAAACTGAAAGACTACCTTCTGCTCAATGACTGATAAATAGGCACCTGACCCATTGTTTTGGGGAGCCACAGGGAAGTCAGACATGGTGGCAATCCTGCTATGTGAGGGAATAATCAAAGTTCTAGATGGTAAAACAGTTAGACAGTTTGCGCTAGACAGTTTGTGATGGCCTTTGTCTTTTTTGAGTGAGCTACAAAACTGAGGAGGAGAATGTTTGTTTATTTGCTTTGTTTCTAAGCGGCCACAAAAAACATAATTCATATTCTCTGTAACTCTAGCAACATATTTTCTAGCTCCAGCATCCATGGGAACTAAACAACAGCTTTGTGATGTCAGTAGGATTGGATTGAATTGCTCAGCTAAGTTTCCCTGAGCTTGCTAGAAACCCGAGAGAAGGGAACAAGAGTGATTATGTACAGCTGAGCAAGCACAGCGCGGAGAGCTCTAACTCCATGATATGGCACTCACCGTTGGTGTTCTGTAGCAAAAATGTTTACCATCTGTGTCAGTCCTGAACTGCTACAGAGCCTTTAAAGCACTATAAAATGAGAAAGGGTGGGAGGAAAGGGAAGGGACTAAACCAAAACATTTTTCAAATCCTGTCTCTTAACAACATCACAACAGAACAGCAGCACATCACAGCCTGTTACACTTTATTCCTGTATATTTCACTTATGATTTCTTAAGAACTTTTGGTGCTATAAGAACTCTGGAAGAATAGAACAAATTGGACTTTGCAAATGATGAACCTATTTGCCTATATTTAAAGTTAATATTGGTTAATATATATGTTTCAAGTTAGCCATGTTGGCCATGCAGCAAAAAGCAACAACCAAAATCTATCTTGCAGTGATCCCTTTACTGGGTCAATAAAAAGGGAAGAAATATATCATGAAACTTCATTTCATTCCTCATCAGATGAGAAGTAGATGGAAATAGGAAAAAGAATGTGACATTGTTGTAGTCCCAGCATCTACATTTTAGGTTGTGAGGGTATAGGTTCTATAGTATAGGAGATGTGTTAACATATTGATTAAATGGACACATATTGAGTAAAAGCAGATATTTAATATTGTGCATCAACATTATAAATGTTCATTGGAATTCAACTATATCTTTCTTGCACAACATACAATATATATTTGTACAAGATTTTGGTTAAGGAAAGCACTGAAAATATCACAATACTAATTGTGTGTCATCAGAAAATTAATACAGAAACCAAGTCACAAAGTCCTTCTGTGTTTTCCTGACCACAAGCCAAGGTAAGAGAAACAATATGTTTGTTTATTTATTTATTTATTTGATTTAGATCCCATTTGTCTCCCAAATGGGGCTCAAAGTGGCTATTGGTGTTTCTATGATCTGTTGGCTCAGCTAAAAGGGCTATGAGGTTGGCCAAGCTAACAGAAGCCTACTGATCCCATTTAAAGATCATCAAGTCAAATTGTAGGAAAGTGCATCACACTGCAAAATTATGATCTAAGATGGGAAGCATGGTTAGGATTTTATAGAAGTCCTAGAATGGCTGAATTCCCAGCCTTAACACTTTTCACCAGCCACGCGCGGCTGCTCATCAGAGACTCAATAAACCTCCTATTTTTAGTGCCTATCTGAGACAAAGAGAACAGTGGAGATTTTAGACAAGGATCTATCACCTACATGGAAGACAGTTAGTGGATCACAAGTTTGTAGCACTGTATTACAACCTATTTCTTAATCTAATCTAATCTAATCTAATCACCTACACACAAGAAAAAGGACAAGAAAATTGCCCCTTCTAGAGGCAATTACCATCAACAAATGTAGAAGCTAACAGGTATTACTCTTTGATCCTGCTGATTATGAATGCTGTGCAGCTGTCAGTTTTTAAAAGGTATCATTCTAGGTGTGATGTAGTACCTGACCTTCACTGCATGTACTACTTTTAAATGTATCTCTTAGTCCTCTGATCCTGAAAGGTTCAATTAATAGGTAACTGCAGCAAGCCAAAAAGAATTCACACATTGTTCTCCAACAATGTCTATGATAAAAGAAGCTAGAAGCAATTCAGGTCATTTGGGCTACAGTGTATCATAAACTTGCATAATGAGGGAAGACTGCTGATTTTAAGAATTTCCCATTTTTTACTTAAATTGCTGTAAGTATTGCCAAAGGACAACACAAAGAGTAGGTATCAACATCTTCTAGAGGCTGGGGAGCTGCTCTGGCGTCTTTTGTACTTATGGAGACTGTACACTCCCCGTACCATAAACCTGACTGAAAAAATCCTAGTCATTTTTTCTGAACAACACAGTGTACAGGGAGTAGGTACCTGACTGTTCACAGGGAGAACAACTCTGATAAAAAAAACAAAGTGATTTCTGCCCACATGCCATGCTCTCTGATGGAATGTACAAATGAATCAATTTATTTTGGTCATAGACCATGAAATACACAACAAACAAAATCAGCATTATATTTACAACACGTTCACAATACGCCTAGAATGTGGAATTTAATTGGTACATACAAATAAAACAGTAATTGAAATACTGGTTCAAAATACAGGTTTCCTCCACTCATTTGACAGATTAGGGACTGGAACATTGTAAGAAAACGGTTGAGAAGTGGAAGCCACATACTGTACTGTAGGGAGCATGAAGGACTTGCAGAGGCTCACTTGTGACCAACCGTGTGTGCTGTTTGCAAAGTCTCTCAGTCAGCTTGGCACTTTTTCCCCGTTTCAGCTCACCTTGCAAGAACTGCACGTGTGTGAGCAGTCCCAAGTGAGCCTTTTCAGGCAAGAAGAACAAAAAAGAAAGAGAGAAGCTCTCAACAAATTAATCAAACTTGTCCTTGAAAGTCGATAGAGTGAGTTGTCAGATAACTGGGCTTCAAAAGGCAGGGGCTTCCTGTATTATCAAAAATAATATCTGCTAAGTTCATTCACCATTTGCCTCCAGGGCTTTATAGCAGCTGCACAAAGCCACTTTTAAAGCGATTCCTGATCCTCTATTAAGTATTTTAAATTATGATTATCAGATTTCCCTAGAACAATCATCACATCTATCTGGCAGAATCACTGGGCTTTTGGTAATAGGAATAGAAACCCATGCATAGCAGCAGAAATGGCCAGGGAGGGGGCTAAACAAGGCCCATGTGTTGCCCACTCATGGCTAAGAATCAAAGACCTTTGTTCCAAATGTGGTTGTAGATATGTTTACTTACATTCCTCGCAATCTCACCAACAACATCTAATTATCTAGTAATGTTTTTAGTAGAAATTTTAAGTTGTTAACACCAGACACTTGGTTCCTTGAAATTCCCCCTTATGTTTCTTGAATACTTTTGAAACATATGTTGTTTTTAGATTACTGAGGACGTGCTATTGTGACTAATTCCACTGACAAATCCCCCCCCCAAAAAATTACATATTGTTTAACATATTGTGCTATGGCTTTTCATGTTAATTCAAGCTCCGAAAAGCTGGGACACTGAAGCTCTTAAGGACTGCACCCATAACTGATATTCTATTTTGGCAATAAACATATCGCATGATATTTTTTCAAACTTGATTTATTTCCAGTTTCACCATTGTCTAGGAGTGGATAGTTGTCACTGCTATATACCAACACCACAAATTTGTCCTTTTAGATATACTGTGGATATACATCACAGATCTGTCTGTTCATTGAAACAGACACATGGACTCTATGCAACTGAAGCTATTATTCCATATTACAAAATTGGCAATCAGTACTATCCAGATAGAATAAACGGGGTGAAAATTTCTTCAAAGGTTGTATCTTCTAGCCTCTGCTACTGATAAAGCAACTGAAAGGATCTTTCTTTTCAGTTAACTGAATGAGAAGAAAAAAGAGGAAAGAGACTAATGATAAAGTAGTTTCAGCACAGTATTGCAAATGGAGGTAGTTAATGTTGTGAATCACTGCACATATCCATTTCAGAGCAAAACTGTAGCAATTGGTTGCTTGTGTGTTGAATTGTTTCTTTTGGTGCCAGAACCCAGACTCATTAATATGGAAATCAGGAAGAAAAATCACTTTTGAACATGGCCAGAGTAGAATATCCTCCTAAATGAACTTCCAGAATAGCAGTAAACCAAAATTGATTTCTAGCCTTAAACAACATGTTTGCTCTTTTAAAAAGGAGGAAGAGGTGCCCCTGCAATGAAGGAGCATTCTCTGATCTTAAAACCTGCTCCTCTGAGTGTTCTTACCAAGGAATGCTGATGATTTTTTTTTAAAAGAAAAGAAAATGAAGGAGGAGCTTACTCTCAGAAGACAAAAGTCATACAAAGCAAGATCCCTACTTGAAATATATGAATTAAACAATTCAAGTGTAATGGCTGTCCTCTTTTTTCAACACGCTTCTCATTCTTGGGTTGGGTAATCAAAATTTCATCAAATTTCAACATCCCTGACAGAAGCCTTTCTCAACTGTTTCCAAGACCAAATGTCAGGTATAGGCTGTAGTACCTACAGCTCTATAAAGAATCCACTTTTAAAAGTTGTGTTTTTAAAATGTTTTATTTTGAAAGTTTATTCATTACAAGGCATACTCACTCAAGACCAATAGTAATTCGAGTCATAGCAAACATTAAATTATGTCACTAGCCATTATTCTGACAGCATAGCTTTTTGGTAAGTAGGGAGAAGGAAGGAGTTATCCCAATGTGCCTCTCCACCACCTCAAGCAAGCTGTTTGGAGGATTGATTGATTACCTTACAGTTAGCATAAATTATAAATAACTTGTTTATTATATTCTCTACTTCAAAATCAGCATGGGTCATCCTCAGTCTTATTTCTCCTACACTGTTAAGTTTCAGATCAATCCACTGAGACATATTTTCAATGATTAGCTACAGTACCTACTCCCACCCACTCCAATTTCTAGTTATGATTATAGACACATACACTGTCCTGCCAACATTCTTCAAGTAAAATAGAGGTACTCATCAATATGTAAGAAGAACTTTGCTGAATCAGACTAAAAAACCATCTAGCCCAACATTCTGTTTCCAGAGTGGTCAATGAAATGCCTATGGGAAGGCCACAAACAGGACATAACTGCAACAGGACTCATCTATTTATGGTCCTAACTCATACTCAAAGGCAAACTGCCTTGCAAGTTAAAGGTAATATAGCTATCATGATCAACAGCCACTGGTAACCTGTCTAAGCCTTTTGGTGGCCATCACTAACTTGTGGCAGCAGATTTCATAGTGTCCCTATGTGCTTTGTGAAAAAGCACTTTCTTTTGTCTTTGGAAACTCTCCCACACCAGGTCTCCCGTTTCACAACATGGATTACTACCTGAGTACCCTCTGAACTACACACTACTCAAGGATTATGCCCAGCAATCAATCTATGATACCACACAGGTCCATCAATTAACTTTCTAGAGATCAGTTCATTTATATTTTGCTGGAATACTGAAACTATTGTTCCTTGCTAGTGTTACCCTGATTTCTGGGGTCCCGGGAGGGACACCTCAATGTGCTTACAATGGAGAATGGGAATTAGCAAGAGCACGAGCTAAGTAATACAAGAGGCAGGGCAACCTAGCGAGATCTTGAACCCAAGGTCTACGGGGTCAGGCTGAGTCAATGAGCAAACCGAAGTAAATAATAATTGTTTCTTTATTTTGAAAAACATAGTCAACACACATGTATGCAATCACTCACACAGACCTATTGAAAGAAAGGTAGGAGTTGGATAAAGGGTTTTAAGAGGGATTTTTGCATGGGAAATACTATACCTGTCCTGAAGCCTGGGTAGTCTGAAGAAAAGTCTGTAGAAGTGGAGATTCTCAGCACGTGGAGCTGAGGGGAAGGCTCGTTGAATGAAGCGACAGCAAGGCGGGATGGAGGCCAGGAGCGACCCAAAGAAAGGCTCAAAATCAGGGGGTCTTATAAGGGAAAATGTGCCCGTAGGCTAGTCTGTTCCTGAGGAAAACAATGGGTTTTGGGCTGGAGACAAAGCTTCCGAAAGGTCAGTACTTTGCATGATTGAATTATGACAGTGTTGTCAGTAGAGTAGACAGTATGGAAACGCAGAGTGCATGACAGTTGAGTATTCGGCTCGTCAAGTTGCCTGCTCGGGGCAGGGAGTCTTTTGTAAACAGCGTGCATAGATAATGTGATCTTAAAGTGTATTTGCCTGGAGGTCTCCTGAAGCTGCAGTCCGGCAATTACTGGCCTGCCTGGATTTGTTTTGAATAGTTCAGCTATTTTCGGCTGTGCCCGTGTGTGTGCTTGTCCGGGGGCCTCACAAACACATGGAGTGGAATGGGTAGTGAAGGCCAAATTCTTGATACCAAATGATATCTAATATGCCACAAGTCCGGACTAGAAACTACGGTAACACTAGTGAGCATTTATAATGACACAAACTCATCAAACATATATTTCTCAGGTTGTCTGTAGCCATCAAGGCATGTACCTGTGAACTTCAAAAACAAGAGAGTTCATCTGGTTGGTTGCATATATGGCTGATGAGATATGTATATTCCAGAGATGTTGTTTCATATCCTCTCTGGAAAAAAGTGCTATAATTCAATTGGAAGATGATTGCCCTGAAGGGTTAAGTAAGACATGATTCTAAATCAGTGCTTAGGAAAACCTACTTGCCATTGTGGATACGAGCATAAATTATCAGTCTCTTAACTCTACAACTCTTACTTCTTTAGATAAAGCAGAGAGACTGCACATACAACAGAAATAGACTCATCTCTGATGCTAATCTGTGCTTAACCTTCTCTATAGATTCCATCACCCCCTTCCAGCTGGATTTTGACAGGATAAGAAGTATCAGCGCTGTCACAACATATCATTTTAGATAGTGTGTACATTTTTTTTCTATTTCTTCTCAGGAAAGAACGAGAACCAGATTTCTTTCATTTCATTTCAGGAGTGCCTTCACAAATAAAGATTCCCTATTACCCAGCACATTCTGTTTAACACAGCCCAAGATGACATTTAACTACAAGAAAGGTCTACATCAAATTTCTCTCATATTTTGTTCGTATGTAGTTCTCCAAACTCATGTGTAAGTTACAAGCACATATAGATGTTTACAAGAAGCCACAGAGTCTTCAAAGATTAATAAAATTTTATCACTTCTTAAAAAATCATCTCATTTGTGCCACAAAGAGACAGTGCAAATTATCATATATGGACAACTGCTAGAAAGCATTAAGAGTTCTGTTACAATTTTACTTCTACATAATGTTCCCATACAGTTAATACATAGCATTAAAACACTTATGTTTTCTACCTTTGTTATTAATGGACTTCTTTGTTGCAACCTCATTGCCTCCTCTTTTGCCTTTTCCCCAAATGAGCAAGCAGATAAGAAAAGACACAGGAAGGACACTATGAATTTCTGTTACTCAAGTTACAATTTGTTATGCTAATGTTTGCTGTGCCTCAGACGGATGTTTAGGAGATGGGTCACACATGTATGATACTTCCTATGCTAATCAGACCTACCATAAGAGGTCGGCTTTTTCAACATCCTTTCAAAAACACTGGACAGCACAGCATGATGGCCAATAAATATGAAATCACAAGGATAATGTTGGCCATACTGAAGTACATTTCAACTCATTTAAAATCATTCTATCACATTTTCATTACTAGAAAAGCAACTCCCAGAGCCAGTCTTTGCTCAGAATAATTTGTTCTTATGAGAGAAATAAATTGATGGAAGGATTATAGGAGTAAAAACAGAACTATTTTTCATGCAGTTGGTACATGAGAACATCTCTGAAAGCAGTTAAATCCTAATAGCATTCAACTAAGGCCATTTCCGCACTAGACTGTTATAGTGCTATTATTCCACTTTCAACGTCCTATGGAATCCTGGGCTTTGCAGTTTAGGGAGGGGCCTAGCCAGGCCCCTCCCTAAACTGCAAACCCCAGGATTCCACAGGACGTTGAAAGTGGAATGATAGCACTATAACAGTCTAGTGTGGAAATGGTTTAAGTCTCCGAGAAATATAAACACAAGGCCCAAACTATTACGTTAATATCATGTTCATATAGCATGCCTGGGTCTGGGCATGCTTTGATTTTAACAAAAGAAGAAAAAAAAAAGCAATTGCAGGGACCTTTGAATAGTGACAACTCTTGTTCTTCTGCCTTCCTCTGTTGCTATAGGCTTCCAATGACACCTTGGCTTTGTAGAATAAGAGCTTTGTAGATGAAGCAGAGTGATTTTAGCAGTAAAATAGAATTGAGGGAGTTTTTAAAATACAAAACAAAATAGTTTCCTTGTACTTTAATCCAATTTGGAAAGAGGTGTGGGCTGTTTTTGTTTGTTTTGTTTTGTTAGGAAATAGCCATGGACAGCCTTAAGTAGGCTAGTTAAAACTATCATTGTAAGAGTAGTACCTGGGAGGTGGAGAGTAGTGGTGGAATCAAGCATGTTAGCTTTTTCCTGTGTATTAGACAGAAAAGGAACTTTAAAAACTGAGCTGCATGGTGACATATCAAAACTTATATGGCAAGGGGAAAAAACCTACAGTATAACATTTTACAAGATGTTAAAGAAAGAGAAGGACTGGGGCTGCCAGATCTTAAACTGTATTTTTCTGTATGTTGCTTGGTGTAATTGAAAGAGTAGATCATACTGACAAATAAGAGGGTGTTGGAATTAGAATGGCATGAACTGAACTTTGGATGGCATGATTATTGTGGTGTGAAAAATCTAAAGTGAATGTGGATTTTAATAATCATGCGAGAAAAGCTCTGTTAAGAATATGGAATTGACATAACAGTAAGGTTATGTCTAAAACATCTCTAGTGGTGTCTCTCAAGAAGTTTTTGATAGGAAAGAGATAACAGCAAAGAAAAATGGACGACCTATCAAGATCTTCTAGAAACTGACCAAGAATGTTATAGAATCAAATCAGTTGAAGGATTACTGTCTCAAGGTAATAGTTTTCAATGGTTCTCTTACAGACAGATAGTTGAAAGATATAAAATGGATTTACAAATATATAATTTTGCATTGACCAAATCTGATTTTGAAAAATAGTTGTGCTCAGATGATGTACATTTGATTATTAAGATGTATAATTTTTTCTTAAAATTATAGCTGGAACATGAATTGGTTAAAGAGTGTATGATAAAGTAGGCACAAAATGTTGGACATAACATGCAGCTGGAGCAATGGGAGAAAATGTGGTCATAGGGAATTAAATTTATATTATGATATGATCTCAAAGAGCACTTCTAAAAGATGAGTCAAAAATTGACAAAAATGCAGAAAGAGGTTTCCAGCAGATGATGGAAACACCAGGAACAAGTGGGATCTTTTTACCACATGTGGTGAACATGCGAAAAGCCCCCCCCCCAAAAATCTGGAATCAAACACATTCTATGTCATATAAATTTTGAAAGTTAACGTTCAATTAAAGCTTGCATTATATTTGTTGGGATTAGTAGAAATAAAGCGAGATATTACAATGTGTGGCCACTGCAGCATGATAACTACACGCATAGAAATGAAAGAATACAGAGACTCCAATGAAAGATGATTGGTTGATAAAACAGACTTAGCTGAAATTGATAAATCGACAACATTGACAAGAAAAAAAAAGTAGCAACTTTTGTAAAAAACTGGAAACCTTTAATATTTTAATAAAAGAGTGTAATATGTTAAATCTAGGATTCAATAATTAGTACTTTTGGATAAGTAGCAATTGCCACACTTGAATGGGATTTGTAATTAGAGAAGTAGTTCCTATATAGATTTATCTATAATTTACTTTAGGAAACCACCATTTTTAAAGATTCTTTTTGTTCATAGTTAGTTTTCAGTATTTAGTATGTCCTTTTAAATATTTTTTTCTCTTATCTATATGTTTTGCTTTGTCCATCTTTTAAAAACGTGCTTATTGTTGTAATTTGTTGTTGTTTCTGTTTCTTTTGTTTAATTTTGTATGTATCAAAAACAACAACAACAACACCCTTCCATAAAGATTCCAAGCTGACCCCCCCCGACTCCTGTCAACAAAAGCACCCTGAGCTACATGGCACCAAACAGTAGTATCTGCAAAGCAGCAGGTTGGTTAGTAGCTGCTTTTTGAACACAGCTTAGCTGAGGAAGTAGAAGGGGAACTACACCATGTGATTGCACAAGTATACTTGCCTTCCCAATTCCTCTCAGCTGAGCACTGTTTTCAAAATGACAATGAACTCTAGGGATTCTAGCTCTGATGAACAAAGGGCTAGGCAGATGGCAGGATGGGGGAGATATCATATCAGATGAGATGGAAAGGGGTCAGGGCAAAGAGATCCCTTCTAAAAAGTATTTTGTCCAGTTCCTCTTCAAATCAGCCAATGCTCCTGCATGCAATATCTGGAACCCGTCCATAATACACAGTCATAGCACTATTATTCCACTTTAGCTGCCATGATTCCATCCTATGGAATCCTAGGGTAGCAGTATTTACAATTGTGAGTTAGAGAGCCCCTCTGGTGCCTCACTAAACTACAAACCCCAAGATTCCATAGGCTGGAGCCATGACAGTTAAAGTGGAATAATAGTGCTATAACTGTGTAGTGGGAATGGGCCCCTGGACTGGCCCTAAAATTGACCATGTGTGAGGAAAGTATGATCCTGGGGCCAAAGTCCCCCCCTCATGTTTTTGTGTTCCTACACTCTTTTGACCGCCCTTGTTCTGATTTTTTTCAAGGATATTGGCTCTACTGGAAATCTCCAGGCCTAGAAATTCATCATTTATATAGGTTGCATGAGCCCCGAGCACTGTTTTAACATTAAAATCCCAGTTTTTCAAAGCCAGAAGAGAAATCCAGTCACTTCCAGGTTTTTGCTTTTTCATCCTCTGTTTGACACCTGGAGGATCCCACAGGCAGAATATGGGTTCTGGAGCCAACAGAATCATCCAGACCCCTCCTGGAATGTTGATTGCCATCTTGGCTTCAACTTATAGCAACCGCATGCATCAGAGACTTCCAAGTCACCTGTTCTTCAACTGCCCTGCATAGGTCTTGCAGATTTAGGGATGTGCCTTCCTTGATTGTGTCTATCCATCTGTGATGCTGTTACTGGCCTGCACACCCTCCAGATTTGATATGGGTCAATTTGCAAAATATGATTTAATTGGCAGAATATATTAATCGGCATTGATACAAAATGGACCCCGAGATGACTGTAAGGCCAAGCTGGTCAGGGGAAAATTACTGGCTGAACACATATGCTGCAAAGTAGATCAGAAGATCTCCTCTACGTGTAGCCAAGGTAATTGACAGGATAACTACCAGGTAACTCCAGAGATAATAGACTTAAAGTTGTAATGTCTCTGCTTCCACAGAACAGTGATGGGAAGTTCCCACCAAAACACTGATTGTTTCAGCCCTTCTTCGAAGCACCTGGACATTTCTCTGCATTGTTCCTTCACCTATCCACCATTGCAGAGTTATTACAACAGCCATTAACTCTTTGTCACCAACACTAACACCATTAACTCCATCCGGAACCCATTGTCCATGTAGCAATTTCCATTATTTGCTCGTCCAGACAGCCATTCACACACCCTTGCCCTTCAGGCAGATTTTTGGTATAAAAGCCCTCAGTTTTGGGCAGTCAGATGCAATATCTCACTTGCTGAACACCACGCTGTCACTCTGATTCCTGAACAAGCACTGTCCTTAGGTGCAAGTCTAAGCCACATTGCTGCTTTCTTCATTCCTCTCCAGACCAGTAATTATCACTGAATTCCCAAAACTCCACTATCAACAACTTATCTCCTTTCATCCTTTGGTTAGCTCTTGTGCAAGTGTGTGAGTGCTTGGATCTTTCCCATATGTGATTGAACTATTTAATAAAATACAGTTTAGTTTATTTTGAAATCTCTGGCTGGTTTTTTCCTGTGAGGACCCCGTAAACATTCATGGAAGATCTCATTAGGTTACTCCCCTCTCTTAGGCCTCCCAATTTGCACTAATTAATTCCTCATTGTCACATGGAGGTATTGGCATTGTGGGTGGACCTGTGAGTCACCCACATTTTGGGGTAACAGTGTGGACTTCCCCTTTTCCTATTGCCTTTTACCTTACATTATTGGTTTTTCTAGTGAATCAGGTCTTCTCATGATATGGCCAAATTATGACAGCCTCAGTTTAGTCATCTTGGCTTCTAAGGAGAATTTAGGTTTGATTTGCTCTAGGACCCACTGATTAGCAGTTCAGGGTATCAACAGAACTCTTCTCCAGCAGCACATTTTGAAGGAGTTGATTCTCTTCCTCTGAAGCTTTCTTCACTGTCCAGCTTTAACAACTATACATAGAAGCTGGAAATATGACGACATGGACAATCCTAACTTTAGTTCAGTGAGCTGTAAGTATCCACTAAAGTTTGGTTCCAGGACCACCTATGGATACCAACATTTCTGGATACTCCCATCATGTACAATGGTGTAGTAAAATGGTGTTCCTTATATAAAATGGCAAAATGAAAGTTTGCTTTTGGGATTTATTTATTTATTTGGAATATTTTCAAGCCATAGTTGGTTTAATCCATGTATACAGAATCCATGGATATGGAGGGCCAACTGTATTCAACGATATATCTTAATACTTGAGGATCTGGTCTACTTCCTTCACAGCTGCCCTTCCAAGTCCTAAGTCTTCTCCTGATTTCTTGACTGCAGTATCCATTCTAAATAGTGACTGAGCAAAGGTATAGTGAATCTTGAACTATTTAAATATCTTCATCATCTACTCTGAGGTTATGTAAATTATCTGTGGTGATTATTTCTGTTTTCTTAATGTTCAACTCTACACCTGTCTTTGCATTTTCTGCTTTGACTTTCCTCAGTAATCACTCCAAGTCTTTGCTGTTTTCTACTAGTAGTATGGTGTCATCTGCATATCTTAAATTGTTGACGTTCCTTCCTCCAGTTTTTCACACCTCCTTCCCAGGAGTCTAATCCTGCTTTATGTATATGTTCAGCATAAAAGTTAAATAGATGAAGTGAAAAAATGCAGACTTGACTAATCACCTTTGCCAACTGGAAACCATTCCATTTCTCCGTATTACGTCCTAACAGTAGCCTCTTGTTCTATGTACAGATTACACATCAGAACTATCAAATGCTATGGCACACCCATTTTTTAAGAGCAATCCATAGTTTTTCATGACCTACACAATCAATCTGGAATGTTACCACTATTAAATGAGAACAACTTTACTGAAGCTTGGTTCCCTCCATAAAATTTACAGACTTCAAAATGTGTGCATACATAGCTATGAGAGAGCCAGCGTGGTGCAACGCTTTGAGCATTGGACCATAACCGTACAAACCAGAGTTCGATTCCCTGCTTGGCCACAGAAACCAACTGGGTGACTTTGGACATGTGACACACTCTCAACCCCAGAAAACTCTTATGATAGGTTTACCTTAGTGTCACCATAAGTCAGAAATGACTTGAAGGCACATCGCCACCGCCACCACCACAACAACAACAAATACGTACGTATAGCCCATAATCAAACACACTATCCTACCTGTTACTTTCAGAATGTGTTTCAGAATGTTTTATCCCTCTCTGCATCATACTACTCTGCTGTTACAACAGCTGTACTGGCTGCCAGTCTGCTTCTGGCCACAAATCAAAGTGCTGGTTATGACCCATAAAGCCCTCCATGGCTTAGGTTCAGGCTATCTGGTGGACTGTATCTTCCTATACGAATCTGCCTGGGCCCTGAGATCATCAGGAAAGGTCCTTCTCTCAGTTCCACCACCATCCCAAGCATGGTTGGTAGGGATGTAAGATAAGGTCTTCTCAGTAGCTGCCTCTAGACTTTGGAACTCCCCTCCTAGGGAAGAACTCCCCCTCCCTTCTGTTGGAAGGCGAAGACTTTTCAATTCCAACAGGCTTTTAAAATAGAAAAGTCTTGGGTTGGGGGTGCTGTACTATTTGGTTTTTTTCAATCAATGGTATTTTATCATTTAAAGTACGCAGTAGTTTTAAATCCTTTTAATATTGTCAAGAGATTAATGTTAACTTTTTGGTATGTTTTTAACTCTTTTTTTAAAATTATAAGTCACTTTTGCTCCCAATTTTGGGACAACGGTGAGATATAAATAAATATAATAAATAATAACAATAAATCATCCTAGCCATGTTAAAAATATTGAAGTCCCATCTCTAAAAATGCTGTCTTTCCATAGTCAAACATTCCAGTTTCAGGTCATGTGTGGAAAAGAAATTAATGAATAAAAATTTCCAGAGAAAAGTAAGATTTGAAGAAAACAGGAGAGATGATATTTGCAGTGCCATAGCAACAGAAAGGAAAAAAATTAAAGACAAAAACAGTTCTAGGTATAACGTGAGATTCGTGAAGAAAGCAATGTTACCTTATCGTAAAAATAAGCTTGGATAAGAAAAGCAAGTTAGCATTTTAATGCTGCATATATATTTCTCTCTTTGAATGGCAAATATTATACCTCACTATATTCATAAGAAGCCTTTGGGGAAACCCAACCACAAAAGCAATCTTTGACCAGAAACATGCAGCCTACAGGACAATGTGGTCAAACTCATCTCCCATGGGGGGGGGGCGGAGGGATGGAAAAACAGTGCAACTAGAACAGACCCACAAGGCAGATGGTCAGTTCTATTAATCTGACCTTATTTGTCCAAGATCAGATCAACAGAACAGTTAAATGCACTGATGATTCAAAATAATCCACAAGCCTTGTAAATCTTAGATTTGCATATTTAGGATAGAAATGTCAAATAAATTTGATATTCACAATTGATGTTTAGTAATTTCTATGCAATACAATATTCTTAATGTTCATTTATTCAGAATCAACATAAACTCTGAACATTCTTGTGTCTATTTTAAGTACTGGTAAGAAATTTTTCATTCACTGTACTTATTAAATTTAAAGAACTGAGAGGCAAAACCAGAGTCTTTGTGTATCATCTCCATGATCTCTGATGACAAGATGCAGCACAAGTTTCATCTCTTGCTAATTAAACGAATCAATTAAGAGACTATTGTTGCAACTGTGTAACTGCTGTTCTATAGTGGCAATAACAACCCCACAGGGAGGTCTTTTACTACATTAAAATGCTGTCCTCCACAACTCCATCTGATATTATTAGAAACAGTTATTTGCGTCTTGCTGTCATATTAGTAGCAGCAGCAAATTATGGAAATATGCAGACCAGAATGGTCCCAGTATGAGATCAGGTTTGGTTTTCAGCCTCTGAGGGAACAAATGCTGAAAATTCCAAAGTTCCCCAAAGTTCATTAATGGAACTGATAAATTTACCAGCACAGCAGCCATTTAGATGCTAGGTAAGGGTCACATATTTGCATACTTTCCCGCTAAGCTGATACAATTCAACTAGATAAATTATCATATTAAGTTTACCCTCCTGAGTTAAACTGATGGAGTTCAAAATTGTTTTCGATGGTTGTCATTAATCGCTGTTACATCTTAAATGCTTGCTTTGAAATCTAATTGTGGTGGTGTGCCAAGGGTCATATTAATAGCATTCTTAATGCCGAAGTCTTGTAAAAACATGTTTATTTTACTGATATTACTGACGCTTGAAAGATGAATGAGTGAAGTCTATTTTTATTATCAATAAAAATAAATTTAAGATGTTCTTTATCTGATTTAAATTAAGTTTATTTACTTCAATTTCATTTTGTTTATTAAGATTCCCAATTAAGCTTCAGAATCATATAAATTAATATTCCTCTACAAAACTTGAAGAAAAATTTACAGAATGTCAAAAAAAAAGTAACAGGCTGAGCTGCTACACATTTTCCCTCCTCTAACTACAATGTTTCATATTCCATCACGGCCATAAATATAGTGAAATTTTACAATACTGCGATCATACAACAGTTATTTTAACCACCTCTCCCTAGTGAAATGTGAATGACTGTGACTAAGTTCACCTGTCCATTGCAGTTTTATTTTCTGTATCCTATCCTGTGATCTCTGGATACATGTCAAGGTATAAATATTTTAATTTATTTATTTTAATTTAACAATACCTTGATGGTCACTTGTGGAGAGGAACAGTGGGGAGAAACTTAACCCTTTCCCTACCTAGTGTTTTCCTCCTAAAACCCCTGCATTTGTCCTAGAAGGGTTCTAGCTGTGTGTTAATCTCAGCAAACACACTTTTAAGGTGATAAAGAACAAACAAGGCAAAAAAGACTTGTGAGGAAACAATTAAATAATCCCTCTTCAGTATTTCTCTCAAAACATTACAAGATGGATTACAGTTAGGATCTATTAAATGAGTTTCATGAGGGTGGTCTGACTCCCAGAAATAGCAAGTTTTCAATATTTATAACCTGTCAGAATCAGTGATGAAGTAATGCATGTTCATAGGTTTTGAAAATACAGTTTACTCACTTCTGTTTTCAGTTCATTTTTTCCAAAAAGCAATGACAATGACAGCCCCAAAAGTAAATAACCAAGACTGGCCAGCCCCTCCCTAAACTGCAAACCCCAGGATTCCATGGGATGGTGAAAGTGGAATAACAGCGCTATAACAGTCTAGTGCAGAAATGATCCAAGAAAACAAATCCCTCTTGTTTCTTCCGGCTTTTTTCCGGGCTTGGCCCTTGCTCTTGTTTCCGGGCCTTTCTGATCACTTGCATTGTGAGTCCAGGTGGTTACTAATGAATAATCTGATCATTACCACTCTAAGGTCTGCTTTCTCTTCCCGTTCTTTGACCACACTGTAGCTGAGATCAATTCTCAAGTATCAATGCTCTAACATGAACAATGCAATGTTCTTAGTTAATTAATTAATATATTTCATTCTTTCAAGATGGGATTCAAAGATATGAACATGCACTACGGATAGACATTTATCTTCACCCCCATTCTTCTTTCTTTTTCTTCTTCCCTGTTTTTTTTTTGCCCATTTTCTATGTATTTCTATTTTAAAAATTCATTTTATAAAAAGAAGTCAATGATCAAACCAAAAATAAAGTTCCAAAATTTAGTAAATCAAACAATTAGAATAATCCACTAAAATATATGAAACAAACTTGCTCCCAAACCAACCAGGCAGTAGACTTATTTAAAAAAAAAATTAAAAATTTTATATTATGTTGATAATTACAAATGTTAATTATTTTTAATGTGCATAGTTACAAGTCCAATGTCAGTAGGCACCTTCTTGTAATAGGCATCCTTCCTCCTCTCTTACATACACACGCACATATACACATATATGGAAAAACTGTGTACAATATAATACTACTCACCACTGTGCCAAGAAACTGAATACTAAAATTTCCACTTGCATCCCGTGAAAGGCACTAGAAGAAATAGATTAACAGTTGTTAGATTATATTATATAATCTAATTTTCCCATAAAGCATACAAAAGCAGTTACAAGTCTCCAGTCACATTGATGTACCCTGAGACAAGGAGATATACATGCATAACAAACTGACACATGTAATTAACAATTTTGGTATGCCACAGGGAAAGTTATATCAAGGGGCTATTAGCTACTGCAATACAGGCTGATTTTGGAATCAAAGAATATAACCTATGTTTATACAGCTTTCATATTTCAGAGGAAGCCAATGGCAAACCACCTCTGACTATCCTTTGCCTTAAAAAGACCTATGAAATTCATGGGGTCATCACGTCAAGCATACACAGAATGGAGACCTTGGTAAGATTAACCAGAATAAGCTTGGACAGGTACCTAGATAAAAAACCAGCAGCTTCCAAATACGGGAATAGTGAAGACTCTACGGATCAATCAGGTGGTGTCGGGCCTATAGTGACATGGGGCTGGGTAGCATAGTCATAGATCAGAAAGACAACAGAGGAAAAACATAAAAAAGAGGGAAATTAAAGCACTAATATCTTCTTATTCATGGGAGAAGGGACTTTAAAACAATGAGGTCTGGAATAGAGCAAATTTTGGTTTTAATTTTAGGGGCTGTCCTTCTGTGATACATAACTCAGAGTGACAGCCGCTTGCACATAATGACATAGGTTTTTTGGAAATTATTCCAATGCCCTAATAGAGTGTGGTCTGATTTATCATGTATTTTTACTTAATTTGGGAGGGAGGCTTTACTTTTTTGAATCATAATTTCTGATAGGGATGATAAAAAAGATTATAGCATACTTAATATGGTCTAAATATTGTGCTCAAATCAACTCAAAGCTGAATGTGGAAATTCTTTTTATCAAAATATGTTTAGTGATGGACCTTCTGTCCTGGCTGATTCTTAGCTCTTCCTTAATCAGGATTCTCAGAGACAACCGACATTCTGAAGTCTGTGTGGTGCACGCCTCAAAAATACCAGGGCACCACAGATGCTGATTACACATACACACACACACCGTTGCTTTTACTTCATCTCATGTTAAACAGGGCAATGCTAAATGGGAGACTTATGACATTTTCTATGTCCTGCCAGGGTATGGTAGGGAAGAAGTGAGGAAAGAACAACACTGCCCATCACTAACACCATCATCAACATCATCACTATCATCCTGCAACAATGGAAGGTTTCTTTTATTTTTTTATATGCTTAAATATGTATATCTCACTTCATATCATGAGATCTACAGTGTACCTACAGCCTTCTCCTCTCTGCCCAAGTAAATGCTCTCCCCAGTAAGTCCCCTCACTTTTCTCCACCCCAATGTTAAGAGATGAGGACAAAGTTCTGAGGAGGCAAGAAGAATGGATGTGAGATGCTTCCTCTCTGAGGTCAGATCTTGATCTCCAACCAGAGTCAGGGACCCTTTTCGCACGCAGTTTCTGTTGCGAGAGGGCCCCTTGAGCGCCATATGAATGGGAGCGTCGGTCCGTACAATGGACTCCCATTCACGTGACGCTCACGAGCCTAAAGCGGGCCACACATGAATTTTTTTATTTTTGGCTGGAAGCTGAAAATACTGCGCAGTCACTCAATGCTCCTGGGGCCCTTGCACACTTACCTGCCGTGCGGTGCATCGGACGAGCCGGGCCGGTCACGCTTCCTCCCCCAGCTCAGCCTACAGCTCCCAGGCTGCGCTGTGGAAGGAAGGGGTGGGGCGCTAGCGTGACAAGGAAGCGAGCTGTGGGATGAAGGAGCAGGGAAGCAGCAGCATTCCTGCTAAGGCTTTTCACGCAAGACGCGCAAACGGGTAACGTGTGAAAAGGGCCCGAGTTTCCCATAGGCCTTGGGATGCTATCTTATGGACAATAGGACTGCAGTCTGAATTTCTTTCTTTCTTTTTTGACATGTAGGCGACCATATAGAACATGTTTCTTGGCAATAAGTCCTTGCTGTAGATACCTTATTTTACACAAATGAAGCAATACTTTTTTGAAAACTCTATTATTTCAACTAATGGGTCATTTTGTGCCACTCCACTTTGCACAACCATAAGAAAACAAAGAAGAACGTGCCAAGCCTTGACCTATTTCAACAGAAGTGATTAATGGAATGGAAAATGTGGGAAATAAAATTTAATACAAAAATCCTGATGTTTACATTTGTAACGGAAACAGGAATATACACTTTTCCCCCCAGACTAAGAGAAACACAATCAAGTTTTGGAAACTACAAAAAGAACAAAGTACCAGCTGCCTACAATGAAGCAACTGTACGCCAAAACAAACAGGTATAAATTACTTGATAAGCTGTCAAAATTGATAAACTGAAAAAAAATGAGAAGGAGATATAATTTTTTAAAATTTGAGTACCTTTCACCCTCATTAGTCTTGCCATAAAAAGTTGCATTAAAAAAAATTACTTCAGTCCCTCCCCCACCAAAAAAACCCTGTGTGAACAAAAGAGAAAGTGTCAAGATGTGCTTTTGTGTATATGTGTAAGAAACAGACACTGTATATAACTGTTGGGACAATGTGTGAGCATCAGAATCCATTGTAGTGGGATAACTGGCACAGTGTTATTTGAGGAATAAAACTATATTCAAAATCTATGTATGTTGATACATATATGGAAGCAATTTAGCAAAGAAGAGTTGCTCTGGGAGGAAATGCAAGATTCAATTGAGGTCTCATTGCTTTATGATAAACTCCTGGAACACATTTTCTTACTTAATTTACCAGATACTTATCTACTGCCAGAACATCAAATTACAATACTTAATTGTTTCAGGAAATAAAGATAACAAAATTGATAAGTTGACTGCTGTGGAATTCTATTTAAATAGTTTTTGCTAATACAATGTATAACATGATACATATAAAAGCTGAATGGGAAGGAATAATGAACATGACTAATGGATTTAAAAGCTCTTTTATTTATTAATTTATGTTTGCATTTCAGAATTTATAGATGCCAATTAATGTAGCAATGTTAGTCGGTAGACATGATGTTACTGCATCAATTTGTATCAGCGTCTGATTAATTTTTTCGTATTGCTCTGGCAGAGGCAAAAGATTGCTCATCCCTTGTTATTTCTGCCATGTCTACAAAACCATGATGTTAGAAAATGGCTTTCTTCTAGACTTATTGAAAAATAGACTGTCAGACAAAGCATATGCTAGTAAGACCCAAAGAAAAAAGCTCAAGCTTTTGTGCTGTAATACAACAGTCAATGCCTTTAAACGTAATAAATGCTTTGCATTACAGCCACAAATAAATATCAGCTACTAAATGTAATTATGCTTTAAGCATATAGATCCAACAGAATACTTTGGTATTCAAAGCTAATGGAAATCAGACTTTCTTTCTCTTCTCTTATGTCTGGTCCATGGTTCCACAAGCCTGCTCTAGAGGTTCCTGGAAATTTTTTTTTTAAAAAAATGCTCCGGAACAATTTCACCAACACAAATTTAATTTTCCCCCCATCAGAATGTAATTAGAACAGCCTACACAGAAGAACATGACTGTCTCAGGGACATGTTAACTGCTTCCTCACATGTTAATTTTAAAGACCTAAAGACTGCCAATCCCAACTAGGGTAGATCTAATGAACGAGTGGGAACTTGCTAATTCCACATTTTTAATAATTCAATGGGCCTACTCTAGTTAGGATCACCAGTTGCATTTAGGCCAAAAATTTTATCCTTTCAATTCACAGAGGGATTACGGGGGGAAAACCCCATGCAGATAATACTCTACCCAGTTGCTCATGAGGAAAGAACCTGCCTTCTATTTCCACATCCTAGCCAGTGAGTACAAAAGAATGTGGGATAACTGGAAAGCACCCAGGTGCTACTTCTGGATTTTATTTTACACTGAAGGGAGATCACAACACTGGTCCATGGGGGAAAGCAAAACCCACAGTTGGACAACAACTGCTTTAGTAAGATCACTCCAAATGTCATGAAACCACACAAGTTTTCCAGTATTCCAGAAGTGTTTCTGAGGCTGAGTGGTAAAACTTCACAAGATAACTACCTCATAACTTAATAAACACGAACAGAATTCATTCTCTTTGGATGGTATATATCCTGAATTGCATCAATACCCCTGTATCAAGGGCAAGACATCACAGGCAAAGGCTAACTTAATCAGCAGATGAGAACTATACCAGCTGCTACAAGGCATTTGTAGTGACCACTACTGTCAGTAAGACCAGGCAGCTTTGGACATTTATGGACTGCTCACTTCCAGGAAATCTTCATATACACTAAATCCATGAGACTGCCATGTTCACTGTTACTCTGGTTGTTTATACTTCCTTCGATAGTGTTCTTGTAAATAAAATATGTTAAAACTCAAGAACAAGGCTGAAATGACCTTTAATTTTGATTAACTTCTTACTCAGCAGATGAATTGAGATGGAAGATCTAGGAGTTGTTCCCAAACTTCTGTCATTCAAGCAATATTGAAAATTCTAACATACAGTAAGAGAGAGATGTATGAGGGAATTGCTGCCTGAGTTTGTAAAACCAGTATTGCAAACACAATCTACAAATGCCAGAATATAAATCATATTTTCATTTGTTCTGACCCATTTCATATTAGAAAGATATACTTGGCCACTTTCTTCACTTGGTTATTTTTTTAAGAGTCAAATTTACATAACTTACATAAGAGAATCTATTATGTGGTTCAGAAAACCTGACATCTGATTCCATATTGTCTGGAAAACATTTCAACTGCTGAAAAGTATCAAAGATTGGGTAACAATAGGTAATGTTCATAATCTGTGCAGAGCAGCAGTGTAGTGAATCTTTCCTGACAGACAGAATCTGCACCACTTCAGGGCAGTTCCTCTTATTTCTAATCCTTCAAGTACTTTAAAAGGATGCCACGGTTCATACAGTTTAGAGAAGAGAAGAAATCACTTTCTCTCTTTTTGTCCAATGGTGATGGTCCAGATGCATGTGTGGAAATGCTCGTGTCTACATAAGGTGTTCTGTGATCCCAGGAACAAGCCAGTCTATAAAAATGTCAGCTTATTTTCTCTGCATTCAGTACATTCAATACAAATTAAGCATATACAAATATATTCTGGCCTTCAGCCAATATTCCAGATCTCTAAAGGGGTAAAAAAATTAAAAATAATAGAAGAACCTTTACCTGTACAGTTCTTTGAACACCATCCACATTAACACTCAAGAGAGCTGAAGCCAAGTTCCACTCACCAGTCATGCTAAGTTTTATCCCATCAACTTCCACCTGTTGTGAAACCAAAGAAAACTATTATCACAGAGCCAGACAAGAAACAGTTCTCAAGTTCATTACTGCATACAAAGGAGCAGCCGTATTAAAACAGATGGCTCCCAAGCAACCTGTCATGTTTACTGTTTCTGCCACAAAAGACAGGGTCTAACAACAGAGTCTTCTTAGCATCTCTAGGGAAGAGGTGAAGAACCTGTGAACAGCTGCCTGTGGAGGGCTGCAAGTAATTTCTGTGAAGTAGCAAAACAGCCATCCAACTTTTAAACTGTATCTGGACATGGTACATTTACCGTAATTAGACAAGCAAGGCACATGAATTTCAGTGACACTTGGCAACCTACACAACAGGCCTTGCATATAATATGCTCTCCAAGGACCAAAGAAGAACTTTTCCTATGATTTAATGAAGGGCTTTAAACACTGTTTTCTTAATTAATATAAGTTTATAATTAATTTGAAAGTCCAGTCAAACTGGACTCTATGACTTTCTGTCACATTCTTCAAGTACTAGTAATACGTTTCAGAAAAAGATAAGAGGGAAAGCAGGCCAAGTGCAAGAAACTCGGGGCCAGATCTATCAGTCAGGGAGAATCTATTCTCTATTTTTCTCTCTTTCATCTTCTTCTTACACAAGTTTTGTTATTGATTTTTGAAACTGTCCATGCTGCAACAGCTCATGCAGTTTGCCTCTCAGTCTGAGGCAAGAACTGGAGCCGGAGGGTAGAATGGGGAAAGGCCTTGCCTCCTCTGTGAAGCTAAATGATACAGACTGCCCTCCTGATAAAACCCTTTATCAGAAGGTAAGATTTAAAATGCATTAAGCAAACACATGAACTGAGTTTCTTCTTCAGTAATAGCCAAAGAAACAACTTTTACAACACAGAAGGCACAACTATATGTGATAAAATGGAAACAGCACACTTGTATGGCAGTGCTATATTCAAGGCACCTGACTATTGTTAAATTAGGGCAGATGTAAGCAATTTAGACAAGAACACCATCTCCATTTAACTTACATTGCAACGAAACAGCTTTTGATACAGGGAGTAAAAATAATTTTTATTTATTGTAATTAAAAAAAATAACCGTGTAGTATTCAGATTCTAAAGGTTAAGAGGTTTACCTTTTTTTAAAATCAAAGTATTTTAGACCAGCTATCCACACAGAACTATCATGTTTAGGTAAATTAATCCACTCCCCTTTATCTTTCTATATAATCCTAAAGTAATTATTAGTGAATTTTTGTGATAGAGTAAGAAAAGGATGTTACTCCACTGGAAAAACCCTGGCCTGGGGTCTACAATTTTGATATTAAAACATGATTCCATGTGCCTGAGAGGTCACCCGAACAAGCACATAGGCAGGCACAGTCGAACAACCGAAAACCAGATCAGGCCAGTAAAATCCCTAATCATGTAGCCCCAGGAGACCTCAAGGTATGTAAACCCCCAATAAACAAAGGGTCCTCGAGATGTCGAGTTGAGGGGATTAGTGTGTCTGCCCCAAGTTGAGCAAATATTCCACCAGGCGAGGACCATTTACACGAAGTCACACCACAAATAAACACAGCTGAAGATCCTGAGACTTTGGCAAACCCTTGCAATCCCATCACACAAAGGAAATTACCATGCTGGAGCCTTGTTATCGCTCCAACACCCATTGTTTTCCCCAGGAAAGGATTAGTCCTCCAGGTACTTTTTCCCCTACAAATAGTCCCAGTTTTTGAGTGGTTCTTTGGATCACTCCTGTTCTTCCCAGCAGACCGTTGCTCCATCCGTTGAGTAATCCCCTCAGCCCTCTTCGTGCCAGAGTCTCCTCTCTCCGCTGCCTTCCCAGACCACGGACTTCAGGACAAGGTGTAGTATTACCCCCAGTTACACCCCCTGAATACTCCCCTGTCCAATTTTCTCTCTTTTACTTCTTAATAGGTCTTGAGTGAGTGAGGCGTAAGTGCGTTGGTGTATAAGGCTTGTATTCAATAAAATCATTTATTGGACATCTTTTTTTCGTTTTTGGCTTGGCCTGACCCTGTAGAAACTGGGTAAAAGACCCCACTAGGTTACCCTGCCTCTTGCATTGCTATAGCTCGTGCGCTGGCAAGTTTCCATTCCTCATCACGTGAGGGACCCCAGAAATCAGGGTAACAAGGATATATTGGACAAAAAAGTCTTAACTGCAGGGACTCTTCCAGAAAGCAGCTTTGGTTGACTATGCCTTGGCATCCTGGTTTGTGATGCTGCAGGGTAACATTTTCTTCCTAGTGCAGTTTAATACTTAGCAGTTAGACATTCATTAGGAGATCTTGGGGCAAGGGAGATGTCAACAGTATCCTTTGTCTCTCCAAGACAAGTGAATTAGGAAAGGCTGTGCACGTTCTGACCCCATGCCTGGATGCAGTGGTGGGCTGGTTGAAGGCCAAAAATCTCAAACTGAATCTCAGAGGTTCTGTGAGTGTGCAATTAATACATTTAGGGCCATGTGCATGCTCTAACTGGGGCTGCATTTCATCGGTAGGATATACATTTGGGACCACCTCGGGATTCCTTACTGTCACTAGTGAACTTTGTGGTAAGGAGCACCTATCACCAGCTCCAGCTTATATGCAAACTACATCACTTCCTGAAATACAAAGTAGCCTAGCCACTATAATTCATACAGTGATAACCTCACATTTAGATGACTGTTGCATATTTTACAAGGGGGTACTCTTACGCATTTTTAAAAAGTTTTCTCAATTTCCAAGACAGGAGCCAGCATAGTGTAGTGGATTGAGTGTTAGACTACAACTCTGGAGACCAGGGTTGAAATCCAAGGAAGGCAATTTTTAATAATTCTTGCTAAGGAAAAACAACCATGATAGAGTTGCCTTAGAGTCACCATAAGTCAGAAACTACTTGAAGGCACAGAACAAAAAGGTATTTCAAAATAAAACAATAAACCAGTCAATGCCTCAGTGGCTTCATTCTGGCTACTCTCCTGTTGGAGAGTGAATCTGCTATTAAAGTGAGTGATTTTAAAAGGCTATAAATAATAAACAACTGAAATTAATGTTACACATGCCAGCTGTAAAGCATCAGATCTCAGGATAAGAACATCAGAGCAAAATCTTACTTTTATTTACTGAATGCACAAATATTAACAATGAGCCAGTGTCCACCCAGCTGGCCAGCCCAGTTCCAATCTTGACCCATACGCCACTTTGTCTACTTAAATAGTAGTCTATTAATAATTATGCCTATTGACCTTTCCCCATGTATATAATGCAGACTATGGCATCCATGAGGTTTACCTCCAGAGCTAGAAAGGCAGAAACAGTGCAGGGAATGCTGGGTGGCAAAGCAGGTCTGAAACAACAGCATACTGTGAGTTGGCTAGAACAGGCTGACAAAGGCACTAAAACCAAGGAAAGGGACAGCAAGTAGAGCCTCTCATGAGGAAAAAAAAGATAAAAGTTTGTATGAAGAGGATGTTGATATAAAACTGAGCTACAGTGGTAAAATGCATTATTTGGTTTCAGTTGTTGACAAAAAGTGATACCACTTTCACGCAAAAGGTCACACATTTCTCTCTTACAGATAAAATGGAAGGTCAGCTTTAAATGTCTTTGAAGTGATTATTGGTAGAATTTCAAAAGGAAGTTCAAGTACATGGGGTTTCAATCTCATTAAAAAGAAGACTTTTCCCCCTTTTTTGCAAACTTCCCTTTTGTTCATATTTGCACTTACATCTAAAAAAGACCCCAAGAGAGAGATCCATTCTATACACTGCATATCCTGAGAAAAGCTCAGTTACCTATTTATAGATCTTGCCCTTTTCTACCAAACTAGATCAAGCGTTTTATTCACTACATGACTGCAGGAGAGAAACTCATTTGCTCTTAGTGTCATCAAGGCAGCCTTTTACCTGCTATGAATGAGACCAGAAGATTTTTTGAATTACTGGGTTTCTGCTTCAAATATACTTAGGTCTCTGGCTTCTCTACATTCAGAAAGGCACCACAACTGCTTCTTTATGCAACACAGACGCATGCAAATAATCTGCAGAAATGCTGGAAAATGGGAAATACGATCTCCTCCTCAGAACAAGAATCAAAAAATTTCAAATATTGAAAATATAGTTTAAAGTGTTTCAAGGGAAGTGAGACTGGCCTCCACCTTGTTGTCCTTCCACCTTCTGAATGCAAGCAGGCTTCCCACAATTTGTGGAGGAAAGGATGTTTAACGGATCAGTGTTACACCTTTTTTCTTGTAATTGATGTGTTTTAAAATTGCTTTTCATTCAAAAGCAAAAGTTTTTGTCTTTATTTTTAATAGCTGTGCATCACCTTGGATTCTGGTTCTGGAAGAAGGCTAGAGATATAAAGATAAATCAAATAAATAAGACTTTAAATTAATCTTGTCAACCATTCACATTGCGCAGCTATTTCATCTGCCCTTCTTCTTGGATTTTTTGAAGCAAGGAAAAGAGATAAGAAACATTCAAAGGTTACAAGTGCAAAATCAGTCCTCTGAACCCCCTTAAAATTTCATGTGTGAGGCAGGATGATTTCACAGTGAAAGACTCATTTGGAAGTAGTAACTCAGCCTGTTCATATATTTTAGGATATTTTGGTTGATACAAAAAGGCAATCTTTTATTTAACATATATGCTGTAGCTGGTCTTTGGATTTCAATCAGAGGCAAATGTATTAGAGCAGTTTTCCACAATCTGCCTTCTAGATGTGTTGGACTACATTGTAAGCTGTAAGGCATCACTGTTATTGATCATGCTGGCTGTGATGAAGACTGTGGTGAGAGGAGTTTTGATCCAACACATCTGGAAAGCACCTGGTTATCAAACTCTGTATTGAAATAGTCATAGATTTCCTACGCTTTGGCTCAGTCATCAATCAAAAAGAAGACTGCAGTTAAGAAATCAGAAAAAGACTAAGACTTAGAAAGGTAGCTATGAAGGAACTAGACACGATCCTTAAGTGTAAAGATATACAAGTGAATACCAAAGGCAGGATTGTCCATGCCATTGTATTTCCAATTTCCATTGTATTTCCAATTTCTGTGTATGGTTATGAAAACTAGACAGTGAAAAAAACTGGTAAGAACGTAATGATTTCATTTGAAATGTAGTGCTGTAGGAGATATCTGTGGATATCATGGACTGCCAAAAAGACAAATAAATGGGTCCTAGAGCAAATCAAGTCTGAACTCTTCCCAGAAACCAAGATGATTAAGCTGAGACTTTGGACATATAATGAGAAGACATGACTCACTAGAAAAGACAATACCGGACTTCCTGTCTTAATGGCATCAGGACTGGCAGCAGAAATGACGATTGCCAGTCACCTACTGTCACCAAATGCAGTTTAGCTGGTGAATAAATACCAGCTGACACTCCCCCCAGTAAAGGGGGTGCTGAGGGGCTCGCCAGGGACCCAGTATCCTATCTAGCCTTCCTGATTAGAGGTTTAGTATGAAACTAAAGTCAGGAGAGCAGATGAGAGCTTAGGATTGAAGAGTATCCACAACTGCATTTGACCGCTGCTTCTCAGTGGCAAAAGGTGGCAAGGTAGAAGATAGAATGAAAAGACCAAACTACAAGTGGACAGACTCAGCCAAGGAAGCCACAGTCCAGAGTCTGAAAGACTTGAGCAGGGCTGTTGATGACCAAGTGACTTAGAAGTCTCTTATTCGCAGGGTCAAAATTGACCTGACCGCAATTAAGAACACGATATTAAAGAATATGAACTTAATTATTTCTTATGGTTTATGAAAGGCTATATGATTGCCAATGAACATAGTTTGCTGCACATCTGTATAGGCAGTCTGAGGATTGGGCTCACCATCTTAATTTTGATAGAACTACTGTAATATGGTTCTTCCAGTAGTCTTTGTATTGAGGATTTCACTTAACTTTGTTAATGCTCATTTTTTGCTAAGCCTCCTAGAGAAAAAAAAATGGCATGTTACTATGGACAAGATGAGATCTGGGATCATATTTCATGCAGTGTGTGTGTGTGTATTTTTTTAAACAAGTGATGATGTGGGGAAAGAAAAACTAGAAGGACCAAAGAAGAACCATTTCCCCAATTCAGTGATGCCATCCCAGGCCCCAATTATTTATTCTTCATCATCTCGGGATGGGCCTGGGATTGTAAAAGCTTAGTTCAATTTGATTTGCTTTCACACTTCAAAGGAAATATCAAACCTTTAACTGTTTAATAATTTTTAACATCTTGGAGGAAGTTCACAGTGTTGTTCTTTCACTGTCAATTAGATTGAAAGCTTTTCTTAAAAATGAAAATCAACTTCTGAAATAAATTATCATTCTGATCTATGTATCTTATGCTGCAAGTTTTATTAAGGGAGAGTGGGTAACTGCTCCCCCTTCGATGTTGTTGGACTGCAACTCCCATAATCTCTACCAGCACAGTCAATGATGCGAATTTCAGTTCAAAAACATCTGGAAGAACACTTGCTCATACTTTTTTAGGGGGTTAAAGTTCATAATGAGAATTATCTTGTAAGCCAAAAGTTATGGGCATTTCTGGTTGAATTAATTTAAAAAAAACTTCCAGGGTCCAAGTGTAGTTCAGCAGAAATATCAATATCATTAAATGACATCATCACAGGTTTTTCAGTTAGAAAACTGTACTTGTTCCATGCTAAAGGAAGTGGGTAATCCCACTCTGTTGCCAATTTTTTCTAGGGTGTGTACACCTTTTCCTCTGCATTTACGTAAGTTGGAAAGCTCAGTGTTCCAAAGAGCTTATGGAAATATTTTCACATTAGCTTTTTATCTACTACTAATATAATTAAATATTCTGAAGGTTAAACACATCAAAGTACCAATGTGGGAAAATTATTTTATAAAACTAATCATTGCTGACTGGTTCTATCTGATATGAAAGGGCAAAACATCAATGGCAAATGACACAAATCTAGTTAATCTTCCATTGTTGAGGATATGAAAGAAGAGGACTAAGGGTCAAATTATTCATTACAAAACACTCAACACATTCACAATGTGTTACAAGGAGGGAGGGAGAAAATATATCATGCATACAGGGAAAGAGTTCTAGATAACAGAGCTAAAAGAAGCTGAACATTGCCTTCTGACATGTGAAATAAAATGTTATTACTGGGGCCGTCTGGCTGCATTACAACCGAGGCATCTCACCTTTGGTGCTCAGTATGTATAATAGGAGTGGGGACTGTGTGACCCTTCAAATGTTGTCAAATTGCAACATTCAGCATTCTTCACCACTGGCTATGCTGGCTCAGGCTGTTAGTAGGTGTAGTGCAATAACTTCTGGAGAGTTGCATGATTCCTATTCCATGTACCACTTAACCAAACTGTCACTTAGGATAATAGCCAAAAACGTATCAAGCATAGAATTAGCTATCAACCTGATGAAAGGTGCTGTGGACATAGTGACATTTTTTTAGCCCAGTGACCTTAACAAAACATTCTTATTGAATAATATCTAAGAAGGTGTTGTACATGGGATAGCAATGATAATGCAGAATTCATGTAAAGAGTCATTTGGTGGTCAATTGATTTTATATAAATAACGCGCTCCAATTACAAATTGACTTTATTGGGATTATTGTACATGAAGTTTCCTTACTGTAAACTATTTCGGTTATTAGAATTTCAGAAGAAAATAAGGCCATTTCTATATGACAAAATCCTTGCGTGTCATCCCACAGCAGTCCTGCTAGGGAAGGGAGTGCGACAGGAATTCTCCCCTCCCGTCCACACCTCACTAGCTCCCTGTGGAAGGGAGCACGATGGTCCCACCTCTTCCTCAGCGCAGCGCAGTCGGGCACTTTCCCGTGCTGTGCTATGGAAGGAAGAATCACCACTGACCTTCCCTGCCCTTCTGCATGATGGTAAGTATGGGAGCGCCACGCCATTGTAGACACAAAATGGATTTTTTTCTGTTTTGCTAATGCCATGAGAGCACGATGCTCGGGGACAGGATGGCACCAGGACTGGCAACGACGTCATGCTGACTGCTGCCATTCTGTTCCCAAAGTGGCACAGCCCCATTGTGCAGAAATTGCCTAACTCTGTGCTTTATAGATTATAGCAAACCCTCTGCTTGTGTAGTTCATGAAAAACCATGGATTGCTCTTAAAGAAATGGGTGCGTAACCTGTACTTAGGTCAAGAGGCCACTAGAATATGGAGAAACTTGTTTTCAATTTGTATGCTGAATGTATCATACAGAAAGCAGTATTAGACTTGGAGAGAGAAGACATAAAACCTAGATGAAGAAACATCAACAGTGTAAGATATGCAGATAATACCTTACTACTGGCAGCAAACAGAAGAGACTTGGAACAACTATTGGGAAAGTCAAGGAACAAAGTGCAAAAAAAAAAAAAGATTTACAGATGAGTATTAAGAAAACAAAAATAATGACCACAGATGAAATAGCTGAAATAGTTCAAGATTCTTCATACCTTGGCTAAGTCATTAATCAGACTGGAGACTGCAGTCAAGAAATCAGAAGAAGATCAGGACTTGAAAGGGCAGCTATGAAGAAACTAGACAAGATCCTAAACTGTAAAGATATATAATTGAATACCAAAGTTAGGATTGTCTCTGCCATAGTATATCCAATTTCTATGCACGGTTGTGAAAGCTGGACAGTGAGAAAAAAACTGGCAGGAAGAAAATCAACTCATTCAAAATATGATGCCGGAAGAGAGAGCTGAGAGTACCATAAGCTGCTAAAAAGACAAATAAATGGGTCCCAAAACAAATCAAGCCTGAACTCTGCCTAGAGGCCAAGATGACTAAGCTGAGGCTGTTATAATTTGGGCATGTAGAGAGGAGACACAACTCACTAGAAAAGGCAATAATGCATGGTAAGTCAGAAGGCAGCAGGAAGAGAGGAAGAGGAAGACCATACTATGGGTGGACAGACTCAATTCAGGAAACCAGAGCCCTGGGTATGCAAACTCTGAGCAGGACCCTTGATGACCGGGTAACTTAGAGGTCTCTCATTCACTGGGTTGCTGTAAGTTAAAGTCAATGAGACAAAAACAATGAACAAAAAGAAATTCTGAAAAGATCTGGATTAGGCCAAGGAGCTTGATATCCTAAAGGCACCAGATCCTGTCTGATCTTAGAAGCTAAGCAGGCTCAGCCCTGGTTATTGCTTAGATGAAAGACTGCCAACAAATACCAGGTGCTGCATGCTGTATTTTGGAGGAAGAAACTGGCAAAACCACCTCTGAGCATTCCTTGCCTAAGAAAACCCTGTGAAAATCATGATGTTACCATAAGTCAACGGGCAACTTGAAGGCAGCTACACATATACATGTAAAACAGCATGTTTGGTACTGTGTAGTCTGCAACACAGATAAGCTTTTGAGAATTGCTGTAATGAATAAAATTCCAGAGCAAACACAACTACCAGTCAGGTGTACTGGCCCCTCATAGGACCTCAGCAGGCCAAGTGCATATGCACACATACAGACTATCTCCTCCTCCACAATTGTTTTAGATTTTTAAATTTTAAAATGGTCCTTAGGTGCCTTCTGGTTTGCTTTGTGTTTGAAACAAAGTGTCCTCTGAGTCTAAAACAGCACCGGGGGAGGGGGGTCAAAACATAGCAATAATTCCTTCCATGACCCCAGGAGAGCATTTTCAATTTTAAAATTCAAACAAATGAAAAAGAAATATGGTGGTACTGACGGGCCACTAGGGCTCTCAAAAATGGCTTTGGAAGCCACATGCAGCCTGCACTTTGCCCATTTCTAAATTAAGGAACACATCATCGCTATGAACTCAAGATAGTTCTCAACCTTTGGTATTCTGGATGTTTTGGACTTGAAGTCCCAGAAGAACCAGTCAGCATGGTCAATTCTGGGAGTTTAAAGCATATCAGAGCTGTATAATTTTCTGTTTTCCCTTAGCCAGCAGCGACTGCCTCCGGGACCAAGCTAATTCCTTTTCAACATGAGAGTTTTTGCAAAAGTGGCTTGTCTCATGAAATGGAAGTCGACAAGCTAAAAACTACACTGGACCAAACAGGACTCTGAAGATTCCAGCTGTACTTCTTCTGCATTTGTATCCCACCCTGCTCTCCAAGTGGCTGAAAGTACTGGACGTAAGATCCCCATGTGATCCTAACAGGTACTTTTAAGTATCTCCAAAGTTAGAATGACATCAGGTGTATTCAAATCATTTATTGGCACTGACCCCTTATCTCATTTGCAGGATCTTCCCTGCTTTCTACTTCTGGAATAAAGGCAATGCCTTATTTCCATATTTCCCAGCTAGTATGTTCAGCTTCCTAGAAGTTACAGGTCCCTTCACTATATCATATGGAAGCCTGAAATTAAAACTACTGTGCTGGCAACGGAGTCCTGGAATTGTTCTCTTGTATGTCTTCATTTCTGGTGCCTTTCATTTTCTAAACCACATGTTATAGCTCTGTGTTAAATCAAGTTCTTTGTCGGTACATGAGTATATCCAGATGAACATAGTTACTAAGAAAGAAATATTCCCTTGTTATGAAATGTCCTGTTAAGTAAGCATTTTTCCCTTCTCACCACTGCAATTCCCCAAGCATATATTTGTGTCCAAATATAACATATTTAACAAGCATTATGCATTCCATTCCAGTAAGTAGATGAGACAGACTACGTTCTAGCAAATGGCCTGAAGAATTTGAACATGGGACACATTTATTCAAGTTAGCTTTGGAATGATCCAGAATGGGTTGCTGTGCAGGCACAAAACCCATACAAGTGAACCTACAAAGTGATGCACTATGAAGATGATCCTTTTGGAGACCTTAGACACTATAGTTCTTACGAACTGATTGCTAAAATGGAAAAGACAGCAAGATTTACAAATGTGTTGTGAGAAAAAGAGAGAGAGAGAGATGGGGGGGATTATTCTTAACCGATGGTGCTGAAATATGCCTATTTTGTCTATTAGCCATTTTACTACTACTATGACTGCAGCCCACTTCAGAAGATCTATCATGATTCATCTACGGGACACAACTGATAACACAAATCATGTATCAATCCTTGATTTCAGATGACCCTTAAATAGATGTCATTTTAATCCTGAAGTTACTCCCAACACCTCCTGTAACACTTATTTTCTATTTATTTTCATCTGACCCATAAAAATTACTCCTTATACTTATGCTAATCCTCCACTTACCATCTAGTCTATTTTTTTGTCTCTTCTGCTTTCATCTTCTCTACATTAATTCCTCACATTTCTTTTGATCTTGCCTGTTTGTTGCCATTTTGTTACCCATTCCTCCTGCTAAAGAATTGTGAGCTATAATGTTATATTTATTGTTATAGGGCAATATTTTATTTATTCACTACTCTTTTCCTACCTGTTTCAGCATAAAGATGAACTAATGTGAATCAAAACCCTTCCACGAACTAGATCCTGGGATTCTTTTTTACATTTATGTAACTGAAGCTTTTTTCAAATACTTTATTTATTTTTTTGCAGGTAGTATTTATCATTTAATATTTCTCCTGAACAACATATGCTTGCAGCTGACAACTCATTATGATTTTTTAATTTTTTTTATTTTGGGGGGGCAATAGAAGTAGAGCAAGTCAAGAATATGCTATTTCTACTACTGGTAAATAAAAATACTCCTTCATACAATTAATACCTCACAAATACTAGTGCTGCATGACATGGTGGTGGCCTTTGGCTTAGCTGGGCTTTATAACAGATTGCTTTTAAAGGCAGATTACTTCACATAATGTAAAATTAATGTATGAAATTCATTGCTGCAAGATGTAATGGTAGCGACCAACTGAAACACTGTTTTTAAAAAAAGTCTTGTAGAATGTACAAAGATGGGTCTACTGATCATGAGCTATAATGTTATAGCTTAATTGATTTGCCAAGGTTGTATCCACACTGCATAGTTTTAGCAGTTTTGACATAAATGTAACTGCCCTAGCCCAATCTTAGGGCATCCTGAGATTTGCACCTGGAGATGAGGCACCTGGAATTCTCTAGTGGACCCCTCTGAACTACAGCATTAGAGCTTGCTGGCAGATAATGGAGGATGGACCAATGAAAGTTATAGTAGCATCTAACTATAGTAGTATAATTGTGTGGTATGGACATATTCCAGCTTCAGAGGCAGTACAGGTCTGAGTATTCATTGCTGGAAACAAACAACTGGGGTGCAATTGTTGCTATAATCTGCTTATGTGTTCTTGAAAATATCTTTCTTATTGACTTCTGTTAAAACTGGATCCGGGATGCGGTCTGATCAAGACTGGGTCTTTTTGTATTTCCTTATATGTACCATGGGGAAAGGATTAGTGCATCTTCTCCTGTTCACTCCCATTAGCTACAGAATAAGCAAAACTGAAGAATGCCAAGACTTTCTATAAATGTGGACATCTAACCATATTGTACCTTTGGAGTTCTTTGCTCAAAGGGAGATCTTTCAGTCCATGAATAGATACTGTTCTGAGAATATGAGCTTTGATGCGTTAAAGAAAAGTAAGATTTCTGGCTTTGAAAAAGATTAGAAAAGAATTTCAGTGACCTCACTGTAGAAATAATTTGTGGGGGGTATGTGTGATTATCAGTTAAATAACATAACATAAAAGAGACAAATTTAATCAAAATACTACCGTTCTTTTGTGGTGCACATCTCATGTAATACAGGAGGTTTGTTTTCTCATGTTTGTCACCCAGAAAGCACTACTTCCTGGAAAAAAAAAATTAAGGAGCAGCCCCTTCAGTATCCTTTTGTTTCCTCACAAGCATTAAGTTTCAAATAGTGGCACAGAGGCAAACTTGCCAGGAAATCAAAGAATCCAAGATCTGCTGTGGGAGCAAGTCATGGCATCCAAATGACATCCAGATCTGAACTACTGGTAACACATCAAAATCCTTAAATGCAGGTCTGCCTCATTCACACAGAAAGTATTGGTGAATGAGGGACAGCTGAAAGAGACAAAAGATGGGAAGTTTTGAACTCACCCATACTGCTTGCCTTTCCCTTCAGCCAGTCCCCCAAATAGCCCATCTCACAGCTAGACTCACTCCTGGTATGGCTCACAAGCAAGGGCAAAATACCTTAGAGGACAGACTGCGAGAGTAATTAAAAAAGGAGGATTCAGTACCTTCCCGCATACATACACTCTTGCATCTTCCTTTTCCCTTCAAATTTCACTTCACCCCTTCTAAACCCATGAAGAAAGCACGTCAGTGTTTAACAATGAATGCTGAGCATACATTGAGATATAATTGGATCTCAAAAGCCTCATCACTCTTGTGACCCTAGATACTAGATAGTGGCAGTTAGTCATAAAACTGAGCTAAAGGGATAAAAATTGGAAACATTGTAAAATAACATTGCATGTTTATAGTCCATTTTGAGTAATGATCAAACTCTAAAACACTAGTAGCATTACCAAGACAGTTTAAAAATACTAGATTTCACAAGCCCTGGAAATTTGTATTACTTATTCTCTGCTCTCATCCAGCTACTTCAAGAAGGCAGTTTTGCCTTTGTAGTAAATCAGCTAACTGTATGAGGGACATATAAGTGACCCTCACAGTCTAGTGTAGCAAGATATTCCACTCTTACTAACAGCCAAAGACTGATACAAAATGAATTCTCTTGAAGGAAGCTATGTTTTCTTAATAATAACAGTTGTATAAACACAAGGTCTTCTCTGTTAAAGGGAAACAGACATCAAAAAGCAGTAAAACATGGAACCCTAAACCCTCTTTCTTTGAAGAAATGTGTTTGAAGCGAGGTGTTTCTAGTTATGGGTGAATGAAATGAGAATTCAGCTGCAACAAACGGACATTCAGCCCCTATGAAGGACTAATTAGATCCATCTGAGAAGCTGTGTCTACATTGCTTTACACATTTCAAAAAGGAAGGCTCTGGTCTAGTCTTTTGAAAAGCGTACATCAAAACAGTTAGTCACAGCTGACGTACATCTAGCCACTACAGCAATGTTATTTTCTTTTCTTTTTACAAAGCATTAAGAGTTACATTAAAGTCATGTTAATAAGCCTGTCCTGCCCTAAGAAAGGCAATGAAATTTGGAGCAAAGAAAGCAAGCCTGGGCAACATCATTCCCAGCAATCTCCCCACTGTGCCTGAATTTCAAAGATGCTGTCACAAGAGAAAGCAATGCAGCACATCAGTCTTGCTCAATCCAATCAAAGAGTTAAAAAAAAATCAAATGGCAGCAACCAGGACCAAGAGAGTTAACTACTGCTTTTATTGATTCACATCTACTCTCACAACACCGCAGTGAATATGCAGGTGGTTATAGCTGGCTGGGACTAAACCAGTAGGAGGATCTCACAGTTATTGTTACTGTCTTTGGAACAAATGGACACAATCCACCTGCTTTATCATGGTATAGTACTTCTGAGGAATACCACCCTAGCTTCCACGGATCTTGAGGCCCTTTGCACCAACAGGAAATATGGTCTACAAGTCATAAGGAACATGATTCCAGGTACTACTGAAGAATATCAAAGCACTGAGGCTGCTGTTACCCTGTATGTTGGGGGTCCCCGGAGAGGCGCCCAAATGACCAAATAAAACACAAGCTGGGGGAAATTAAGCTCGAGCACTCTCTTAAGCTAACGAGAGGCAGGGTAACTTTAGCTGAGATCTTTAACCCTATGTATACAGCATCAGGTCAGAGAGCAGCTAGACAAGGTTTTAAAAGTAACAAATAATATTTTATTAAGAGCAAGCAACATGAAAGACATGACAAATACTAACTAACTTAGAAATGGAATGGAGAGTTTCAAGGGAGCGGATAATACAACAACTGGTCTTGTAGTCCTGGAGAGAAAGATGGGGTTCCGGGAGAGAAAGCTCAGCGTGGTTTGCTGAGGGGAGTTTCCTTAGACAACCAGCAGGAAGGTGGGATGGAAATCCAAAGTAGTCCGAGGAAGTCCCAACAGTGGGGACTTTTTATAGGGTGGAGTGTGCTTACAGTGTATGCTATGCTCGGTGAGAACAAAGGAAATTTGGAGCTGGACAAAGCATTTGGAAAAGGTCAGGTTTTGCATGATTAGCTTAGCACTTAACGACAATAGCATGGCCAGTACACTGATGGCCCGACATAAAGGAATGGCTCGGCTCTTGGCTGTATGGCTTTGTGTGGATATGCGCCGAGCAAAGCTGGTTTGCAGGGAGGTTTTTCCCTAAAGCAACGGAGAGGCTTAAGTTGCCTGCCTGAAAGAGGTTTGGAATGTTTACCTATTAACGGCCGCGCCCTTACGTGCTTGTCCGGTGGACCTCTGCAAACACGTGGAGTAGGGTGGCAGAGAAAGGTCAAGCAAAAGGCCGAATTATTTGATATCAAAAGGATATCTAGTGGTCTCACCAGACATATCATAACTGGAGTAACACTGCCAGTTGTACATACCCACAGTTATGTCAGCTTTATGAAAGAAAATGTGTCTCCAGATCAAGGTATTTCCATGCATGGCAACAGTGTACCAACATATTCCAAAATGATTTCAAAAATCCTATCCTCAAAAGATTCTCCTTTTCCTGGCATGTATGCATATCTTTATCATCTGGAATCATGGATAGAAATTGGTTGGTAAATTCCACTGAGACTTCAATAACTTTCAGCCCATCATCAGCCTGTGCATCAATCAATTCAGCAAAAAAGATTCACTTCTCACGACTACTGTCCAGCTACATAAAAGACATATGAGCATCACCATTTGCTGAAAACCTGCTGTTACACTATTTCCATATTGCCATCTTCCATCCAACATAAAATCCACTGTGTTCCTACAGCTCTTTTTGTTGCCCGTAAGGGTCATAGAATCATAGAAATGTACAGTTGGAAGAGACCCCAGGGGCCATCAGTCCAACCCTCTGCTTAAAAACTCCAAAGAAGGAGACTCCACTACACTCCAAGGCAGCATATTCCACTGCTGGACAGCCCTGACTGTCAGGAAGTTCTTCCTGAGGTTCAGGTGGAATCTCCTTTCCTGCAGCTTGAATCCATTGCTCCTTGTCCTGGTCTCTGGAGGAGCAGAAAACAAGCCCTCCCTCTACATGGCATCCCTTCAAATATTTAAACATGGCTATCATGGCTTCCAGGCCTCTCACCATTTTGGTCGCCCTCCTCTGGACTTGCTCCAGCTTGACCATGTCCTTCTTGAATTCGGGTGCCCAGAACTGGACACAGTATTCAAGATGAGGTCTAACCAAAGCAGAGTAGAGTAGTATCAGTACCTCCCTCAATCTAGACACCATATTCCTATTGATGCAGCCGAGAATTGCATTGGCTTTCTTGGCTGCCGCATCACACTGCTAACTCGTGTTCAGCTTGTGGTCTATTAAGACTCCTAGATCCCTTTCACACGTACTGCTATCCAGCCAAGTGTCCCCCACTCTATATTTCTGTATTCCATTTTTTCTACCTAAGTGTAGGACCTTACACTTCTCTCTGTTGAATTTCATTTTGTTAGCCTTGGCCCAGGTCTCCAATCTATCCAGGTCATTTGGAATTTTGATCCTGTCCTGTGGCATATTAGCAACCCCTCCCAATTTGGTGTCATCTGCAAATTTGATCAGCATGCCCTCTATTCCTTCATCCAAGTCGTTGATAAAAATATTGAACAGTACTGGGTCCAGGACAGTACCCTGTAGCACCCCACTAGTCACTTCTCTCCAGGATGAAAAGCAGCCACTCGTGAACACCCTTTAGGTTCGGTCGGTCAACCAATTACAAATCCAAATAACAGTAGCCCTGTCCAGCCCACATTTTACTAGCTTCGTTGCAAGAATGTCATGGGGAACTTGTCAAAGGCCTTACTGAAATCGAGATATGCTACATCCACAGCATTCCCTTCATCTATCAAGCTAGTAACCTAGTAACTCTATCATAAAAAAAGATAAGATTAGTCTGGCATGACTTATTTTTGAGAAATCCATGTTGACTTCTAGTGATTACCGCGTTGCTTTCTAAGTGATTAGAAACCGACTGCTTAATTATCTGCTCCAGGATCTTTCCGGGTACTGATGTCAGGCTGACTGGGTGATAATTATTTGGGTCCTCTTTTTTTCCCTTCTTGAAGATGGGGACAACATTTGTCCTCTTCCAGTCTGCTGGAACTTCTCCTGTCCTCCAAGATTTCTCAAAGATTATAGCAAGCGGTTCCGAAATGACCTCTGCCAGCTCTTTCAATATCCTAGGATGCAATTCATCTGGCCCTGGAGACTTGAATTCTTCCAGTGTGGCCAGGTATTCCTGTACCACCTCGCTACCTATTATGTGCCTCATTTCCCCTGCTTCCTCACCTGCTCCCCAACCGCCAGGTTGAGTGCTTGTATCCTTCCGGGAAAAAACTGAGGCAAAGAAGGTTGTAGGTAGTTCTGCCTTTTCTCTTCCCCCTGTTAGTAATTTGCCATCTTCTCTGCACAGCGACCCTATCGTCTCCTTCTTTTTCCTTTTGCTGCGGACATATTTAGAAAAGCCCTTTTTATTGTTTTTAATGTCTCTGGCCAGCCTAAGTTCGTTCTGTGCTTTAGCCTTTCTGACCTCCTCCCTACATCTCCTGGCTACTTGCTTAAATTCTTCTTTGGTGGTTTCCCCCTTCTTCCATTTCCTATACATGTTTCTCTTAACACTTAGCTCTGCTGAGAGTTCTTTAGTCAACCATTCTGGTTTCTTCAGATGCCTTCCATTTTTCCTCCTTATTGGCACAGTTTTAGACTGTGCCTTCAGTATCTCCTTTTTAAGGAACTCCCATGCCTCCTGAACTCCTTTCCCTTTCACTATTCTTGATCACGGAATTCCAGCCAGCAGCTCCCTAAGTTTACAGAAGTCCGCTTTTTTAAAATCTAAGATGAGTGTCTGGCTACACTTATCTTCTCCTTCCCACTGAATGCCAAATTCCAATAGGGCATGGTCACTCCCCCCTAAAGATCCAACCACTTCTACCTCATTAACAAGGTCACCCCTGTTGGTCAGGGTCCCCGAGCCCATGTTCCCCACCACTATGAAAAGGCCAAAATTTGTTTCACCAAGATGGTCATTAACCCCTCAATGCTTCTGACAGTGTTACCAGCCATTCCACTGAATTCGGGGGACTTTGAGGTACCCTTCATTTTCCAGGCTAGGAAAAAGCTTTTCTCTAAGCAGGAAGTGAGTATCCAGTTATTTTAGAAATATCACCTGGAATAGGTGCAAAAGGCCCCTAAAGGCAGCAAATCTCTCCCGGAGACTTGAGGACAAGTCAAAGAGTCTCATTAGCCACCCAATCTCTGGTCTACACTTAAGCCTTACAAATAAAACAATGTCTTCTGGCTTATTAGACTTAAGAATTCACTCTAGGCATTTTTCAGTCTACAATAGGTGGGTAATTACAAGTTACCAGCAAAGTTAAAAAGAGAAATCAACAAATCCAGATAAATATTCAGCACCAACACCCTATAGGACCGCCTTAGAAGATAAAATGGCTGAATACTTGTAGTTACCTACAGCTCCGAACTGAAACCTTTAAATATAATAATGGTCCTCAGCCCAGCCTGGATAATGACATTTTTATGTTATAGCCCTTGGGTGATAGGGCTGTGGCTGTTTACACACACACACAAAGACAAATAGAGCTTTAAACTACTGACTAGCAGCAATAGGTCACATAAGAATACAGACCTAGGGAAGAGGTTCTGTGACTCTGATGCCAAATCTAATCCAGTAACAAGTATATCGGACCTAATAATGTCACTCACAGCAACATATGCTTGTTCACTTGCTCTTCTTACAATGTGACATATGCCATCTCCTGTCAGCAATGCTGTTCTGTATTCTACATCACTCACGCAGGCCAATCTCTATACTAGAAAATAAACCTCCACTAATCTTCTAACTTTAGAAATGACCCCCATTTTTTAAAAAAAGTGGGAGAACAATTCAGCCTCCCAGGAAACTGTCACTGACCTTAAAGTAGCCACTGCAGAGCAAAGGAACTTTGAAGGAAAACTAAAGCTAGTTACTATGTATCAGGAAGCTGCAATCTACCCACAAAAGCTTGAATCAAGACACTTGTTTTCTACACACTACATATGTCAATCATACAGTTTCATGATATTTTTGTTATTAGGAACAGTTGTGTGATGGGAAGAAATTAATTATATAATTGTCATCATCAGTTTTTTCTGCATTTAATTTCTCTCTGACTTCACTGTCTACAATCCAAAATCTAATCAAGTTTACTGCATATATACCTGAATTTCTTGATAATATTAAACGCATCTCAATTTTGTGAAAGCCACATAAGACTCCTTTTCTACTGCAATCTGGGATTCATGAAAATATGACTTTTTTACACAAAGGCATAACTTAACTAATAGGACTAGCAGCTATTTTAGAACTAGCCCAGAAATTCATGCAACTTTTAATGATCTAAGTACATGGCAATCAACTTGTCTTGTGGCAGTAAATTATTTAATTTAACTGTAACTAGTCAACTTCTATAAATTTCTAAAGTCCTAAAAATATTAAAAATGTGTGTATCACAAATGGTATCCAAACCAGATAACATCATGCAACTAAATAACTGTATGATCAGCTAATAAATGAAGTATTATACAACACCGTATAACTAAAAGGAAGTGAAAGCAATGTTGAGTTGGAATCCCATTTTGATGACTTAAAAGCCTGGGATACTTTGTCTGACACCTTAACAACAACAACTAAAGTACCCAGTAGATCTCCCTTGTGAGGGAGTTTCATAGCCTAGATGCAGTCATACAGAAAACATTTTCTCCAATCATCACTGATGATCATAGAATCATAGAATCATAGAAATTCAGAGTTGGAAGAGACCACACAGGCCATCCAGTCCAACCCCCTGCCATGCAGGAACACCCTCAAATCAATCCCGACAGATGGCCATCAAGCCTCTGCTTAAAAACCTCCAAGGAAGGAGACTCCACTACACTCCGAGGCAGCAGATTCCATTGCTGGACAGCCCTGACTGTCAGGAAGTTCTTCCTGAGGTTCAGGTGGAATCTCCTTTCCTGCAGCTTGAATCCATTGCTCCTTGTCCTGGTCTCTGGAGCAGCAGAAAACAAGTCCCCTCCTTCCTCTACTTTTTATGATTGTCAGAGGCAAGGGCGCTTTGCAATGTTTCTCTGACAATTGTTCCAGCTTCCCTGCAGGTCATCCATAAGCAGTCAGATTTTCAAGGACCCTGATACAAATTCACTAGGAAATCCATCTCAAACTATTTGGAATGCAGTCCCATATGTTTTGGAATACAGTTTTTTTCAGTCCCAGCTAATATGGCCAAAAGTGATAGATCATGGCAGTTGATGTACAAAACCAAATTGGACAAGGATAGATTAGGGCTTGAAAATTCCTGGAAAGGAATAAAAGTTTCTGCCACCGTTTGCATTCACAATTCTTTCAACATTCATAATCTGCAAAATTTCTGTTATGATTCCCTAAATTATATTTCCCCCCTTAAAACTTTACATGCTGCAGATAAAATGCCAAGTTCTTCTTTTTATTCTCCTTTCTAACATTTTTTATGTATTCTTTTGTCAATGATAATCTTCTTCTGAGACAGAAGAAAAGCAGAAATGTGCAGATTATTCCAAATGTGGCCCTCCTCTGCAGCCTCTCTCACCCCTGTCCAAAATGTATTCAGCACCCTACAGTAAAACACTTCTCCTCTTCCTCATCTAATTTTTGATTGTTTCTATTACAGGTGCACAAGAACCAATGAGGCAGTAAAATGAGTGAAAAATATGTTCCCTTCAAAAACTAGCAACTGCTAAATATATAAAGAAGTTTTGAACTGACAATATCAACTTCATGTACAACTGATGCCTTCCATGTGGCTCACTGAAATCTGCTTCCTTAATGTGGCCAGCAAGACTACATGAAGCAGGTAAAGTTTCCATTCATTTTTAAAGCGACAGTGGGAGGCAGGATGGTAGAAAGAACAACAGACATAGTTGGAATGTATACTAGTTAAAAAGGTCATCATCCCGACACAAGAGGACATACGATTCCAAAACAAAATGGTAAGCATGAAATGTAAGAAAGCACAGGAAGTTGCTTAAACAGAAAATATTTCACTACATTATAAATATTTATGTGGAGTGAATCTTGAAAACCACTGAGTACTGCTGAGGCCACAATTACATATATTTAGACAAAGAAAATGCAGATATCTAAATAAGCAAACAAAACCCCAAAATATTAAGATTATTATCAATATTATTTTTTTCAGAATGTTAAAAACATTAGTTTTATTTAATTTTATTTCAAACTGGTGTTCCAACATATGCAGGAAATTAATTACATTTGTGACAAAACAACATAGGAGGAACAACTACAGTGTTTATTTTTTAGGAAAAAAAAATTGGATGCTATTCTTTCAAGCTTGTTTTGGTTCTCAAGCCAAAAGAAAGTTAAACCTTTGCTGGAAAGGAACTCACTGGAGAAACAGTCTTTCTACATTCCATTCCAGAACACACCTGGTGTGTTTGTAGGCACTGTGAAATGACAACAGTATCAGCCAAAAGTTAGCATGCATTCTGAGCTTCAAAGATTCTAACATTCAATCTGTTAGAAGTACAATGTGTGTACATGTGCGTGTATATGCAATCACATCGCCTGTTGACTTATGGCGAAATTGGAGCTAAAAATCTCTGTCCCTTTATCCCTGAGACTTTTAATATCAGGAGTATACTACAAGCATGCTTTCTAGCTTCACAATTCAGAGATATTCACAGCAAAGAAGGAAATAAACCAAATAAATACTAAAAGAGAGTAGGGTGGACCTACAGAATGAAAGCACAATTATTTATCTTTCATTCTTTTGTTCTTCCCTGAACATTCCTCCTCTAAGTGGCAGGAAAATTACAGAGAATTCAGTAAATTGAACCTTTTGCAATGCTAGACTATTGTATGTAGATTCACCAATGTTTTTATATCTGTATTTTTTTTCTAGTTTCTACTATAGTATAGTATAATTTTATGATCTGAAGAGAAACCAGAGCATAATTTTACTATAAATTTAACATATTTTGCTCTGCAATGTATCTTGACATGGATAAACATGCTCTTTATAGTACACTGTTATTCTTTTAAGGCATCTAGACATCGCATTTTGGTATTCTTAAATGTAGATTTTCAGAGAGCTCAAATCTCTTTGCTTTCTATAGATTAAGCTCTAGAAACATCAGATCGCAATTCTACTTGCACCTTGGGGAAAAATAAGTTGGACTACTATGACAACTATGGGTTAAGTGCCCCATCACACCAAAAGGCCAGAGCACTTCACATCCAACTCGTTCTGGCCCTTTCTTTGCATTTGGAAACAAGCATTGAGAATGTAAAAAGATGGGGATGGGAAGACAAAAATAAATATGGGGGTTGGGGAGACCAAGGTCATTTCCACAGTAGACTGTTATAGTGCTACGATTTCACTTTCATGGAATCCTGGGGTTTGCAGTTTAGAGATTTTTGTTACTTATTTTTGATAAGTTTAAAGCTGATAAATTGTATGAACCTGTTTCTATCTATCAGCTATTCAATTCAATTATATTATATTAGAGACTGACCTAGGCCTCGTTTTAGGAAGAAAGGAGGGAAATAAATTCAATAAACAACAAAGCTTAGGAACTACCCCCTGGATCAAGAGGAAGTGATACAGGAAGACTCTCCTGTTTCTGTTTGAGAGAATATATTGTGAAAGGACAGCTTTCTTATATTCAATCTGTGTTTGAGCTGTAGATCCCCCCATAATATGGCATTAGACAGGTCAACCAGGGAAAATCGACCAGGAAAAGATTACAATTCTCAGACAATTCACAACAATGTAAAAATACACAGAGACACATATTCTTCTTCATGCAAGAATCCCAGTGGCCCCCAGCTAAAACGCACATTGGTTGTCTTCGCTGCAGTGTGAATAGCATGCTTTGCTTTTGAGTCTGCTTTAAATGAGTGAGGAAGATAAGTTTTAACACAGAAAAGGGTAAAATGCAAACATAGCACAAAATGATGCCGACTGGTAGAACCTCCATAGTGGAGGAAGGAATAACTTTGCTTGTGCTTCTTAGTCTTTTGTTTGAAGTGTACTCTAAAAGACTTCTCATCCTTTAAAGCATTTTTTAAAGAAGACCTGCAGAATTAAGTTAGAAAACAATTTGTAATGATATTGGCCTTGACACAGACACTGGAGGTGAGGTCGCTGTGGTGTTCACCCTACTGAACATCACTTCCAGTGATGTTACAGCCTTATCAAGTAACCATCCACAGTCAATGCAGTTGGTGAAAATGCTATGACCTGGTTTCCTCATATTGCAATAAGGGCGTTATCCATAAGACAGACAGAATCACCTGCAATAAATGTGTCACAACTATACATCAGTGCACTAAAGAACAATGATTCTGAAATGCCCCTTGTTTTAACATGACTGTTGAGAATGGTGCTGCTCAATATTAAACCAGAATTCTTCAGGCATAATTTGGCAGATCCAGTCTCCTAGGTTTACTGAATAAGGATCAGCTGCCTCCCTGTTACATTTCATTAACACAAGGCAATAGACCATACACACTTCTTATCTTAATGCAGTTAACTCTAACCCTGTTTCACAGTGACTTCTCTAGTCAGGCCACTCCTAGCACTAGCCTAATGGAAGACTAGAGGAACTTTCCAAAACAACATTTAGAAAAACTGCCTACATACACTTAAGTAGAGTGATTATTATATTTTTACTTCCAGGCATGCTATATGGGGATCTAACTAGTACAGAGTTTGTGGTTTGTTTGTTTTTTCATACAAGGTAAGAATAATACATGCTATTTCCACTAACACACCTACAGTCACAACACATCAAGAACAAGATGATACAATTCCTTACATGACATGTATCTGTCCAAATTCTCTGCTCTCCTTGCCTTGTCTGTCCTCAATACGCTGTGCTATCCAAAGCAGTCAACAAAGCTACTTGATGCACGCCCCTTTGCATGCGCGCATACATAGCATGGGGCCCCGTTCTGTCTCTGGCAAGTGCAACAAGTCACCACATGTCCACTGAGCTTCCTTCCTTCTCTCACTTCCTTCAGAGTACCAACCAATGTGGAGCAGGCAAGCCCCTTCTTCCCTTTCTTTCTCAACATCCTTCATTGCTAAATAATGCTCAGTACGAGAGCAACCGCTACCTTCCATCAGTGCACCTTTACCTTTCTAGCCCAATCTGACTGGTGCCAGGGTGTGCATGCTGCAGAATGAATGGCACTAGAAGCCCCTTAGGAGCTGACTTGAGAGAAGCCAGAATTAGGAAAGAAAATGTGCATCAAACTCTAATTGGAAGATTGGGTGGGGAAACAGTGTTCTAAGATGGCAGCTGTGAAACTGGGTAAATGGATTGGGTAAAAAGAGGAGGAAACAGCAACAAGAGCCCTAGTGCCAAGGATCAGTGGCATGGTGCTGGCCTGCTGAGAAAATTCCACCCACTTTCTGTTCCTCGTCTAAAAAGAACAAGATGTTTCCTTCCTTGAAAGTGTTCAACACATGAGGGAACCACTGGTGTTATCTACCACGCATTCGAGCCCTGCACAAATTAGATGACACAGAGCTGCAGGGACACAATGATGGAGTGAAGCAGCAGCAGTTTGTGTACTGAGCACTACTTAACAAGAAAGTTAACAGTTCAGGATTTGGGCCCTTCCAAAGAACTCATGAGAGGTTTTAACTAGGGAGGGCAAAGAACAGATTATCACTAAACATGTAGCACTGAGTTTCAGTGGATCTTGCTAAACACTGCAGCATTTCTACTTCCCTCATGCAAACTATCTGAACTAGCAGTAGACAAGTGCAGCAGAGTGGGGCCCAATCTTGATCATGGTACCCCCTATGGGCCACACTGGCATAACAAAGCTCCTACACCCCCTAAATTAAAAAAAAATCTAGACAGTTTTTTTGCCCTGCAATCTAAAACATCTCAAACCCACTGCTAAACACAGTGGTGTTACTCCACCAAGTCCCCCACATACCTTAAGCTTAAGAATCCCTTTAAGAAATCATTGGTACAGGAAATGATCTACACCAGGGGCAGGACCATCCAGAAGCCATCAGACTGTATCTCCAACTAATTCTCACTATTGTCTATGCTGATTCAAAGTAAAGTAAGTTGCACTCCAGCATTATACAGAACTCCACAATTTGCCCATCCCATCCCACAGAAACAACTACTGTGAATCTGAACCTGGAACTGTCTGCAGCCTGACATGAGCAACTCACGTCAGGAGACTGGGGGCATAATATACTTCTTGCAGAAACAGATTTTGCAAATTCTCACATGTAAAAAGCTTTTTAGACTACAGCCTATAAAAGTGCCGCTTCCCAGTTTTCATATACCAACCAAGTCTTCAAGAATTGCCATTTCAGTATTATCAAACAGTACCAACTCTTACAGCAGTAATTTCTGCTCTACATCAGCGAATATCTTCAACAGGCACGGAGAATTCCCATAGTTAAGGAACATATATGGATGAATCTTATCGCATCCTGATGATTCTGTAGGAATTTCTAATTATTTTGATGCCACAGGAAAATTAGTGTCTTGATATTTCACTGTTTTTGTGCAGCGTGTGAAAATAAATTAGCAGTTCAGCACAGTTTATTATTCATTCCACCTCTAAGATTTGAAAGCAAAATCAAGAATACCACACAATCATAAAATATTTACTGTTTGTTGCAAGTGACTGAAGGCTTACCAAGAATGTTGACCCTTGACATGAAGCTATGACAAAGTGAGCTGTATCTCCCAGCTGGACAGAAAGCTCCCAGTTGTTTGCATCAGGTTGAATAACAGAAATTCTACAGTAACAACAAAATGAAGAAGATTTTAAAAATATATTTGTTCAAAATATATTTCATCATAGCCCATTACTGTTTTGTCACAGGATTATTTTTAATTAATTATGACTTGAACAATGCTCTATAGACATATAAAACATACTAGATGTTTACTCCAGGTCTCCCTCCAGCTCCAGGCAACTAATAAATCTAATAAAATAAAACACTGATAAAACAATTTAAGTCTTACTGAACAAAATACCACCATTTTTTGATAGGTAAGATTGGGAGGGGGGCATTTCCACACTACTCTTGAAACCAGTGGGGAAAATTAGCTACACCAGTTCACATCTTAGTAGATTCAAACCTCCCTCCATCTTGCCCTCCAACATACCCAGTATTGAGACTGTTCCTGATACTTCAATGGACAGAAGCAAGTCTACAAGTGAGGCAGAGTTCACAATATAAATCGGTAATATCACAAGCTGTCAAAATGAAACTTTCTGGGAGTTGCTGGTCTCCCAATGCAGCCTTTACATATTGCAAGAACTCCCTGTGGAAATGAACAAACTAAGCAGTTTGTCCTTTCAGACTGTCCTTAAGCCGCGTTCTGCCATGATGTCCCAGACATATGACAACAATAGTTAGGCTGTGCCAGCTGCTTACTGCGCTAATCATAATTTCACATTGTTACCCTGTGCTCTCTTCCATCCTTTTCATTTGACTACCTGTTCATTACCATAATTGGCCCACTTTTCTCCTTGAGTTCTTTCCCTGTGATTGTATGCCCCCGTTACCACTCAACATATGTTCAGTGATTTCAATCTGACAGTAGCCTATTTGCTTCCTTCTTTCTACATACACCTCAAATAATCCTGGAGTACCCTATTATTCTCTACCACATCTATAGAAAAAAGAAAAGGTACCTTAATCTCAATAAATGTAATTAGGTAAAAAAAAACAATGCTATCAGGTTAAGCCTATCGACAACCATCTCACACAAAACTGTACAGCAGTGTTCAAAGAGGTGCCAATAATGGGGCTGAGTGTCTGATATGCAATGCCTTCTCAAACCTTGACTGAACAAGCAATTTATATGAGTCAAATTGTGCCCTCTGAAGTAATCAGTAAGGAACAATTTATATGGACAGCTATGTAGCAATTGTAAAACCAAACTTTATTTTTTATTTATTTGTATCCCGCCTCTCCATATGGATTGAGGCGGCGAACAACTTACAAATAGCATGTATTTCGAAACATTTCTATACATGCCCCCAACAAGCTGGGTACACATTTTACCGACCTGCGAAAGGATGGAAGGCTGAGTCAACCTTGGAGCCGGGCAGGATCGAACTCACAACCTTGTGGCTTGCAGTACTGGCATTTAACCACTGCGCCACCACGGCTGAATCTGTTCCATACGGCTAGTGTGTGGTACCATATGAAAAGTCTATAGGTCAGTGATACAGTATGACTTCATTATGTATCTCCTATCTCCAGTTCAAGAAGGTAGCAGAACTGGAAAATAAACTCTAAATTACATAGTAGAAGTCTACTGCCACTGTGGACAGTGGCAGGTGCAAAATGGGCCAATGGCCTGACTCATGTATGGTGATCTAAAGGTTCTTATGAAGATTCCCCAATGTCTGCTACCAAAAATAAAATAAAACAAAACACAAAATAATAAAACCAAAAAGTGTTACTGGCAACAACAACAACAAGAATGAATTTCCACCAAATTTCTACCCAGGAGCTGCTAAGGAAACTCCACCCATTTAGTGCTAATGATTAAGATACATATATGGAGATGGGGGAAAGGACCACCAACCCATTTTGCTTTTCATTTCTGTGGAATATTTATTTTATCAGACTGAATCCTCCCGCAACCTGTATTCTAAGGGAAGAAACAGTCTGCTTTCCTTCATTCTCAGAAAGTTTTGTAACAGTAAATTTTGAGAAAATAACCTCAGACCAATATTTGGGCAACTTTTGTCACTTTCAGATATGTCTGCATCTCTAGCACACCCTAAAGTAATACCTTCTCAGAAAGCACAACTTCTTGCTGACATCAAAATACTGCAGCCGTATTTTTAGTGGGGGACATTCACTCTGAAGAAACAAATGGGGTTTCAGTTTGTTGCTGTTGTTGTGTGCCTTCAAATTGTGTCTAACTTATGGTGATCTCAAAGCAAACCTATCACAGGGTTTACTTCACAAGATTTGCTCAGAGGAGGTTTGCTTTTGCCTTCCTCTGAGGCTTAGAGAGTGTGACTTGCCCAAGGTTACTTATTGGGTTTCCATGGCCAAGCAGGGATTTGAATCCTGGTCTCCATCATCAAAGTTCAACACCCAAACCATTACATCATGTAGGCTGTTTTAGTATTTAACATTTGCAATAACATATGAAATTAGCAGAGTTAGATATAGCATGTTACAACCAAGAAATAAGCACCACCATCTTCTCCTTCTTGTTCCTCCTTGTTTCAGTTTCACAGTCTACCAAATGTTATTAGTTGGAATTTTGGACCAACAATGATTCACATTTTATCCAAGATTTTGAGAATCAGTGAGGTTTCATTGGGTAATGTGTTATTTGCAATTCTGATAGTGAGACTATCTATAGCAATTTCATTCAGATATTTTAAATACCTGTATGTGAGCAGGGGAAGGAGGAGAAAAGAAGTGCAGAATTGCTCTCAGACCACTGATTACCATTGGAATCATAGTTGCTTTCTTTTCCTAGAGGTGTTGAATCTACATTTGTAGGCCTCAGTATTTTGTAATCTTTTCCCTCTGTTTGGCATCTATTCTGCTGTTTGTGGAGATTGTCCCATCTCCAATTCAAATTTTCTTTTTCTGAACTATAGTTATGTCTGGCATATCATGTTCTAATTGTTTATTAATTTGAATCTTTAAGTCCCATAAGGTTTTTACTTCAATGTTTTCAACATGCTTTTCAGGCACATATTCCTACCAGTTCTTTGCAGATGGTAATTCATACTTCTTGCATAGGTACAAATGTACCACTGCAGCCACCTTATCACGGTATTTCTCATATTTAATCTGCATAACCCTACCTCTGGGTCACAATGTTGGCTGATTTGGGCAGGGGAGGGGCTGTGTTTTTCCCCCTGAAAATGTAGTAGTGTAGCCCACCAGGTGAAGGGAGAACCAAAAAAAAGGGGGGGGCCCTGCCAGCATCTACCAACTGTGTTCTATGTACTTGATAAAAATTAAAAAGCAGACATATTACAACTCAAGAGTCATCTGTGAGCAGTATCTACAGTATTTTCCTTTTTTATTCCCTAACATTTTTGTTTGCATTCTACATTTGCTCTGGAAGTAGTTTCTATCAATGCATTAGGTGTTTGAGATGATATCTCAGATTGAAATGACCTTAGTGTGCATGATGTAGGTAGAAGAAGACAATGGCTGACATGCTGTTCAGTGGTTATGAGACTGTAAATCAGACTACTTACAATCATATAATTTTTGGGATTCACACTTACCTTTCTTAACAACCATCACCTACCTTTTCAACCAGGCAGAGCTCAAACAGAAGGGTTTCCAATCCACTGCAGACTGGGGAGTTGGGAAATTACATTGCAGCACTCTTCTGCTCATGGAGTAGATTGAGAGAAGCAAGCTTCCTCTTCTCAATGTGCCCCATGACCAGGACAATGCTGCACACATCAATTTCCTAGTGCCCTGAACTGGAGCACCTTGGAAATCCTTTGGTTGTAGTGCTGCCTGGCTGAAAAGTTAGGGGTTTTTTTGGGGGGGGGGTGGCATCATTAAATATACATGACAGCAGAACTCCATGATTATAGTTACATCTCAGGATGCAGCATCTTCAAATATAAATGCACTACATATACATCTTAGTCTCTCTAAAATTTAAAATTCACTTTTTGTTCAGCAGTAATAATGACAGCCGGACCTACAACAAATTTTAACTGGTATAAATTCCAAATGGCAGCAGTAAGAGAATACTGAAAGGATTGGAGGCAAAATTCATATATACATGTTTTATATTAAGAAGAAACCCAAACATATGGATGCTTTTTCTTCCGTATTTTGGTCTGTTTATAGATCTTCTTCTAGCTTCAGTTTGGATGCACATGACTTCTCCCAGAAAGGAAAAGGAAATTTATTTTTTGCTGCTCTTGCCAAGACCAAGAGACAGCCATTATCTTTCTGAAAGCTGCGACTCTGTATGAGTCACATTATGCCATATTCTTTTTTCTGCAAGTTCTATTTAATGTTCAAATTTCTTTACAGCTCTCCCAAGTTCTTTTAGATTCTTGAAACTTTAGGCTGATTTAAGAACACAAGAAAAGCAGCGTTGGATCTGATCAAGGGCCTATCTAATTTGAAATGTAACTGCTATTGCTATATCATGTCCACATAGGCACCAACCAGTTATCTGTAGTAAGCAGATCATTAGGACATGATTACAATTGCACCATCTACCTTGCAATCCCCAAGAGGCACACTGTCTCTAACACTGGAGGTGAAATATAGCCATCCTAGTACCCATTAATGGCCTTAGCTTCCATTTAAAGCTATCCAACTTGGCAGCCATTACAACATCTTAAGGTAGTGAATTCTACAGTTCAAGTTGTGGAATTCCCTCCCATCAGAGGCTTAGCTGGCCTCTTATCTGCTCTCCTTCTGCCAGTTGGCAAAGACCCTTTTAATTTAGGCAGGCCATTGGCTCATAACATACTGTGGCAGAAGGGTCTTTCAGCTGGGTGAATTATGCCTTTATCCTTTTTATTATGTTTTAATGAGTTTTAAATGACAGTCCTCCCTCCACATTCATAGGTTTGACATTTGTGAATTTGATTATTTGTGAGCACACGTGCTTCTCCCCCCTATATCTCCTCTTCCCATGTATTTTGCCCCGAGCGAGTCCTCCAAGGCAAAACAGAAGGAAATGGGTAGGGGAAAGGCTCCTGTAATCCTTCCTTTCCTCCTCTGGAGCTTCCCCCTCTCCTTCCCATCCATTTGCTCCATGCTGGAGCAAAATGCATGGGAAGGAGAAGGGGGAAACTCCAGAAGAATAAAGGAAGGTTCTTGGGAGACCGCCCTTCCACCATTCCCTTCTGTTTTGCATGGGAACAGGAAGGAAGTATCAAATAGGTGTTAGCTGTACTTTGTTTTAATTTGTTATAGACTGCCCTGGATACTGTGCTGGGAGAAAGACAGGAGATTAAATAAATAAATAAATAAATAAATAAATAAATAAATAAATAAAGTCATACTATGTCACCTGACCTTCCCACCATACAGCATCAGTGGATAACTCTACTGCGTAAATAAAATGTTGCTTATTTTTGGCCTGATGTGCATCACATTACATGTGCTTACAATTGATTTAATTTCCAATTTTTAGTTTCCATTCCCCCAGTTTGGACAGATGCCTTTCGTGCTCTTCACAATCCAGTTTTGCCTTCATCATATTACAAAATTCAACATCATCAACAAATTAATTCCTAATCTCTTGCATCAGGAGATTCTAAATGCTTCGAGCTCTGTATCTGCATTTTCTTTGCATTTTTTTCAGATGCACATGCTAACATATATCACAGTCTAGCAGTATGGTGGATGAGACAGCGTGCTAGGAAAGAGGTGTTCTGTGACCTCCTAGTCTATGGCAAGTTTCCAGGAAACTGTGTGCACATCATAATAAGGCAGCACAAATACTATGAGGTCCCTAGCACACTGGGAGGAAAATTGCTACTTCCCTGTATCAGGTAGCTTGAGAAGCCTTGTGTCAGACCTTACAACCATATTTGCATTTACTGAATACACGTACATATTTTTCCTTTGCTTGATATTCTGATTTTATGCTTCAATCAATTTTGCAATATTTCATGTATTGTTTTAAATTTGTCTCCAAAGTAGCCACATTATTAACTACTTACTATTACTTATTATTGCTGTTTTGTAAACAGAACCTGCAAGCATGCAAAAGCATGCCTGCCTGAGACCTTAAAAACAGTCTGAGGATCCCAGGGCCCAGGATATCTGAAAGGCTGCATTCCCCATATGAATGTGCCCAGAAATCTTCAGGGAAAGGCCTTCCCTCAGTCCAGATACCCTTATGTCCCATGGGAAGAGGGCATTCTCAGCAGTGTCCTCTGGGCTCCAGAATTTATTTATTTCTTTTTTCTTTTCAGACTAATTACTCATCAGCTTTGGAAAACCAACTTAAAGGGCTTTTTAATAATGTGCTGTTCTATTCTCTTTGTTCTTGCAAATATGTTTTGAACATGGCATATGTTTTAAACAGTTTTAGTTCTAAGGAAAGTTTATTTACATTTAAAATATTATTTTTGCATGTTTTTATATCCGAATTTTTATTTGTACTTGTTTTACTTGTAAGCCACTTTGAATCCCAAATCTGAGGGGGCAAGCAGGATATAAATGAATAATATAAAAACAACAAACAATAATAATTGCTGCAATGGATTCTCAACTACAAAAGCCTCAGAAAAATTTGAAAAACTAGATGCCTGAAAAACAGACATCCACATAATTAAACTAAGCTCTCAAGTTAAAAGTAGTAATTTAAAGTTTCATTCAAATATCCAAGATAAATAGCTGTTCCACCTCGGCTTTGATAGTCACCAACCAATCAGCAGGGAGGAACTTAATAAACAGTTTGCAGCAAGAGTACTTCCCCCATCCCTACTTGAAAAGGTTTTAGATGATGCAATGGGGCATGAACTAAATGTCATCAAGAGTTATGAAAACAAGAGCATGGATTTCTTTCTTCATATTCAAAATATCAGATGTATGGAATTAAAACATACCAAGTCTATAGTAAAACGACATTTGTCTTCAAACTCTCAGGTGAAAACTGGCACAACCCAAACACTGCAAAACAACATTGTGTGACACTCCACAAATACATGAAGCCATTTTTTCCCTGCTGCACAATTACCTATTTCAGCAGCTAAATAAAAGTGATATATTGACTTTAAACAATATTAATGGTCAAAGAATAATTAAGAAATCCTTCATCATAACTTTCACAGTTGGAAGCCTGTAACCGATCAAGAATAATGTGCTGTATTCTTTAGCCGCTGAGGTCAATTCCTGCATACAAATCTTTACAGCGGAAGGGGGGAGAGAAACCCTTCAGAAAGTGGGCCATTCATTTGAACCAAGTTCAGAGAATTTCCAGCACTGTGAAAAGATATGTTATGCAAGCACATAGATGTATTCAGTGGGGGTAGACTGAACCAGCTACATGGAGACTACAAAGAAGCCCTCCCATGGCTCATGAATAAGTCGAGGAAATGATCAGAAAAAAATAGAGAGATGTTTAGACAGATGGCCCACTTAAAATGCCTGGGACAGGGCATAAGCAATTTTAATGAAACTTTAGATCTAGCGTAGAAATTGTGGTTTTCTTCCAAAAGGAAGGGAAGGAAAAAAGAAAAGGAAAAACAAGAAAGGCAAATAGAAATTTAGCAGTTCACACAACAGTCTATTTTATGGTGTAAAAAGACAAAGCATTTTTCAGCATTATTTGTTTAGTAAGTTCATGTAAAGTAGGATCTTTCATAGTGCCTTTAGCTATCAAGAAGAACACAGAAGCATGCAATAGATAGATTAAAGGAATTCTAAACAGAAGCTGACTGCCAAACAACAACCAAAAATTTTTTTTGAAGCTTTCCTATTCAAGTGCTTTCAACATTTTCCAACATAAGAATTCATAACAGTAGAAAAAAGATAAAAGCAGAGCTTTCATATTTTTGAGAACTAAAATATGTAAAATATTCTGCTCACTTTTTTATGGTATATAAATACACACAGACACACCCAATATGTTTCTCACGCACTTCCACTAAAAACACCAAGTATAATATGTGTATGTGAAAAAATGATATTAGACTACAAAATGATTTAATTGCAATGCTTGAGCAGATAACGGAGCACAATGTCCAGGGCCTGCTACAATGGATTATTTTTGTGTACTATCCAATAAACATTATAAAATGAGTTTTTAGTTAAAAGTTGTTTCCATAAAACTGTGGTAAAGTATATATCAGTATGCAGAGTGGCATTCTCTACCTCCTTCTGTTTCTGGCTGAGAGGTTAATGGAGCTAGTGGATCCTCCCCAGCCTCTCCACCAGCACAGAGAATATAAATATTACAGGCAAGGGACTGGGGATTTATACACCCCTGTGCCCCAAGTGGAAATTTTGGTCTTTCTGTAGAATTGAAGGTCTCTCGCACATTTCCATGAGAGAAAGCCAGACTTTCTTGAGGACAGAAAGAGGCATTACTCTGGAAATACATGACGAAACGACAGAAATCAAGAAATGCGCTTTAAATTTGCAACGTCACACACTTCTTGTAAAAGTACAACATCCTACACATTGTGCATATACAAACTGCATTCAGAAGTAAAACCAAAGCATTGTGCTAAATGTTAACTCATAGTTCATGGTCTGAAGAGATCTGTCAAATCAGAATAGCCAACTAGTTTGCAGCTCATTTGCCATCAAAGGTTTTGAGCTAACAGTAATCAGAACTCACTACTTCTGACAAACCATAGTTCAAGCCTTTGCTCTACTTCAAGGTACTGCTGAACCAGGGGAATGGGAATGAAACTAGAAATTTGATTATTGAGCAGATGGGATCCAAAAATAGGTCAGCACCTCTAAACTGTATTTCACTTGTTGTGTATTTGGGAGTTCAAACAATGGCACGAAGTGCTCAGCTAGAGAGGAAGAACAGAAAGGCAACAGAGACAAAAGTAAGCAAAATGTAAAAACAAGGACTTTACTTACTTCAGTGAGATTTTTTTCATGCTTTGTTGTTATGTGCCTTCCAATAATTTCCAACCTATGGTGACCCTAAGGAAAACCTATCACAGGAATTTCTGGCATGATTTGTTCAAAGGGAGTTTACCACTGCCTTCCTCTAAGGTTTAGGCCATTTCCGCACTACAGTGTTAAGTGCTGCTATTCCACTATCAACCTCCTATGGAATTCTGGGGTTTGTGGTTTAGGGAGGGGCACTTCAAATTCTCAGCCAAAGAGCTCTTTGGACTCAGTAAACTACAAACCCCAGAATTCCACAGGGTGTTGAAGGTGGAATAGCAGCACTTTAACACTGTAGTGCGGAAATGTCAAGGGTTTTTCATGGCAAGATTTGTTCAGAAGAAGTTTGCCAGTGTCTTCTTCTGATGCTGAGCGTGACTTGCACAAGGTCATCTGGCAGGTTAGGCCCCTCCGTAAACTGCAAACCCCAGAATTCCATAGGATGTTGAAAGTGGAATAATAGCACTATAACAGCCTAGTGCGGAAATAGCCTTAGAGAATGCAGAAGGTCACTCAGTGGGCTTCCATGGCTAAGCAAGTATTCAGACCCTAGTTTTCACAGTCCTAGTCCAACACCCAAACTACTACACCACACTGTCTCTTTTTCTCAATTGAAAAAATAATTGAAAGCCTTACAACTTAAAAACAAACTTAGAAACAGATCTGAAGCAGCACATAATCAAAGCATTGTACTTTTTCCCATCTCCAAAATGTGAGGTACAACATTATTCTTTCTCAAGAGGAAGCAGTGTAAATCACTAGGGTAAGTTTTACATTACCTGTATCACTGCAGTATGGTAGACTATGACTTGGTGACTTTCAGCTAGTCACTCTCTCTCTCAAATTACCTCACAGGGGTTTTGCTAAAGTAAATGGAGAGGAAGCATCTTAAAAGACAGGATAATGTAAAACACTGTGAATGAATAAAATCTTTAAGTTATTACATTATGAATACTCCTGTAAATATCACAAATACTATGTTGAATTTAGAAGTTTAATAACAACAGTTGCCATAGTGAAGATGGTGATTGATGACCATTACTGTTAATTGTTCTTATTGCTATTATTTACTATATTAAAAAGTAACATTGGCCAAAATGTAGCATATTTCGCTGCTGAAAAGTGCCTTAGTGTAATCTGGGAGACTGTTCCTCCCTCTTTACATCACTGGGTCCAGAAGTCTGAAGAGGGAACTGCAGGCTATTCAAGCTTGGACATAAAGTTCAGAAACCACACTGTTAATTCCAAAGTAATGATGCCAGTTAATAAGTAGCCCCCACATCTGCTCCCAAATCTGAAACTCACAGGTACCTGAAAAAAGGGCTGGTTTAAATAGGAACATAAGAAATTGCCATAGAGAGATTCAGACGGTTGGCCTTTCTAGCTTAGCAGTGTTCACACTGAATGGCAACAGCTCTCCAGAGTTTCAGACCAAAAGCTTTCCCAGCTATACCTGGAGTCGCTGAATCCAAGACTTTATACATGTAAAGTATGAACTGTTCTGGTGATCTCCTGTTTATTATTGTCTATGATAGGAGTCTGGAGATGTTGTAGATTGAACCTGGAGCCTTCTGCATAAAAAAAAAAAGTCCTCTGCCACTGAGCTACCTTATCTTCTCTCAGTCCCTGTTCAGTTTCCTACTCTGCTCTTCCCTTCAACTAAAGGAGTTTTGTCACTGGTTTCCTGTCCAGCTACATCCTTGTCCTGTGCTTCCAGGTTCAACTCTCCAATTGTTCTCTCCAAACTTCCCACCAACACTTAAATCAGATACCTAAAATACAAACTTCACTCATTGTCAGAAAAGAAGGTGATAGATCCAGTGTTTTCAAACTGTTTTCTGAGGCTCCTCAATGAAAAGATGAATAACTCTGATCAGCTTCTCTCAAAGAATATTTTTCCACAATCCTTCATTATTGCAACATATAGACAGATGTAGTCAGAGAACGCTCTCATCCATTCTCAGCAAGGGCCATATGACCCAAAAGGGGGCCCTATCACATTTGAAGGATGTTAGAGACTAGAAACTGGGAGAAGGGGAGCCCCAAGGGTTTATAAGGGCCACAGTAACTGAACCAATGAAATACCCAAGCAGCAACCTTAATTGGAGTCAACAGTTTCCCTCTAAGAAAGATTTAATGATCTGTTAAACCTCAGTTCCCAGATTGGATTTTGAATCCATTTGAAGTACAAACCACCCAAGTTAAGGCAGAAATTCAAAAGAGTCTGATTGATCTTCAGAGTTATATAATTGTATGTCACCAGTTCAGTTTCAAAAAGATTTTTGGATCAAGACTGATCTGTCAAATAAATTTCCAATACTGTGGAGGGAAAGCTCATTTTTATTGCCTTTTCCTCAACATATTTGGTTGAGTGCTGACTCAGCAATGTGACAAAATTCAGGGAGAGAATTAATATCAGAATAAGAGGCAACCTTTAACTGTCCTTGTCTAATTTGGAGCCCAATATCACGAAACTTGCAGAGGAGCACCAAGCTCAAGGATCACATTAGGTCCAATGGCTGTTTAATTTCAAACAGTCTTTTTAAAAGTTTTGTCCAGTATGTTGGAATGATCAAGTTTTTTTGGTGTTCAATAATGAATGATTTTCTGTCTATCTGTTTGTGTTGTATCCCTGTTTGATGGGGGGCCATGGCACCTGAGAGGAACTCCTAACGGAGCCATGACCAAAAAGCAGTTGAGAATGACAGCTCTAAATATACGTAGAATGATAATGAGATCTTTTAGATTTCACCAGTGCTCTGCATGAAGTGAGTGCAACCGTACAACACGCTCTGACACTCTATAGCATATCTCCAAGTACTTTGCAACATGAGCAAATGCTCATGAGAGAGATGTGTTCATTCCTCCACAGACAAGGTGAACTTCAGCTACAAATAAAGGGTGACTGTAGGACAACTAATACTGGACACAAGTTAATATAGGGTTACTAGACTGAAAACTGGAGAGGGCTCCTTTGTCTTTAATGATTGTTTAGAAGAGAGAATTTCAAGAGCTGTTGCTTGTCATGTGAACGAGGTAACAAAGACCACCATCTGAAACTGCCTCTTCTGCACAACAATTAAACGTACAGAATCATCTCTTGTTTTCAGTCTGGCAACCCTATATATGTGAAATTAAAAAAGAGAAGGACTATTCATCCATTTTGGAGAGAAAGAAGGTATAATTGGCTGTTTGTAACAAATCCATACCCTATCAAGTCACTCAGAATTATAGAGATATCTGTCTTCTCTCCAAACAGATTATATTCTCGGTGAAAAATATTCTTAAATATATTCTTCAAAATAAAACATAGTTAACATGTCCAGTTTTATTTAGCTTTTCACATTCAGTTTTTAAATTAATTGCTTTCAATGGCCCTTTTCACATGAGGTTAAAAAAACGGTGTAGATCGACCTCCATGGAGGTCATCTACACCGTTACGTGAACTGGGGTGGATTACTCACGAGTAAATCCACACGCCAATCCACAGTCGGGCACCCGCAAGTGGCGGCGCTGCGTGCTTTTGAAAAACCACATTTTATGTGGTTTTTCAAAGGCACAGGGCGTCCAGCCCTGTCCAGCCCCGTTGCAGCACCCGTGTGTATTTGTGGGTGCGCGAAAGGGCGTCCCTGCAAATCGGGCGGGGGGGTGGGATTTCCGGCTGGCAAGCTTCTCCGATTGGTGGAGAGGCTCCGTCAGTCAAAATCCGCCATTCTGGGCGCTGCTGAGTGCCGCTGCCGCCGCCGGACGCTGCAAATGTGTGGAGCAGCAAAACGGGATGCTGTGCGCGGTGACGGAACAAGGTAAGCCCCGTTTTGGTGTGGCTTGCCCCTTTCTGCTGCCCACGTGTGAAAAGGGCCAATAACTTATTAATATTATGCAAATCCGTTTTATTTTAATTGTTTTGTTATTATCAAATTTTGTGAAGAACTCTGAAAACCAGTTCAGGATTTCTGACTAGACAGAAAACATGCAAGTAAAAGTAAATTTGGCAGTGATTTTTTTTAAAAAAAAATGTTGGGCAACAAACCACAGATCAGACTTCAAAGGGGTATGACAAGACTGCTGAGAATAATGCTGAGGAATTTTTATTTGTACTCGGGCTAGGACTCAGTGGTTCCAAGGGCTATCCCTGCAAACTAAAACTATGCCTTCTTTGCCTCTTTCTTACAGTTTGGGCTGCTGCACAGCTAACAATAAGATGGTAAACAAAAAAAGTGCGATCTGTTCCAATTATCTTAACAAGGGGAATCTCAGCCTGTTAGGGTGGATAAATAAACCACACCTTCACTGTATCCCCAGGTGGACACAGAGCTGGATTAAACTCCACTAACACAAAGTAGGAAGAGCGAATGTGAAAGTAAGAGAGTAAAAGAAAACACACTCACACAGTAACTTTGATCAAAGGATCTATTCAAGTATCACCACTGACAGTAGTGATAAGGAAGGATGATTTTATTCCTTCAGGCTTCCCTTCTTATACCATTTTTATGTTTATATTATGCTTACACGAAAGAAAAGAGTCATGCATCAGTATCAGCAAAGTTACAGTTCATACACGTATTACATTCTATCTGACCCTTAAGTTTCCAAGTCTACATGACCCTGTCAACATCCTGGGTCATTCTCAAAGAAATCTTCAAGGTTAGCAGTGTCCTTCCTTTCCACACATACTGACTACAGACATGTACTAGGCAGAACAAACAATTCTAAAGCAAGATTGTTTGAAGAGTCCTGAGTGTCTAAAGCCAATTAATACCATGGTTAATTGTTAATATACATCAATTCTAGAGCAAATTACCAGGCATTAAAATGTTAAGCCTAACAAGCCAACAGTTAAAAATCACATTTTTCTCCTTTACTTTCCTGAACTTCAGAATCAATCTGGCCTCAACTTGATGTAAATTCTTATAAACAACTCAACACTTCATTCTGTCCTTGCCAAACTGATTTCTTACTGTCTGCTTCCCTTATACTTCCCCTTTGGTTTGTAAGTTTTTGACTTACTGAGCTGAACTGCTTTGGAGGTAGCATTTATGTGTATGCACATACATATAAATACCTGCATGTGAGCAGGGGAAGAAGGTGAAAAGAAGTGCAGAATAATGAGTAGAATGGGAACAAATTCAATATTTCTTTTGATAGATCTGCAGGCCTGTATGCATGAAAGCAGGCCCACAAAGAAGAGTATTTTACAAGCCTTACCTAAAATCTTGAAAGTAAAGCTATTCTTATCATCATCATCATCATCATTTAAAGTTTGTGAAGTCTCTAGACAATACGAAGTAACATGGGATGTCCTACTCTCACTGGAGGAAAACAGAAATTCAGTCCTGTGTTTCTTTGATTAATATGGATGTTTGTTCTGAACTGAAGTTTTATTGAAAGGCCCACTTCTACGCTGGCATATCACATTTCAAATCAATAGCCTGACCAGTTAGAGCAGGTTAGATAAAAATGTAAAATGGTCACAGGAGGAGTTCTCATGAGGGTACAACTACCAATAAATTAATTATTACCATATGTTTGACTTTTTTGGCCAAAATCAGCCACAAACACTTGCCAAATCACTTTTTGGCAGAGAATAGACTAAAGTACCTTACACTTTAACTTAAACAAGGAGACTTCAAAAAGAGCATGGAAATTAATAAAAGAAACTGTTTTTAAAGCCTGTTACTAACAGAACAGAGTTGAGAAAAAAATGATTCAAACAATGAGCATAATATATCCAGCTAGATTTGTAAAGCCAACAGATAATAAAAAGAAAACTGCTCTCTGGAATTAATACTAAAAAGCTAACAGTATTTAAAGCAAGCTAATACAGGATAAATGATTATAAGCAATGTAAGATTTTATTTTTCAAAACAGGGATTATTTATTTATATATTGAACTAATATCCTACCTTTCTCCCAAAATGGGATTTGAGGTAGCTTGCAATAATTTTAAAAAGATCAAGCAAAACATTAATTTTCAAAAATTACAAAAAATAATGACATTATCTTTAAAAAATATGGTTAAAAACAGTTAAAAACACTTAAAACATATTCCCAAAAGTACTATAAAAATGTTCTTAGTTACGAACAGTATCAATTTTCTTACTTAGTATCAACACTTTTATCTTTTCAAACATTATACATTGCATAATGCTCTTGAGATAGAAACACTGAAACGGTAATTGTGCCAATTTCAACAAAACTGAAAAAAAATATTTTTTGAAATCCCTATTTGGAAAACATTTCTGCAGCAAAATTTCTACAACAATATCACAAAACTTATTTTTCACAAATGTAGTAACATGACACTGGAAGAAATTTTTACATATTTTATCAATTATTCATTACTAATGAGTTGCTCAGTGTTTCATATCTCAAAGCTACAAAGTATCACAATGTATTTGCAATGTGGAGTATGCAGCACATCTAAGATGAATCTAAGCTGCACACTTTATTTGGAAGTAAGTCCTATTGAACTTAAAGGAACTTACCTCTGAGAATACATGGGTAGGGTTACAATGCTAATTATAAATGTCTGGTGTGAAATCACATTCTGTCTAAAAGGCTTAGAGTTGCTTTATAACCCATTAGAGCCCATTCCAGTTTACTAATGAGCTCTGACATTTAAGAGACTGTTTTCGAAAAGCCATAATATTGAGATAACATGAAACTGCCACTGTTTAAAGTATTTAAGGAGTTAAACAAAAATACAAATATTTAATGCAACATTAAGCATGCAAAATTAAAAAAAAGCTGATTCCTAAGAAGAAATCTGCTATACTGTTACCCTAGTGACAAGTTAAAAGGAAGGGGGAAAAGACTGCAAGCTGAATGGTTATATGATATGAAATTAAAATGTTTCACACTGAACAATTCAAAATGAATTGGGAAAGGTTAGAGCAGAGGAGGGAGAAATCAATTCTCCAATGGCAGTAGTGAATAGAAGAGAAGTATGAATAGGATTTGCCAGTGGGGTGCAACAGCTGCCAAATATCCTGCAGCCAAAGAACTACAATAATACTGATGAAGAGTGCAAGAGCTTTTGGAACCATCACAGGGAGCAGAGCAGTACTCCAACAATAATGATGCTATTCTGTCCCAAACAGGTCCTGCAGCAAAATCAAAGGAAGGTTCATCTTCAAAATTGCACCCATCCCCCTGCAACTAAGCTACATGTATATGAACGTCTATGGTGTAAAATTCATTTTCTTAAGAATCAAGATCCAAAATACCACAGAACATGTTTCATATAATCAAGTGTTTAGGCTCCTTTTTCTTTAAAGCCACAGCTTCCCTACGCCACATGGCAGTTTGTTGTCAAAACTTTTAAAAAACATTTTACTGTATGATGCTACATTTTACAATATAACGTTTTGTTTGGTCTGCTGGGTAAACAAACAAAAAAAAAATTAAAGTTCCATTATATGAATCTTAAATTGGTATGTGTACCACCCAGAAGAAATATATATGTATATTACCAACAGCCAATAACTCCCATATAACTATTTATTAAGCTTGAAGGGGCCCATTTGAAAGGTAGCTTGTTCTAGAGTAATCTCTGACGTTTTTAGATATCAAAGAGACTAATGAGTTAAACCATTTTACATGTAATCAGAAATGAGAGGCTCATGACCCACTTTTATTTTGTCTAAAGAAAGCGGTTATGCAAATACATCTAAAATTGATGCAAACACATCTAAAATTAAATTCAATAAAATTGAAACTGATATTGGAAGCACATGTGATAGGCCCATTCATCTATACAAAAACATATAATCATTAAAATAATCAACTCGATGTCATTTATACATTCAAACAACAGAAGAATTTACATGGAAGAAAAATTCAAGAGTGAAAGACATGAGGAGCATTAAGAAAAGTGAGCTGGGAAGTTCCCAGAAAACATTTCACCAGCAATAAAACTCTCAAATATCTGTAGGGAAATCTCACATCATGCTCCCCTCTGACATCTCTGGCTCTTTTGGACAAAAGTTATCTTCACATTTGGGGAGTGGACTAGGGAACAATAACTTAGTAGGCTATACTAAAGGGATATACGACTGTTCAAGCTTTAGCACTGATACTGAATACAGCCTAACACACACACACACACAAAATGTGCAGCTGCAACAACCTTCAAGGGTAAAAAAGCAGTAGGTATTGTACCAGTGTAGTATACTGATTTGTGTGTTGGGCTACTACAGAGGAGTCCAGGATTTGAATCCCTATTCAGCCATGGAAACCCACTGAGTGACCTTCGACAAGTCACAGTCCCCCAGCTTCAGAGGAAGGCAAAAGCAAACCCTTCTGAGTGAATCTTACCAAGAAAAACCCATGTTACGTTTGCCTTAGGGTAGGAAATGACTTGATGGCACACAACAACAACAACAACAACAACAACAACAACAACAAGTATTGTGTTGACTGGAATTCTGCACCTTCCAACAAGGAATTTCTCAAATTATCTAAAGCAAAGAACTTGCAGCCTTCCACATGGCTAGACTGCAACATCCATGATCCTTCATCACTGACTAAGCTAGCACTGGCTAATAAGTGCAGAAACATCTGAAGGGCCACAAGTTGCCCACCTCAATCTAGACGATCACACGAATCCATGTCCATTCTAAAAAGACAGTGTGGAAATTCTTAGTAGCTTATGTGGGGAGAGATAAAATTATATGTATTACGGTCACCACAAAGAAGTAGCAGAGTGAGGCTTCATGGAGGATGAAGAATTTGATATAACAGTATATAGTTGCTATACATTACTATGAAGGAAGCCTTGAAAATTTTATATAGCTTATTATTTTCCTCTCTCTGTTTAATTTTGTTAAAATTCAGGAGGACATTCCAAAATGTCTGTCTCTTTCTATTCTCTTTATATAATTTATTAAAAGTTAATTTGAATATTAAACTATACCTATGCATAGTTCATGAACTATGGCTACAGAAAGACAAACAATCATGGAGATGACAATGTAATTGTAGCTATTTCAAATATATTATGAATTTACATTTAATATTTTTTCCATTTCTACCCTATCTAATTGACGCAAAGAAAGCAATTTAAATTTTTAAAAGTGTTCTGAAGATTCAGGAAGAAAGGCATCTATTAGCTCTATTTTATAGTCTAAATAAGGCCCAGTCTGTTTGAAATGCTTATCCAATATTACGAAAGGGTGTGGAGAACAGGCAAAACAGACAATATTCCCCAAAGGCCAGTACATTTGTTTTAATACTGCCAGTGGGGGGAAAAATCAGCTGTTTCTTGGGAAAATAGTATAGCCTCATTTTAAATACACAGCAACCTTTTCCTACATGTACTACCACTGGGTAATACATGCATGCAGCAAACGGTGGATTTTTCCAAGCTATGAATGATGGGAGGCCAAAACCAATAGAGAAATTAGGAAAATAAGTTCAGCAGCCAAGACAAGCAACACATAGGAAGTGCTGTAGGCAATTGGGTTTAGAAGTGTAAACATTACATTAGTAGACCCATGAGATAGCCACACCTGGAGCATTTACTCTTCTGTTCCCCTTGTCCAAACTATTAATGAAAATAAGACTCCAGCCAATACATCAGTTGAACATCACTTTTTGTTTGAGAGACTTTGGCTACATCAAGCAAGTTATATTCTCTTATGCCAAAATGTTTCCACTGGAAACAGTATCAGTGTTTTATCATGACAACCTCAGGATTTTTGTTTCACTGGATAATGTAAAACTGACCTGCAGCCATGGGTGGTACTCACTTGGTTGTAAGCCAGACTATTGAGCAAATAGGGAAAAAACTAGGCAAAATCATTTAAAGCTCTGGACAACTAAAAAATACACACAATCATCCACCATTCACAGCGACTTCCTATAGGAAATCTGTGCCCCTATTATCTGAACAGCACATTATCAGCTTGACCCCGTGATGTCAAGCATTTGGATGACTAGCTTGAAAAGGAAAATCTGTTGCAATTTCTTTTTTTCCAATCAGAAAATTTTTTTTTTAAATCTACCAGTGAGATTGATGAAATAAAAATAGGTTGTTTCTTTTAAGTTTGAAACAAATAAAGGAAAGCAGAAATTCACACTTCCTTCACTATAAGAAATGTAGATTTTCCTTTTACAAAACACACATTTTTTATTCACCGATATGTTTAAAATCTACATGCAGCACCTGCAGCACCTATACTCAGAGGCCTCTAACTGAGCCCTTGGTTCCCTGTGAACCAGAATCCTGTCAGAGAAATATGTGGGCATAAACTGGGTTAAATTGGAGCATAAACTGGATTAAGATGGGCATAAGCTGCAGTCAGTCATATCTACTTCTTTAAGTTCATTGTGCAAGTCCTATCAGCAAGCAAATACTGTGCTAGTCCTATCAGCAGGGAAATATCCTCCCTATCACCATCAAGACTGCTTCAAAAAGCAGAAATGAGTTCCCTCAACCTTTGGGGAGGCAGCTGTTTATTGGATGGAGAGGGTGCAGTGTACCTAGGCGGCATCCAGCTCAAATTTGGAGAGAAGAGCAGCCAGGAATGTTGTGGCTCAGTGAAAAGGTGGTTTCATTGGCAAGGTGACATTTTGCATTTGTATTACATACACACAAAATGGTACTAACAAAAAAGGGGAGGGCTCTTTACAAGCTATCAAAAACAGATTATTTTCAAAAACAAAGTTAAATGTGCCCTTTACAGTATAATCTTCTACAGGTCTAGGAAGTAACACTATAAAGCAAACTCGTTGCAGTTGTAAGCATGCCACTAGAGACATAAGGAACCAGGAATAAAATTAGAAGTACTCCCCATCATGGGATTTCCACATACCAAAGTTTAATTTTTCCATGGATAATGTAGAAAAAACCAAGTATTTCCTCTTATGGAATTAGTAAAATCCTTTTTTAAAGACAAAGTCGTGCTCATTTCAAATGGCAGGAACTGTGAGGTATAAAGATATCTATATAAGACAATCTGCAGTATTCAAGAATGAGAATTCCTGTGTGTACTGTAGACATGTACATCACTCAGACTCAAGAGACATTTTTGCTTCTAGTGAGTGCTGCCACCTTCACACAAGGTGTTGGGCTTCACTGGTTGTGATGATAATACATTTGTACAAGCTAAAATTCTCATTGTTCAGTTAACTTTTGTATTGAAATATGCTGCTGGCCTAACTCCTGAACATTGTGTGTACCTGAGTGTCTACTCGAAGTATACAACATTTATTTTGTTTATTGTTTCTGTTTTTATTCTTTCCTCTTATTTCTCTGAGGGCAAGAACTATGTGCCTATGTAGCACATCACGAAGTAGTTTGCAGCTCTCTTTCATGTTGGGCATATTCACAATTCTGCTTGGATAAAACTAAGGCTTTTATGTTCTTAAACTTCATATATACGTCACACAGTACAATTATACATGTTAAGTTACAAATGAAACATTATGTGTTGCTAAAGCAGTTGGTCTGACATGAAAAAGTATATTTTAATATCTATACATTAAATATACTTAATTTTTCCCCAAAATATATATCTGTAGAAAACTTATAAAAATTTCTCTCCAGAAAAAAATGGTTGTATTCCATGGGTTAAAAATTCCTGGAAATTTCACATCTTGATAAGCAATGCTCATCTCCTAAATTAGCTGAAGTTTTAAAACAGTGACTTTTTTCTTGTTTTTAAAAAGTTACTTATTATAAGTAGTTTTAACTTGAAAAGGAGAAAGCAGAGATGAAAAGGAACGTAGCAGCACCTTTACAATTAACTGGTTTTTATTTTTTTTAATGAGCTTTTGTGGGTATAAACCTACTTCTATACTGCAACTGAAGAAGTGGGTTTATATCCATGAAAGCTCATGAAAAAATAAAAACCAGGAAGTCTTAAAGTGCTGCTACATAATTTCCCGCTGCTGCTACATAATTTCCCTCTCTCTTTCTTTTTATGTTGCAAGAGACTAACATCGCTACTTCTTTGAAAACTAATTTTAATTTGGTATTTTAAGATGCTACCTCTACTTCTCTACTTCTCCTTTGTGGTTTGCTCTTTATATTTTTAATGTTTTGTACATCACAAACAGAATTTTTTTCCTACTGAATAGTTTAAAATGCAATAAATAAATAAATAATAGTCATTTAAAAAAAAATTAGAATTCTACAAGGCATTCTACAAAAGCGATCCAGCATACCCTGTAACTATGAAGTAGCTATTTTATTTTATCCTACCATCTCCCAACAATGGGAATCAAGGTGGCTAACAACATTAAAACAATACAAATTAAAACATTCGTTTCAGTATAAATATAAAATTAAAAAACAATTTATAAATTTCAAACATTACAAGTTCAACTAAATAGCTCAAAAGGTTGCTCATTATCTCTCCTTATGTTACCACTTTTACACCTTAGTCTTTTACATTTATAAATAACTAGTTATTTCTTAACTTTGCTCAGAGTTAGGGTCCAGTGTGTTCAATGGGATTTACTCTCATGCTATGTGTATGTAGGACTGCAATGTAAGTCTTGTCTCAAACTCAGAAAAAAATATATTACAGTTACTGCTAAGGCTTGATAAATTTATAGACTCCTAATACATTTATAGAAGCAACTGTGTGTGCATACACAAATGGTTGCATATAGAATTATTTATTTATTTCTTCTTAACTATAGCAGATAGAAGCTCTTCTGTAAAAAAGTACTAATCTGAAAACTAATTACTTGTCATGACCAATGAGGACAACCAAAATGTAATAGGTTTATCTGCAGAGAAAGAGATCTGGGTCAGCTATTTTCAAGAACTTTTAACCAAAAGAGTAGGCTGATAAAGGCATACAACTACAAAAAAGGATGTCAAAAAGAACCACCAGCTGCTGCTGCTACTATAATTGGCTGGCATTTCCTAGGAGGTGCAGAGGATCTGAAAATCTGGGTGGGGAGTCATGGTGCCAAGGTGGGAAAAGCAAGTATGGGTTGGGGCTGTTGGCAGGACTGGAGACAAAGAGGAGGAGGGGTCTGAGGAGGTTGAGCTAGTTCAGCAGCAGCTATAAACTCACAAATAATCAAATTTGGGAAAGGGACACCAGTGAAAGTGGAGGACTGACGGTTATTTCTTGTTGAATAAAAACAAAACAAGTTCTTACAAATTCAGTATTTTTTGCAGACACTCAATACTTCTCCCTAGACACAAACAAAACTGCCACTAATGGCTAATCTGTAGAGAGCCCTGTACTACTGGCTTGTAAGATCTCTTGACTGTCTTCATCCTTCCCCTTTAAGAAGCAAAACTGGACTTAAGACAAAAGCTGGGAAGCACAACTAAAAGAGAAAACCATTAAGAAGCATCTCAGCATAGTCCATCATTTCTAGCGAAACTTCGGGGACTGAAGTAATTCAATATCAGTTTCACAGCGCTGCTTCATGGTGGCAAAAATACAGCAAAAAAATAACAGCTATGTCTACTCTTTTTGCTTTTGACTCACCTATGTGTGTATATATGTATGTATGTATGTATGTATGTATGTATGTATTTATTTATTTATCGTATTTGTAGGCCACCTTTCTCCTGGAATTGGGACACAAGGCAGCTCAGAGAAGTAAGTACAGAGAGGCTAGGCCTTCATCTAATTTACTCTGTACCTAATGAAAGGAAAAAGTAGGGATGGGGCAACAGAATCCTCAAATCCTCAGCACGGATTGAGATTCGTGAATCCGAATCCCTGCGCCAAAAATAGGCAAACTGAATCTTTCGAATCCAACAACCAATAGTTTGTTGGAGACCAGGACACCTAAAAACCTGGGAGACCAGACACACAAGAGGAGATGGCAAGTATGTGAGTTTTCCCCTTGGAGTAATAATGGCCTTTGCTAACAATTTCAGGAATTATATCTGGGGTTGTATTCTAATATATTTAAATTGAACATTTAATATTTAAGTTCAGCACTATCTTCTGTGCTGAAAATCAATGGCATCTATAAATGCTGGGGTCAGTGGGTCTGCAAGGTAATAATCTCTATTCTTCAATTTGAGACTGGAGGGCAGGGATTGAGAATTATTGACACTGGACTAGAGATCTGACTTGAAAATCCCTTGCAGGACTTGAGACTGGACTTGAGGGTAGAGAATTGAGACTGGACTAGAGGCTATTGCTGTTTTAAGTGCCTTCCTTGCTGCAGGACTTGAGACTTGACTGGAAGGTACAGTCTTCTGAGATTTCAAGGACAGCTGAAAGAACAGGTTGCTTACCTGTAACTGTAGTTCTTCGAGTGGTCATCTGTGCCTCATACAATAGGAGCTTTCGCGCCTGCGCGGTAGCGTTCGGAAGATTCTAGAGCTCGCTGGCTTGGCGGAGGGAGCCCCTCCCCCCGGTCGTACTGCGCATGCTCCTCCCGCCGAGCCGCGGTCTCTCCTCAGTTCTGGTCCGCCGAAGAACATGGGACCTGAAAAAGAGGGGAAGGCAGGGCGGGTGTGTGTATGAGGCACAGATGACCACTCGAAGAACTACAGTTACAGGTAAGCAACCTGTTCTTCTTCTTCGTGGTCTCTGTGCCTCATACAATAGGAGACTGTATAGCTCACCTGTAGGATGGTGGGTCAGGTCCCAGACCCTAGAGGACAGAGGCCAGCACCGCACGACCAAACCGGGCATCTTGCCTGGAACGGCAGTCGAGCCTGTAATGGCGGATGAAGGTCGACGGTTGAGCCCAGGTCGCCACACGACACAGTTCCGGCAGGTCGACCCCTCGCAGGAGGGCCGCGGACGTGGCCACGGCTCTGGTGGAGTGGGCCCGAAGCAGCTCCGGCGGAGGCTTCTTGGCCAGTTGGTATGCCAAGTGGATAGCCTGCGCGACCCACTTGGAGAGTCGCTGGGATGATACCTTGTGGCCTCTTTTCCGCCTGCCGTAGCAGACGAAGAGGTGTGGAGTCTGTCGGTAGGACGCCGTCCTATCCGTGTAAAAGGCGAGGGCCCGACGGACGTCCAGGGAGTGCAGGGCCCGCTCCAGGGGCGAGGTCGGCTCGGGGTAGAAGGCCGGGAGCACGATGTCCTGGTTGAGGTGGAAGGTGGACACCACCTTCGGCAGGAACGAGACGTCAGGCCGGAGGATCACCTTGTCGCGGTGGAAGACCAGGAAGGGGTCGTCGGAGCGTAGCGCCGCCAGTTCCCCGGCTCGCCTGGCCGAGGTGATCGCCACCAGGAACGCCGTCTTCATCGCCAGGAGCCTGTCGTCCGCTGTCGCCATCGGCTCGAAGGGCGGCCTCGTGAGCTGCGATAGCACCAGCGATAGCGACCACGACGGTAGCGGGGGCGATACCGGCGGGTAGAGATGTTGCAGGCCCTTCAGGAATCGCTTGACGGTATCATCCCGGAAGAGGGCCGCCGAGGGCGATCCCGGCGGTTGGTACGCCACGATCGCGGCGAGGTAGACCTTGATCGATGTGAAGGCAAGGCCTTGCTGTCGCAGGTGGAGGAGGAAGTGGAGGACGGTCCGGAGGCCGGCCGGGGACGTCGGTTCCCGTCGCTCCTCTGCGAAGGCGACAAACCGCTGCCATTTATAGTGGTAGTTCCTCCGTGTCGATTCCTTCCTCGCCGCGGTCAAGACGGTACCGATGGCCGGGTCGTCTACGGCGATATCCTCCAGGCATGGAGGGCCAATACCGGGAGGTCCGGGTGCAGCACCTGGCCGTTGGAGTGGGAGAGCAGGTCCGGCGCTAGCGGGAACTTGAGGATCCTCCCCCATGAGGCCTCGATCAGAGGGCCGAACCAGTGTTGCCTCGGCCAGTACGGTGCCACCAGAATCGCGTCGGCTCCGTCCGAGATGATCTTCGATACGACGCGACCGAGGAGCGGGAACGGCGGGAAGGCGTACAGGAGCTCCTTGTCCCACGGGATCTGGAACGCATCGCCGATGGAGCGGGGATCGTGACCCGCCCTGGAGCAAAAGCGTCGGCATTTCGCGTTCTGGCTGGTCGCGAAGAGGTCGACCGTCGGCTCGCCCCACCGGTGTCGGAGCATCCGGAAGGCGTCGTCGGCCAGGGACCACTCGTGGTAGGAGGAGGTGTCCCTGCTGAGAGCATCCGCCATGGTGTTCTCCTGCCCCGCCAGGTGAACCGCCAGCGGGTGGATCCTCAGAGAGACGCACCAGTTCCAGAGGGCGAGCGCGATGGTCAGGAGAGTGGTGGAGTGGGTCCCCCCTTGCCTGTTCACATAACACATGGCAGTCGTGTTGTCGGTGAGGATCAACACGGCGCGGCCCGCCACCAAGTGCCGGAACGCCATCAGGGCTTTGTGGATGGCGAGGAGCTCCAGAGCGTTGATGTGGAGGGACGTCTCGTCGTCCATCCAGGCGCCCTTGACCCGGAGGTCCCCGGCGTGGGCCCCCCAGCCCAGCAGGGACGCATCCGTCGTTATCGTGACCGAGGGCCTGGGCTGGCGGAACGGCATTCCCGACCTCAGGTTCCGGTGGGACTGCCACCACAGGAGAGTCTGCCGGATCTCGGGGGGAATACGGTAGCGGCGGGACTGCTCGTCCCGGAGCGGGTCGAAGACCCTGACGAACCAGTGCTGCAGGGGTCGCGCTCGTAGCCTGGAGAGGTAGGTGACGGCCGTGGTCGCCGCCATGTAGCCGAGCAGCTGCTGTAGCGTCCTGGCCGACACCGTCGGGGCCTGGGCGGCCGCCCGCACCGCGCGCGTGAGCGTCCGAGCCCTCTCCGTTGGTAAGTAGGCCCTTCCCGCCACGGTATCGAGGGTCGCCCCGATGAAGTCGAGGAGGCGGGTGGGTTCGAGGTGGGATTTCTTGGGGTTTACCTTGAGCCCGAGCCGGGTAAGCCACGTCAGGATAAGGTGAATGTCTTTGTAAAGTTTGTCTTTGCAGGACGCCACCAATAGCCAGTCGTCGAGATAGGGGTAGATCGAGACGCCTCTCGTCCGCAGGAAGGAGACGACGGGAGCCATGCACTTCGTGAACACACGGGGTGCGGTGGAGAGTCCGAAGGGCAGAACCCGGTACTGGTAGCTGGTACCGTCGATCGCGAAGCGCAGGTACCGTCTGTGCTGGGGCGGATCGAGATGTGGAAGTAGGCGTCCTTGAGGTCTATGGATGCCAGCCAGTCCCCTCGGCGTAGGAATGGGAGGATCGACGGTAGCGTGACCATCTTGAACCTCTTGGGAGGGATGTACTCGTTCACTCCCCGCAGGTCCAGGATGGGGCGTAGGGACCCGTCCGCCTTCGGTACGGCGAAGTACCTCGAGTAGAAGCCGGTGGTCCTGGCCGAAGGCGGAAGCCTCTCGATCGCTCCTTTGTCGAGAAGGGACTGGATTTCCTCCAGCAGAGCCGGGCTGGCCGGGGTGGAGTAGTAGACGCCCCGTGGTGGAATATCCCGGAACTCGATGGCGACCCCAGGCGGACAATGGTAAGTACCCAGGAGTCCGTGGTGATCTCGCGCCATCGGTCGAGGTGTCTGGCCAGGTCCGGGTGATGGATGAGGTCTGCTGGAGGGGCGAAGGACGGCATCGGTGGTGTCCTGCGGGAGGCATCAAAAGCGTGCCCTCCCCCCGGAAGACGACGACTTCTTCGACGGCGGAGGCTGTCGTCGGAAGGGCCTCCTCTGGGCGGGCGCCGCGGGCGGTCTCGAGGCGGTCGAGCGCGGGGACCGGGACTGGTAGGCCGAGGACGAGGAGGACCTCCGCCAGGACGATCTGGACTGGGAGGACCGGCGAGCCTGGGGGGCTGGTTGATCCCCATCTTCCTCGCCGTCAGCCGGGCCTTCACGAGGTGGTCCATGGCCTCGTCCGTGGACGTGTGGAAGAGCCCCTGCCCGTCGAAGGGGAGGTCCTCTATTCTCCGGCGACTGTCCTCCTGGAGTCCGGAGGAGCGGAGCCACGCGTGGCGTCGGAGGGCCACGGCGCCGACCATCACCCTCGAGGTAGCCTCCACGGCGTGCCTCGAGGTGGCGAGCTGTTGGGTAGCCACCGCCACGGCCTCTCCGAAAATCTGCGTGGCAGACGCGCGGGACTCTTCCGGGAGGTCAGCCAGGAGGGGGCCCAGGCGGTCAAAGAGGTTTCGATGATAGGCCGCCAGGCAGGCCATGGTGTTGGCGGTCCTGGACACCAAGGACGCCGCCGAATAGAACCTCCTCCCGAAGCCGTCGAGTTTCCGGCCTTCTTGGGCGGGCGGGGTGGTGTGTGCCCGGTTGCCACCTCGCGTCTGCGACGACTCCACCACCACGGAGTTCGGGACGGGGTGGTTGAACAGGAACTCCGCTCCTTCCCTCTGAGTCCTGTAGAGGTGCTCGAGCCTATGCGGGATAGGCTGTGCGGACGCCGGCTTCGCCCAAGGCTGTTTCAACGCGTCCGCCAGGGTCGGGAGGAACGGGAGCGGCGTGGTCGATGGAGGCCGGGTCTCGAGGTATTGGAAGACCGGGTCCTGCGCCTGCGGGGCGGGCTCCGTCACCTTGAGGCCGAGCGCCGTCGCCATCCGGAGGAGGATTGCGGAAAACTGGCGCACGTCCTCCGGCGCCGATTCCGGGAGCGGGTCTCCGAAGTCCAGCGGCGGTGACTCGTGGGAGGACGGCGTGGATTCCGCGGAGTCCGAGTCCGACTCGTAGGACTCGTCGGACGGGGATGGCGAGCGCGCGGTCTTCTCCCCTTCTCTAGGCCGCTGCTGTGCCGGCTGCGTCGGCAGAGCGGCCGGCGGTACCGTCGGGGCCTGCACGGTCTCCGGGGGCGGTACCGATGGTCTCGGGTGCGACGCCGCCTGCGTCGTCGACGTGGCCGAGGTTCCCACTCGGGCCGGGGTGGCCTGGGGGGTCGGCCTGGTCGCCGTGGCCGTTGTCCGTGGCGGCGGGGAGACCGGTCTGTGGCGGGGCGACGGCTCCCGGGGAGCGTGGGAGCTCGGGGACCCACGCCTCGGCGATCGCCCGTGGCGGGAGTAGTGGCGCTCCCGATGCGGCGAGCGGGAGCGGGGCCGCGGGGACCAGTATCTAGGGTCCGGATGGTAGCGGTCCCGGTAGGAGGGCGAGTAAGAATAGTAGGAGCCCGGGGGCTCGTGCCATCCTTGCTCCAGCGCATATCTCCCCAAGTAGCCGGGGGAATGAGCGCTCTCGCCCGCGCGCACGCTCTCCAGGCGCATCTCCCGATACCGCGGGGATGGAGGCCTGGGCCAGTGGCCCGGAGATCGGGATTCGCCACGCCGGGGGGAGGAACGTCTCCGGCCCGGGGTGTCCACGTGGCGCTCCGGAGATGGACGGCGACTCGGCGGCACAGTCTCCACGACTAGCTTCGGAGGCTGGGCGGCCTCGACGGGTTGGTCGTCGTCCGATAGCTCCAGGATCTCCTGGGCCTGCGGCGTTTCCTCCTCCGGGACATCGGAGAGGGCCGACTCTGCCGTGAACTGGGTAGGCGGCGGGGTCGGTGGCCTGGCGGTCTCCGGAGGGTGCCGCTTCTCCTTCCTCTTCCTCTTCTTTTCCCTGGCTACCTCCTCGGTAGCAGGGCGCTTCTTCTGCGCAGAAGTCAGCGGTTTCGAAGAGGAGGCCGCGGGGTCGTCTCGGGGCCGACTCGCCGAGATCTTCGGGATCCTCGGTAGCTTCATCACCGGTACCGGGGGCTTCGATACCGACGGTACCGAGGTCCCGGCGGCCGTTGGAGAGGAGGAGGAGGGTGGAGAAAGTCCTTTTTCCATCGGAGCGGGGACGGTCTTCTGGGCGCGGGAGAGACTGCTCCCAACAAAAAGACTTCAACCTCGCCGCCCGGTTACGGAGTGTCTGGTGGGTGAACTCCCTACACGCGGGGCAAGTTTGGACGTTATGCCCCTCACCCAAGCAAAAAAGACACTTCGAGTGTCGGTCCGAAAGGGCGACCTTCCTTCCGCAGGAGGCGCAGGACTTGAACAAAGCCGACATAAACCGCGGGGCAAGGGCGAGGAGAGGGGGAGAGTCCGAAGACGCCGCGCCGAGTCGAAGACCCAGCCGAGGAAAAAGCCAAAAACAGTCCAAAAGTCCAAAAAAAACCGTGCAAAACGTACCAAAAACCGAAGGGAAGTCCGTAGGGTCAATTCCGAATCCAAATCCAACAACTACGCAGCAAGAAATGCAAGCCAACGAGAAGAACCTTCTGTACGCTGAGGCGGACAAGAAAGAACTGAGGAGAGACCGCGGCTCGGCGGGAGGAGCATGCGCAGTACGACCGGGGGGAGGGGCTCCCTCCGCCAAGCCAGCGAGCTCTAGAATCTTCCGAACGCTACCGCGCAGGCGCGAAAGCTCCTATTGTATGAGGCACAGAGACCACGAAGAAGAACATTCCTTTGCAGAGCTCCCTTGCAAAGCTCTTCCAACCACAATTCTGGGCTTTGTAGTTTTACAATGTGTCACAGCTTTCTCTGCCAAAGTGTGCTGGTCCATCATCAAACTACAAACCCCAGGATGCCATAAGGAACTGTGCAAAGAAGATCCAGTTTTGACCTGGATTATCTCTGTACTCTTGTATGTGGCCCTGTTTACACAGGCAAGAAAATGTGAGATTAATCCACATTTTCCTGTCTGTGTGGAAAGGGCCTTCATCTCATTTTCAATCTGGGGAAATCCTGAGGCAAAACTATGACAAATGTCCTAGCCAGATTTCTTCAGAAGAAGAGTTGTCTTTGCCTAGGCTTTTGCTAAGGCTGGGAGAGTGTGTCTTGCCAAAATTGTCCCTCTTTCTCTTGCTTTTTAAATATTTTTTTTTTAAAAAAAAGGATTTGAAAGATTTGAGATTCATGAGATTTGTGGATTCCCAGAACCTTCCAGGGATTCGGATCCAGATTCGAAAAATTCTGGATTTATCTCATCCCTAGAAAAAAGTGTTTCTCATTGGCAGACTATCTTCCTGTGTTCCAAAAAATATTGTAGAGTATTTGCATTCTAGCAAATACTGCATTCTTAAAAAAAATTGTGCATTTACTACCCATTACATGCTATTCTGTTTCTTCACAATAGTACGCCTTCCTTTTGAACACTTTTGAAATACAATTTCAATACAATTGGATACTTCTGAAATACAAGAAAAAAAGCCATGTTATTCTGTTGTAGCATAAAAAGAAAAGAAAGACAGAGAGTAAACAAGAAATCTAACTGGTCATTTAAGATTAACTAACATACTTAGCACAAACTCTCATGGATTATAAACCATTTCCTCAGATGCATTTTAGATCAAATTTCTTAGGGTTAAGGTAGCATCAAGATTCAGATTATGAACTACAATGACAAAGCCAAGCCATTCATTCCAATGAATTTGTTAAACAATATATTTAAACATGGACAGCATCCAGTGCTTACATATAGTTCTAAATGTTGGAAGTGACACCAGGGACACCTTTCCATCAAAAGGTACTACACAATGAAATTGAAAGAATGAAATGAAAACTTTGTTAGGTTAGGAACCTCTGCCTGTTTTTCATGGATTTCAAGTATCTATTCTCCAATATTGTTTCAAAAGTTAATAAAAAAGAAAAAGAAAGAAAGAAAGAAAGAAAGAAAGAAAGAAAGAGAAAGAAAGAAAGGTTTCTGAAAACTACTGCCATCCAACACACATTGGCTGTGTATTTAGATGTGTGTGTTTGTTAGCAGAAAGGACACTGTGGAAAAAACTGATTCCCTTCTTATATCTGGAGCCCCTCAAACTACTTCCAAACCTCTTCCAGAAGGCAGAGAGACCATTCAGAGCAGATATGGGATATCAGGGGACTGGAAGTAGGAAAGGAAGGGCTATGCACTATGTAGACCTCTGTATCAAAATTTGGACTGTTACTTATGAAGTATTTAAAGGCCAGGTAATATCTACACCCCCAAACTTTCAAATATTTTATACTTGTGATTATGTTGTGAAGTAGGTTTAAACTGTTATTATTAATCAGAGACAAATGTGAATGCAATTTTTGTCCAGATTCTTCTAGGCAAGAATACAAGGCATAATATGAATATTATGCAAAAATCAACATCAAAAGCACTTGGTTGACCAATACAATCAGCAAAACATACTGAGCATGACCTCCTGAACTTATGCATTAAAAGATTATGACTTGGATTCTTTCTGTAGCAAAAGGAGAGTGGTACTCTCATAAAACACCTGTGAGCACAATTCTCCTTCATTTCTATAACAAAAAGTAAGCATTCACGCCTATGAAACTTTGAAAACTTCTATTATAGTGGTTACTTTAGACATGCATAAAATCTTACATACATATGTATTTATCTCTTCCATTTTAAATCTACCTTTCGTCCAAGGAGCTCAAGACAGAGCATTCAGTCTTCTTGTCCTCGTAAAAACTTTGAGGCCTTTCCACGTTAGACTGTTATAGCGCTATTATTCCACTTTCAACCTCCTATGAAATCCTGGGGTTTGCAGTTTAGGGAGGGGCCTAACAGTCTAGTGAGGAAATGGCCTGAGTGATATTGAGCAGTGAAAAGTCACCTGGTGAGATTCACAGCTGTAATGACTTGCATCTGGGTGTCCTTAGTACTAGTTGAAGAAAACAGCAGACTCCAATGATATCATTACAAATTGCTTCTAAAATTCTGAATTTTAGCAAGTTTGTAGTGTGGTATAGGAAGCTGCTAACCCAACTTGGGCAAGAGGAAGCTGAATGCTTTTTGGATCTTGTTCTGTGTACCTTTCATAACCCAGGATCCTTTAAGCAAGTTATGTTTAAGATTATTATAAGATTATTTGCCTCTGTCAGCAGAATATGACTCTGGAGGTTTGATTCCCTGTTCAGTCATGGAAATCAACTGGATGGCCTTGGGTGCATCATACACTCTCAGCTCCAGAAAACCCCTTAGGGTCACCATAAGTCAGAAATGACTTGAAGGCACACAACAACAAACAAATAAATCTTTCCAATCCTTAGGCCACTTCCTGGTAGAAATGAAAACATAACATTAGTTAAAACAAACATGACTTTCTAGAAACTAACTTACCTTGGAGTGCCCAGAAATCTTTGTGATCTAAGTTGTTCAGTCACATACAGAGATGTTGCTATAACCAGAAGTTCTTTTTTCTCTGATTCTTCCAACTTATGTCCTAGATTTCAAAATCAATTTTCAGAAAGTTTCTGTCAGCATTATGGATGACACATATACCTGTTGTATACATCAGCATAACCTTTGTAAGATTTTGAACCCATCCTTAATAAAGTCCTCTCCCTGCTGGCCACATGCCTTACCTCCAAAGTTTGAAATACTGAGAACAGACCCTCTGCAAACAATCTCAGCACTCAGGCAAGTCTAACTGAGAATATGCAGTCTTTTAACTACCTGGATCACTGCTTACTTTGCTCTGATGCCTTCACATACAAAAATTTCTCCCTTTCGTTTCATTTATATTTTAAGTTCCATCATAAACACCTATACTCTATCCAAAATACAGTGATGCCACATATGATTTCAGCACTTCAGCAATTAGTAAATTTTATCGCCGATGCTGGTCACAAATGTTAAAAACAATTTATCAGTGGTGGAACTGAGCTGCAATTACAGCCTTGAGATAAAAACTGCTGCTCATCCTAATAATAAATTATTGTGAGCATTTAAATTGTTCAAGCAGCATACATCTCCATTCTTTATTTCATATATAATCAACTTGTTCATGTAGTATGGAAGGTTTGATATCTGAAGACTCATGGTCCATTCCAAAACATTATGGGACAGAGCGGTCAGGTTTGTTACAGGATTTTCACTGTAGAAGAGTATGAGCCATGTCATAATTATTATCCAAAGGGTATGAGCAGCACCAGTGCTTCTGAATACTCTGGGAATTAGACTGTTCACAGTAAGGAAGTCTGTAAGCTAGTCTGGAAAGCTATGCTCAGCATAGCCTAGGATAAGTTTGCAATGTCTTTTGCGTGTAAACAACCTATGCAGAACATACGTATCATCAGCACTGGAGTTAATGAACATTTTTTTTATTAAAATACATACTTTTTACATACATCTTTACTCTTGACATATTCTATTTTGATTGTATATATAAAATAACATACATACTATCAAACTTATAACATAAATATACAATCCTCCATTTTATCTATGGTTCATTTCTCCACTCCTGAAGGATCCTATAATTAGATCCTTTTGCTTTTCGTCAGCTTACACTTGTCTCTTATCTCTATTCCCTTTATATTTAATGCCACTGTTGACTGACCCAAAACAATACATTTTAGCTTAAATGTCCTTTTCAGCTTCTTCAATAATCGTAATCAATTTATTCCTCTTGGCATTAATGAACAATTTTAAAAAGAAAGCAAACATCTAAATCTAATTGCAAGCCACTAAAGCAATGGGAACTTACAAAAGTGTTGATTCAGTGGTCTTACTGTAGCTGGTGGTAGCATTTGGATTTAGGCCAAAGAGTGCACCCCGTGATAGCCACACCTACCAGCTATCTCCAAAGGTCAGAATGTATTAATCTGATATTAATCAGATGTCATATGCTGTTCACTGTGCACGGCACTGTGTGAAGTAGAATAATGCTGGCATACTGAAAAATGACTCCATGTCTATGACAACTGCTCAACCTGAAAGGTTTATCTTAGAAAGGTAGAACAGCTCTTTTATGAGATGTCTTCTGCATGAATCAGTTCACATTGAATTTGTGTGCACTGGCACACTTCTCCCTTAATATATTGCCATCTTTTTTATTTCTTTCCCAATCGAAAGTACAATTGTATTTCATCTGATTTCTGAAAAACGAGGGAGTGTAAAGATATTTCTAAATTTCAGCTATATAAAGGATGCTGGTCATAGGACACGCAGTACTACAAGTTGTGGAACATCCAGATAGGCAGTATGGAAACCACAAAGAAATGCTATGTTTATTGATGTGTATTTTATCTGAAATAACTTTAGCAAAAAATATATTTTTTAAAAAAGCTGCTTTGTGTTGGTGAAGGCTGACACATAAGAAATATATATATGTGAAAATTAGCCTGAACATGTGTCAAGTACTCCACTCCAAGTAAAAATTTAATTAAAAGTTGCCAACTGAGGTTAATGCGAAAGCTGTCAAGATATTTCAGAGAATTAAGGGAAGTTGTTAAAAATGTTTTATTTATTGATTGCTGATTTTTTTAAAAAAAATCATAACATAAGGGTACTGTGTGTTTTAGAAGATCCATACAATAAGACACTGTTTTTTCAAACAAAAAGAATCCTATATTCACAAAGAAAAAGACAATTTTGTCTTTCTAAACAGATAGCTCAATTTGTGCAAATAGACCCAGAATTTCATATACCTACAACAACGTGGCTATACTGCCTCTGCTTTTCTTAGTCAATTTTCATCTCCCACCTAATGTCTTCTTCAGATAGTAAGTATCCCAGGACCTATTTATAGATGACCGTTTCTTCACTTCATGCATAATTACATATAGATATTACCACGGGGAACAGAAATGTAGAAATGTATACAGAAATTCCCACATTTCTACTGGCACTCAAAATTACTGGAGTAATCACAGCTCAACTTTTCAAAGTTGAATCAAAGTTCAACTTTTCACCAGAAGTTTTCACAGCAGTCTCCAATCAGACCAAATTTTGAAGTGAAAATGATCATAGGCACACATGATCCATTGTACTGTATCTAGGTTTTGTTAGATGCTTAATAACAGTAGATAAATTCAGCCTGAATTTTTCATAAAGCAAACACAAATAGAGGTATTCAACACTGCTCAACACTGCTGCTGGCAAAGTCAGAACAGTATTCATAACTGGTCAATACATCTGGGTAGTATTTTCCACTTTCATTTTGTCAACAGCTGAACAAATCATTACCACTACAGAATCATAGGTGAAACTTACATGGAGCCATACAAAACTTCCTTCCAAGTTACAGAACTATTTGGAACTTGGTCAGTGCAAATATTCTACCTTGCAATGCCTTATCTAATTTAAGTCGATATTTTTCTAGCTCAAAATCAAATAAAAAACACTTTATCCAAAGATCATATCTTGCATCTATTTGCAAGCAATATGCTAAAGAAATCATATGTCAGTATAACCAACATAAATTATGATTGCTTTTCCTTTCTTAAACAAGTACAGAAGAAACAGTTAATCACAATATGGTGATAATGCCACAGTACATCAGCACTTACTACTTTAGGATAGGTGGTACCAAAGACAACAGCACCATAACTCTTAGCATTAGCCAGGCATTGCTTTAAAGTTATAATGTAAAAAGTAGATGCGTCAGCACAGACATTTAGAATTTAACTCTGGGAGGTGAGATTTCAATATGCAATTCTTGCTGCTAAAAATATAAATATTGTTTTAGACTATAGTTTCTCAACTGGAATTTGGAAAAAACAAGCTGAATTTGACTTGAAAGAAATAATTTTACAAAGAGATTTTACAAAAATTAGACAAAATTAGACAATTTTAGACAATTAGACAATTTTTACAAAAATTATTTAAAAACTCTTTTAGATCAAATGTGAAACAGTGATTTTTTTACAAGTCTACAGAAGAAATGTATTTTTCCTCCCCGCATCACCTTGCCAGAAGTAAGGTAGGGTAAAAATAAAATAAAACAAAATCACCTTTCCATGAAAAACTTACCTTTAAAGCCATCAGGATACACATCAGGAAGAAATTTAGTGCTAATTTCTCCCCGGACAAAGCGTGGATGCGTTATCACTTCACGCAGTAAGGCAATGTTGTGGGCTACACCTGAAAGTAAAGTAACATTTAATGTGGTAGACTAACATTCTCTCGGAATAGCTATGAATACATGGATACATTATGCAGACACATTTGGAGTGCTGGTGCTTGGAAGGGAGAGAAGGAGGGATGGAAGCAAACCAAGAAAACAGGAACTTCCATATGTGAAATATATAAGTACATGAAATTGAATAATGCTACATAGTCATTCAGTCTGGAAGCCAGCACTATATATAACAAATTAATAGTAATACATTCTGTCATATATTCAAATGTACTGCTGCCTACAGCACCTATAACAGGAACAATATTCTACGGGACACAACAGAGAAGTGGAAGACTTTTTTAAAAACTAAAATGGGCATTTTACTTCTCTTTTCCAGAACTTTAGAGAACCTTCCCATATAAATCACTTATAAACAGTTAGAAGAGTAATTTTCCCTATGTTCTGTTTTTTCCCCCCTCCATCCTCCCTCCCTTCAACACTGAGAGACAGCCTGTATGATACTGATACAACATAAGCTCTTGAACACTTCACAAGTCATTATATTATGAAAAGCTGGGCAGTTGGTTAAGCTACATTAGTCTCCAAGTTACACAGTACAGTAACTCTGGAAACTTGTATTCTTATGCCAATTACAGTTTTTAAAAAATCTTATAGACTTTACAGAAAATAGTATTTCTAAATGAGTTAACTGAATGCTATTGAATCAAACACAAATCATATTTAATGTAACAAAAATCCCAGAGAATAATGTAAGACTAAGGAAGTACAATGTAGTTATTTCTTCTGTGAATGAGGATAGCCACCTATGAAAATATTGGAATAGAGATTTTTATCATAAGTACAAATTCAAAAGTTCTGCACATATAGCCACACGTGTTCCAGACTGACTGAGCACAGTAATATATTACACACTACAATGGAGGAACTGAATGCTTTTTCCACATGCTTTTTCTCGCTAAAACTGCTCTAAGATCCCTGGTGAGATGATAGTTGATGGCTGATGAAAGGAATTTGTGTGTCTACTGAATGCCACAAAATCTGAAATCAAATATTATTTTTAATTCACTTCAAACTATGAGTGTGAGAGAAATTGCAAGTTTCTGCCATCACTTCAACCTTGATAAAAGTCCCTTTTACAGAGTTCAAGGAAAAGAAGCTCTCAGTATTTAAGAATGAGTATGTAAAATAGCATTCTAAAGAGAAGGTTTTTCCCTCCCTTTCTGCAAGTACCCAAAAAACTTTTTAAAGCTATCTTTATATCAGATTTGGAAGTTTACATGCACCTACTCTGTCAAGTGAATTAATAGCTGCAGTGTTATAACCTCAACCACAAGGTATCTGGTACCTAAGAGTTCAGAAATTTCAAAATATGATTTGCAGTTTAGCATGACCTCAGTGAAAGTTCACAAGGTATCCCCATCTGTGTGAATAACTATGAGGCTACAGAAATCTGGACCCCTAGAGGAGTTTACTCTTGGCTACCTGCTGCTTCCAAAACATCAGCCAGACATTAACCCCCACATTCTCACAGGATCAAACAGAGGCCAGCCTGCATGCACATTAAACTATATATTACATCCATCCTGCAATGATATTTCCTTCTGCACCACTTTTGCTTTTTTTAAAAAAAATAGATTTGGTAACTGAGAGTAAAGCCACAAAAACTGAGAAAATAATTAAATCTATCACTTCAGTACAGTTTATTGAGAATGCAAAAAGAACTAGGTAACAGGAGGGGAAATGATTCTGCAGACTGGAGGCTCTATGATCCAAGAGCAGAAAAATACAAAGTTAGCATAATCATAGTGAGGATTTTAAAATCTTTTTTATTGCACATGTCACAACAGAAGATCTCTTTTTAAATATGCATCATTCAGTTCAAAAAAATTCATAAAATAAAAAAAACATGTAAATACCACCACTACCAATAAGTAGTCAAGGAAATATACCAAAGTTTTCCTATTTTATTCTCAGACCATTCTTTTGAATTAAGTTAGGCAAAGCAATGAGAGGCTCAGACCACTCTATTTTATGACAGGTATTTCTGGTCCAAACTGACTGGACGGGAGCATAAAGGTTTCTTCGCTAGTATTCTATGGAAAGCATCACACTCAAGTGACCAGACAAGGCATTATTTCTAAATAAATGGCTTGGAACTCTTTAGCATCTTTCAGTTCCAGCAGGGCAGTAAATTAGTAAAAAGATAAATTATAATTTCAGTGGACTCATTGCAAAGCTTTTATTATCTCAGTCTTTCAAATTTAAATTTCACAAGCATTATCAAATCAGTACTGTTAGTAGTTATGAGATATCACTAAGCAACAACCACTCTACTACATATATTTCATCATAAAAGAATGACCAAATTTTAAGTGTGAATGGGTATTCAGATGTATCTGGGACTCTCTGCATGACAGCCAGATTTATCATGCTCCAAATCCTAGCTATACTTCATTCCACGTAAAAGGGGAGGTTATGATTAAATCTATCACTATCACTTCCAAGAAGCACTGGGTTCAAAAGCACTGGGTTCAAAAGCACCCTCCCAACAACAAGGCTAATTTTTCAAGGGAAATACTATCTAACTCCCCTCCCCATTCTGTCTTACCTAAAGTAACATCCATTTTCCTTGTTGTTGTTGTTTGCCTCCATGTCATTTCCAACTTATGACAACCCTAAGGAAAAGCTCTCAGAGAAGATTTGCTCAGAGAGAATTTGCTTTTGCCTTTCTCTAAGGCTGAGAGAGCATGACCTGCCTAAGGTCACCCAGTGGGTTTCTATGGCTGAGCAAATCTTCAGCGTCATCGTCCAACTCTCAAACCCACCATGCAGGCTCATTTTCCTGCACGTAGCCAATGCCAAACACTGGTTCAAAACTCCTCTGGCCTTTATACTTGAGTTGGAGGAAGACAAAAATCGCACGGTCGTCCTCCTCCAACAATCCTCACAACTTCCCCCAGTACTTTCGGGTAATTTTTAAGAATAAAGGGGATTTGGCAGAATTCTGCATCGCCCCATAAAACCAAAGGCTGAATGACAAGATGTACCCTTGGCTTCTGCTGCAGCCACACTGGCTGGTTTGTGGACATAGGTGCTAACTGTATTAAGGTCTAGATACAAGATTTTAATTGGCAGTTTTTTTCACCTGCTCCCTCCATCAGTTTTTCTGTATTATATCTAATATAAAAACAAAAAAAAATGGTGAAAAAAAGGTGAAACTAAAAAAATTAAAAATCAGGCAATATAATCGAAGTAAAAATTTATTTCTCACCTCTAAACTAACTATGTTGTTTAGATAGATCCTGAATGAAATGACAGAAATGACAGTTTATCACCAACCTTAAATATATGAAAAGATAGAATATAAGGTCACATATCAGTGTGTCCTTTTGTCACCAAAGTCTTTGTATTTCTCATATAAATTATGTGCTTTATAAAAAATTACACAAGAATTATATGAATGTGATGATCTATGTGTTACAGAATTTAATTAGTAAAATTCAAAATAATCTGACTGTTGTACTTCATCATTCATGGGAAATATTCTTCAGTATAAATATTTACTGACACTAAACATATTCTGTGCTGATTAGCCCTTTTTACAGTATTAAGCTTCTGTCAACTTGACATTCACAAAACGCAAATCTGAATTTATCCATGTAAACTTAATTGGTGTCCTACATGTCTCTCCATAGATAAACAATTGAATATATTTAACTTGCTGAGAATTTTAATTGTGTTAAGTGGAATGGAAAGAACTTTATTTGCATAGTTATTAGTTGCAAAAGCATTAAATTCATTTTTATGAGAGATTTAAACTGCATAATGATAATTGAGCATTACTATTTTGCTAGACTATCTTAGAAATGCACTGTATGAGTTGACATTTAATAATAAGACTGCAGGAACAGCCTTGTATTAAGGTTGGGTCAGATAACTCACATTTTATCATTTCTGTGGATGGTATTGGTTGTCAGCTGGATACCCCTACATGGAATAGTAGCTTTAGTTCCATGATAGCTTCCTTTGCATATAGTCTATGTGACTATTCCAGTTAATTGACTTATCGTAGACTTAGGTCCAACACTCTGCAATTGGCAGCCATTCAGTTCTGTGACAGTAGTAAAGCTGGAACAAATCACAAAGTAGGAGACCATATCATACCATATTGGCTACATAACAATAACTTAATGGCATTGCCCTTAACAGCTTCAATTTTCCAGCACTTTGTACTTGAGTGAACCTGGAACCCCTTAACACATGTTAAACTGAAAGGGTTCTGTTAGCTGACAAGACATTTCATTTTATTTAAAAAGCACTAACAGGGAAAGACAGACATTAAAAAAAACAGTATTCAGCTTCTAGATATAGCTCCTGGAAAACATTCTTTAACAAAGAGTCCCATGCGACCAAAAATGGTCAGGAACTATGAGAATGCAGTCCAGGCCATCTGGAGAACACTAAACTATAACTCTAAAAACATTTATATCAAAGAAAACTTTTTCTACCATATACAAGCCACACAACTCCCATAGATATTTTGGTTAAAAATGCAAAATCCACATTTCTGAACATATAAAAAATGTATCATCCAAGAATGTTCGTGGGCACAACATAAAGGAAAATACAGTGAGAATATAAATGTTGAAGATGCTTCCATTTTTCTCTTGATTCTGGGCCTGGGAGCATAAACTACAGCTCTTCAACTTGCCATGTTTGGTGGATGCTTGAAGTGGCAGTAGATAGGAGAATCCTTCAAGGATATGACTTCCATATATTTCTTCATTCGCCTCTCTTCCCATGTCCAAATATTTAATTAATTAAAAAAAACAACTATTAAGTTTCAGATCTCTGTAATCCAATCCTTAGCTTTCATTCAAGAGATCAGGTAGATACCTCCTTAAGCAAGGTAATACCTATCTCCCTGATTACTTCTAAGGCATATGTGAAATAGAAATGTCGTATGTAAAAAATCTATTTGAAATCTTTCCCTTCCTGTCAGTCCTTTGATTATACTGAGCCCATCTATAGCTACATAAACTATACGGATTGGCAGTGACTCTTCCGAGGTTTCAAAACTGGATCTTCCTCAGCCTATCCTGGAGATGCCAGGGATTGAAACCTGGGACTTTCTGTATGAAAAGCACAAGCTCTGTCACTGAGCTACAGCCATGACCTTAAGTAATCCAAATATGCAAGATTCTTATTTACTTAAATGTAATGTACTTTTGATGGTGGTCTATGAACATGCTGTGGCTACATCTAAAATTAAGGGGACACAACACACAAAACTGGAGATGTGTGCAAGCGTTGCTGTTGTAGTGTGCCTTCAAGTCATTTCTGACTTATGGTGACCCTAAGCTGAACCTATCATGGGGTTTTCTAAGGTTGAGACTATGTGACATGCTGAAGGTCACTCAGTGAGTTTCCAAGGCTGAGCAGAGTCACAGTCCAATGCTCAAACCACCACACCACACTGGCTCGCTGTGCAAGTATTACATTACTTTCTCTTTTTGAAGGTTTCTTCTCCATTTTATGATTTTAAAAAAACTGCAGTTCTTCCTCCTCACATTTGAACTGAATCTTCAAGTAAGGAAACCTTAAAGTAAGTTTTTTCCCCACTGAAACATAAATGCAAATAGTCTTTGTACCACTCAACCCCTCAGGAGTTACTCTTAAGTGTGGAAAGAGAAACAATAATAATTCTCTCTCATTATGGTTGCATTTTTCTTTTCAAAACTAAATGTAACCAGCTGTCAAAAAAAAAAACCTTTTGCATCAAAGAACTGTGGGGTCATACCACCTCCCAGAAAGGTCCTAATCCACGTTACTTTCACAGAAAAGAAATGGTTGAAGAAGAATTTGTGCATTCAAGGTCTAGGCTGACTCTCAGAAACATTAAACATATGCACCATAGTGCAAAGGGCTAATTATGCACATGAAAAAGTTTGCATATCTGCACTTGAGAGCACCCCTTCCTTCTTTAGCTGCAGCTGCTAACACACCAGATTAACACTTTAAAATCTCCTTTAAGTTTCTACAATAGACTGTTGAGTAGCCAAGTTGAGGGGAAGGGAGGTGATTTTAGCGACAAACAGAATCAGCTATGCACTAGTAGAACTCATTCTACGGTTCTCTAGATCAAGGATGCTTGGGAGAAAAACTCACTCAGTTTATACCTGCAAAACTTCACTCTTGTTATTTGTATCTATATCTTACCCTTGGAGAAATACACCAATATGACTAACGAGAGTGTTTTGTGACACACACAAACTGGACGTGCTACGCGATTGTAACCACATTTATACAGAAGTAGAGCTCAGCACATTGCAACAGGGGTTATTCTTCAGTAGGAGAGCTTAAGATACCAAACTTGGTGCGGTTAATGGTTGAGATCTGAGGCAGAAAGGAGTCCCACTACATGTCATTTAGTTGTAACTGTTATCTGAGTAAAACTTCCAGAAGAACCTTATCCTATAAACAGGATTTGATTTTTAATGAAAATCTGAGATCCATAACAAACAGTGTGTAAATTAAAGAAAAAAAAAATACAAATCTTTAAGATGCTCAAATGAAATTGCTTTTCAGTTGTATTTTCTGCCTCCCCCCACCTCCTTCTAAGATCATTTTCTGGAACTTTCTTCACTGCTTCTGCTACCACAGATCCTCTTTGTTCCTATTTAATCTACTCTGGGTCGGGTTCAGTCTTATTTTATATCTCTTTCTCTTTCTCCCTACTGTTAACCTCCCCTACCCCCCTGGGCTTCTATTCTTTGAAATGTCTGTTTTTTTCCTTTTCTTGTTCTCTTCTTCCCTGTGCCCTCTAATAATAATTCCTGATCTGCACCCCAATTGTTTTCAGTGCAGCTTCTAGTCTGTCATTTATGATTGACTTGAGGGTAAAAGGAAGAGAGGGGCTGCTTTGATTTACCCCAGGGTCTGTATCCCAAGCTGATCTAATCAAAACATTTCTGTACAGAGCTGAAGAACACTGAGTGGGGAAACTATGAACTTATCCTACTCGTTTTTAAAACACCAACTATAAATGGCCTGAAATGATGGCTAGAATTCCAACATCATTTGCAATTGCATGGTACTATATCGGAGTCAGAAAGAGCTGGTTTCAAATCATAATTTTCCCAGAAACCTCACTGGGTAACCTTAAGCCATTCACTCTCTTAGCTTCACCCACCACACAGGGTTGTTCCAAAAATAAAATGGAGAAGAAGGAATCCTTTTTCTTTTTTACACTTATTAGCTGGTTAATAACCAGTTTTCTGGAGAGTGTACAGGTAAATTGCATAAAATAACAAACTGAAATAATAATAAAACCAAGATAAAACAAACGCCAAAAACAGTACAGCACAAAATAAATAAATAATCAAATAAAAATAAATAGCAACAGAATAAAATTTCAAAGACCTCAAAACCAACACAACCAGTTACCCAGAGGACATTTTCTTCAGTTGTGCACAGACTGTAGAATGAGCTCCAGAGGAAATAAATCAGTTGTATATGCTTTCTGAACTCAGAACAACACTAAAGATCAATCTCTTCAGGTAGGCCTATTCAGATGATTTTCAATTATTAATTTTAAATATGAACTAACTGCAGTTGTCTTATATACTCTTTTAACTAGCGTTATATGTTTGTTGCTGTTTGCCACCTCGATTCATAGGGAGCGCCAGGTAAGAAATGCTGTTGTTGTTGCTGCTGCTGCTGCTGTTAAAATGCCTGGGAGAATAAGATCTTCACCTGGCACCACAAACGCCACACCTCAGGTGCCAGGGTGCATCTCTCTATAGAGGGAATTCCACAAGATATGTCACCACCACTCTACAGGCCCTTCTCTCACAGCCACTTGAACTGTCTCATTTGGCTCCTTGGGATACAGTAGGAGTTGCTCCTACAGGTGACTTGGCCCAAAGCTGTTTATAGCCTAAAAGGTTTCAACCAGGACTTTTAACTGGGCCTGAAAATGGTTTGGCAACCAATGCAGTATAATGTGCTCATAACTGTCAGTTCACACTCTAGTCATCCTGGAACCCATTCACGCTACACAATTATAGCACTATTATTCCACTTTAACCACCAAGGTTCCGTCCTATGGAATCTTTTGACTGGTGGGCTGGTGAGCACTCTGGATGAGAATTCTAAATGCCCGTCCCTAAACTGCCAATCCTAGCACTCCATAGGGTAAAATCATGGAATTTAATGTGGAATCATAGCACAATAATTCTGTAGTGTCAACAGGCCCCAGGTTTGGAGTGGTACTTCAAGACTATTTTCAAAGGCTTTGTATGCTCTATTTCAGTAATCCAAACATGAAGTTACTAGAGAATAACAGTTGCAGGACTACCTACCTTCAGATAAAGTCATAGATGGGTATCAGTCTGAGCTGAAAAAAGGAGTTCTAAGCCTCTAGGGTTACTTGCTGTTCTAAAGTGCAACAGCATCCCACCCATCCATTCAGCCATCCATCCCTTTATTTATATCCCACCTTTCTGCCAGGTTGGGACTCAAGGAACTCCCTAACTAGAGATTGAATCCTTTAGGGCACAAGTGGGCAATCTCTAAGCCACATGCAACCCATTAAGCAACCCATATTTCCCCACCATCCAGGTGGGTGGTAGGAGAAAGACAATGATGTCAATCAGGATCTCAGAAATGAGATTTTGACGGTGGTACAGGGTGAAGTTTGATGCTTAATGATGTTGGTGTGAATAAAAATAACAGTTTGCTAATCTTTAGCTTAAGTGGGAAAACAGAAATCTTGGTTGAGGTCTCCAGGGAACAGGGAGAGGCTTTAACCCATAATTACCTCAGCAATCCCATTCTATGATTTCACAAGGCAGACAGGAGAGATTTAAGCCTTTCCATTCCTGTGCACTGACAGGCAGAGATAAGGGAGTCTATGTGTGCACACACGCACGCACACACACACATGTGCAAGCATATGCAGCTCCCAATCCAGCACACCACATGGGGGCTCAGGGCCACCTCTGTATTGGGGCTCATGGCCAAGAAGGATACCAATCTCTCCCTTACTGCAGCCTCTCCAGAAGAGGCTGAGTGCCTGAAAAATCTTAACTATCTTCTCCGAACTGACTCTGTATTTACGCATCCTCATCCAGTTCACTAATATGTCCAAACACAGATCTGGAGCACCAACTATGCATATTAGATACAAAGGAGATGAGGAAGAAAGGGCAACAACCATTTAGCACATAACCCCAAAGAAATTCTCTCAGCAATTTCAGTAGATGTTGATACTGGAGAGACCTTAAAAAATCCAATCCTATGACACAATGCCATGGAACAGAGCAAAAATTCCCCAGCACAATCTCCTGGAATCACCCATCCAGTACAATGTCCCCACATCACAGCCTCAACAGCCTATTCAGAGGAATACAATGGCCTGGAATTAAAAGCCACTGGGAGGTCCAAGAGAATCAACAGGGTTCGTTTCTCATGTTCTTCTGCCAGCTCATGATCACTATGTCCAGGAAATTGATTTTCTGGCCTAAAGTTGTTTTCATCTTCTAAACCTAGGTCAGTTTTCTTCAGGAACCTGCTCAGCAATTATTTTAAAGCAAACCAGAAGTACTAGCAACCTCCAGGACCTTGATAACCACTCCTATTAACTGGAATGAGTCACGAGGAGTAAAGAGAAGCATCAAGTGATCTGCTGAATATGACCAAACAACTTGCCCCTTTCTTAATATCTCAAACAAGCTCATCCAATACAACTGGACTACCCATGCTCCTGAATACTTCCAATCTTGGAACAACACCAACTATGGAATCAAAGTTATAAGTTTATCTTCAGAGCCTCTCACAAACTTGCCATAGCATGCCAGCAAAACATGTAAACTGCCTAGATGTTCCTGAATGAAAGGCAAATATAATTATATTAAAATTAACAAATATTGGAACTGTTACATCCTCAGTGCAGCTGTTAGTACACTGCAGCCAGACTGGCATTTGTCATATAATTTCATTCCAGGTTTTTTTTTTCTGTTAATTATACTAATACAAATCTTTACAAATTTTCCATACATATATACTTCCCCATCTCTGAAGTATCTGCTTTAGTTTTTAACTATTTATTTCAGACATAGTATTTGCCCAATTGTATTCCATATATAGCTGTACATGCCACCATATTTTTGATGGAATTTGCTTAAAGTTGGGGTGTGTCTGGCATTAATAATAAGGTATGGTATCAAGATGTAGTCAGGTTTACCTATTGCTAAAAAAAAGTATGAAAGAAAACCAAACCAAACCCCCAAAGAGATAAACAGTTATGGTAATAAGGCAAGTTCACTGTCATCCAGATTCATTTTATACAACATATGTACTTCTTTTTTAAGGATTCAATAAAAGATGGTCAACAGTGACAGATCACAGGGTAGAAGACAGACTGTGCACATTCTTGCATGGCTGTCTATAGCCGATCACACACATACACACAAAAACCCCTAGTGTTCTTGACATAGCTTTTCTTCCAAATTATAAGGAGATCTTTCCTCTTTTCTTCTAGTACATATATACTGCTGGCTACAAAGAATGGAGTTTTGCCAATGCTGATGAAAACTTCCCAATAAAAACAAATTATCACTTTGATTTGCTGTTGCTGCTGCTACAGCAAAAATTCAAAATACTTAGTAAGGTACACTGTTCTAAATGAAGGACATCAACGTGATGAAAGCTTCCAAATCTATTTGTATTCCCAAAATTAGACACTACTGTTCCCCAAGACAATCACCTGCTAATGTCATTCATACCCCTCAACAAAAGAGATCAGATCTATAGCTAGCAAGATAATTTGTCTTAAGTGTGTAGTTTAAAAAAAAACTTTAAAAAACATGACAAACATCTTAAAGTATTTTGCTGCCCCTGACTAGCCACTGAACCAAATAAGACAAGAGTATGCACAACACTATTCAAATATATTGATCCATTCAAAATCATTTTTGTTACAGGAAAAACACAAAGTAGACACCAAGGGCAAACAATAAGGTACAATCTACTATATAAACTTGAAGAAACCCCTTAAGTAGCCATGCTGTTCCATTAGAGCAATCATCCAAATGAATGGTAGTGGGCATGAAGAGTAAGATTGCAAGAGAAAGTCATTCATACAAAAAAAATAAAAATCCACTTTTAAAATCCACTTAAATATAGCCTAACAAAGCACACAAAAATGAGCATTTAATATAGTTATTTCTTGCTCATTATTTCACATGAAAGGAAAGTACTCCTATGAGACCAAGAAGATCTTGTCTAGTTCTTTTCAGTGTTCTGATTACTCCTTCATCAGTGCAAATCATTAAATTTGTTGAATTAGAAAGTTGTTGCCTAAGCACTCTTGTAAATATGTAAAAAACCACTACAATACATTCATGCACAGCTGTACAAGCATAGGTACACATACTGGTAGAAGTAACTTCCAATGAATGTGGTGGCATTTACTTATAAGTAAATCTTTTAACTGTGCTGAAAGAAAGAATCTTCAAATTAAATCTGTCTTAGGAAATATAGTTTAGTTCATCTTAAGAGATTGTATAAAAAAAACCAATCTCTCCAACCCATTTTAAAACACAGACAGAACATCATATGGAATTTCAAACCATGTATGTTTCTAAGAAATAATATGTATGCAGCTTCTTAGAACAAGGCATTAGCACACAGAAACAATTCTTCGTGGAGATCTGGCACATACAGAAATGGGATGGGAAATGAAACTGATTGGGGATGGAAATCATCTAGAAAAGAAACAAAGACTTTTGGGGAAATCTTGGTGGTGATGGAGGTGATGGTTGTTAATTTTACTAAAAGTTGGGTCTACAGGTATCAAGTGACATGGAGATCACAGCAAAGTTCACAGGTATGTTTGAAGGCTAAATAGAACAAATGGGATAGATCTGCAGTAGCTGTGGAAGGTTTATAATTTTACATTTGACTTAAACAATAATTGACTTAAACATTTGATTTAAACAATAGACTTAAACAATACCCACAATTTATATTCATGACTTTTTCATTCCCACCACACAAACTAAAGTCAATATCAGCTATACAAACAGCTCTTCTGATTATTGGAAAATTTTGCTTATCTGATCCTGAAAGGGTGCATATTTTTCCACAATTTCAAATTCAGATGCACCTTTTCAAAAAATCAAAAGAAAAACATAAATCTCCTTATTGGGGTTTACTTTTGACTCCACATAACCTGTTGGCCTCCCAGCTAAATATTGCAAGCTAACAGATCCAGAATAAATTTTTTTTCTTTTATTTTTTTCTTTCTTTTTTTTTTACACAGGACAGTGCACTGTATAACTTTCATTCTGTCATCTTCCATAATATTCACTATTTATAATTTTTCAACTGGCAGGTAATAAAACTGGTTTTATACCACAAATTCATTGTTTTTCTAAATCTACAACATTTACAATAGAACCTTTGTACTCTTGTAGAATTTATTATACTATCTATACCAGCCACACCCACAGAAGTGAGCTTACTCAGTCTTCATTTACATTAGAAACATTTAGAAAATCAATACTATACTTTTTTTAAAAAAAAGCTTCAGTAAGCAACATTGGATTGACCATACATTATCATGCTTTACACTCCCAGCAGAAATATATTTAGCCAGGAACACTCAGAATTTATTTTACAAGCCATAACTCTGATTACAAATCTGACTGATCCTAATAGGTACACTCACTTCCAATAAAGCATGTTATTCACCATTCACTGCAGGTACATACAATGGGAAAATGTACATATAGCTGGCATTAATATGCAGTGACTCAGAACTCTTTGGACATCTGCCAGAACATCTGTATACCACCTGAGCTTCCATGTACACAAGGATCAGTGCAACTTTGTGTTATACACCAGTATTTAAAGTAGCGGATATTACAGTTTTTGCTACATATTGTTTTGGTCTGACTCTGAGAAGCTAGAGATGGACTAATAGATTGCCAGAAATGACAACAGCCCCATTAAATCTAATGCCTATTGCAAACTGTTGAAAAATATGCTGCCTACATATGAAACACATTTGGAAAAAAATATTAATAATAAACACAATTTCACTTGTTCTTTAAAACTTTCAGTAGTAACACAGATTTCATTAGAAAGAAAAAGACATGTGTTGAAATTCTCAAGTTACTAGTCTCTTCTTCCTGTATAGAAAAGGTCACATAAGCAATGGAAGAGTGGGGGGAGAGGAGCTTTCAACATTTCTTTCTTTTAATGCACTGATTTATCGGAGTTTAGCAATGGGGGTTCAGTGAAAAGACGTCAGGAAACTAGAAATCCTGCAGTGATGGAATTACACAGTTATCTCTAATGGAGAAAAGTAAGTTTAAAGGCAGACAATTTATTTTGGCAGATGAGGAAAAAGAAAAAACTCTACAGTAATACTGTTTCTAAATATTATATATTATTGTCCTTATTGACTGGTAAACAAATACTACTAAGTCAGCATTTTTAAAAAATTGGAGGAGAAAGAACACATTTCCTTTAATCATTCTTACTATTATATGCGAGAGCCAACGACTTTGAATAATTGTTTTTGCATGTGGTTGACCAGAATGTTGATGAGGCTGTTTACCATATCATGTCTACATTCTGTAAACATTTTTATTAGCAAGCAGGTCTCAAAACTTACAAACTGTTGATACAGTGCAAACCTAGAAGCAACAGTTCCTTAACTGTGGCTTTTCATGGACCATCAAATTAGTAGCTCATGTTTTTACACTTACCTCTTATAACATAATTATCCAAGGCTTCTTCCATTCTTTGCAAAGCTTCAGCTCTGTTAGATCCATAGGTTATCAACTAAAATACACATACAGAGGGAGGGAGGGATTATTTCCTTTAAAATTAATCTTTTTGTTTTAAGCATGCTATCTATTCATTTCAGCAGGATTTTCTCAAATATTCTAATACTAATGAAATAAACTCTACTCTACTAACATTCAGGATTCTTCTCTAAGCTAAAAGTCCAAAACATTAATGACATCCAGTACCTTCTTCTGAAGCAGGCAAGAGACAGCAGGTGCAAGGTGACAAAAAGTCATCCTGTACCTACTTACCTCCATTTCATATGATAAATCTGACACAATAAATACAACTGTGGTCTTTGTCTCTGGATTTTTGAAGAGACCTTAAGCAGTGTACACATTTCCTCTGTTCTTTTGCTTGCCCTGAAAATCTACAGATGATGGACAGGATGATGGCCACCACCTAAATCCCTATGCGGACCACATGACATCATAGGGTAGGGCCACATGCCCTACCATCATCTAGTCCCCAGTCAAAATGATTACTTTCAACTAACCATGTAACAAGCTAGGAAAGAACAAAGAACACCTGTAGAATCATATCCAATGGTTTCAAAATTTGCTCTATGGTATCAGTGGTTTCATTTGAACACACTAAACCACAATTTAGAGCTATCAGAAAAAGTGACAGCAAGCCTCGGCTCTGCACACTCCCTCTCTCCTCCAGTATAGTTGCAAGGAGTCCAAAAGCTTTCATTTTCATTCTAGATTAACCATAGCTTTGGTGCCATCCAAACCTTGGCAAACTGGTTAAGTATAATTGTGGTCTGTTGAAATGAGCCAACTGAAAGCAATAGTTTCAGAAGATAGATTTTTTTAAAAAAAACTTTAGTTAAGATTAATTACAGGTTGTGTTCAACTTTTAAATGATATCAACTTCACATGGATCTTCATCTAGACATTTGGTCACCTTTTATGGAAGTTTATATATAGAACTTTATATTATTATATGTTGATTTTTTAATATATATATATTTTAGCTTTTCATTTTTATTTTCTTTCTTTCCGTTTTTCACATCTTTCTTTATATAGGATGTACAAAAACAAAAAGAAATAGTAAAAAAAATGGATTAATCTGGATCTGGACACTAATGGCCTTTCCTCTAAAAGTGAAAAATATCTTCCAATCTTCTCTCCTTGTCCCTGCCAAGGAGGAAAGGGCAGATAGGAATATGTGAGCCCAAAGCTCGTTACAGTTCATTCGCACATGGTACCGCATTATATCCACATGCAGTCAGTAGCCTGCTTCAGATTATGCCTTCTTAATAATCCAAGTCATAAACAAGCCTTTTACCAGATATACAAACCCAAGCCTTTTACCTTTAATTTGGAAATGTTAGATTTGAGAACTAATTCAGTGATGTTAACCACTGGCATTTAGAAAACTAATTCTCCATCATAAACACTACTAATTGAAATTGGTTAATTAGCTGAATTACTGGTAATTAACTCATTGATTTAAACAATGTTGGGACAGGCCATGAGGTTTAGAGAAAATGATATGGAGTCTGTTCCTGTTGACCACATGGGAGTCCAGTTTATTACTGTTCTTCAAAAGGTTTTTTTTGTTCTTTTAAAGTTGCAGTTGTCCAACCTAGAATTTTTTTTTCATCTCATGGACTGCAAAGCCCATAATCTGATTGTTGCCTAGGAATGGTGAGAGTCCAACATTCCTGGGAACTGTCAGACTTGGAACGGTTGTCCTAAACCATGGGATCACCTCATAGAACTGCTTCAGTCCAGCTTCTTCTCATTCATCTGCTGTTCTCTTTTCTTTCAACCCTTAGGAACACATACTCTCCTTTTGCCCAACTTCACTTTTCTCTTCAATGTAAGCCATAATTAAATCAAGAATGAACCATAGCTTCCTGTTTTATCAAAAGAAGTAAGCTATTGGTAGCAAATCTGAAATGAAGCAGGAAATTAACTTCAAATTATGTTTTAATGTCCTGATTTATTCCTAAAATGTCAGAGCCTTTCCATACTACACGGTTATGCTATTATCCCACTTTCAACATCCTACGGAATCCTGGGGTTTGGAGTTTAGGGAGGGGCATTTAGAATTCTCAGCCAGAAAGCTCTTTGGCCTCAGTAAACTACAAATCCCAGAATTCCACATGATGTTGAAAGTGGAATAATAGCACTATGACAGTGTGGTGCAGAAAGCCCTCAGACATAGTTGTGAGTTTGGGTAAAAGAGGAAATTATAGGATTCCTGGTTTAGAGACATTCATGCAAGGGGAGAGCCAAAGATGAATAAGCAAAAAGTTTTCATATCTTGACATAGCAAACTAAGATCCTTGAATTTAACAGCAATGATATGTAACAGAGCAAAAAAAGTATGTGATTACAAAACAGTAATACAATTACAATTGTTCAGTACAGTTCATTCAGTTCAGCTCATTCAGTGGAATTTGCACACAAATTTTGAAGACTTACTTTATCCCACCTCAAAAAAAAAAAAAAATCTGTTACCAAAGCAAAATCTGTAATTATGCCATCCCAAATTATCCAACAAGGCTGATGTGTATGGTGAACTGCTATAGTGCCATCAAATTAAAACAAGATACTCTCAAAGGGTAAGTCACATTGAACATGAAGAAATTTACTTCTGAATAAGCATGCACAAGTTTGCACAAGACTGCACCATAAAGATGATCCTTATTATATTTTCTTTGAAGTCTTTGGACTTTGAAACACTGTCTTACCCATTTTTGAAAAGGTATTAATACTTTACAAGACCTTCTTTAAAAAAATTAACTCACTTTTGAAATCATGGGGTCATAATAAATGCTGATTTCACTCCCCTGTTGCACACCACTGTCAACTCGGACCTATAAGAAATTGAGACAAATCAGTTTTAGCATGGGAACCAGTCTTTAGTATGCAAAACACTACATCTCCCCACCCAATTCTAATTCATTGCAAGAGACTTCAGATAGATTTATAATAATTTATTTTCTCTGTTTTGAAGTTCTTAAAATGAGAAATCTCAGTATCAGATTTAGTCACTGACCCCACATGAACACTCCTACTACTGACATCTTGTATTAAAAAATGGGTCTGCTGCAATTGCATCATCGCAATACACAAGACACAAGGTCCAAGTGATCCAGAAGGGATACCATCGCTGTTCAACAGAAACTATGCTTATCAGCTCCACACTCATTCTCTAGCTTTCATACCTTCAACACTTTCCTTTTCTGCCTCACCCTGATCTTAGCATATTTTTCTTCTGATGATGCCATTCCCCTGAGTCTTTAATGTTTACACAGCTTTTTCCATTACTTTACTCTATAAGGATACAGCTGTAGTTAAAGCACTGATTCTACAACTCTAGCAAGAAAGAAGGGAGAAAATCACATACACACACAGATATTTATTTGAAGAATATGATACCTTTAGTGAGTCAAAGAAAAAATAGTGTTACTGTTGATTTTTGTTTTCATCTCCTGGTTTGATTTTTGCCAGAGGAGCACTGAGGTTATCTTTACTTTTTATTTTATTTTTTAAACACTAATTCCTGAATAAATAAATATCTGTTAGACTCGCTTTTGAAACTTGGGAAGCACACAATTATTACACAGACAAAAATAACCTAGACCATTTAACACTATGTGACAGTCTTAAGAAGAAAAGTCAAATGGGACCTGCTGGAGTGGAAGATGTTTGATACAAAATACTATGCTTTGGTTTGGCAGGGAAGGGGCGAAGGGGGCTCAGAAACTGTCTTCAATCTTCACCTGGGGGAAGAAACCCTCGTAATAAAACAGCAGCTCATCTGTCTGCAGAAAGGCAGAAAGAGGTCAACCCAACGGCTGTTAGGCTTTTAGATTTTAATTTAGGCAATTATCAAGGGGCCAGATGTAGAACCTCTTGTCTACAGTATCCACATGAGGTCACACTGATGACTTTATTATCCAAATGACATGTCCTAATAGGCTTTATTCTCTACCATGAAAACCACATCACATTTTTCTCTGATTAAAAAAAAAAGATAAACTGCTTTTACAATAGTACGATTACATGTTCATTAATGTAGGCCTCATAGCTGTAATGGCAGCTGTCAAGCACCTTCATTAAAAAATGTCAAGATGCCTTAGAGATACTCAGTTATCAGTATGGTGGCTTTAGCCATCCCCACTGCACAATGGAAAACAAAAACTGGAAGAACTCAAAGGAAAGAGGGAATTTGGCAGTGAAGATAACCAATGACAAGACCTTTAGGTCCTGAACCATCTTCATGCCAAAATTTCTCAGTTTTAGATAGATGTCTTAATAAAACAAGCAAAGAAACCTTACATCAACATCATCATATTTGTAATCATCAGCCCACACCACCCAAAATTTCCAGAACAGGAAAATAAGAAACAACTACAGCCAATTTCTTGCAAAATGCATCACAAACAACTTATTATTTGTAATATTCAAATCTAAAAATGATGGGCAACTGAACATTATTTAGATTCCACGAGAACTTAGTGCTTCACTGTGTGCCCCTAAATTATTCAATTTGGATTGCCTGTTAAAATTGTGATCAAGTGTAAAAAGTTCAGTATGAAAGTCAGTACATCAATCTTTGAGTGCCAATCAGTACATTAAAATCCAAATGTGAGATTGATACGTTAGATCTAAGTGAGACTGCCATACCTAACAGGGCCAGAAAGAAAATTACCATTTTCAGAGCTACAGCTTAAATCTGACTTACCAGTAAGTACCAAGCCACAAAATCTCCAACTAAAACATTTTCTAATGTCTATCTATGAACTGTGAGGCTTCACTGCCTCAGTAGCCACCATCACCCATCGTAGTGTAAGCACTAAACTAGCTCCTCACAAGAGACCGACCCCACAATAGCTATTTATAAATGGTTACTGTATTGCAGTAAACAAGATAGCCAAGGCTTTAAGCTAAAATGGAACAGGAAACTAGAACATTTTTAATCTGTGCATATCAACAGAGAGCAACTCTAGCTTCCAAATGTACTCTATCCTTAGACCTATAATTGTAATGGAGGCAAAAAAAGTGGAGGACAAAAAAGGAACCATGCTAGATCAGAGCAAAGGCCCATTTACTGAAGAATTCTGTTTAGACAGTGACCAACCAGATACATAGGAAGTCCATAAGCATGGAATGAGTGCAGTAGCACTTCACCATACTCTGAGGCCATTTCCACACTACAGTGTTAAACTGCTGCTATTCCACTTTCAATGCCCTGTGGAATTCTGGGGTTTGTAGTTTACTGAGACCAAAGAGCTCTTTGGCTGAGAATTTGAAGTGCCCTTCCCTAAACTACAAACCCCAGAATTCAATAGGAGGTTGATAGTGGAATAGCAGCACTTTAACACTGTAGTGCGGAAATGGCCTGAGTTCTTTCTCTTGGTAAGTCATTGTGAGCTCAAGCTCAGCTCAAATACTGTTTCTTGTGCAGGAATAAGTGCCTTGCTCTAACAGGCAAGACAATCAGTATCTGTCCATTATATTACTATTGTAAAATAATGTGTTCTTATTGGATGTGCTTCAAATTGTATCTGGACATCCAGGCCAGCACGCAGATCAACGCTGTTGAAATATCCAGACTGCCTTCATGGGTGCATGGTTTTTCCACATCTGAAGCATGATATGAAAGGCAAGATATGAATGTCCACCGTGGATTTGAGTACTCAAGCACTACAGAAATATGTAAGAGGTCTTCAGTGCATACACAAACAGCCAAAAGTACTATGCCTCAAGCTTTTTCATTGGATGCCAGAAGTATAGGAGATTATGTTATATAGTCAAACGGTAATGGGATACTTCTCTGCACAGGCTTCCTCTCTCTAAATATATCCTATTTTTATTATTTCATTCATGCCAGAGTTGTTCTTTGTACAACAAATAAGCTACTTTAAGAGTTCATTCACTGGAAAAAAAATACATACAAGCAGGTAGCACAACATTGTTTGTAGGAATTATTATTAAAGAATCACTTTAATACATATTCTAGTGCATGACTCCACGCTTTCATTTATTCAATTGCATAATGCTACAATGTCTACAATATAAAACATAATCAAGCATTCTATATCAGATATATTTATCATCAATATCTATACATCTATACCAAAAATGTAAACTCTCTCATTCACACACATGCCTGAACTCTCATGTTATATTCTGACAGATGGAACTTGCAACAAAAGTCTTGCTTTCAGTCAACTAGCCATACGCCAATTGGTGATATTTTATCACTTTCCTCATCACAGTTGTTTTCCAGTTTTCCCTCTGGCCACTGGGATTCAGTGGGTTACTGACCATGCTCAGTGCTCAATGTGCTTTTCCACTCCCCCTACTTCAAGATTTTTGTACTTCTACGAAGTTTGGAGTTACTTAAAGCCTGCTAAAATAGTTTCTTCTTCTATGTGGATGGTGCTGATTTGGCTATGTAAATATCCCCACTCACTACCGAATTTCAAAAATAGAGAAATATACAATTGCTACAAGGCAATGCTTAAACTTATCACTATGTTATACAACTTTCTCAGTAAAATAAGTCTTCTTTTTTTTCATAATTGTGGAATGCTCTCTGTTGCCAGATATATCTTAATTTCTGAAATTTCCTGTCATATCACAAAGAAAAAACACCAGCAAGTACAGTTTGTAAAAATAGAAAAATAGCTATTGTATTTTAATAGGATATTGGGAGTATGCAAAAAGGGAAAGGCCTAGGAACTCCATATGAGATCCTCAAAGTCATTACTCTCAGGCTTCTAGCATAATTAAAATTTCTCCCCTCAGTACCACGATGAGCCACGTGAATATATCAGGCATCTCCCACCCTTCATTTTCAATTCACCTCTCCCCTAAGCACAACTCCCAACCCTCCACGTCTACCTGACAAGTGACAGCCCAATCTGATTAAATGCTTGCAAAGGAGGGGACTCATGGGCCTCCATGACAGGCCAAAAGTGATCACCATGGAGATACATAATTACAGCTGTCAACGCATCTACTGTCCTGCTGGCATCAATTTGATTGCTCCCAGCAATAATGATAGACAAAGCTTAGTATGCACTCTCTTGCACCCAATCACTTTATCTATTCCGTGGTCCATTTAGCTGACATGCAACATTCGCACAAGCAAATAACAGCAGTAAGCAGAACATTTAAGGCATTTTAATTGTTTTTTTTTAACTTTCTCTGGATGGCTCACAAGTGCAAATGTTATTACATAAAACTCCTGCTGCAGCATTAATTGAAGAAAGATTTGGTGGGACAAAGACTGTAGGGGGTACAGTTTGTCCATTATCACTTGTACTTTCAACAGGTCTCATGTTTAGAAAATTGCAAATTGCAAAAACTTGCAAGGGCAAAATATTTGACATCCTGTTAGCTATTACAACATGGTGAAAAACCTTAACCTGCCCCAAGAGTAATTACTGAAAATTCTTCCTTAGTTCATTTGAGTTTCCTTAAATATACTTAAGATATATTCCCTCTATAATAGCTGTTGTATTTTTTTTCCATCTTCAATTCAACATCACATAGTGCCTGCTAAACCTTGACAATTTGTATTTCTGCGTTCAAGCTTTGAACACAGCATGAAGTCTTAAAGCCCAAGAAAGGGTCAGGTCTTTTCTGGGAAGCATATGGGCAAGAACAATTTATGAAGTGAAATAAATCCTATATCCAATAACATCACCAAATTCAGGATTTGGCCTGTAATCTTTCACCATTTTTTCCCATGCAAGTAATCATGGTAAATAATCATATTCACAGATGGTATCAGCTTGTCATTTCACAAAGCAGACACTATGCCATATATACACACTTATTATTTTGACTACCTTGATTATACAGAAGAGCAGAGATGCCCTTGTCCTTTTTGTACTGGTTGTTAAACAAGCACTCAAAACAGACAGTCTACAACACTAAAATGTGTAATAATCACTTTTCATCAGCTGTAGTAAATTGCATTTGGTCTTTAAAAGCTTGAATGTTAAACAAATAGAACTGCTTCTCATTGAGGCATTTAGCACTTTGCAGGGATAGGCAATTAAATATTTTCTTTTGCTGCCTGCTGTAGTTATAATTATTACAGCTATGAAAACCAGGAAAATATCATGGAAACCCCAAACTATAAAGAATAAGCATGTTAAATATAAGGCAAATTAGTTCAACGGTTCTTTTTAAAATCGAAATCCCATTTCTTTTGCACTTTACCTCATTTCTAATTACTTAAAAGCTAATAGAATTAACTACTCTCCCTTACTATACAAAAGAGTTTAAGATGGTTGGTTTTAAACAGTGCTGAACACCTATAAGTTATACTAAACTCAATGAGATCTATGGTTTTGTAGTGCCTGTGAAAATGAGAAACAAGGAAGCATCAAGAATTACTTACATTGGGCACATGCAGTGGCTCTTTGTACTGAGACAATCGACCAATAGATGGCAGGCCAAAAGATTTGTAAGGATCCTGAAATGAAATTCAAACACAGGGAGGTATTAACTTTGTAAGACAAAGCACAGGAAACAAGGTTAAGTCACTGGGAAGCCAACGGTTTCCTCCACTTTAATTTTGGACCAACTATATTTTGCTTTCAACGTGACTTATTTTGAGGGGAATATGAATTTGCTTCTTCCATTCAAGTCATGGAAGGTTTGTTAAAGCTAAACCTTCCTGCTGTGCCTTTATTAAACCAAGGGCAATCTTTCTAAGAGAAAACACAATGGTAGGGGCATGAACAGAGAACAAAAACACACAACACAAAAAGAAGCCCTCTCCCCAAAAAACCCCACAGACAAGGACTTGTGAAGTTGCATTCCTTATCTAATCTTTTCAGGATCCCTACTAAAACAACATAAATGCACATTTTTGCCATGCTCAATGCAACAATATCAGAAAGTTTCTCTTTATTATTGTGCCTAACTTCTCTTTTCAAATTTCAAATCATCTGTTCAAAGATGTGTATGCACACAATTCTAACTGGAGGTGACTGTCCAAAGAATTCACATTCTCATTTTAAATTTGAATCAGAGAATAATTTGTTTGTCAAAATTGTAATCTCTATAGGTCAATGTCCAAAAGCTCAATTACTCAGTTCTAAAGAAGGACAATTTTTAAGGTAACTGATAGGCAATATTATATCTGCTCATACTGAAAATACAACTGTAAATTAATCCAATGTATATTCATAAGAAATCTCCTGGTCAAATCCTGTATGAAACTGACAGAATATGCCATCATTACAGAATATTCATCTTCCAAATACAGTTTTAAAAAATTTCCCACCACAAATTTTTAGATGATTGAAAGGAGAAACAAAAGCAAAAGAAAGCTGCCCAAAATTTTGACCAGTTGCATATATGGACCAAGCTGAAAGCAGAAATCTTGGGTGTCTTCCTACACCTGGCGTAACAGCCTCCTCCACAGCCATTCACTCTCCCAGCAGTTAACTGTTATTTTACCTCAGCATATACTCGACATTCAACTGCCCAGCCGTTGATGGGAATATCATTCTGTTTGTGCCTGAGAGGGTAACCCTTAGCAACACGGATCATTTCTTGGACTAGATCCAAACTGGTAATGCATTCTGTGATGGGATGTTCAACCTGCAAGGTCAAGAACTGTCAGTCAGTAGGTAACAAACCAACTAAATCCACTCCCTCCTGCACCCATGCAGACGCGTATACATACTGCTAAAATAAAAATAACTGAACTCTTGAAGGGCGAGAATTTAGTTTTGTTATATAGAGAAACAAGCTTTGCATTCAAGAAAGGAGACAAGAGCAATAAAGCTAAGCCAGGCAAAGCATAATTGCAGGCAATGGCTGAAATGTAAAGAGATAGATATAGATATATAACAAACCAAAACGATCATATAATCCCTACTATTTTCTGATGAAGTCTAAATTTGTTTTCAAAGAATGTGGCACCAGAACTTTACAAAGAATGAGACTGCCTTCTAATCTACAAATATGAAGTATTTTGACTGAAATCACAAAAGTAGCCAGCTGATAATCAACCTGTTCTGCTACACTTAACACGGCATGCACAGGAGCAGCCTACAATCTCCCATACAACCAGACTAGCCTAAGTCTCACCCATACGCCTGCTTTCACTAACCTGTCCTGACAAGCAACCAGATTAGCATAATCTTACATCAGTGCAGTGTAGCAGAAATGAGCAGATGGATCCTTCAGGTTTTTTTCCCCCTCCAGACTTATCTGTGTAGTGCTTAGCATGCACAACGGCTGAGCTGGACCAGTGAAATCACTGTGTGCTCTCAGCAAATAGCTGCTAACGGCTCAGGATGATGCTGTCATGGGAATACCCCTCATTCACAGTTAAAACAAGCAAGAGAGTGAGTTGCACAGGTCTCTCGTGTTAAGATGGATTTATATACATGTGTATTTAACTTGGCAAGTGTAATTTAATCTTTACGAAAGAATCATAAAGCAAGCATATTTAGGGAGGCAAGTTAAGAAACTCAACAGCTGAGTTCTTACAGTATCAATAAATACATGTTAGGGATTTTATCTTTAAAATATAAATGAACTGCCATTTTTGCACTGCTGAAATCATGCATTCTAAGAAACCCAATTTCACAAGGGTGTCTGTATCTAGAGATGTTATACAACATGTAATTTGTGACACAGGAAAAGGTCACTGAACAAACTAGAGATCTACCTTCAACTACATTAATTGAAGGAGAACATTTTGTCTACTGTAATATCCTTGCAGTGGGTCTTGGAAAAGAAAGGGTAAAAATAAACAGATGGTGCCCATAATTAGTCCTCTGTGCATTTAAGAGTTTTACAGCACCATATTTTAAGACAGCCTGACAACTTTAATGACATCACTGAAGTAAGCACTTTTTAAAAACAAATGTCACACCAAAATGGAGGTTTGACTATGTTGTTTTTGGGATTCATATCCAAACATATAATACTAGCCAGGTATATCAAATGTAAAGTACTTAAGAAATGAAAAAAAAATTCTGCATCTAGATGCAGTGTTCAATGCAGCAACATTTTTTCCTACTAAAACTATCCAAATTATCAACATCTTGGAAACAATGTTTTCTCAGGACTTCCAGTAGATTTTTTTTTTCAAATGCCTTTGAGATAACCACATCCTTAAAAGGATATTTTAGAAAATAACCAAAATCTTTGTAAAGGCATGTTTAATTATTTGGTTTTATTATTCTTTTCCTTTGAATCATTATCATACCAACATGACGTACAATAACCCCACTATGGAGTCAAGTTTCATTGTTAATGATCAAACTAGGATGAAACCCTCTGGAAAAAAAATATTTGGATGGTTTATTCTCAAAACACTTACAAACATTTATTTAATCAGTTCTTCAAAAGAAGTCTTTGGTTCTATAAACAATACTGTCTATTGCGTCAACATATTTCCTCTGTACAAAGCCATAGCAGTGGGGTGGGGGAGTGAAGAGATGACAAGGAATGGAGAAGTTGGACATTTCAACAACAAAGTATACACATTCTGCTGAAAAAATATTTAAGGATTATTGCCGTTTTATTAGAAGGTAAAATAATAAATTTAAAATATAAACCCCACATTTATGAATTATTCTTGTATTGTGCGCGTGTATGTGTTCACGCTGTAGGCTACATTTCAGATGATGGAAGTGGCAAAACCACTTCTAAGTATTTCCTGCCTAAGAAAACCTATGAAATGTATGGGGTCACCAGTAAGTCAACAGACAGCCTAAAAGTACATACACATTGACAGTATAAAGAATAAATCATAAATGTGGGATTTCTATTTTAAATTTATTTAATTGCCTTCTGATAAAACTGTAAGAATTACAATATAGACCTAGCACAGATTTGATTATGCAGGGTGGGATTAAACAGCCACCCTGCCATTAACATTACCACCTCCCAAAGTCTCTTGATAGCATGGTGATTACTGACAAAACTGTGTCACAGACTGAATGTCAAGCTATGTTGTTCAATAAGAAATCTCTTACACAGCACTCAGTGACTAGGATCAAGCATAACAAATGAATTTCTCAACTCACTGAGAACACCACCTTGTGCATCATGGTTGTTGGCAAAGCAAGGATGGAAACCACGTTCTAGGTGACAGAGATGTTTCTCTCCCAGAAGCAAACACTGTTTTCTCAAGCACTAGGATGGAGTGGAAAGGACAGCCAATCAGAGATAGGCTGTTTGGCTGGCAGGTGCAAGGCTTGGGAGCAAATGCAGGTTTCGCTCAGGTCCATTCCTAGTCCACATAAACTGCTTTTCACACTGTGCCAACAGTTAGTTGGCTTTGATCATCATCCTTACCCAAGGATTTGCACACAGATTGTTGCTGTATTAATTTATTAACTGCTAATATTGATCATCACGATTTTGGTTGGCTTTGGCATTGGGATGGGTACAGTTTTTGGATTGACAGAGCTGTCCTTCCATCATATGGTATGCAGGGTCCCCTTAAAAGATATCTGGAGTGTAGGCAACCAAGTAACGTTCTTCTTGGCAGCAGATGACTCTGCCTCATGCTTAGGTGGGAAAGGAACCACATCCATCATTACAGCACTAGCCAGTAGGTGGGTTGAGTGAATGGACTCCCATCAGTGGGCAGGCAAGATGATCGATCAATAGGTTGCTGCCAGTAGCAGGAGGGTCAGCAGATGCTTGAATTGCAACGAATCTTGTGGACCAAGTTGTAAGCCACAAAATGTGGCTCATGTTCATTCTTTCTAAATGTAAAGTCCCACATTTGCTAGTGGGTTCACAATCGTAAAATGTCCAAGGTGCAGAAACCTATTAGCTCACAAAAGCCTCTCTTTCTTTCTCTTTCACGTTTAAGAGATCAGAATCTCCCATTTTCTGTTTGCAACTAACTACAATTGCACATTTCATCTAAAAACTCAAAATGTTGGTTTGAGAAAGCTATAGATTGTTACAACATCAGGATATAAACATATACCTACATTCCTGCCTAGATATTCCAGAGCATGAATAAGAATATAACTTGTTCTTCAAAGCACCTGTATTTGTAATGTGGTATAACTATGCATATTTGGACAAAACAAGAATCTATGCCTTCAAATTGAAGGTTCTCTTCTACTCCCCCTCTCTTCACACATGCACATACTATGGTAGGGAGAATGAAGGAGCTATGGCAATTAATACAATGCCAGATGCATCCATAAAGGACAAACTAAGAAAACAGCCTACCTTGCAAGAAATGAACAAAGATATACTGTTTTCAAAAAATAGGAAGGAGAGGGAAAAAATGGCATCCCAGCTGACATGACTAAATGTTGAAAAGAAATCTTTGGAGAATTTTTCACCCCTGCATTCTGCGTAACGCTGGAAGAGTGAACTCTAGCAGTCAGGTGAGATGCTAACATTATTTTTTGATCTTTAGAAGATACCATCACTGTGCTGATCACACACATTATGAGATATAGCACAGCTTTAAAGTAGAAAAATAAATACTGCAGCTTTGCTTTATATAGATCTTTGTACTACATAGATTATGAAAGATAACTACAGAATAACTATAAAGACTGAGCACTCTCTCACTAACTTTACTTGATCACTTGGCATGCTCAAAAGAGGAAATCTCCACAAGATTCTCAGAAAGACAGTTTGTACAAAGTTTATTAATTTGACCTAATCCTTCTACAACAATACACCTAAATTATGCTAGCATAATATAATGCATAGTGGTTCTGTATCTAATTGCCTTGTCATCATAAACAAAGTGACACAGTTTGTGTCCTTGCAACAAGTCTCATCAGCATCTTTGTTCTCATTGTTCCTAAAATATGTTTTCAATACAGCTGGGGGCAGGTGTGGGAGGGGAAATCAGTTTCTACACCAGGTCAAAGAGTATGCTGTACAATATTGGTTTGCTAAAGACAAAGCATAGCATATTTCATTCAGAATGTCAGTTTTCTAGATTTTAAGTATGGTTTGATTTGTGCACATTTACACCACTTTTCTCCTACTTCTCTTTCCTACCTAATGTGTCTTGTCTTTGTCTTTAGATTGATGCTGGCAGGCCTTTTGCAAAGCATCTTCCAATTACAGATGCTTTCTGAAGAACAAACAAGACAATGAGAACAATGAAGATTTACCATTGAAACAATTGCATTCTTTGGACATGGTCACACAATTGGTTAGGGTAATTCCATGCAATATTTAAAACTCTGCTATTCTGGACTGATTAATAACTTGTCGTTTCAACAGCAAATAACCACTTACATCAAGAAATCTGACACCATTTTCAGAAGAATTAAGAGGTGTTCCTGGAAAAATACCAGACCAGACTATATGGCAATGAGACAGGAGTTACTATTAATTGGCAAGAAGTAAAATGCAACTGCTTCCAACTTTATTGTTTATACTACAGTCTTGACATCACCTGGCAAGATCAGATCACCAAACTAGACATACTTGCCAAATGCTTTGGTTCTTCTCTGACAGTACAGCTGATTTGCCTTTAATATGCATACAGGATGCAAGATCAATGCCAATCAAAATATATGCTTTAATGACATACCCATAGCTGAAATACTGATATCACCATCAGTTTTGATGTGCTTCCTACAATTTTAGTATAAAATTAAGCATACAGATTTTTCCACCAAGCAACGTAAATTTCTGCAGTAGTTCTGCATAATCCAGAGGGTTGGTATTTTCAGCCACCAGAGGAAACCTACGGTAATTCAAAATTATTCCAGTTTTCCCAAAGTGATGCTATATATTATAGCATTAAGCACATAACACGTCATCAAAAGAAAAAAATCACGTAATGAACTCTAATCTACTTTGTGTAAGATTTCAAACTTGCATAGTAAAGGTATGGATTACTGCTTTCCAAACTTTAAAGAAAAACGGGAAGCTCCAAATTTGACCCTCTCTCAGTGTTGAATTTATGCCCTTTTTCCATTACTACTGAGTATCTTAAGCAATTCTGTGTGTGCATGCATGCGTACACAGGCACATAAGTGAACGTATGTGCATACACACACACATTCCTAAAACTGTGAAAATGAAGAAAAGTGGAAATTTCAGATTTTTCCCTTTTAACTAGGAACAAGTATCATTAAATATTCTATTTTGCTTTTAGGACACATTTTCCTTTATTATAATTCCTTCACTGTATTTTTGCCTGCTACAATTTTCCTTTCTCCACATTAAAGCTCCTAAATCAAAACGTAATTTTTAAAAGCTGCAGCACGCATATTGAATTAATTCTGAAAGTTCCTATGAAGAAATGAAGGAAAAATTCCAGTCTATCATAGAAGGATCATATATCCTAGAAGGGACAAGATCACAGGGGAAGCAGATTCCAATTTCTTAAGCAAGCAGTACAAAATCTTAATGTGATTTTGTTGTTGTCTCAATAATGTTTGCTCTCAAATCATTGTTGTTCTCTATAAGCTAGGTTCAGTTAATTCCTAAACATTAAACTTATTAACAGTACATTGTCAATAGCAAATAACATTTTAAAATGATTTCCCATAACATATAAGTTGGCAAGAATGTAAAAAGACTGGGGACAAAGAGAAAAGTTAGAAAAGATGGCCAGCAAGAATAGACCAAGTGAAGAAATACTACGAGAAAGATCAGGGACCAGAGATGAGACTAAGGCTGTTTCCACACTGATTTGAAATAAAACAGCCAACACATTGGATAAACACCCACCTCTCTCTCTGTCTCTCACTGTTACACATGCTTCTCTCATGTTATAATTCTAACCATGAGGATAAACATTCACTCGTTCTTAATATATGGTCTAAGTATCAGTTGCTTCTACATGAATAGCCAGGTATCAAAGCCAAATGTTTCTATGGCTATCTGTTGACACCTACCACCACCACAGGCCTAGAAACAAAGAGCTAGGACTACCATGCATATCAGGCTCTGACCTTCTTCCTTTTTTCTCCTTTTAGCTACAAGCTATTTAAAAAAAAAACCAGGCATACATATGGCCAACCATGACAGTGCCCTGTCTTAACTGGCAGTCACTCTATTGTTTCCCCCCAGTCCCTGGCTTGCCTTTCTCCCTGCTCCTCTGACTGCAGGAAAATGTGGGGAGGGGAGTCATGGGAGCACATCATTGTACAGCAAAGTTGCCTCATTTCTGTCCCTTTGGCTGTTGGGGCAATGCCAAATAGGCAACGGCCATATCTTCCTCAGACCCAGAAGAGAGAAACAAACTTGGAAAAGTTGTAAAATTTTAAATAATAGATTATGCTGCTGCTCTCTTTTGTTATTTTGTTTTTGCATTTTATTTATAGATGTTTTAGCTGTATTTTTATAGTATTTTGCCTATGAACTGCTTTGAAATATTATTATACTTTGTAGTTTATAAATATCAGAAATAAACAAATAAGAATGATGGTACCTCTAAGTATGACTTGGGCTATTTCTCTTTAATTTAAGAATTTCTCTTTAGTTAAAGAGCTTAATTAAGTTATTAATTAAGTTATTAATCATACATTAGATCATTAATTTGGAGGATTAGGATGAATGCACATCTATAAGTGTGAAATTGCATTTCTGTCATTTGTGTCATTAATGTTGAAATTGTGCTCCAACAAGCTTATGCCTAGCTTATTCGGTGTTATACTTCTTGCACCACAGGATGTAATAGTGTGGAAGAGGTCTCCCTAAGAGACACTAAGATTTGCGAGAAAACTTATAGTTACCCTCCAAAGCTAATGTTCTTAACCACTGATTTATTCTGATAGCATTGGTTCCATCACATCTCCTTAACTGCAACTGAAAGCAATGTAGAGTTGACTATGTCCCTTTTATAAACTATAGAACAGCCACAGGATCTTGTACTTCTTCTTTTCAGCCTTCCTATATTCACAGTGAGCAAGAGGCATGAAAGAAGGCTGCGTCAGACACTATTTCTAAAAAATGTCCATTTTCTACTGCACATGGTTGTGGCAGTGAACTACGACAGTTCTAGTTGCCTCTATGAAGCCTGTGGTAAGAAACAAGTTTATCAGGTGCAGTTTTCTAGTTTCATTCATACTCAACACGCTTTGTTATTTGTTATTGTTGTGTGCTTTTAAGTCATTTCCAGCTCATGGCGACCCTAAAGTGAACCTATCACTGGGCTTTCTGGAGGCTGAGAGTGTTTAATACGCCCAAAGTCACCCAGTGGGTTTCCATGGTCAAGCAGGGAATCAAACCCTCCAGTGTCACAGTCTAGCACTCAAACCACTACATCATGCTGTTTTAAAAAACAGCATGTGACAAGGAGTTCTATGTTGTCCATCATTGTTGTGTGCCTGTTAATCTAAGTGGCCTGCCATTTTCAATACATTAACCCCTACATAGCTGCGGATTCAACCAACTGAAGCTTGAAAATATTCCCCCACAAAAGAAAATTCCGAAAAACCATCTTTGATTTTTCCATTTTATATGTAAGGGACACTGTTTTACTACACAGCTGAAAATAATGGGATATGAACATTCATGAATTTTTGGTATCCACAGAAGGTCCTGGGACCAAACCCTAGTGCATACTGAGAGCCCACTGTAGTGTTTTGTTTTTGTGTTGTTGTTTTTTGTTTTTTGTTTGTTTGTTTTTGAGGAGCCAGAAGCAGTTTCCTCCTAATTGTATAAAAAAATATCATTTTGTTAGTATGGGCTATTTTAAAATTATATTGTAAGATTTTGTGATCACGAAGAAAGAAAGGTAATCAAGGTATTATATAAGTTTGTTTAAAACAGAATGGATCCTGTGCAGTGAAAAGTGTTGTTAATAAAAATACTTTAAGATGAAGTAAAATTAGCTACCTGAAAATAAGATGTAGGAGGTTAAAAGGACAGGTGCTTCTGAGTGTATCCAAACACAGATCTGCAACAGTAATATAATGAGTACGTATTTCTTGGTAAGAAAGGCCATCAACATTATGGATATTAGCAGATAAGAGAAATTAAGGGAACCAGTTAAAATTAGCTGTAAAAACAAACACATCTGCATACTCTGCAGGTGTTAAATTTAGAAAAGGCTACATGAGAATTACTATGTTTGCTCTTAATAAAAGGAAGAAAAATCTAGATGGCTACTTAATAGACATGAAAGTTTGAGGGCTGGAGAAAAGTGACAGATCAACTGGGAAAACTGGCGATGAGACCAATAAAATTACTACTCACCAGCCTCAAACTGAAACACTAATTAGAGACAACACAAAGCCAAGATAGAGGGATTAGACAAATGCATCAAACAAACATTTTAATTAAAGGTTAGTACAATTTCTGATAAAGTTAGAAAGAACAAGTCTGAAGAGTTTCCTAAAGTCTCTGACAGTGGTCTCTCAAACTGGAAGGCTTCTTGTAGCACTGTAAAAATGAAATTATTGAAATGATGCTAGCCTTGATATACTTGAGGACAATGACTCAGTACAGAAACAAGAAACATAGTTTGCTGTTAGAAAAGTAAGCAGGAACAATCTTTGGGTTCAGTCACTCCCTGTTTCCCATACCCCTTCGTTCTTCACAAAGATAAAAGAGTACAACTTTCTACTTCTAGTTTAAAGTAAACGATTATTTGCCATTTCATCCAAATAAATAATGGTTTTCTGCAAATCAGATGAAGAATCTTATAATCTTGCTCTTTCGTGCATTAAGCAAGAGGGAAAGTGAGCAGGAAGCATACAAATTCACTATGGCACATTCTCATGTGTTTGATATCAGAACTGTGCCAACGTCTGCAGAGGAAATTTAACAGTTATATACAAAAACAATGCAAAATTAACTTGACAAAAGCGAGACTGAAAATAAGGATTGTTGTGAAAGGTAATCTAAGAAGCATACTACATACTACATTACCTGCAGTGCCCTTGCGGGTCATGGCACCACAACACTTGGGCCTCTTCCTGTTGCCAGTCAGAGCCCATTTCTGGGGCTGGGCAGCATCACTAGGCCTCCAGGAGGTTCCCCCTTTGAATTCACTGGCTGTCTGAACCCAGCCTGAGTGAAACCTGCAGACTTCACTCAGGTCAGGTTTAAACATACTTAAGCCAGCCAGCCAGTTGCCAGTCTCTTTACGGGATTATCCTGCCCACCCACCTTCATTGCTGTGGGCATGTCTACGGCATGGGTTTGCAGTATCTGTCCTTTACAGCTGTACTTGTGTAATGCGGTCACACATGTCTTGGACCCAGGATGGCAGGTACCAAAGGCCACCTGGTAGTGGTGGTATGAAGGTACCAATGGGTTTCAGGAGGTGAATGATGATGGCAGGTGTGCCCGACTGGGGAAGACATGGGTCATGCTGCCAGGAGGATATATCTGGTCAGTTCCCTCCTGTCACTCATCAGATTCCAGCTCTGGGTTGGAGACTTGGGGTCACTGGTCAACAGGTGGGTTGACCTATGCCCAGATCCCTACCCATGCATGTGCCAGTGTAATATGTATCTGTAGCCAATAAAGTTCTGACCTTTTCTTTTCAACTACATGGTTTGTGTCTTTTGTAAAAGAATGAATGTCGCCCCTGATCACACAAGCTTACATCTGGGCACAGACTTTTCCTTTTGGAAACTCTTACTGACTCTGCTGTTTTGGCTTCATTCAAACTGCAGCTACTTTCTATATTTCCACACAAGTCAAAAGTATGGTAATATACACAGCAAGCAGCTTCTGCTCTGGCCAGTTTTACTGCTTGGATGTACTTCTTTCCCACTGCCTCACAATCTTGGATGGCTATGTACTCTTCCTCCTCTTTACAGGTTTGTTTAAGCACATGGTTATAACTGTCCTTCCATGTACTTTCTTTTCTTTTCTTTCTTTCTTTATTTATTTGTATCCCGCCTCTCCATATGGATCGAGGCGGCGAACAACTTACAAATAGCATGTATTTCGAAACATTTCTATACATTTTACATTTTTAAGAAAGACTTTTAAAGATTTCCAAAATACTGAAGAAATGAAGGGGTTGAAGACAGAAAAGTTGTTAGCATGGGCATAAAGCAAGAGACATCTGCTTCCGTGCACTAGTGCTAACAATGCTTATTTCTGCAACCCAACAGCCACGCAAGCATAAATGTAAGAAGAATGATGAAGTTTTGATACAGAAGATGATAATGTCACCATTGCAAAAGTCCTAATATTCAACATTCAAAAGTGCTTTGGCAAGAATCACAGTGTAGCATTGAAGAAAAGCCTCCAACTTTGCTGCAGCATCAATACTCCTAAACCCACCCCTATAATCTGCTCCTTCATCAAATCAAACCAAACCATATTGGAATGCCATAAACCCTGACATGACAGTACATTTTCAGCAGAAATGTGCAACTCTGTGTGGCTACCTTGTTTATTAGTCCTGTGTAGAATGTTTATGCTTGACGTATAGGCAAGGACATGCAAGGGTAGGTTTACTATGTATATGTTTCTTAATATTCACTTCAGTCACCGTAATTTCTTGCTTTTTTGTGTCATTGTTCAGGTTTGCATTATATATGTTCAATTAAATATTCCACTTCCTACCAGAAGACAAGTCAGATAGCTATTTCTTGATATTAAATATGTAAGTAGTGAACCTACTACACATTCACCAGATGCTATGATTAGATCCCTTTTCAAGGTCTATCACTTTTAAGTAAAAAGTTTTTCCAGCATGATAAGTCATAACCAGAAACATAGAGAAGAAAATTTGCCACTAGGGACAAAATCTTCTTTTAGTATTACTTTGCTATGCCATTGCTGACACAAGGTGATAAGCTTGAGTGTTATTTTTGTATTAGAAGATATTTTCAACCCCAAGTGCCTAGGGAAAGCAGTACAATCTCCCTTCCTTTCCCCAGCACAGTACCTGAAGTCGAGTGTTCATCTCTAAGAAGTAGAAATTCTTTTTTGAGTCCACAAGGAATTCCACTGTCCCAGCAGATGAGTACTGTACCGCTTTGGCAAGAGCTACAGCTTGTTCTCCCATTGCTCTGCGTGTCTCAGGATCCAAGAAAGTGCTACACGTGTAGACAAAAGGTGTATTTTTAAAAAAGTTTAAGAAAGGTAAACTTGACCTTTAATAATTTTTGATGTCCAAATATAGGAGGGGAAAGTGAAGTCAATAAACTGCAACTCACATCAGGCAGTTAAAGTACTGTCTTTAGTAAATATGCTAAAAAGGTTAAGTTTTGCACAGTAGTCTTTCAGACTAAAGAAGGATAATCAATATTATTTTAAATTCTAAGGTCACAGATTCACTAATATCAAAAATGTGGGTAGAAAGAAAAGACTCAGTACTAATCAATCATAGTTCTTCTCCATTATAATGATAATACTGAAAGAATATTTGTTATAAAGTTTACGGAATTTTAGTTTTGAGAAGTGTAGCAAATATACAGAGCTGTGGCCTTGATATACACCATTTGTATGCATGCTGCTCTACCAAAGCTCAGAGTAATTAACACGGCAATTCCCAGTGGTCTCCCTTCAAAGATAGTTTCACTGATACAGTATCAATTTCTCACATTCTTTGCACTGTACCAAAAACAAACCGACTCATTTCTTTAAAAACTGATAATTTAAAATTAAGGTATGTGATTGTTCTCAAGGGAGAAGAGCTTCTCCTCTAGAAACTGCACAAGCAAGATTAATGTCAAGGCAGCCTAACTATGTCTTTGTTGCATTGCCATCCAGTGTACCAATCCCATCCTTCTTCTCATAGCTGTTTGCATTATTTCATCCCACATTAACTCACAAATATGTGATGCAGTTGATTCAAGTGCTTTGTAAACCTGTAGACCCTTTAGGTTTGCTTACATTTGCTGAAGGAAGGAGGCATTTAAAGAGAGTTCTACAAGCTGCAAGTTCAGGGGAGGACAAATCAAAATTCTTAATATTAAGCCTCCCACTCTCTACACTTCCCCAACAGCATTTCACACATAAATATCAGAACACAACCAAGAGCCGAAGTCCTCTCCATGAAACACTTTTAAATATTCTGGATACTCTAGCTTCTCATTCTGGGTTGGGGAATGGGTAGGCCTCCAGATGTGGCTAAACTACAACTCCCATCAGGCCGAATCAGCATAGACAGTAGAGAGGGACACTGGAAGTTGCAGTACAGCAACATGTGGAAAGTTATATGTTCCTATTTCAGCTCAAATTACTTAAATCCAAAACTCAAAAAAGGAAATAAATGAGCACACATTCTAATCTAACAATACCCTATATAAACATCCATACATTATTTGGAAGAGGGAAACATAAAGCATTATCTGTATACCTGAATGTTTTGACTAGCTTTTCAGTTCAAAGGGCCACGGACATGACCCCTTCCCCCCACAAAAACCTACATTTTTTTAACTTAACACATAAAATTATGCCACATCCCCAAACTGCAGTAGCTCAAGTATATCCTCACAATATGTATTGGGGGTTTTTTTCTTCTCTGACAGAGAGTTAGTTAAGACATTAGAGGTTTTCTGTGAAAGACTTGAAATGAAACCCTAATGCCTCACACTGCACTGTCTTGCCATTTCAGTTACAGCCTGTAACACTGAATCTGACATACAATGACAAGAACAGACCACATCTTTAATTATTCTCTCAACTCTACCCTAAAACTGAAAGTTTTAATTTTCTGATTTTCTTACTTTGATTCATCTGCTCCCCACAGCAGGGTTCCACCCTCCCCTCCCTGGGCACAGCTGTTTCTCCTGCCCTAGAGTGCAGTTGTGGAACCCTCTTGGGACTCTTTCTCAAGACTGCTCCCCAACCAGTAACTTTCCTCACTAAGGGACACTAAATATATCATCTTCCAGAGGCCAGAGGCTTGCCAACAGAGAAAAACATATTTTGTCAATGTTTTTCCACACTATTCTGATGTTATTTCAGAAGTTTTTATTAACCTTTGCCAACTTTCAACTTTCAACTTACCTGTCGAACCATACAAGAAATTGGTCCTGCCTTCAAACTGGGCTTCAGGTACACAAACATATACAGAATTTTAAAAAACAAAATTTGACAAATCTGTTTCTATTCTCATCCACTCTACTTTGAAGTGAAGGCCAACAATTATTATGTTTCTTATATTAGCATGGGATATCAAGGAAATGCAATAATCTCAACGAGGAAGTTAGAGAATATCTGTGCAACAGAAGGCATTTCCTGTGTTTCAAAAAATGTTTTTTTTTAAAAATCTATGTTTATTAAACTTCTGTAGAAGAGCAACACACCCTCTTAGAAGGACTGGTATTCCTTGCCATTTGTCAGCTAATTCTGGATTCTGGTCATCCAACTCATAATAATGGTTAAACCAAACAGGCCAGGATAACATCAACACTCTATTTAAATAATTTTCAAGTCTTAGAGTTCCAAGATATTTACATGAGAATGAACAGACTCCTTTGGTACTATTTCAGGCTATTTATTATAAATATTCATACAGATGGATGGATACACACACACACACACACACACACACACACCCCTATACATATATACATATACATTCCTATCAGGAGGAAACACAGATATAGCAATGTTTGGGCACTTCAGCACAGTTATATCCCATAACATTGTATGTAAGGCACAGTTCCATTATATAAGGCATCTTACATTAAGCGATATGGCCAACACATGACGTTCATCAAGACATTCATAGGGACTGTATCTCTCTATTCAGCTCTTTAATAAGCTTGGAGAGAAATAATACATACAAGGACATCAGACTTCTAAATCAGTTAACATATAACATTCTTTTTTGTAGCATCTTAACCATGTTCTCTCTAATCATATGTTTTCCCATAGTGGCTGCTAAGTCATTTTACAGACAATTTCTAAAGGCTTTTACATATTCAAAATCCTTGTCCCTTATCATATGTTTAGCCATTTGTTACTGTTGTTGTTGTTGTGTGCCTTCAACTCATTTTCAACTTATGGACACTTTAAGGTGAACCTATGCCATGGTTTTCTGGGGGCTGAGGTGTGACGTGTCCAAGATCCCTCAGTGAGTTTCCATGGTCATGTGGGGCCATGGTGCAATGCTTAAACCACAACACCACACTGGTTCTGGCTCTACATTTTACACTAAACCAATTATCCATGCCAATCTCATCTGTTTGAGGAATTTTACAGCTCTAACAGGCTTCTGTGTAATACAGGCATTCAAGAATTAAACCTTAAGCACTTCATACGCAAATCTTAACTGCATTAATCATATGTATGCATTTATCTCCTGACTCCTTACCGGAATCAGCATTTTAGGGCAGCATGCCAGGGGTTATCAGGAACATTCCTAGGGAAAGTTACATCATTGCCTTCTCTTCCCACAATGGAGGCATGTTGAATAGCAGCCTCATTATATGGCTCTAACTTAGCTCTTTTATTCTCTCTTAACACCCATGTAGGGCATTGCTTATCCAATCAGAGCTTTACATTTTATCCTTCTGTTCAATACACTAGAATCTAATGCACTCTCCACTTTTACAATACACCCTACTACCTGTTGTCAGGTATCTCTAGTGTACTAATTTACAAGATGACCTGGGGTCATTCTTTGCAGTTTTTCTTTACATTCTTTAAAGGAACATCTGGAATTCTTTCCAGACTAGATATCTAAACAAGTATCTCCCTTTCTTTTATTATGAGATTGAAAACAGGCAGATGTTGTCATAAATCTTCCGCTCTAAGAAAGGCGGGATATAAATTCAATAGAATAAATAAATAAATATTTATTATACTACCTAAAAGTCTCTTCTAGGTTATATGTCCTTATTTAACTATATATAAATATTTTAATGGTATATGCACAGGCTGAGGAGTTGTCAACTGAAATTCACCTGGTCTTTAGCAAAGTGTGTTTGCTTAATGTCTAAGAAAACAACCCATTAGAAAAGGAATGAAGATGGCTGTCGGATAAGGAATAGGAATGTGTTTCAAAAACATCTGCTGTTTTTATATTTTTGTCCTCCTGATGCACAGCTGCTAGATATTCAATGTTTACCTTGAAACTATAGAACAAAAACCTTTTCTGAGGGGTAAACTTCTTAGACTCTGTGACTGAGGGCCTAGTCCAATAATATTTACAGGCACGATGATTTTCTACTTAGATTAGAGGTATATCTCTGACTCACACAGTTTTCTCTAGCAATACACAAAAGTTTACACCTAGGAAACCCCTTACATATATGCACGGGGAACAACCAATTTTGTTATGCATCTACAGTTTCTTGTACAACATGAGATCTTGTGCTTGAAGGGCTTTGAAGGGAAGCTTTTCAAAGAGATGCTGCCAAAGGGAGAAAGCCCATGTCTGAGTAGGAGAAACATTGTGCTTGTCTGAGTCTAAGCAGCAGAATATAATCCTCAAACTAGCAGATGCCAAAAAAAGCCAACACACTGCTTAGAATTTTAGACTGGGTTTCAGAAGAGCCATGAAATAAGTGAGTGACCTTAGAATACTCATTTGGTCTCAGCCTAACCTGTGAAAACAGAATGACTATGAAATCCCTGGAGTAAAATTGCAAGAAGAGACATGTATACCACCCTTAGTTCACTGGAGGAAAGGTGGGCTACAAACTTAACAAATAATAAAAAAGGAGCTTAATTTATTTAACCAAAGGATCTTACCAATTGTCCAGTTTACAGCCCTGAGTGATATCAAACCATTAAAAAAATGGTCAAGGGAGTTACAGAATATGAAATGGGGCTTCATTTTATTAATAGCTGGAGTTTTTGCCTTTATAAATACAGCATGTATGTAGTGTTACTCATCAACACACAGGAATTTTGTGCTGGTATTTGCAAGTGCTCTGAGTCATTCTACACATTTCTATAGTTTACATGTTTAACTTATAAAGGTGTTGCCATATTTCAAAATCTGAAATGCCAGGCAACACTCCTTGAAAAATCTGTTTCAGTCACATCACAGGGCACTGCATACCACAAATTATGATTGCAACAATTAGAAATTATTGGCTCAAACTTGTTTAATAGCTGCTGTGATAGGAAATATGAAAGACTCTCAACTACAACTGATGTACTGATACTCATTTTCCTTCAATATCTACTATTAACATTCTGTACAATTGGACATGAAAGGTTATTTATGTTTATAATGAGTATATACACTCACCTTGGTGCTTCTTCAATAACTTTCTGATTTCTCCTCTGAATAGAACACTCTCTCTCATTCAGCCATAATGCATTGCCATGTTTATCAGCCAATACCTAGTAGAAGGTCACTGTTAATAAACAAATGATTGCTTCTCTCTCCATCTCTGTACCACTAACATCAATGGAAATATTTCAACAGATTTATAAAATTATGAAAGCGTTTTAAGTAAGTATCAGTTATAAATACACAGTAGCCAGAACGCCCTATCCTATTCAGTTCTTTCATTACAAATCAAAAACAAAAACACCTTGCACAAGTTCTGGGCTCTGCAGAATGCAGGATCCAAAATGGTACGGTGAACAGTGAACAGAAGACATCATGCTATACAATGAGCAGGTTTTAAAATTCCTCTTGTTTCAAAAACATTTTTCATTTGGCAAGGGCAGTTGCTTGTCAAGGAAACATAAGATCTAAAACCTTGTTTGCTGTGAATACCTAGCTGACCAACATTTGGGATCTAAATTAATTGCATTAGAACCAGCTGGAGAACATGTTTTTTGTTCAAGGCCTCCACTGGGGACAAGGGAAGCCATTTTTATACATGCCTCCAGCCATTTTAGGTCCAGAGAAGCCCTTTTTAAACAGGAAGTGTACTAGACCTCTCCTGGCTCAGAGAAGGCTAAAAACATGTCATAAATATCCTCAATATCCTCTAGAGGTCATTAGGGGCATTTTGCTGTAAAAAAATTGAACTCTTTTTGGTAGGTAGTGGGGAGTGGGCCCTCCCATGTTTCCTGGGTGGCTAATGGGGCCTCCAACTCCCACATCAGAACATGTTCCAAAGTCATCCACTCAGCAGTGAGTGGGTTAAGCTGCTTCTTATCATCTAGCTTTCCACATATACAGAACAGTTGTTATATGAAGTTATTGAACTGCTGTCATAATATATTCCAAGTACTGAAAACAAAATTCTTATGACAGAAATTACAAGAATTCTGCATTTTGGACTGGAAAAAGTAGAACTTTAAGAACTTTGAGAGAGATTATGGATTTCTTGTCAGAAAATATTACCTCATCACTGTCCACACATTCTATGGATTATGTTCCACACATCAAGAAAGAGAACCCAATATTCAGAGGGTAAGGTTCTTCACCCTTAAAGAAATCTTTGTTTCTTATTTAACAAAAGCATGTGTAATGAACTGGAGAAAACACAACAGAAAGCAATACTATATAATAGCTTGTAACTCCAGAAAACCGAAAGTGGAAGAGAGACACACACCTGAATTTCTATGTGCCGAGGATTATCAATAAACTTTTCTATTAACAATCGATCATCGCCAAAACTTGAAGCAGCTTCTTGAGATGAAAACCTAAAACCTTCCCTATAAAACAAAACAAATAAAGCATTTAAAAACACAGGAGTCAGCATGTGTTTTGTTTTTTAAACAAATTCTCAGGGTTTCCTTTTTTGCATGGTACCCTTTTTTAAAAGTAGTTTTCTGTACTGCCAGCCAAATCCTATTGTAACCCTTAAAATCAGGGGGATTGTCATTGGTTGCCAGAGGATAAGCAGCTGTAAACTGGAAAATTTACAGCAAATAAAAAAGAATATTTTTTATGTGTCTGTCTGTAACTTTCCCAAGGAAAAAAAATTAGATAACTATCCTGAAGGCTTTTTTGTTGTTTGTTTTTTGGTAAAAAGAATTTTCATGTCCTTGTGGTTGTGAAGAAAGTTTTCTTGTACGTATACAATCACTGCCAAAAGAGCTCAAAAGGTCTGCCAGTAGTCATTATGTGATTTAATTTTTTCATTTGCATTTTATAAAATTATGGCTCCATTGAGCAACTATCACCAAAATGCTATATAATAAGCCTTCAACTTTTGCAGGTTTAACTTGTGAGAATTTCATTATTCACAAGTAGCTGCTGCTCAACTGTGAGTATAAATACAGTATAGATACAGGTGGTGACAGTACTGCACTGGAATAGCAGGGAGCTGTTCCTGGGCCACTGGTTCTGCCTTCCTGTATCCTTCCCATTCTCCTGCTGCTGTTAGGTAGGGTGGCTGTGGCTGGTCCTCCTTGCGCCCAGCACATACCAGAAGCAGGGGATCATGAAGCACTGTCCAAAAGGGGATCCATGCACATGGAACTCAGTAATTCTGTTCTCCAGAAGTGACAGTCATGAAGCACTGTCTGAAAAGGGAGTTCTGAACATGCAAATAAAGACCTCTGATAATCTAGGGCCTTTTCTAGGGGAGGACTTGGAGACTGGCAGAGGCAGCCTCGGAGCAAGGTGAACACATCTTGGTGTCAAAGCAGCAAAGGCAGTAAGCAGTGGAGGTGTTGGCAGCTGTTACAAAAATCTCCTTTGAGTGTTGTCCTCTTTCTCTTCCTTCACTTCAAGAAGAATGGGGTCACTGAAGGAGATTTTTGGAGCAACAGAGTCTATAGCATACATGTTTGGGGGGGGCTAGAGATATTCACAGTTTTTCCACTTTCATGAGGATTCTGAACCCCTAACCCTCACAAAAGTTTAAGGTCCACTGTATAATAAGAATACTAATTTCAAAACAAAAGCAAGAACAAATCAATAGTAATCTTTTTTTTCCAGACTGAGAAAAACAAAGTTTGTCTCAGCCAGACAAAGAAGGCTTTCTACTTCTAAAATTGTCCATATAAAAGTTAAAAAAAAGAAGAGGAAGTTCCACAGTAGGAGTGCTACACCAGCCTCATGTGATGTATCACTTCATAATTTCCAGATAATCTCTTCCAAAGATTTCATATAGTTATTAAGCATTATCTGACAAGAAGGAGTATTGCAGGCCCTACCACCTTTATGGGACAGTGTAGCAAACCAACAGCACTACTGGCAGAATAGGTAAAAGCAGAACTACCAGTGCACTGAGGCAACTGAATGTCCTATAGCACAACAGTCAAATTTTACTGATATTTTTCAATCATGACATAACAAAGCATTTTCTGTGTGATAGCCCAACTACTTGTCCTGGACAATGGGTCCAATTCAGATAGTACTCTCTCAGTGCTTTTTTACTGTAAGCTGGGAAGAAAGGCATGATCAACATTTTCTGTCCATCAGCTATGCCTATCCAGTCCAGGAGATACATGCATTGGTGCTGTATACACACAAAATTCAATGCACTTAGATTAGCAGAGTTTGCTTAATATCCCACATACAAACCCAATGACTGACATTACAGTTTGGACTTATGCATATATTACTGTGCTCAAATGTTAACATCCATACTTTGACATCCAGAGGTCTTGGAAGTTTGGACTGGCATGCCTGGTAGACATAATAGCAACCTACTAGATAAGACCCATGGAACAGCATCCTGTTCCACAAGCTTTCAGTAGGCCAACAAGTAGAGGATACGGACACCACATCTCCCCTATTGTTCTACGACAAGCTGTTATTCAGGGGGGGTCCATTTAGTAATTATAGCTAATAGAACCACCTCCAGAGTTCCAAATACATTTTTAATACAGATTTGAATAAGGATTCACTTCACTCCTAACTCATTTTATAAAATACAGAATGGAATTTACCTTTTTCAATGCCATCATGCACTGATCTGGTATTTTATAAAATATCCACCACAACTTTAAGTCATTATTTCAAAGTATTCATTCATTTTCTTGTATTTATATGCATTACTGAAAAAAATTAGTCAGTAAAACAGTTTACAGTATGTTTAAAAAATCACATAATGCACCATATCAAAAACAACAGTAAGACCAGCAGTATAAAAACAATTTTAAAAGTCTTTGGATGTAAAACATAATAAAAATGTTAAGTCTAAAATGTCTAACTGAAATATATTTGCCCATTACAGATAACCAAGATAACTATCAGGGCTCCACACAAGTCTTTTCAGGGAGGACACTCCATAAAGAAAACATCACAACTTTAGAAACTCCTTTCTTTTGTAGCTGCACACCTCATCTCATTCAAAGCTGCCCTTTTGGTTCAGTGCTTGGGAAATTTATACAGGAGATGATGTTCCTTTAGATCAGAAGTAAGCTGCTTCCTTGAGCCTGGGGATCAACTTAACCCATCCAGGAACTGCCAAGTGCTACATTCTACCGCTAAATTTACAGAGACAGCAAAAATAGGTTTTTCTCCATGATTACAAGACATGCAGGATACACAAAGCTTATAACTCTCTTAGGAGCTTTCCAGAACTATTATTCACCCTGGAAACAAAACTTGTGTGCCCCACTTGTCTTGTTTTTATGGTGAAAAGTTAATTTTGTTGCAGCCATGTCAAATTTTGCAGTGCAAGCCAAAGAGGGAAGGAACAAAAAAGTCAGAGCAGGCCATACACAGCCAACAGACTGCATGTTGCCCACCCTTGCCTGGATACTATGGCACAATCCTTAAGGGCTTTATAAGATTACATAAATGGTAGTTCTTTTCTTTTAGTTTTCTCTCAATTTAGGAACATTAATATATAATTTGTATTATAGTAGTCACATTCTCTAACAGCTAAAATATCTCCAAAAAACTAAAACTAAAACAACATAAATACACTAATATTTTCCATTGATTTCTACAATGAAACATGGAAGGAAAAAAATTAAAATTTGCAGAAGTTTAGAGGTAAGGACAAGACACATCAAGCAAATGCAACATCCAAGGCAACCAAGCTGTCCACTGCTTGAGTAAATTTGTTACACACACACCTAACTACTTAGAAACATTTGAAACAATTAGAATCAGTGTTATTTTCACTTGGAGAACAATAATAGTTTAATTCTTTGGCTTCCTTCTATCAGTGTTTTGTTACTTGATATGTGTAACTGTTTTTAATCAATTGATGCATGTGATAATTAAAATTATTGATTGCAGCCCTTGTTTGTTTTTGCTTTGTTAAAATCAATATGCTTAATTACATAATCCATAAATCTCTGAAGCCCAGGAACTATGTGCTTAGCTCAAACTAAATATTGAAATTCATTTTTAGTTTTGTTTTATAAGGATTTGTTTGCCTTCATAAACTTGCCCTGTACCATGAAGAGAAGAGAGAAGCCCCTCCGTATGATCTTTCTGTCATTTGAAATTTCGAATAGCTTTAAACTTCTTCACCTTTTCCACAGGTCTTCAGAGTGGAAGGGAAGATGCGCAGAGAGTAAGGACAACCAGGCTAGCCAGCAGGTCCTCTGAATCCACTGGACCAGTATCCACAGATTCAGCCCAATCTGCTCCAGAGCTGTGGCAGCTGCCGCTGGCCAGGGTCCCTCCTCATCTTTTCCTTCCCTTCTCTGTGCCTTCTCTGTGCCAGGCTGCCAACGCTGAGTTCCCAAAAGCAGCTCCTCCTTGGGTACCAAGTCCAGCAGCAGCTGCACCTGCATGCGGTGTGCGCTTCTCTCGGCTGATGAAGGAATGACTCTTTCCCTGGCTGAGAGAGATACATAATTCCATGCAGCTGGGCTTCCTATGCCTCCCTCAGCTGAGGAAGAAACATCTGTCTCCCTCTTCAGCTGAAAGAGACACAGGGCCCAATGCAGTCTGGTATGCACCATGCCTCTCTTGGCCAAGGAAGGAGTCTCCCTCCTTTCTCAGATGAGAGAGGCATGGGAAGCCTGGCTGCATGGAATAGCATGCCTCTAACCCGAAGGAGACAAACATTTATTTGTTGGTCAAGAGAGGCACATGACTCGTGCAGCTGGGCCTCCTGCCAGACTTGGAAGCCATGGAGGGGGTTGCTCATCAGGCCCCATTGGGAAGGCAAGCAGCAGGAAGGAGGAGCTGAGAGTGGTGCTGCCTCCCTCCTTCCCCATCTCGCCTGGCCTAGGGGGTCAGTATATAGTGCTTTGTATTATCTGTGTTTTTTACCATCCATAGTAAGTCTGGGAACACATCCCCATGCATATGGGCAACCCACTGTACTCCATCTGCCCTTACTGATTACATACCATTGTAAACCTTGGTGGAAGAAGCTACAGCAGCTCAAGGGGATCAAGCAGTTTAATATTTCCACTAAGCTGTTGGTCTTCAAGTCATAGAGCATGACCCAAAATTGGGTCATGCATTGACTTATGGTGGATACAATGTCCACATAACTACTCTTTTCAGGTTTACATTTTAAGGAAGAGAAGGTGGTTGGGAGTGTAGGATAGGAAACAGAAAGAGGGAGGAGGAAAGGGGAAAAGAAGAAAGAATAAAAAGATGAAAATAGATTTACATGGCAAAACACGGCAAAATAGATTGTGTCCATTTTCTGTGTTTTTATTCTGTGTTTGTGATACAGCAAGTTATCTTTTGTCTTCAACTCTGGTGGTAAACTGTCACAAATTGTAGGCATTAAAATGATGTGATTCTTTGGCTTGATGATTCCAACATTAATCTTTTACATGATGGTTACACCTAAGAAGTTACTGTGGAGGCAACAACAACAAGGCCTGGTCTTTTCTTTTCTCAGACTGGAATGGCAGTTTTCCCCAAGTCTGCCAAAGTGTCTTGCCACTTTAAGCACAGTTCTGGCCTAGATACACCACTTTTGTGAAAACAAGGTAAAGCCTTTCAGCTGTTCATTAAAACTCCCTTAATGATTTATGATAGTGTGGTTCTGGACAGTGGTTGTGACCACTGAGAATCAGTTGAGACCAACTTTATGAAGAAAAAAATAGTATAATCTTTATTAAAACAGCAAACATAATAATGTTTCGGTTTGTGTGTATGTCTAAGTTCAAAGAGATCTTCAGAGTGTATTTAAACAGTTTCTTAACTCTTTACAACAGCATAAAAGCATAGGTCACTCTGTAAAGTCAAAGGCTTTCACAGCCAGAATCCATAGGATGTTGTGGGTTTTCCAGGCTTTGAGGCTGTGTTCTATTAGTATTTTCTCCTGACATTTCGCCTGCATCTGTGGCTGGCATCTTCAGAGGATCTGGTGGCATGAAAGTGAGTACATATATATATATGAGACAGAGTATATATGTATTGTTAGTCTAACAATACAACCATGGGGGATATCCCATTTAACAATAGGCCATCACACAGGCCAACTGTAACACATGCAAATTGCTCCCTCCCACCCGGGGACTACACAAGTATATATACTCTGTCTCACTTCCATGCCACCAGATCCTCTGAAGATGCCAGCCACAGACGCAGGTGAAACGTCAGGAGAAAATACTAATAGAACATGGCCTCAAAGCCTGGAAAACCCACAACAACCTATAGGTCTCTCTCTTCTGGCTTCCCTCTTTGCCAAAGGTTATGTTCCCAAGGCCACTCTGTCTGATCAGATTTATGATTGATCTCTCTTCTGTACCTTCTCTAGGCTTTCCCTGAGAAAACACTCCTCTCATTCAACTCCCCTCGATTGAATGAGAACTCCTTTGGCGGAAGGATTCACCCTTCACCCTTGAAACCTGAAAGTCTGACTCTTCTGGAAAACCCATCCTCACAAAACCAGTGTGCCTGCTATAAATACATTTCCACTAAGGCCTTCAACCCCTCCTTCTTGGTTAAAGGGCTGTGCTTTCCTCTGGAGTGGGTCTTCTGGTTGCCTAGCAACCTGATGTTGGGCTGCTTTTCTACCGCTCAGAATACCACTCCCCCTATACTCCATCACTGTTACATCTTGGAAAGCAAAAGGCTTAGATGATACAGAATATTCCACCAGATTGTGTTTTTAGTATTATACCAGTTATTTGCCATTTCAGATAATGCTCTGCAAGATTAGCAATCATTTTTTAACTTTTACTTGACTTCACTTTATTTTTATATCTTACTGTACAACTTCAAATGTTGGGTGTGTTAATATTGACCTTGTTACTCCTAAAAATGACAGTATTAAATAATTTTTAAGCAAAACACACATGAGAGGACACATGGGAGGACAACTGTGTCAATTATATGTGGCTTGTATTCATCCTTCCAACTCCAGTTCAGAGCAGGTGGGAGCACTATGCTTAAAATTCTTCACACCAAGACTCCATACCTAAAACAAAATAGGTTGGAATCACTTTGAGAATAATGTCTGCATTTAACAAACATTTCTCAATTAACAAATTTGCCAGAAGTGTTTGGGATTAGAATTCCATGCCTATATTCCTTTCTACCCAAGTCCTTCAAGTACTATGCGGGCCATTCTACAAGGCGAAAGCAATTGCTAAAAGGGCACAATCTGTAATGCCTTCCAAAATCCAGACTTTGTGTGGCATAAAAAGGCTGTAAAGAAAAGAAAGCTAAAATTACTAAAGGAAGCTATCTTCTTTCTAGCATTAATTGTTCATCCATAGAATGAGGTCATCTTGGATCTCAATACAGAAAGCAAGATGAGGAATAAAAAGCTACTCTATAAGCACTATGCAGTAAGCTGGCTGACAATAAGTTAGTGAAGGCCAGCAAGGAAGTCTTCCATATAAGCATGGATGTAAAACTGGAATGGTCATAAAATTAGCAAAACTTTGATACTTAAACCTTTAACTAAAATAATCTTTCTAGAAACTTTACAGACTCCATTGAAGAACAGTATATAACTTCTACCAGTTATACACAGAACTGTGTAACTCCTGAGAAATGAACAGTTATGCATCATAATCCTATATGTGTCTACTCAGATGTAAGTCCCACTGAGTTCAATAAGTCTTGTTCACAGGAGTATAGAAAATGTATGGAATCCTAAACAGATACGATAAAACTTCTTAAATACAATAAAGATAAAGACAGATCTCATAAAGAGGTTCCAGATAGCAAAAAAATAAGAAATACATGTTCCAAATTACATGTGTTTTCTTGAAAACACCTTTTTGAGGTGGAAAAAGGGGGCTTTGGTCTGTTTCTAAAAGGTATTTTGATCTGTTTTTATTAATTGTTGCATCACTATATAGGCCCAAATGAGGTAAAAGACAATAAACAAATAAATAAAAAAATGTAAAACACACAGACATTTTAAGAAGATAGGGGAAAATTAAAGCTCAAGTTTCTAGTACTCTGGAAAGCTGATCCTACTGTTCTGCTACTGCTGAGATAGACAGGAGGGAACTGAAGTAATGGCAGGGGTATACATAACAGGGATGAGGATCCTGCCAAAATCCTCTGTGCAGGGACAATGACCCATATGTGTAAGTCACAGAGCCCACAAAGAAGAACTAATATGAACCAACCACCTGCACTTTAGGTAAGGAGGGACCAAAGTTATGTCCTTTTAAAACAATAAAATTTCTTTGAATCATTCATGTAAAGCCTATGTTTTAAATTACTATGTTTTCAGGAGGTAGAATTAATGCTATATGCAAAGGAAGCTGAGGCTTGTTTGAAAGAAAAAGTGACTGAACCAGGACTTCTTTGTATTATTTACATTCCATAAATTTATTGAAAATATTTTTATTCTGTCTCTCTTGAAGACCACGACAATTAGAAAAAACCTTGGATATCTTAGCAAATGAAGTACAACACATTCATGATTTTGAGATACACATACTAACACACACATATCCTCAAGTACTAATCTTCAAATTACGCATTTTTAAACAAGGACTCTCCACTAAACTATATAGACAGCTTTTTTTTTTTTTGGGTATTGTATTCAAGAAGCTGAACTGCTCTTTCCTCCCACCAATATTGCATAGTCTGTGGGGTGGGGAAAAGGTGCAAATGTAACACCAGTGAGAAGACATCTGGCACCAAATAGAAACAAACAGTGACTCAGTTTCCTGGGGCTTTCTGCAAACAGGGCAATCATCAGTAGCTGTTGTTCTGATGAACCCCTTTCTTTTAGGTCAACAAAAATTAGCATGTGTAATTAACATCTGTTGACTATAATTTAAAAGTCTTTATTAGGAACCGTCCTGATGCTGTTCTTTTTTCAGCCATTTTTAAAACCAATTCACAGTCTTGTTTTTATCAAATGATTGTGTTCATATACTCCACCACACTTAAATTTCCTGCTGCTGATCCTCTGCCCCTGTCAGAAGCCTTACCCTGTGCATATATGAACTTGGACCTGGGCTGTATGAGCCAAACACATGTACAGTCCAAGGACTAAGCAGTTTTTCCTCTAAAGATTTTGCTGCTTATTATTTCTTCAGATATTTTAAACGAGCCAATACTGTTTATAAGACAATGTTATCACAGAACACTTACTGTCATTCATGTTGGTTCACATGTATTTGTGTCAGGAAGGCTGGAATCCAATGACCTATATTAACTGTGGTCAGTAAAACAACAACCCAAATTGTTCTCCCTTTTTAAAAGCACACTGGCCTGTTCAATCATGCCAAACTGTATCATGAACCACTTAGGAAGCTGGCTTTTGTTTCAAAAGAGATTTACCATCTGGCAAGGGGGCACCACTGTTCGAGAAACCGTTGCTAACTTCCTTTGAGTGCCTTCAGCTATTCCCTCAGTTTTTTCAGTGTAGATCTATACCCAACACATGATACCTAACAGCAACAGAGATCCATTTTACAGCACACTTTTGCTTTCTTCTGCCACAGATCAGTGCCCACATTTGTCTTAGGTTGCTTTTTAATTTCTTCCAAGCTTAAAAAGTAGTTGTTGGTGTGCTGCAGTGGCACTAAACTGTTACAAATACATATATTTCAATTAAGTGCCAAAACACATCCACTCTACAAAGCCTCAGATACTGTTTTTTACTGCTTAATTCCTGCATCTATCCTTCTGAAAGTTATGATCAAACTTAACACAGAGATATGCCCCTTGATATGTCATAAAACTGTAAACTGTCCACAAAATCAGTACTAAAAACACACACAAAAAGACCCCTCTCCAACTGCTTGTATAAAATTTATCAGACTACATCCACAGAAGGGAATCCCATGACTGTGAATGTCATTTGGTTCTACTGTCTTCCTTACAAAAGCTGTGTTCATGTCCTCATCATAGTCAACACAGAGAAATGCAAAGCTTCAGAAAATAAACCAAAGCAATCATATGTCTTTGTCTGGATCCAATATCTGAGGCTCCAAATTAAGGCATCCCATTATACAAAACACCAAAGTGAGTTCTGAACCAAAACTTTCTCCTGGCATTTCCCTATTAAAAAGTACAATGCACACTTAAGTGTGGAAGTTGAAGTGAATATAGTGACCAAGCATACATGTGTTTCTTGATGAAAAGCCAACACTGACAATCTGTTTTATGGAATTCCAATGTCTATTATCTTATTGGCTTGCATGCTCTTGTTTCTATTGTTTTCATATTAACATATGCTAGACAGAAGGATAAATAGCATGGAAATTTCGATGTCGGAGGTTTCCTGAGACAGAATTTTTCAACTCAGACTAGCATTTTGATTTTTGTTACCTAAACATGAAATCTAGATGGAAACTTCATGTTCAGAGATGATATATCTCTGAATGCCAAACACTCCAGACATTGTACAGTGTGACGGATGTTGCCTTCAGATCCTATTTGCTGTTGTTGTGCCTTCAAGTCATTTCTGCCTTATGGCAACCCTAAGGTGAACCTATCATGGGGTTTTCTGGGACTGAGTATGTGTGACATGCCCAAGGTCACCCAACGGGATTCCATGGCTAAACAGGTCTCCAGGGTCAACATCCAATGCTCAAACCACTACACCATGCTGGCTCTATTTACAAGGTTATTTAAGGCATTTCATTAGCCACAAGTCAGTGATGGAGAACATATGACTCCCTAGATGTCATTCAACTACAACTCTCATCATCCCTTACCATGGGGCATTCTGCAAGGTGCTGACAGAGTCCAAAACCATTTAGAAGGCCACAGGCTTCCCCCACTGAGACTAATCTTTCTAGATGAATCTAAAAATGTCCTTCTTATTGTTCTGACATCACTAAAGCTGAATAGAATTATCATCCACACATCACAATATCAAGAGAAGAAGCATTTAGAAAACCTCGCAGATAAGCATTTAAATGTTATCATACCTTGAAATTAAATAAATTTATATTTATGTTTAACAAAAAACTGAAATTAGACATGTCTATGTTAAAAACTTAAAAAAAAATTAAGTCCTAGAAAAAACACACTTACCAAGTTTATTTTCCACTGGCAAACAATATACAAATTTTATTTTCCACTGGCAAACAATATACAGTGTGTGTGTGGGGGGGGGGGTTAGAGGAAGATGGAGAAATCACAAATCTATTATTGGCAAATATTAGCTAATAGCTAAGATATTTTCTGAACCCAATTTGTAGTAAAATTTTATTTTAAAACTGCAAAGCTATGTGATGGCATAAAATGCTCAGTTTCAGTCTTCTGTTTGATATCTGTTTGACTGTCAGTTCACAGTGGTTTAATGGGACTTTGGAAACAGCCATATTCATCAAAAGTAGATTTTGGACAGCATCTCACCTGGTCTCTTCATCATCCCACGCAATTCTCATGCCTTTCCCTCCACCACCTGCTGACGCCTTGATCATGACAGGGTAGCCTAGCAGCAGGGAACAATTAGACAGAAGTTCAGACTTTGATCAGTAAGTCATACAGACATGACAACTGACCACATGTCCAATAACACAGTAGACAACAACACGCTTATTAAAAGGCTGTTTGTCAGGAAGAAAGACTTAAGGCTGTGTATATTTGATGGCAGCCGTCATCTGAACTTCAGTAGAACAAAATTAATAACTTTTCATGTATGTAGCAAAATCAATGTTAAAACACATTTTATATTATTTAAAAGTTTCACATGCTGTCTTTCCCTCGAGAAATTCTCAAGGCAACTATTTTTTAAAAAATAATCACAATGGAAAAATTATTGCAAACATAGTCAAGAACTCAACCAGGCAAGAAAAGTCACAGAAGTAGAAACATAGTTTCAATTAACCCAATTCAGCTAAGCCAAGTGCTACATCCTCACTGCTTGATTAAAAAGTGAGCAGATACAAAAGTAATCAGCCAGGCTTCTCTGGAAAAGATGTATGACAGCTTAAGTATTACAAATGAAAAGGCCTTTTGCATAGCCAATCACTCAACTTCAGAAAGAGATGGGGGATACTTTTTAAAAAATTAACAGCTACATTTATACTTATGCAGGAAAACACCCCCCTACACATTATTGCTTGTTGCAATTTAAAAAAAAAATCTCTATTTTTCCAGTTCTTCCAAGTAATTGACATAGTTACTTTTAGTTATGTTATTTTTGGGAAAAAAATCATTTGATTTTTCATATTTATCAGCACAAGGTACAGCATGAGCCAGTATATGAATCAAGTAATACTCATCCCCAATCATTTAGTAAGATCATATGCCCATAATTATAAAAGTTACAATTATACCACAGCAGCTAGTGGTATTACCTCTTGCTATCAGCAGTTATTTGTAACTAGTTACTTCCAAACTCTGGATAACAGAGTTGTCAAAAGGCACATAGCTGAACACTATTTGCTAAATAGGGTATATAGATTAAGATTTTATCCAAAGGGCTAAATGACTTCTATTGAATATATTACAATCCTGATTACTTGTTGTTGTTGTTATATTATTATTATAGTTTATTAATATGATTCTATTAAATATATATTTTATTTCTAAATTATTTATATCCTTAAAATATGGAACAAGGGAAAACAAGAAAAAAGGAAGAAAGAAAAGACCAGGAAGAAAGATTATGGGAAAGGACTGAAAAGAGAGAGGGGGAGGGAGGGGAAGAGAGAAAGAGAGTTGTGATTCCAGATTATTAAGGCCTTAGAACTGGATCCAGAAATAAGTGGTACACTGGCATTCTATCTCATCCAGTGTTGGCAATGCAGAATGGGATTCAAAGTGAAAGGTTATACACCCCCCTCAGAATAAATTCTTACTTTTTTGTTTGGTAGTCTGATACACATATCCAAGGACAAAAATATGTACATGCCTTGCTAATAGTGTACTTCACAATCTGACAATGCTTTAGGTATCACACAGTATGGCAGAACACTAATCTGAGACTGGTCAATCCAAATCTCATACTCATTGGCCACTCTTTGTCTTGCACTCACACAGATATCAGAGGCAACAGAGCAGAGACTCCATCCACTGTGGCCTTCCCTGTCCCTACCACTCCACAGTTCAGTCAGTGGCTGCAATTCAGAATGGCTCATGGTAGCAAAGTACAGGCATACCTCCATTAACAAAGCCTCTGACAAAGCATTTCCTTTTTACAAAGGTTTTTTTACACCTCTCCAGCTCCCCTTTTGTTCCTTGTCCTCTGCCTAGCTGAAAGCTTTTTAGCATTATTAGTTGTGGGAAGATTGTAAAGGGGATTAGACAAACACAAAGTTCTGGTGCTGAGTTGTAGCAGCATATCTGCAGTAAACAATGAAATAAAGCTTGAGTTGGGGAAAAATGGGATTGTATTCTAGCCTATCCTACTACCATTGTGCATGCCCATCTACAAAAAAGCAAGGTGAACAGCAGTTGCCTTCAGAATCCCTTATTGAGTATATGTGAAGAGCAAAAGAGAGAGAAAAAGGAAGAGCAGATAAGCTGTATCACCACCCATTCCAACACATCGACAAGTTTGGCCACCAAAATGGATATCATTTTTAAAAAGAGAGAGAGAGGCTGGTGGAAGAAAAAAATTCATTCCTAAATACATCTTAGAAGCAGCTTTCAAATAATCTCTAGAAGGCTTGAAATGTTTTTGCTTTGCTTTGTTTAATTACTGATTAGTTTTTTTATTTCACATGTGCATATTGTTAGTTTATTGAAATGTGTTGACTTGCTCTTCTTTTTTGAGGTATTGGAAGCTATCCCTATTTATTCTATGTTATGTCTCTCTCTAGTACCAAATTCTTTGGTAAAGAAATAATGTCCAAGCACATATCTACTTCATTAACTGAGGTACACATGCAGACCTATGCTAGGTTGAGACTTATACCACCTCCATGGACTTATCATTGTTATTAACTGCCATCAAGTGAACTTCGACTTATAGCGATCCTTTGGAAGAGAGACCTCCAGGTCACCCTATCCTCAACCACCCTGCTCAGGTCTTGAAGATTCATTTGTCTTTTCAGCAGTCCAGGGTATCCATATCCATTCTCCATCACCATATTGATTTTCACGCTCTGAAGTGTCCCTAAATGACCATTCTGTACCTTGTGGGGAGTGAGCAGAATCAGGGCAAACATCTGGCTATGGCCTGTAGTTTGATGTGAAATGATTACAGGTGTGCTGAACTCCACAGGTGTCTTCAAAAGTTTTAGTGCTGATGTAATCATTTCACTAATAATAATAATAATAATAATAATAATAATAATAATAATAATAATATTATTTATATCTCGCCTCTTCCCATGGATCGAGGCGGTACTACAACAATACATTAAATACATTAAAAGCATTAAAACATAACCAATCCTCCCCACCCACCAACCCATCTAAAACCAACCCCCTAAAACACATTAACTACATTAAAGAACAGGAGGACAGCTGGTGGGAGGCGGTGGAATACTAGTCTGGGAAGGCCTGTCGGAAGAGAACAGTCTTGACTGCTTTTTTAAAGCAGTCAAGACTGGTAATATGCCAGGTCTCCTCTGGCAGGCCATTCCATAACTTGGGAGCGATAGACGAGAAGGTCCTCTGGGTAACTGCAGCCAACCTAGTTCTGACTGGCTGCAGTAAATTCCTCCCAGAGGACCTTAGTGTGCAGGGCGGATTATATGGGAGAAGGCGATCCCACAGGTAGGCTGGCCCCAAGCCATAAAGGGCTTTAAAGGTAAGAACCAACACCCTGTACTGTGCCCGGAAACTAATAGGCAGCCAATGTAAAGACTTCAGAATTGGTGTTATGTGGTCAGTTTTAGGTCTACCGATGACCAACCTGGCTGCCATATTCTGAACTAATTGAAATTTCTGGACTAAGCACATGGGTAGCCCTATGTAGAGCACATTGCAGAAGTCAAGCCGTGAAGTTACTAGCACATGCACCACTGTTTTTAGGTGTTCCAGCTCCAGGAAGAGGCGCAGCTGGCGTATGATATGGCAACAGATGCTTCCTTGGTTAGGTATAGATTGGCCATGGGAGGGAGTTTACAGACTGCATGGTAAGTCAGAAGGGCTCTGGACACTGTGGACGGAGGAAAGGAATACTATCCTCACAGTGCCCAAAAAAGGACATACGTAGGTGTAAGAGAAACTTATACATCCATATGTCACTAAGAGGATGCCAGTCCTAGGGTGCCAACACCCAACAGTTCTCCAAAGTCAATTTTGCATCTAATACCAGAAATCTCAAGCCCACTAGGGCTATAACCAGTAGATTCAAGCTACATCCAAGCTCTGGTCATCAAGCCCTCTCCTGCAGCCTATCTGCAGCCTCCCTGACTGACCAACACTAGTGCTCTCACTGATCCCACTCCCATTCTGGTTAGAGTCACCCTGGTCAGGAGCCACATGCTCGGGGGACTAATTACTCAGCAATTGACTAAGAAACTTCCCAGAGTGCCAGTCATCAACTCCCCTTCTCAGGTCTTGCAAACCTAGGGCTGTGGCTTCTTTGATTAAAATCCATCTACCTGTTGTGCAGTTTCCCTCTTTCGACTGCCTTCCGCTTTACCAAGCATTTTTTTTTTCCAGTGATTCGCTCTGTCTCATGATAATACAACAGCCTCTGCTTGGGCATCTTCACATCTACTGACAGTTCAGACTTGATTTGCTCTAAGGCCCACTCATTTCTCTTTTTAGCAGTCCAGGGTATCTGTAGAACTCTTCCACAGCACCACAGTTGAAATGAGTTGATTCTCTTCCTATCAGCTTTCTTCACTGACCAGCTTCCACAACCATACATGGAATTTGGAAATACTATGGTCTGAGTGACTCTGACTTTGATATTTGATAGCATACCTCTACACTAGGGGATCTTAATTAGTTCCTTCATGGTTGCCCTTCCAAGTCTTAGTCAGGAGGGCTGTAGATTTATTGACTACAATCTCTTTTTTGATTAATGGTTGAACCAGGGTATATGAAATATTTAACTATTTCAGTGTCTTTTTTACTCATTTTAAAGTTATGTAAATCATCTCTGGCCATTATTTTTGTCCTCCTAATATTCAACTGTAACCTTCCTTTTGCATTTTCCCCTTAACTTCCACCAGTACTCAGTTCTAACTCTTTTCTATTTTCTGTAAGCAATATCCTGTGCTCTGTATATTTTAAATGGACGATGTTCCTTTCTCCAGTTTTCACACCTGCTTCCTCTGCGCAATTCTGCTTACTGTATGATTTGCATGTAAATTAAAGGTGTTAAACCATATACTCAAAACACTTGAACTCTTAAGGATTAAACTAAAACTCAGAACAGAGTCACAATTTCACTGACATGAAAGCTACCAGACACCACCAGAGACCCCAGCACTATCATCACAGAGAGCCAGGAAAAGTCATATGAATTGCCATTTTGGAAAGAGTGTTGCAGGATGTTATGGGATGCATCCAGGAGGCGGCCCAGAGGTGCCACAATTCAGGGGGAAAAAGCTGGTTGTTAGAAGACACCTTCAGAAAAAAATGGTTTATTATACTTTTGGACTTCCAATAACCAAAGCTCACCTGGTCAATATACATATCAAAACAAAGTTAACTACAAGCAGGGCACAATAAACAAAGATAAAAGTGTGATAAAGCCAAGATAAAAGCAGCAGAAGAGAATAATAACACCACCGCATACAAAACCAAGGTAAAACAGAACCACTAGTGAGACAAAAGAGTGCTACTATATAAGTGCACTAAAAATAGTTATCCATTATTATTATTAAAGTAGTAATTAAACTGCCTGGGAGATGAAAAAGCTCTTCACCTGAAAAACTGTAACATAAATGTCAGGCAAGCCCGTCCATGAAAGCTCACTACAGATGAGGTGCCACCACTGAAAAGCCCAAGTGTACCTACTTGGAAGAGAACCTCAGATAAATGACCTATAAGTCTGGATGGATGGACAGACAGACAGATAGATAGATAGGCAGGCAGACAGACAGACAGAATGAATGAATCGATAGACAGAAGTAGAGGCTCTTTCACGTAATCTGATCCCAAGCAATTTAGGATTTTAATCCTAAAGTACCTTCATTTGGCCCAGAAACACACTGGCAACCAATGCAAATGGCAAATGATTGGCACAGTATGATTAGCTGCCCTATTTTGGACAAATTAAAGTTTTGGAGCATTTTAAAAGGAACTTCCACATATAACATTTGCAATAATCCAAAAGAGAGATTAGCGGAGGATGAGTAACCTTTGTAATATTACTGGTATAATGGTAGGGCTTTAATTTGTATATCAGCCTATGATGATAAAAGGTATCCTAAACTGAGGGCCTGGGAAAGCTACCATCTTTATTATTACTCCCTAGGAGATTGTGGTCCAAAGAAGTAAACGGGAATATTTTTATGGGAGCTAGTCTGAAAAAGCAACAGTTAGAGCAGAGCTTTCCAAACTTTTCATGTTGGTGACACACTTCTTTAGACATACATCATTTCATGACACAGTAATTCAGTTTTGCTAGCAAACTGGAGGTTAAACTAATCCCTTATAAGAGACACAGGCACATACATAAATTGTAATAACAAAATGTCTGAGGACACAACATATCTCATGAAAACCTTTCATATATTTTTTTTAAAATATATGTTTTATAAATAATAACATACATTTCCAAGATGGTAGGCAACATACCTACACACTTCAGGTGACACACTAAATGTGTCATGGCACACCATTTGGAAAGCCCTGAGGTAGAGTGATGTGCCATTCATATACACTGGCAATGTCTCAGAGCAAATTCCCAAAAACTCTCTCCCACCAGCCACATGCAGAATCTAACTCCCTGTGCATCTCAACACACCAGCATGGCCCATTGAGAGAGGAGTAAAAATATAGTTACACACCTCTAAAGTAGATGTTTAAAAGTATAAGGGATAAAATAAAGCCCTTCACAACCCCATAGCACGATCACCACAAGGCAGATCAATGATCGCTCAGCTCCTCAACCAAGCAGAAATGGAGCCTGGTAACGCAATGTTCCCAAATCACAAACCAAAGAGCCTTTCCAGGAGAATATCATTATCATGGGTATCAAAAATCATTGGGTGGTCCAAGAAAACACACAAGCCTACAAGCTCTGTGCCTATCTCCCAGCATAGCTCACCCTGGAAGGCAATCAAGACAGTTTTTGTTTCAAAACAAGGCCTAAGACCAGAGTGAAACTAGACCCAGAAAATCTCTTTCATCCATAAGAGCCTGGAGTTGATCAGCAACCATCCATTTGAGCCCTTATTCAGAAAGGAGATGCCAGCAACTGTCCCACATCTATTTTCTTCTTTTGGGTCCAGGTTAAGGTGTGACTTGCCTACTACCTTTCTAAAAAGCCTGGTATTGCTACTTTCTCAAAGAGGAACTTACACCATCCTGGACCCAGCCAAACGTTCCATGGCTACTTACAGAACAAGCAAGTGGCATGGGGTGAGCACAGAACTTGTTACTCAAACTTACCTTAGTACCATGTTCATGTTCTCAGGCCTCAATAACTCAAACCCATCCCTTACTACTGGATTTGATAATGTTCACAACAGCTCCATTACTGGAACTGCAGTAACCATGGAATCATAATAAGATGCAGGCAACCTTATCTTAGAAGTAGTTTCCAAATCTTAAAAGTATTTTCCAAATTGGAAGTCTCTCTCAGTCAGAGGGCAATAGGCCTTTGTGTGTGTGTACATGCGTTCAAGTTGCCTGTCGACTTATGGTGACCTCATGAATTTCATGAGGTTTTCTTAGACAGGGATACTCAGAGGTGATTTTGCCAGTTCCTTCCTCTGAAATATAGTCCACAGCACCTGGTATTCACTGGCAGTCACCCACCCAAGTACTAACCAGAGCTGACCCTGGTGCCTTTATAGTATTTAGGCCCTACACTAATGACCTTGAAAATCTCCTTTGGATAGCACCATGAAAATGCAATAAAGATGGAGGACAAAAAAAAAATCTCCATGTCACCCTCACTACCACAGAATAAGCTCAATAATGGGCCTAAGTAATGTTCAAGTGGATTTGACATAAACTTTCCTAAATACAGTTGGTCCTGTACATTTGTGGGTTAAGCATTCATGGATTTGTTCATTTTTGTTCATTTGTGGATTACGGGGGGGGGGGCAATGGGACAGGAAGAGGGTATGTGTGGACCAGAGGGGGGAAGAAGATGGGAGGAGGGTGTACATGCACTCGCTCACTCACATGGGTGGGAGGAGGGAAGGGGATGGGAAGGAGAAAGGAGGGTGCATGCATCTGCTCACTTGAGTTGGCAGGAGAGGGAAATTGGATGGAAGGAGGGCACGTGTATTTGCTTGAGTGGGTGGGAAGGAGACAGGAGTGAGTGAAGGAACACACAAACAAGACCAGACCCAGCCACACCGACAGTACAGGGACTTTTGTCTGTGTGTGTTAAATATGACTTGGGGTGCTTATGGTATTCACAGTTTTTCCACTTTCACAGGTGTCCTGTACTCCTAACCCCTACAAAAGTGTAGGGCCAACTGTATCTTAAAGGCACCGGATCCTGTCTGATCATGAAAGCAAAGCAAGGTCAGCCCTGTTTAGTACTTGGACAGAAGACCATCAATGAACACCAGGTGCTCTAGGCTATATTTCAGAGGAACAAAGCAGCAAAACCCCATCTGATTAGTGTTTGCCTAAGAAAACCCTATGAAATTCATAAGGTCATCATAAGTTGAGAGGTGACTTAAAGGCACATACACACATGCAAACACATTACTCTACCTATGTTCTATCTGTCATCCCACTTGCTTCATCCTCCTGAGCTCAGACATATTCCCTGGCACTGTGCAGGCCCTGGAACGAGGGAATGGGTGCTTGAGTATGATCATGTCAACCAGTCAGGGCATTTCCATGTTTCCATACAACGTCCAGGGAATCAACAGGCCCAGGAAAATACCACAGAACCCTCTGATATACATCAAGATGAATCTATCATCCTTCAGAGGCAGATTGTTTTAATTAGTCCCCCACGCTCCTGGAGCAAGAAAGCCACAGAAGATACAACATTCATCAGGAAATGATCAGACCATTACAAGGGAATGGGTATTAAATTCTTCACCTTCAGATCACCATCTTCCTGCCCAATAGCAAAAAAATTACATCCAGACTGTGTTCTGGGATGCAACATGGATTGGCTCTCCTCCTAAAATTGCATAGGATCTGAGTTAGGGCTGTATGTAGAATGTTCTTACACACTGCGTATGCTCTATGAATATTTCTATTTGTGTCTACATTGATATAATTTGATATCTATTGTTATTATTGCTATAGTGCTTCATTTTAAATAAAAGAATAAGATAAAAAATGTCTGAAGACACATTTTGTTTGGAATTTAGCCATCATAAATTTTAAAATCTTGGAAGTAGCTGATTTCTCCACTGTGTATGAATATTTTATACGTGGTCATCCAAATTGCTCATTTCCATCTTGTGTGTATGGAATTCAGCAATCACAAAACTGGTCTTGAGCTACTAAGTTTACTTTCCAAGATTCAACGAGGAGGAAGAGAGTTTACATGTTGCTAGGAGAATTAGAGGATTTATATTATATTATACTATATATTTATATTAGCTTATCTGGGTTAAAAAAAATCATACCACTGAAGAGCACATTAACAATTGAGGGTCCCTCTGCGTTTATTCAAACGACTTCAGAGATTTCAAATACAAGAAAAAATTGCACCTTCTGGGAGTCTATTTGCTGACTTGCAAATAGTACAGAGTAAATGGTCATTGAAACAATTTTATTTATGCATATTTATTTGTTTATTTAAAATATTTGCAGGCTACCATTTTGGAATAAAAAAAAAAACTTGCCAAGACAACATCGAACAAATGCAAACATAATACTCAAGCTTCAATTTAGGAGAAAAACAAAAATTAATGAATAAAAATCTGCTGTAGCACTAACTGAAAGCATCTAATCCAGTAAAGCACAAATTTGCAATATATAATTACAGATGAAAATCACATTATGTTTAGATATAGCAACACAATAAAATCATTTTAGGAAAAAACTGGAAAAATGAGCAGGATGGACGGCCTTTTCAAAAGCTAGTAGTGATGAGACCTGATATACCCACAGAGGAACAGAATTTCACAAACTGGGGAGCCAAAAACTTCCATTCCATTATGCCAGCCAACACAATTATTTTCTTTACCAGGAACCCCCTGTAAATATAACTTGTTGCTGGAGTCCCCCAAGACTTAAATCATTTAAATATAAATATGTATGCATGTATGTATTAGTCTCTGGAGGCTAAGATTCAATAACCCACTCAGGCATTGGGAGACCTTGGGCAGATCACATTCTCTCAGCCTCAGAGGAAACCAAACATAAGTTCTCTCTGAACAAATCTTGCCAAAAAAAATCCCTTTGGTAGGTTCACCTTAGGGTTGCCACAAGTCAGAAGTGATTTGAAGGCATACAACAACAAAGCGTCACTGACAAGGGAAGTTCTTTTTAGCCATCATATTTCTCCTCTTTGAAAACTAACTTAGGGCAACTGTAAGGTGATCCTATCATGAGGGGTTTCTTGGCAAGATTTGTTGCCTTTGCCTTTCTTGGAGGCTGAGAGAATGTGACTTGCCTGAGATCACCCAGTGGGTTTCCATGGCCAAGTGGGGATTCAAAGCCTGGTCTCCAGAGTTATAACCTGGGCGTGCACACATGCCTGCTGCCATGTCCCTTTCATCAGGGATGCAGCACTGTGTGCAGGGAGTTTCGGACTCTGAAGTCGCTCCCTCATTTGCAAATGAGGGAGCAATTTGCGTGTACCCACACACCTGGTTCCCTATCCCTTGGCGTCCCACACCCCCTGCTGCCACGTCCCTGACAAAAGGGACACAGTGCAAAGCACATGTGTGCGCACAATCTGCTCCCTTGTTTGCAAACAAGGGAGCAGTTTCAGCACACACACACCACCGCTGCTATGTCCCTGTCACTGAAACTGCTGTTGGTATCTAGCAGCATGACTTCGTGGACTCCCTGTGAGGGCTCCATGGACCCCGGGTTAAGAACCAATGTATTAAGACAATCATATACACTTTTCTAAGTCCAAACTAGCATTCACCAAAGGTTGATCCTTTGCTCCCCTTCTTCCCCACTGTGGCTACTGACAAAGGCATCTCCTGAGCCACACTGAGCACTCCCATGATAAATCTGGGAAATGGTCTGGTAGAACGTCGGCAGGGAAGGGGCAGATTCAGAAGAAGACAACTACCAGAAGTTAGAAGTCTTGCTCAAACAAGCCCTATTTTTCTCTTTCTCTCCATCGGAATGCAATCTTTCATGTCTTTTCCCCTATAATAATACTATTATACAATACAATACTGTTTTCCTTCCTTGTACGATACCATCTTTAACTTGATTTCCAAGTCAAAACAGGTTGCTGTTTCATAATTCTAGTGTAGGGTTGATGGTTGCAAAGCTACCCATTATGTTCTTGGGATTCTTTGCAAAGTTTTGTTAAGTTCTGTGTTTTTGGGCTTTGGTCAAAGGGAAAAAATGCCAAAGCACCATTCTTTTTATTTTTGCCTTAAAGTTAAGCTGAAGGGAAGAATCCTCAGCAACAGGGCTCAGATTTTTCTGAGATTAGTCTAATTAGTCACCCATCATTAACTATTTTGGTAGGAATCTCTGTAAAAAGGGGCTCCAATAGCAGGGAAAGAAATCCTCCATCCCATATTTGTAACACTGATCTCCTAGCTTAACCACACAATGATCAGGGGAAGGTATTTACCACAAAGCTACAAGAACAGTGTTCTCTTCTCTGATGCAAGCCTTTCAACTTTTAAATTTAAAAAGTAGCAATCGAGTATTGTCCTCTGCTCCAACAAATTTGTACTTTATCACATGTGTGGCCCCCCCTTCTTCACAGGGTATCATACTTTAGCATTATCCACACCACAAACAAGAAAGGTAGGTAGGTCCCTTAGGGTAAGAAACAGGCACTGATAAGAAGCCATTCAAGAGGCTTAGAAATGGAAAAGTTGTTTCCAGCCATTGTCTCTGCTATACTTTTCTCTACACAATGGCCAAGATCATTAGAGACAAAGCTTGCCTGAGCTGATAATTCCCACACCCACTTATATCCCAATTTTAGAAAAATCAAGAAAATCACAAATTTTCTTTACATAAGTTTTAGAATTTTCTAAATCATTAGCACCCAACAAACACATCTAAGAACTCTAACATGGAAAATTTAACTCCTTTGAAGATCTAACGGCCTCATTATTCACCCCATCCAAAATCATTTTTAAACCCCTTCAGTTTCAAGGCAGGCTTGATGTACAAACACAAGAAGTAGAAGCAGGTTTACTCTTCAAATAATCCAAAGACTCTTTGAATACAATGCACAAGTTATATTATTCCTTATTTACTTACTATAGCTTATATTATATCATAGACCAAATAATTATTTTAGAACAAACAGCATAAACACAACTATATCATCCCTCAGATAAAATAAGAAAGCCCCGTGTCTTAACAACTCATGCAAAAGGTTTACACAGACACAAGAAATACCGCTTCTTTTTCTTGAGCAGATTAGGGTTAATACAGTTTGAGTCCCGTCTGTAATTTAAGTCCCTAAAACACTACTTATATAGCTAAAATATTAAGGTAGAAGGGGAATTAATGATCAGATACTTCCAGTTCTGATAGCAACTGAGAATTTAAAAATTTAAATCATCACTTGTTCCATAGGGACTACATATTACACAGTTAATTGAGTCAACAGCATCTTCTGAAAGGCATACAAATCTCACAATAGCCAATTTAAGAACTTACCAATTTCCCTTGCAATTCTGACAGCTTCATCTGCATCCTGTAAAAGCAGGAAATTAGACCCAACATTAATCCCATCAGCTACTGCACTGTGTCTCTAGGGCAGTCGTATATTGCACTACTGTCTCCTCTGATTCATTTAATGTTTGATTTTACAACCTTCTGACCTGCTTCATTCAGAGGAATGTAAAATGAATACCATAAGTGGAATGTAAATTTTACCTCACCACTGAATAACATCCAGGTTCTAAGCAGTGAAGAATCAGCTGACAGGAAAAACCAGCAGGACTAAAGAAGGATTTCTCAGGTTGTTAGAATTATAGAATTTAGATGGTTTTATTGAGAAGTAAATATCAGGGCATTAGAACATGTCAACTGTCAGCTTATTCCTGTCTTCTCAGGTACATACACATGTCTTCCTGGATGTAGTCAGCAGGGGGAGTTGATTCTCTATTGTTTAGCTTAGCATCTACATCAAAACAAATCTTAAAAATTCATTGAAAGATTCAAATGTAGTATTCACAGGTAATCACTGTTATTTTTTCCTTGTTTTCCCATTTTTTTACTAGAAAATAACTTTGACACAGAATTGACTCACAGACTGACAATTACAGATATTAATGCATTTGGTATCTCTACAATTGTTATTATTAATTTCATTTTATATCTCAGCTTTTTTCCAAAAATTGGGACTTGGAGCAGCTTACAGATTAAGACAAATACAATTGCAACAAAAATGTAAAAGAAGCTAGTATTAAATATAAATAATCTACCAATAACACGGAAAACATTTTTTTTGAAAGAAAACAAATCCATGGATTCACTCTCAGTAAAAATTTTAACATTAAACTTTACAATTAAAATATTGAATTTGATACATAGATGGAGAGAATTTTTGAATAATATGGTTAGTAAGCACGGCCCAAATAAGTCAGCTTCTGTGTAAACTGCAACACAATCCTCCGACTTAGACCATTAACTCACTCATTCACTCAATCAAAAGTTATCAAGTATATAGTTGGGAACAGGGAAAGGAAAAAAAAAAAAAAAGCTGTATTTCATTCATAATTTCTCAGCAGTTGATGAACAGAAGACTGGCATAAAACTATTGTCATTGGTAAGTTAACTTTTCCTTAACCCCCAAAATATATTATGCGTTATTATATGAAGAGAGTGAGCATGGTGTAATGTTTTGAGCACTGGAGTACAACTTGGAAGACCAGGGTTTGAATTCCCACTCAACCATGGAAACCCACTGGGTGACTCTGGGCAAGTCACATTCTCTCAGCTTCAGAGGATGACAAAAGCAAACCTTCCTGAACAAATCTTGCAAAGAAAACCTCAACAATAGGTTTGCCTTAGGGTTGCCATAAACTGGAAACAAGTAGAAGACACAACAATAGGATGAATATATGAAGTGTTAAGCCTCTGAAGTCCACCCAAATTAGAATACATTAAGAGATTTAAGTGTATAGTATGCCTTGAAACTTCTAGCTGTTCTATGTCCATGGGACGGACTTTTGAACATTAAAATGAACACTGATATTTTGAAACATTTCAAAAGATTTTTTTTAAAGAAACCAACAAAAACTCCTTCTCCCACAAAAAGTTTTTAAAACACTCTGGAGGATTTCATACCAAACAATAAAACAAAATTTTCTTAGTACTGACTGAGAGTCCAATGAAGAATAAGGAAACTGGTACAGGAAGTTGTCAGAAAATTTAATTTCCTTTCATTAGCTAGTCTGCTCCACAAATCGGTGCTTGTTAAGTTCAAAGCAACCCTGAAAGCAACATCAGCTTTAAGTCTTTCTTTTTTAAAAAAACTTCAAGCAGGCACATCTGTTAATGAGATTTACCGAACAACAATTGTTTTTAAGCCAAAGATAAGTCTACCAAAAATGAATAAAATCAAGGTTTACTGTTGCACCTTGTTGCCTTCTACAACCTTGCAACCTCCACACGCTTCAAGTTTTAGCTTAGAAGGATTTTTTTTAAAAAAAATGCATGAAAAGGGTCATTTAAGAATGTAGTGGTTTCCACACATTGAGTCTGAAGGTTCTTTGTTCCTGTCTGTGACACTTATGCGAGAATACTTCCCCTTAATAGCCTCTCTGTCAGGAAGTGTTAAACCTGCCAAACGCAGACAATTAGAGCCTCTTGAATAAAATGCAGGAAGAGTGATGACTGATGAAGAGCCTTGATTAGCGCCAAGAAGGAAACTTTTACATTTCTTTTCTCTTGCATATTCAGATATATATTTGCTCTACAGAATTTTAAAATAAGGCAACAACTAATAAATAAAAAGCATTCCCTCTCCAAACAAGGGGATAGGTTAGTACACTGTTGCAAGCCCATAAGAAGGCAATCTATTTAATTATCTCAAGAAAACTGATCGAACTGTGCTATTTGTATGTATACTCCCAGTACTACCAAAATTTAAATGTTAGAATATGCAATCTACAATGTTGCAGCTTTTGTAAAACTGATGAGTAAGTGGTTAACTCAACCGATATTTAGGCACATGGTTTTTGTTGTGTGCCTTCAAGTTTTTTCTGACTTACAGCAACCTTAATGTGAACCTATCATGAATTTTCTTGGCTAAATTTATTCAAAGGAAGTTCACCATTGCTTTCCTCCCAGGCTGGGAGATTGTGGCTTGCCCAAGGCTCTCCAGTAGGTTTCCATGGCCAAATGGGAATCCAAACCCTGGTTTCAGGGAGTCCTAACCCAACATATAAATTACTACACCATGCTAACTCTGTTATTTAAACACATGAACCTCTGTCTGTAGAAGCATTATAAGCACTACTTTCCTTCTGTCAAGAGTACATATATAACACTGAGCAATACAACTGACTTCTGTGACTTTGAGACACTGTTTCTACGGGCTCATACATCATCAGTGGTAAGAGCTCATGTCACCAATAATTTTTATTTTCCATTCCGAACCTGAATATATTTATATAATTTTTTAAAAAAGTAAATAAAGATCACTACTTGTATCATTCATTAGCACACTTCTGATGCAGTAAAGCACAATGGGCAATGTGGTCTTGATCTGCACATGCCTTCCCAAAACTCCAGACTTTTTCTGGCCAAAAATAAGGATGAATTATCTCTCCTTAAAATGTCCAGGAGTGGAAATGTGCCTTTGTAAAACTGGACTCCCTCCTCCATAGCAATTAACATTAAAAAAAAAAACCTATCAGCCTTTCAAAACCAGAAGTGGACTTCCAACTACTTCCAGTTTTGGTAGAGGGATCTCTGGCAATTCTTCTGGCCCAACCCCAGATCCCAGAAGCAGGTTGCCTGCACTTCTCCAATTGCCCACCCATCTTTCAAATTGTGTTATTAAATGGGTTGCTTAAATACTTTAAAGGATGAAGTATTTAAGCAACCCACTTAATAATTACCACTGAAAGTATTTCAAATCCATTAAAAAACTTGATTTCACATTCCACAAAACATCAAAATAAATCTTTCATGCATATTTAACTGCTGGTATTCATGGTGATCTGTGGAACTCAGGCTTGCCCTAGACTCTCTCTCAAGGGAACATATGCAACTAGTCAAGTGTAAGTTCTCTACCATTGTTCTCCCACACCAAATAACTAGACCCCTTGTGATGTGATAAGCCCAAACTGTCTCAGAAACTGTCTTCAGTTCCTGAAAATGATTTGACATATAGCATGGATGGCTGTTATTCAAGAAACAGAATTTTAAAGTAGTTTTGTGATTCCTTGGAATCTCAAGTATTTATTTACTTTTCAATGATTTGGTAACCAATGCTACAGGAGATTAGTAAAGCAAGATGAATAATTAGTATGCTATCCTCAAAATCAAATCTTGCTCTTTTTCCATAAAACTCCAAATTAAATTCATATTGTATTTGAGGCTGTGTCTATGAGTCCAAAAAACCATAAAGATCTTTCTTTAAAATATTTAAGTCCGGTATTAATTGCATTCAAATCATATACTTTCTTAAAAGGAATCTAAAAAAAGGAGCTCTGGATACTGTATTTTCACAACAATTATGCAACACTGCTTAAGCTGACAGTTTGTAAAGTATCAGAAAACTATGCACTTGTTATCTCATCACCAAAATACTGCATCAAATTAATACTGCATCAAATAAAAGCCAAATTCCAGTAGAGACAAATTCATAGGATCTATCTGGAAATCTAATACAAGAACCTTCCTCAACAGCTGTGCTCTTCTGATGGGAACACTAGACTAGATCAAACGGCAAATAATATAGATGGGGCAGAAAACGTTGGCGGTTTTTCTTTTTCCTTCATCAAGAGCTAATTCTTAAGAAGTTAAGAGTTTAAAAACAGAAGAATACCTTCAGGCACCTGAAGATATTATGCTTCACACTTAAATCACAGAAAAATATTCTGAACATGGACCAAACAACAAACATCCCATTGCCCATACTTTCAACAAAACCCATCTTATTTAAGTGACTAATTTACAGAACCTAGGCAAGGCTACACAGGCAGAAAAGACCTGATTCTTAAGGGTTAATAGGGAAAAGGAGCATGTGTAACTCCTCCATCACACCCCAGCAATATATTTGAAATACTTCTACATTCTTTTATGTCTGTGAATGGCTGCTATTTTCTTTTATGTGGACATAAACCCACTGCTCTTAGGAATAATGTTGTGCTGAGGGAAAAACCTGCCCTTCATTACTGACACTGCATGATCCAGTGTTTAATTACAGGATCCTGTAAGTGTAGGACAGGGGTAGGCAATCTATGTCCCTCCATATGAGGCTGGATTATACCTCCCCTTATCTCTCATCATTATGTATGTTCCCTAGGGCTGATAAAGTTGAAGTCCAGCAGCAGAGGGCTACAAGTTGCCCACCTCTAGTGCAAGAGATGGTATGTGCCTTCATTAGCAGAACAAACAGAGATCTACTGTGTATTTCACACACTTCCACCATACAAAATACAACCTATCGTAACAAGACACATTGTGGTAGTTTAGAATATAACTCAGAAAACACTTTTAAGTAAACCATATAATGGGGAAACACAGTTCACTATTTGTTAAAAGTTTCTTACCTTTACTACCCCGTCATAGCCAGGTATCGTGTTGACCTTTGCATTCTTGGCTAAGAGTTTACTTTCTATTTTGTCCCCCATTGCCTGAATGGCATGCATATCTGGTCCAATGAAAGCAATGTCTTTAGATTCCTAAAGAGACAAGGAATACAACAGCATTTACTCACAGAACAAGTACTAAGAAATTTTACATAGAAAGTCCCCAAATTTATGTAAGCAACATAACTTGAATCAGTACATTAAAAATGTATATGAGTTTGTTAAGCCTATAAGGAACACAGGCTCAAAGCTACTATAATTACTCTTTGTGTAAATCAAAGCCAGACGAAGGAAAAATTGCTGAAAGCTGTAAAGTGTTCCAGGCTGAACAATTGCATGATCCCTTGGGTAGGAAAAAAAAGCAGTTAACTCATGATTCAAGGAGCCACAAGTGGCTTACAAAGATATGTTCACTAATGTATAATGCAGTTCACAATTTTGTTTTGTATTCTTTAAAACATAAGTCTCACAGAAAACGGAAATGAAATTCCTCTTCTAAGTGTGCAAGACATACCAGATAGACTTTTAAAATGTTCAGGTCCTGCATGTATACTCTAAGGCTTAACTAGATATCAACTTACAGACCAGACATGCATCATAGCATTGCTCACTCCACTTCAGGTCCACTTAAGCTAAAGTCATACTGAGGATTTAAAAACAAAACTGATTTGTGTCCAGCTAACAGATCTTGCATAGAAAATCCCGTGATAGGTTCACTTTAGGGTTGCCTTAGTCAGAAAAAACTTGAAGGCACACAAAAAAACAGGAACAACAACAAATCCTTATTATATATCCCACCATATTCCATATGGATATATCCTACCATATTCCAGTTCACCAACTATTCTTACAACATATTTTCATTATAACTATTTCTATTACAACATAATCCCACCCTCTCCAGTTTGTTTTCTCCTTTTCATGAGCATAGTATATATTATATATTATAGGACTTCAACTCCTAATAATACATCACTACTGGCATGTTGGTTAGGACTGATGGGAAATATAGCACAAAAAGTGAAGGACCACATGTTCCTCATCACTATTTAGAGTTTATTTTTTGTTTTATCCTTGAAAAACTGTACTGACATTACCTCAAATACTTAAAAATCTTTTATGGTAGGTTAAGTGTGGTTAAAAAAAAACCCTGATGCTTGTTTCCACAGCTTTTCCTATCATATTACTTGCCCTGTGGGACTTTTCACAAAATTGACCTCAGACAATAAATCACTGGCCACACATTTACAAAAATCCTGTTTACTGATCTGTTTTATGGCAGACCATCAAGTAGTATGTCAACAGAACCACAAATCAGAACATGCATGACTTATGGACATTTTTAAAATGCTTGTTATTAGTATTAAAATCTTATCTCGCATCATTTAATTACTCACAGCTAAATGTATGGACCACAATGCTGAAAAACACTGAGTTTCAAATAATAAGGTTTATCTATCAATGCAGTTCTGATAATATATTTACATATCTAAATCAAAAGTTGATGCTGAAGTCTTCCATCTAGCAATAAATATGCATATTTATAACAATCTTTAACTAATGCAGTTGCGCAGGGGCAGGTGGGGTGATTCACCGTGGGCAGCAACGTTTCTGGGGCATCCTAGTCCGCAGCCACGCCCTTGCACACCCTGGCCACAACCCTGCGCATCACAGCCATGCCCCCACACACTGTGGCCACACCCCAGCACACAGTGGTCACACCCCTCGTGCTCTAGCTCCGCCCCCCTCTACCAACCCCCTTCACATACTCCAAGTTCCGCCACTGAATTAATGTTATGGTACAAGAAAATAAAACACAGTAAGGAGTGTGGAAGCTCAATATATCTTGTATTATGCACAGGATGCTGTGTGACTCACCACTTTATCAAAGCAAAGAGGGACTGGTGAAAACACATCATGTAAATGAACAGCAATCTAAAAATTCTCAATATGGCAACATTATTAAGGTCAGCTAGAAATACATCAAGACAAAAGATTCCCAGGCAAACCAGCAGAATTTTCAGAGCAAATATATATAGGTAACATTCCTTACCTTATAATAAAGATTTCTCAGCAAAAAAATTATACATGGTTGAAAAACGTCTATTTTATGGAATATTATGTTTCCCTTACTCACCATCAGCCTTGCTTGCAATGATTTACAACATTTTAACTCAAACAACAAATACTTTTCTTAAAGAAATATCACCAAAAAAAAAGCAATAATGCATCTAGTGACTCACACTCATAAAATTTTAATGAAACATCTTCAAAAGACAAGATAAAGACAAAATAAGGACAATGATTTGCCAGGGCAGACAAGAAAAATGGAGACTGTCTACCTCACTAACACTGAGGAAGTGAATATCCGCGCTAGCATACTAAAGTTGGATCCACAGAGGACAGTCTCTGCTGCAGGTGCAAAATCTGTAGGACTTGTCGGGCTCTTCAATTACAGGTCAATATTTGTTAGGAGCAGCAGCGGTGTCCACTTAGTCCCAAGCAACACTCTCCAGTCAGATCTCTCTTGTCCCCTTCCTCCAACCTCAACAAAAAGCCTGAAAGTGACAAGCCTTCTCATCGCTCTGCTGCCTCTTTTACATTCCCAGCTCATAAGCCTTAGGAAAAGAGAGCGCCATGTGACTGAGAGAGCAAGCAAAGCCCAAGATGGCCCAAGATGGCTACTATGTGCTGTAAGGAGAAGAACTTGTTTGTTCAGGAAGAGCTTCTCAGTTTATGCTGGTGTGGCAACAGGAAGATGAAGGGACTGTTACACCAACACTTGTGCAAGGAGGTATCTGAGGTCTCTTTGTGTGATGTTTGAAAAGGCCCAACTGGTTGCCTAAGTATGTGGTACATTAGTGCAATGCCCCAGTTGAATCTTGACAAGAAACAGTTGAAGCATATTCATATATTTCACCTGAAACCTACTTAAGTGAAAGGGTGTGGTTCTAGAGATGCTATACTCTTGAAATCTACTGCTATCTTCTCCTCTCTGGTCTTCTGAGGTATCACCTGCATCATGTCCATTCAGCACTCTACTGGCAAAATGATGAGTTTCTTTCATCACTTCCCTAAATGTGTAATGCTTTTTCTTAAAGCCATCTTGGTTTCTAGTCCACACTTGGATCCAGCACAAGATACTGGTCCTTCAAACCCCACATCATCTTGACAACATCTCTTTTCCTCCTCTAAATCCACAAATCTTAGCCATCTGAAGGTTTTTGGCTTCTTGAAATGACTCTATCCTTTTGCCCTTGCTGCTTCCAATGCCTGAAACTGCCTTTCAAATAACCTCTGCACAACAACATACTGTATCTTACTTATTTCTGTTGATTCCTCCCCAAACCAAATCTTTCAGAGAAGTCTTTAAAACAAACTTCTTTTGGGAGTTTTTATAAGTAAAATAACATTATCAAAACAATCATATTGATTAATCCTGTTTATATTACTATCATCCTTTTTGGTTCCCTGTATCTGTTCTTAGATTATAAGCCCCTCCAGATATGGACCTGGGGATATTGGTTCACATACTTAGACAGTGTTATATTGAATCTTATATCCCATCAAGATTTCAAGACTTCTAGTTTCACAGGAACAATTTTCACAACCAATGCGCATACCAAGAAACCTATGCACATCTGCAAAAGTTTCTAGAAATTGTTTCTGGGTACACAGTGATTTCCCAGCAGGTTGCTAAATAGGCTTGTTTCGCCCATGTGAATTCTTGAATACAGTCTACACTAAGAGAAGTTTGTAACAGACATTATAGAAATGTTTTACATATCATCTTTTTTATACAATACAGCTACACCACTGCTTTAAAAAACCTGTGAAGATGACATCTTCTTTGCAGAAATTAAGGGACAATGGGAAGCATTTGAATAGTTTTCTGTGTTCATATGGAGTCTTCAATAAATTCTCATTGTTACTCAATTCCTGCAAAATATTCAATAAGGAAGTGCAAATTGAAGGTTATAAGTTAAAAAATACTGAAGTCATTGTAGCACTCTGGAAGCCCAGCCAGCATATTTCTGACACACAGGCTCATCACCACTTCTCAGGAAAAGCATGAGAGAAACTGGTTGTGTAGTTTTTCCAATGAAGTCAGTTCTGCTTAGAGATGACTGGATACAAGTCCTCTTCCCACACTTACATATTACAGCAGTTTTATAACATAAAACGGACTGTGAAAAACTGACTGCATAGTCACAACACAGCTGATAACTAGATGCTAAATGACTAGATAGATGCATGGGTGGTTGCAGTATAATTTTATTTAAACAGCTATCTGCTCATAAACTGCCTTGATTCCTGATTCAAGGAAAAATGAATATAAATAACAAGAACTGAAATGAAGAAAAAGGAGGAGGAGGGGGAGGAGGAGGAGGAACTACTAGTAGTGGTCGTTATATAAACTACTTTGGAAAGAAACAGAAACAAGTACCACTATGGAGAGACAAACAGCAAAATTTATATTGCTGTTGTCATTGTTGCTGTTGTATATGCCTTCAAGTGGACTCTGAGTTATGGCACTCCTGTTTTCTTAGCAAGAGTTTATTTAGAGGATGTTTGCTACTGCCTTTCTTAGACTCAGAGAGTGGTTGACTTGCCCTAGAGTTTCCATGTTGAGTGGGGATAACAAACCCTGGACTCCTGAAATCTTAGTCCAACACTCAAAACGCTACATCGTGCTGGCTCTCAAAATGTCCATACCTTGCAAATAAATTGGTTTCATATCAGTAGCAGAAGAAAGTACAGTTCCTTTGTAGGTTGTTGTGGGTTTTCCAGGCTTTGAGGCTGCGTTCTATTAGTATTTTCTCCTGATGTTTCGCCTGCATCTGTGGCTGGCATCTTCAGAGGATCTGTTCTTTTGCTTTTCAACACCGTACTAAAAGAGTGTGAAAACATGCTCAGTAGCATGTTTTAATGCAACCTCTGAGAAACTCTGACTGCTTGGGAAGCTATTTTTATGCTACTGTCGAGTTCCAAGAGGATTCTAGTCAGATACAGGAAATTCAGTGCATTCATTATAAACACTGTTCTTTTCCAATACAGCTTCTAAAATGCAAGACAAGCCCCTCTAAATTAGTATGAAAGACTATACAAGTCTCTTCGTAGTTCAGGTAGAAACAAAGTGAAACATGTTAAGAATTTTCTATAGATGTTTTCCATATAGCAGTTCTTCAGTTCTTGGCATGGAAATCAGTCATAGGCTTTACATGATAAAAGAGATCTGTGGAACTAATCCTAGAAACCTCTTTCTGTGTATTAACACCTCCAGGCGACAGTGGAGACAAAATGCTTCATTTGCATCCTTAAACATTAGAAAATGAGAATGAACCTTTTCAACTGCAAATGTTATTGCATCTACATTTCCAGAAGAGGGTGGGGGAGGTTAAACAGTCTACTTAGGTTTACGTTAACTTCTCTCTTCTTCGTACCACTGATCAATACAAAAAGAGGAGATTGAAGAGGCAGATGTTAGTGGCTGAACAACTGCTCACTAGCTCAGTAGAGTACAATACTATATTCAGTACAGCACAGTTATAAAACCTTCTTGAGGGGTCCAGGCTTCAATCTCTCACTCTCTCATTCACCACTTGTGTCTTTATGTAACGTGGGATCACATATGCTTTTTCACATTGGTCAGGACGCAGAGCACCTAGTGTAGCCACACCACTTTGAACACTTTGGACTCATTCATGAAGTTCACAGACAGGTGAATGGATCCCCAACAAAATCAACCAAGCTGGGAGAGGAGAAGAAAAACAAGCTCTAAGAAAATACCTTGCAAAGACAAGACCTTAGGACTAATGTCATTATATTGTGTAAAGCCATTGTTTTGACTTGACAACTGTTATCCATGTTGGCAGGCAACATCTCTACAAGTCTCAGACAGAAAGAAGGGACTATCTCCCTAAGAAATTTAAGATCCTTTAATTGGGAGAGGCCATTTGGAATGTACAACATGCAAAAAATATGTTGCACCCTTTTAATTGTTTCAAGATGTAAACTACTTCAATTCACTTTACTGTATATATCAGATGAAATGCCTACAGTAATCTAAGTCCTTTGGAACTCAATTCATAAACACTATCCTTGTTGTGAACAAACTGTATGGTTACCATTTCCATGGCACTATTTGCCAAGCTGAATATTACAAAAAATAAAATAAAAAACACTTTTAAGTACAGGAAGGAATTCCCCAGGAGAAAAGATGGCATAAAACCATCTAGCTTCAATTTTAAGGTGATAATGGAGCAGGCTCTTTTACCTGATTAGGTTGCACCAATGTCAGGAGTCTCCTAATTCAAATTTCAACCATGACCATACTAGATACATGGACCATTGCTCTGGCTCCAGTTTCTTCCTGCTGAGTTAATCTTTCATGCCACTGGAAATCCCTTCTAACTCCTTTCCAGAATGACTAAAGTTGCTCTGATAAACGCTAATACAGAGAAAGAACAGGTTGCCTACCAGTAACTGTGGTTTTTAAGTGTTCATTTGTGAACTCATACATATGGGAGATCTTTCTCCACTTACATTAACATTTTTGGAAGCTTCTAAAGCTGTGGCTTGGTGGTAACCCCATCCCTTTGCCCACACACACACATATAAGCTGTGTTTTCCTGTTGAAAACAAGTTCCAAGTCTTCCATCAAGAAACCTGGAGAAAGGGATAGCATAAAGAAAGGAGAAGGGCAGGTTGTGTGAGTTCATGAATTACCACCTGAAGAACTACAGTTACAGTTAGGCAATCTATCTTCCTTCTTCATGGCCTCTGTAACTCACACATATGGGAAAACAGCAAGTTAAACTCATTAAGGAAAGTGATTCAACGCAGGACTGAATAGAGATCTGCCCCACCAAATGCTGCACTGGCTCAAGACAAAGCATCTGTACTGAGACAGGAACATAAACGGTTGTGACCATGTAGCCAAATGGCAGAGTTCTGGGAGAGGAATCTCTCTGAGATACTCCAGTGAGGTGGACACTGTCTGAGTCAAAAGAGGTTTTTCAGCAAGAGAGTTGGCAAGGTAGATAGTCTTTTCTTGTCATTCTCAATCTTTGTGATGACTCTTATGAGAATAAAATCATTATAACTCAAGAGTCTGACATGTCAATTGTGTCAGTTTTAACATAATAATTCTCTTGTCTTGTGTTGTCTTGTGTCTCTATAATAGCATGAAGAAGGAGAACATCAGTATCAAGATCAGGAATCTTCATGGGACTGAGACCTACTCCAGTATCAAGATGAAGTGGGAGGTCAAGGTTACCTGTCAGATTCATTTCATTCCAGCACCTCAGGAACAGATGTTCTCAGTGTCAAACCCAGGGCCTTGTGGTGATTAAGAGCTGGGCTTTGGGAGAGGGAAGATTTGTCAGGAATCTCCTCTTCTGAGCAGGAACCGATGACTGAAACTTTGTGAGTCTGCACATCCAAATTTCTATCAATTCTCTTCATGACTTAGCTCAGAAAATGCTAAGGAGATACTGTCAAAGTTGAGTGGGGGTCCTGAGTGGAAGAACCCAATGTAACCGAATCTTGGGATGGGTTTCAAAAGCTGTTCTTTATCTTTTTTTCTTCTTAGGGTCTGCTGAATTTGAAGAGGACAGACATTTCTCTTTTTGCAGTTATTTCTCTAGAGACTTGCCTGGCACAAGTAGAAGTCTCTAGATCTGTGAACTCTGGAAGAGTGCTTAGGAGCCTCCCTCAGTGTCAGAATCAACACTGGTTTGTCCTCCAGGGAAACCTGAAGGGGGGTCAAATGGGTCTGGCTCACTGAGAGCTCTCAGTGTTGCTCCATGGCCAAAGTCAAGCATCAGCAGATCACTGCTGAAGCTGGATGAAGCAGCTTATTCTGGGCTGCAAGGGCTACAGTCCAGAAGCCATGTGACACTGAAGAGCCTTAAGATGGGAAGCTCAGTTATTCTTCACTTGCTGCATAAAGGTCTGGCAAAACAAGCACAAGTCAACCACAAGGTCTAACTAGGCAGAGATGACAATATGTGTGACTATCCAAAAACAGAATCTTTGCCCCTCAGCCTAGACATTTCTTAAAGAAAGTCATCAGGGTTACAAACTCCCAGAGAACAAAGAAGATAAACCGATGAACCGAAAAATGCCAAATGCTGAGATTTCCTAATGATCCTACCATCATACCGGATGAAAAGGAAATGGGTTTTGGCAGGAACACATGGCTTATATGTGGGTGAGTGAAGGGGTGAGATTACCAACAAAACATAGCTCTAGAGGCTTCCAAAGATCTCTGCACAAGTACAGAATGACTCCCTTCCATATGTATGAGTCACAGATACCATAAAGAAGAAACCAACATGTGAAGAAGTGCTTTTCAATTGGTAGCACTCCTACATCCTGCTATCTGCAGTCAATAACAGTTTTACCACCTGACAGAAATTCTTGTCCAGCTTTTCTACAACAAAGGGACAGATTTGTTATGACACTACAACCATTAACTGATATTATATGATGATAAGGTTTAATCCAATTAATGTACCCAAAGGAACTACTTTGAACAGTGGAACGAGCAAAGTAAGTTAACTGCAGCCTCAAAGTTTGCTCTTGAGTGTTGTGTGAAAGGGTGAAGGGGAAACTATCTGCAAAAGCAGACATTGGCTCACATAACACTGTATATCTCCCACAGATTAAACCATACTGCACCAGATGATTAAGCATATATACTTCTGAATGACCGTTTCCAAATCACTTATTTCATCCAGTGTGATTCCAGAGAAGATCATTTAAAAGAGGGCAGAAGCAGATAGTCACGATACTCCAAAAAAAAAAAAAAAAAAAAGCTAGAGAGCATAATCCTTAAAATTCATTATGGTCCAAAACTATAACACTTTAGCATTAATGAGACAGACAACACTGATAATACCAATACATTAACACAAGGCAGAACAGTTTGCCACATCAACAATGTAAGAAGCACAATTTAGATGGTTTACTCTCATGCCCTACCAGGAAGGTTTCAGTCTGTATAGTTTCAAGCCAGAAAATTAAGCTCAAAGAACAATTAACAAGACAAAAATATTTTGGTGTTCTTGAAAACAGTACCCCCACACACTGCACAATGTACCATATATACTTGTACATAAGTTAACTTCACATATAAGTCAAGGGGAGGTTTGGGGGCCCAAATTATGGACTTTGATATGACCCATTGATAAGTTGAGGGTTATTCCTTGGTGTGAGGGAAGTGCTGGCGCCATCTCAGAGGGCCTGTCGCCTGCCATTTTCCAGCTCAGGCATTCAAAAAGGCCTTTGGCCACCATACTCAGAGAAGGAAATGATTCTTTTTTTGATAAAATTTAAGGTACCGTATTAATTCTCTCAGTGCTCCTTTGAGAGCAAGTGCCATCCCTGCCCGCCCCGCCCCGCCCCCAGTACTCAAAAGACAGAGAGAGTTGGTGCTTCATTTAGGTTCTCCCAGGATGGACTAAGCTCTCAGCTTTTGCCACTCTACTTGGTTAAGGGGATGGCTCCTTTTTTGATAAGAGTTAAGATACAATACTTACAGTGGCCCACGGATAAGTCAACCCAGGTTTTTGGGGTCAACTTTTTGACTAAAATTTCTAGACTCACATAAATATATTTAGAAGGTTCAATTTTTTAAAGTTTCATAATTTTAAACAGCTTTCTTTAAATATCTAACATAAGAAATTACTATCCCCTATAAACACTAATTATGTTTTGTTGTCTTTTACAAAACTAAAACTAAAAATGTTCTACATGTTCTTACAGGAAAAATTTATGAAGGGATAGACAAGGGACTCCTAGGCTAGTTGTACCACTGACATGACTGACAAAAATATGTTGGTATCAGTCTTCTTTCAGCTGACAAACATTTCTCATATTTTACAGATTTCATCATGAAGAATAAAAAAGTTTGTCACATTAGTAGACAACTACAATTAAATTTCTTTTTGAAAAAGAGAAAGCACTTTCAGAAGCTGCTGGCAACTCATTAGAAATAAATGGAGCAAACACACTACAGGAAACCAAATACAAATCTTTTTTCAAGGGAATCTTGAGCTTTTGCAGTAGAACTGTTTGAGCCTCCATCCTGCTAATTGTGAAGACTACTTAAGATATTCTGTGTCAGCAATCAGGGCCAAGAGTGGAGGCATAACTATAGTAGTCCCACATTCAAAATTCTTGAAAACCCATTTAAGAATGTCAGTAGGAGGTAAATTAAAGCCATATGCATTAAGAAGCTAATAATTTGAAAAATGTACAGGAGCAATGAACCCTGAAGTTTATCAAGCATTGAAATAACTATTAAGAACAATTTTGTGTAGCTCTAAGTAGGAAAATAAAGCCAAAATGATGCCAGTCTAAAGATGACTGACCATAAATGAAACAATCCAAATTTCAATATTAGTACTTGAAATGTGGTATTCAAACCTCAGTAAAACCTATAACTTATTCACTGCAAGAAATGTTTGTTCTATTTCATCCAAGGAGTTATCATCAAGTACAGTATGGCTCTTGTATCCATGTGACTGGTATATACCATTTCACTTATCCACACTGAAATGCAGTCTGAAAATATTAATTTGAAGTAACGGATATTAAATGGAAATTGAACGAATACAGGGAAATACATAAGCTGAATGGAAATTTCTGTACAGTAAAATGGAAAGGAAAATTCCAGAAATGGCACAACGTTCACTTGCGTTCTCATGTTGTCTTGCATTGTCCAAGCTGTCTCGTGTTTTCTTGCTGTATACACATGCTGTATACTACCCAGTCACTTAGTAGGCCTCTCAGTTATGTGATCTGATTGTACAATGTTCTTGTGTAACATTCATGTGCTTGTACAGTAAACTGCCTGTGCTTATAAAGTGCTTCTACCTGTAAAGCATTTGTGTTATTAGTAACAGTCCCAAAGTGCAAGACTGGTGATGCTAGAAATCCTGATATGCTTAAGAGAATTTGTTAAGTGAAAAGGTGAAAGTTCTTGACAAGGAAAGAAAACAAATCATGTACTGACATTGCTAAGATCTATGGTAAGAATTAATCCTCCATCTGTGAAATTGTGAAGAATGAATCATCAGAACGTCAATACTAGCCTAACACTACAGCATGGAGATGCTAACGTTTGGCTACAACTGACATATGAAAATATTTTGTTTCCAGCTCTTTTTTGGCATGTTGCTATTAATTTTTATGTTTTTATTAGTTGTGCACTGGCTTTAGAATGTAAATAATGGCTACAAAGCCTTCTTTCTCTTAGATTCAAAGTGCTGTCCAGTTTCTGGATCACTTCTCCAAGTTTCATACTTGTCTCAATACCTACATTGTTAATCTCATTGAGAAAAAAATAGCAATCACTATTATTCGTGTTTTTCATTATCCATGGTACATCTGGGAACATACATCCACCCACCATTACAAATACAGTGGGTATATTATAAAGTATTTCTCTATCACCTCCCAGTTCCTATGGATTCCTAAGGCAATGAACAAATAAAAACCAATTAAAACAGGACAAAGGTAAACACATTTTTAAATATTCTGTAAAAACTCTCAAAAGTAATCTAAAAATAATCCAATAATACAGTTTTAAGGCAGTGAAAACAGCAGAACAGCATGGTTTTGGCTGCCTACTGGAGGCTTAAAAGGGCTGGGCCAACCTAGCTTCCATGTGCAGGGAATTTCACAGCTAAGCTACTGCTACAGAAAAAGCCCAGAATTATAGCGGGCCTTCAGTTTCTGCTGGACTGTTGCAGGACCTCTGTGGAAACCAAAATCCATAGATGCTCATGTCCCATTATATACAATGGCATAGTAAAATGGCATCCCTTATTTATATTTGAAATAACTCAACAACTCAAACAAGAGCTGAAAAGAGCCTGAGGCTCTGTGAAATGTTAGGAGGCTACAGCAGGACATGCCTACACATCAGCATAGAGCTTGGTAGAAGGCAAAATCAAGGTTCGTTGAATCCATGGATGCAGAACCCATGGATACGGAGGGCCAGCTATATAAGGTCTGGGCATACTGGTATGAAATCTCATGTATGATGTAAAATATTTCCTTATATTTTCTCCAAAGAGGCTGGGAATTTGAAAGCACATCTTATGTATGCACTGTGTTGGGACATGGGAGAGGGCCATCTCAGCCATGGCACCGCAACTATAGCATCCCTTCGTCCGGCAGACCCCTGCTGGCACCAACAGTCATATCAATTAGCACCAAGTTAAAACTTGGTTATTCACCAAAACTTGAAGACACACAACAACAACAACAACATAAGATGAAGAACTCTGTACTGAAGCCAGGGACATTGTCAGGGAGGAATGCAAAGAGACATTATGCACAGCTAAAAAGAAAGAGAAGCCTCAGTGGACAACAGATGAAACTCTTCAGGCAGTTAAGGACAGAAAAGAAGCAAAAGTAAACAGTAACAGAAATACGGTCAGAACCCTGAATGCAACTGTTCAGCAACCTGTGAGCAGGGAGAAAGATAACTACTATAATAATCAATGCAAAGAAATAGAAATTGACTACTAGATATGTCCGCAGCAAAAGGAAAAACAAGGAAATGATAAGGTCGCTGCATGGAAAAGATGGCTTATTACTAACAGGGGGCAGAGAGAAAGCAGAACTACTCAACACCTTCTTTGCCTCAGTTTTCCAAAAGGATAGAAGTACTCAACCTGGGGAGTGGTGAGCAAGTGAGGAAGGGGGGCGGAATGCGGCACAGAATAGGTAGAGAAGTAGTACAGGAATACCGGGCTAAACTAGATGAATTCAAGTCTCCAGGGCCAGAGGAATTACATCCAAGGATATTAAAAGAACTGCAAGAAGTCGTTTCAGAACTACTCACAATAGTCTTTGAGAAACTAGTAGAACAGGAGACATGCCAGCAGACTGGAGGAGGGCAAATGTCATCCCCATCTTCAAGAAGGGAAAAAAGAGGACCCAAATAATTACCCCCAATCAGCCTGACATCAATACCAGGAAAGATCCTAGAGCCGACATGAACCAGTCAGTTTGAAATTACTTAGAAAGCAATGCCGTAATCACTAAAAGTCAACATGGATTTCTCAGAAATAAGTCATGCCAGACTAATCTTATCTCTTTTTATGATAGAGTTACAAGTTTGATAGATGAAGGGAATGATGTCGACGTAGCATATCTTGATTTCAGTAAGGCCTTTGATGAAGTTCCCCATGACATCCTTGCAAAAAAACTCGTAAAATGCGGGCTAGACAGGGCTACTGTTAGGTGGATTTGTAATTGGTTAACCGACCGAACACAAAGGGTGCTCACCAATAACTGCTTTTCATCCTGAAGAGAAGTGACTAGTGGGGTGCCACAGGGTTCTGTCCTAGACTTAGTGCTATTCAACATCTTCATCAATGTGTTACTGAGGTCCAGGCCTACCTGGAGATAGCACTAAATATCACTTTGACATCAAACCATTCGGCTTTCCTCTGCCACCTTGCTCCACGTGTTTGTGAGGCCTCCGGACAAGCACGTAAACAGGCATGGCCGATAATAGCTGGACATTCCATTCTCCATCCAGGCAGGTCAGATACAGCCAGTTCGTCGCTTCAGGGACCTCTCCGGCAAACACCTCATTGCGTATGCGCGATACTAACAAAGGCTCCCTGCCCCGAGCGGGCAACCTGACAAAGCTGTACTAAGCGCTCCGTATTTGCATACTGGCTACACTATTGTTAATTCAGTTCTAAGTCAATCATGCTAAATTGTGACCCTTCCAAAGCTTTGTCCCGCTCCTAAATCACATTGTTCTCACCGAGTAAGGTATGGACTGCAGTCACAATTCACCCTATAAAAAACCCCGATTCCAAGACCCTCCTCGGATTGTTCCTGAGTTCCAGACCGTCTTGCTGCCGCTTTGCCTGGTGAGCCTTCCCCTCAGTTCCAGTAACTGAGACTGCTCAACCCCGGACCGCTCAGACTGCTCTATTGCGCCAAGTTTCTTCATCGCACCCCAACTTCACTCTCAAGGTCCAGGACTACGAGACAGGTGTCGAATTACCCATTTCCCTCTGAAAATCCCTAAGTCAGTCTCTGATTCTGTAGTTATCTGTGTGCCTGTGGTGTCTTTAATATTTGTCTGTATTCAATAAAACATCATTGTTATTATTTTAACCCGTCTGACTGCTTGACTGACCTGACCCCGTAGACGCTGGGTTGCAAGATCCTGCTAAGTTACCCTGCCTCTCGCTAGCTTTAGTGAGTGCTCCAGCTAATTTTCCCCAAAGTTGTGTTGTTGTTTGGTTATTTAGGTGTCCCTCCCAGGACCCCAAGAGATCAGGGTAACAAATGACTTGGATGAAGGAGAGGAGGGCATGCTGATCAAATTTGCAGATGACACCAAATTGGGAGGGGTTGCTAATACACCAAAGGACAGGATCAAAATTCAAAATGACCTTGACAGATTGGATTGCTGGGCCAAAGCTAACAAAACGAATTTCAACAGAGAAAAATGTAAGGTCCTGCACTTATGCAGAAAAAATGGAATGCACAAATATAGAATGGGGGACACGTGGCTGGATAACAGCATGTGTGAAAGAGATCTAGGAGTCCTGGTAGAGCACAAGCTGAACATGAGTCAGCAGTGTGATGCAGCAGCCAAGAAAGCCAATGCCATTCTTGGTTGCATCAATAGGAGTATGGTGTCTAGATCGAGGGAGGTAATGGTGCCACTCTCTTCTGCATTGGTTAGACCTCATTTGGAATACTGTGTCAAGTTCTGGGTACCTCAATTCAAGAAGGATATCAACAAGCTGGAGCATTTCCAGAGGAGCGTGACCAAAATGGTAAAGGGTCTGGAAGCCATGCCCTATGAGGAACAGCTTAGGGAGCTGGGTATGTTTAGTCTGCAGAAGAGAAGGTTAAGAGAGGACATGATAGCCATGCTTAAATATTTGAAGGGATGTCATGTCAAGGAGGGAGCAGGCTTGTTTTGCGCTGCTCCAGAGACTAGGACAAGGAGCAATGGTTTCAAGCTGCAGGAAAAGAGATTCCACCTGAACCTCAGGAAGAACTTCCTGGTGGTCAGAGCTGTCCAGCAGTGGAGTATGCTGCCTCAGAATGTGGAGGAGTCTCCTTCTTTAGAGGTTTTTAAGCAGAGGCTGGATGGCCATCTGTTAGGAATGCTTTGATGGGTGTTTCTACATAGCAGGGGGTTGGATTCGATGGTCCCTGTGGTCTCTTCCAACTCTATGATTCTACAAAAAAGAAAGAACAAGAGACCTCTTCTTCAAGATCTGAGACATCAAGAGGGAATTTAAACCATGAATGGGGATGCTCTAAGACCAGCACACATTACATGACCAAGTACAAATAAAAAGGTAACAGAAACAAGAGACTGAAAAACTATACAAAAGAGCAGAAAGAATGGCAGACTCATTCAAGTAAGAACCTTTTGAAGATGAACCTATAATTTTAGAAAGTGAAGTAGAAGCTGCACTCAGGGCAGTTAGAGAAATAAATTGTTAGGAACAGATGGAATATCTATAGAGCTGCTTCAAGCTACAGAGGCAGAATTTATAGTTCTAACTAAAATCTGTCAACAAAGACGGAAAATGAAAGAATGGCCCACGATTTGGCAGCCACTCAATATATGTTCCAATTCCCAAGAGAGGGTACACCAGGGATTGCAGTAAACAAAGGACTATTGCAATAATTTCCCATGCAGGTCAAGTGATGCTCAAAATTCTACCACAAAGACTTTTACCATAAATGGAACAGGAAATGCCAGCTGTCCAAGCTGGATTCAGTAAAGGAAGGGGCACTAGGGATAATATTGTAAGCAGATGGTGGATAATGCAACACACCAGAGAATTTCAGGAGAAAAAAAACACTCTGTTTTATAGATTATAGCAAAGCCTTTGACTGCATAGATCATGGAAAACTATGGCTCACTCTTAATGAAATGGGTGCACCAGCACCTTTGATAGTCTTGATGCATAGACTGCATTCAGGACAAGAGGTTACTGCCAGGGCAGAATACAGAGAAACAAATGGCAAGGGGGACAGGCAAGGCTGAATTTTATCACCTTATCTGTTTAACTTGAATGCTGAATGTATCATACGTAAAGCAAGGTTAGTCTTGGAGGAAAGAAGTTTGAAAACTGGAGGAAAGAACATCAACAGTTTAAGACATGCATGTAATACTATACTACTAGCAGAAAACAGCAACAACTTGGAATGATTGCTGAAGAAAATCAAGGAAGAAAGTGCAAAGAAAGCTGGTTTACAGCTGAACATGAAGAAAACAAAAATAATAACCACAGATGACTTACATAACTTTAAAGGAGATGATGAAGGCACTGAAATAATTAAAGATTACCTTGGCTCAGTCATTATCCAGAATGGAAACTGCAGTAGAGAAATCAGAAGATCAGGACTTGGAAGAGCAGCTATGAAGGAACTAGACAAGATTCTGAAGTGAACAGATACATCACTGAATACTAAAGTTAGGCTTGTCGGTGCCAGTGTATTTCCAGTTTCTATGTCTGGTTGTGAAAGCTGGACAGTGAAGGAAGTTGATAGAAAGAAAATCAATGCATTTTTAACATGGTTGCTGCAGAAGAGCTCTAGGTTATCATGGATCGCTAAAAAGACAAATAAATGAGTCCTTCAGCAAATCAGGTCAGAACTCTCCTTAGAAGTCAGGACGATTACAAGTCAGGATGACTAAACTGAGACTGTATTTTGTGCATTATCATGACAAGCATAATTCACTATAAAAGACTCTAATGCCTGGTAAGGTAGAAGACAACAGGAAAAGAAGAAGACTGCATTACAGGTGGATGGACTCAATTAAGGAGGGCACAGCCCTGAGTCTGCAAGACATGGGCAGGGCAGTTGATGGTGACTTGGAGGTCTCTCATCACAGGGTCACCCTTAAGTTGAAGTCAACTTGATGGCAGTTGAGAACAACAAGTTTCTTGTTTAAACCTAAATCTCATTCTCCTGTTTTAATATTTTTCATGAGGTTATATTCACACACTGCATTATTTCTGCAACAGACTGTTAATGTCTTCTGCTTCCTACATTCAAGATCCTGGAGGGGAAATGGTTTCTGCAAGAAGGGAGAATTAACTTGCTTCTCTTAACATTTGAAAATGAGGAGAAAGATATGCCCACATTGGAAGGAAGAAAGAATACTAAGTATGAATGAAGAAATAATCAAGCCCTGCAATGTTTATTATTAATTTTGTTCTGATTTACCAACAAATACGACATGGGGAATGTTCTCTGCTGCTCACACTGATGGCAGATTTAATGCTAGACGAAACTGTGCAAAATGTTTTCCACAGATGACAATGTCCCCATAGAGCGAGCATCCTTACCATACCACGGTGCCACCACATTCCCTCCATTGATGCCATGTGTCTTCTCTGTGAGGTTCATGCCTTCAAAATTAAGAATGCTATAACAAGCTGGTACCAATCAGGCAGCCTGGAAGAAATGAGTTTCAGAGCAAGAATTCACAGAATCTCAAAGCTTTACAATTTGATCCCAGGGAGCAGCAAAGCCTATCAAGTCCTTTGTTTCCTCACTCCCCATAACAATCAGACTTTGTTTAATAGGTAAGGAGGGAAGAAAAGGGGGAAGGGAGACCAAGGAGTCTGCTGCACAGTGCATTGTTCTCTTGTTTTGTCTCTAATATGCTGGAGTTTCACATTATGAGAAGGCCTGGCAGGAGAGAAGAATTTAAGGAGGATGGCTATAAAGGTAGCAACAAAAGGAGATTTGAAATAGGATAAGGTAACCCTGATATTTTTACAGGTCTTATCTTCTTTTTTTTCCACACTGCTCCCTGCGCTGCTAATCAGTGATCTACTGGAAACTTCAGATCCTACAGAAAAGCCTGGTAGGGTATTTGGCTTTCCATTCTTCTACTCTGTTTATTCCCAATACAAGTATGTTCAACAGCCTTAGAAAGAGCCCTTGAACAACAGCAGTCACTTAGCAATGAAATGTAAATTACTGACATGGGCTAAAACGTGGACTTGCCACTGCTAATGAGCACTTTTTTAAAAAAGGAAAATGCACAGTAGATTACTATAACCTTTTCACTTAACCCTCTGTGTACTGAAAGCCACAATTCAGCCCCATACCAAAAGGTTTATAATAGAAGTGCTACATAGCAGCTTTTTAACTATCAACTCAAGGTTAACTAAAAAGCATAAGAGAACTTTTTGAGCATTGACTGGAGGTTCAGATCCAATGACCCTACTCATGTAAGCCACATAATTAAGTGCTAGGGGACTAAAAAGAAAGCTTCTATTCAAGATCAGTTATGTTGGGTCCTATTAACTATCCATCTGACCAAGCATGTATCTCCCAATATTGGCCAGGCAAAAGCTTTAGCGGGGTTTAAAAGCATGGCATGGAAATACACCATCTTCTACTCCATGATTCACAGCCACATGATCTTATGATGTTACGTTGATCTTTGATCTTACGATGTTACATTGTCCTTGGGTGTGTATTATCCTTCTGTAACATTCAATGCCGGCGTATTTCTAATTCTTAAAAATGACAAGAACATTAGAAGACATTCCACTTTGTTCTTCAAATGGAACTGAACAGCACATTGGCACATAGGTGGACTACAATGAACTTCTGAATAGGGCTTTTACTTCTATGTTTTCAGATGTAAAATCTTCTTAGTAAAGGTCTATTCAAAGTAGAGACATTTCTGGGGAGGAGGTCAGTAATGTTTATTTTCTCCATCCCACAGCAGTTCAGTATTTGGATCCAATCTGTATAAAAATATTGCTGAAAATTAATATGCTTACTCACAAAGTTTCTCCACTTTGTGTTTTTCCATGAAATTCTTTCATTCACCAAAGACACAGTAGGATTACATAAGAAGTGACCCTTGGTTTGTTAACAGAGCTTTCTTCATAGCTTTATAGAGTAATTTCAAAAATTTAGAATATTTATCCCACTCCCTCCTCATTTAATCTACAGCCTCCTCCTGAGTCACATGCATTAAACAAAGTTGTCTAGCTGAAAGAGCCATAAAATCCACACCAGATTCAGGATCAGGATGCAGATAAACAGAGAGTCCAAATACACTGAAATATTAAAACATTTTAAATGTATTACTACTGATGATAAAGCAATATTTATGACCCTAAAGGCTTAAAGAAGAAGCAGAGGGTATCTTTTTTCTCCTAAGGTGTACCCTTTCAGGGGCCTCATGCTGAAGAGTCAATGGAGACCTAGGCTGGAAACAAGAGGGAATGTCTCCATCCTCTGTGAGCTCCTATCCTGCTCTTCCACACAAAATTAGGCTGCTGTGAGAGGGAGAGATCATTCTTGCCAGAGGTTTTAATTGATCACTTGTAGAGGGCTTCTGAAATTATGCTGAGGGCCACCTGCAGACCTAGGCCCATAGGCTGCCTAACTGGCTTCAAGAATAAGAAGTGAGTTTGGAATGAACTTGTCACAAAGTATCCACAGATTAGATATCCACAGATTAGATATCCACAGATTCAACCATTCACGGCTTGAAGATATTTAAACAAAAAACAACAACAACAAGCAAACAGAAATGATTTTGCCATTTTATAAATGGGATGCCATTTTACTATGCCACTGCATATAATGAGACTTGAGCATCCATGGATTTTAATATCCATGTGGGGTTCGGGAACCAAACCCTAGCTGATACTGAAGGTGCACTGTACCTATTTTCTTATAATTAATTCTCTTCCCAAATAACAAAAACATAACTACATGGTATCTTACAATGGTACTTTAACAAAGTGTAAGTCCATTCCCTTCACAGTAACTGCAACTTCTTAAATGAAAACCTTGGAACTATAACTGTTAACTAAATACTTTTTAAATCCACTTTTCAACATCTGATTAAGTTTTGTTTTCACTAGAAGTTGCTTCAAGAACATAGAAAAGCCACTTAAATCAGACTAAAGGTTTATCTAGACCAACATTCTGATCCTACAGAATCTGATTAGGTGTCCCATGAGATGCATACAAGCAGAATATATGGAGTGGCACCTGTCTGCTCATGTTCACCAGCAACTAGTATTCAAAGGGATACTGAGCAGAAGACAATAGATATTGATAGCCATTTCCTCCATAAACATAGTTTTGTGTTGTAACTATTTGCTCTAAATTAGGTTTCAGTTAAAGAGGTTTCACACAAAACATGTAATCAAACATGCATCTCTGTGCACATGACCTTCTGACACATTAGGCTCACCCATAAATTACCTGTGCATATGAAATTATTTTAGGGTGTGGTAACTCTAATACTTACAACCATAAAATAAGTGTATGAGACTGTGATTTTCTCCATTTACAAAGAAATGGAAAAATGATTAAAATATAGTGTTATTTATCATAATATTCACCTTATTACATATAAATAAATATCCAACAATAAAACTAATCCTGTCTGCATTACTATAAATTTGGCCAACGATATTGTAGTCGAACCCCTTGAAAACCCACCAGATTGCTAGGAAGTAAGCCCAGAGTAGAATAATGACTGCAAAAATGCCAAGTTTGGCAGCCACACAGCAACATAATAGCTTTACAACAACATGAACAAATGCTTTTATTTCATTGTTTTATATTTTGGGAATATGTCAGTTAATGCCATCTAGCTAGGGAAATCATTTGCTTTGAGAGTAAAATACACCTTTTATTAAAGATCAAACCCCCCAACTTCACACTTCCTTTTCTTCAACAGAAAGGAGATTTACTTTTTAAATATAACTAGTCATACTACACAATATACTAAAATGACAAGCAATTGCTAAGAAGCCAATTAGATCTATTAGCTACTTCTACCAGCTTAAGAAATCTCAACACCATGTAAACAGAACTTAGTCCCTCATAAATCAGATTGTTGTTTGGTTAAGTTCTCCAACATAAATAAAGGTTTATTCTATTATTAGTATGCAATGTTTTCTTATTTGAATAGAAGGCAGCATTAACTATGAGCTGTCAATGCAGTCAGGCACGTACATACTGCATCTAGAAACATGAACAAGGGGCATACAACTCAGATGGCATAAATGAAGCAAAACAACTGTAATCTGAGAAATTGTTACTCTGTGTATGATTACTATATTTGAATTTTCAACAGAAAACACAAGAAAGCATTATCTTTAATGCAGGAAAACCTGGCATAAGAATCTCAACCTAGTGCTGCTTTTTCACACTATAAACAGAATTTGAGGTATCATTTACTAGCATGCCACACATAATGGACTAATACCCTCTTTACTATCTTTCCACAAGCAGGTTAAGATCTTTTTTCCCTCTCTACGACTGCTGAAGAGGACTGGGCCTTCTGCCTATCTTTCCTTTATTTGATGCTTTAATAGTTTATTTTAATCTGTTTTTAATTTTATGGATATTTTGATGATATCCTTAACTTTTGCATTTGATATATTTTTCATTATATTTCTTTTAACTGTTACAACCACTTTGAGCCCCAAACAGGGAAACTGGCAGAATGTGTATATGTAGATAAATAAACAAACAAACCGTACTGTGATTGATATGCCAATATTCAATTTCTTCATTTTTCTGTAGCATCTTTACTGCTCCTTTCAACTGCCATGTTTCACTTACAGCCTTTTCATATTACAAAACATGGACCCACTAGTTCTTATGCCATGCTGTTACCAATTTTGGTCATAGACTGAGATATGATCTTATAATATCATATAGCATGATCATTTGCTAGAGGAGTATATGGCTAGCCATGGCCTCAAAATCAATGGGAACCGTGCTAGAGAACTCTTCATTCAAAAGAAGTAGCAAGAGTACCTTCAAGACTATTAGAGATCTATTAGCCATTGCAAACTTTTTTTTAGTATTTTAAATTTACATTCAAAAAGATTCTTGGTTACATTCCATATTGTTCCAGGACAACAAAAGCAGGAAAATAAAAACACAAAAAGAGGAAAAGCAACCACATCAGTCATACGTTTCTACACAAGATGACCAAATGCACAAATATCAGTCCATTTCTAAATTTTGTCTATATATCATTCTTTCAAATGTTGCAAGTGTTGACCAATCTTCTATCCACTGAATCATAGGTGGAGGAAAATTATCATTCTAGTAACACAGTATCAACCTTCTAGCATTCAAAGGGGTGTGAAAGGTCCACCTCTGATGGCCATTTGTTAATTTCCAAGAAACAGGTAAATAAGAAATTTCCAAGAAATGGATCAATAATTCAAAAGCACATCACTCAATATCAAAGAACTTTCTAATACTAAATTTACTTGTGTGACTACTTCCTCCCAAAATGTAGCTACTATGGGGCAACTCCAAAACATTTGTGTTAAGGAAGCATTAGCAGAGTAACATCTCCAGCCATTTGCTGATTTAGAAAGCCCTTCCTTGAATAAGCGTTGTGGTGATCAATATACCCAAAAGAACAATTTCTGCTGCATAAGATGTAGTTGGAGATCTATAGCCATACAAGTTAGAGTTGGTAAAACTGACGGCCATTGATTACTCAAAACTGTGTATTCCAATTCTTTTTTCTATTCTTGCAGTAAATTTTGTGTGTCATATTTATTTATAGATAACAGAAATTTATATATATAAATTGTTGGATTGGATACTTGGTTGGCCTCAATTAATGTCTCTAATATTAAGGGAATCTCCGATGCATTCAAAGCTGAAGGGCCAAATCTGGATTGTAACAAATGTTTCAGTCGTAAAAGTTTCCATTTAGTTGATAGAGGGAGTTTAAACTGCTCTTTGAAAACTGAAAAAGGCTAAAACTCATCATCAACACCAAGTTTCTGATTTAAGGTAAGAACCTCATTATCAGCCCACACTGTTCATAAAAATGGTTCCTTACCACTTTTCAAATCTGAGTTTCCCCATAAAGTTAATGTGGCATGAGTGTGTGGGTCAAACTGCTATTGACAAGACAATATTTACCACACAGTTCTAACTGTCCAAAGTGAGAAGCAAGTACTGTCCATTTAAACAGAGGTGTCAGAAATGACAATGGTGGAACACTTACTTTAAGAGGGTATGTTCAAAAAGCGGACCATGGTGGTTTATTTACTTTATGTGGTTATGTCCAAAAACCAACACAAGACAATAGATATGCCCAATGGTACTTAAGAAAACCTGGAAGATTGAGCCTTCTTTCTTTGATTCGAATTCACATCCTTTTCACTGAAATTCTAGAAGGAGAGGAGCCCCCAATCTCCTAAACCAGTGGTTCTCAACCTTTTCTTTACCAGGGACCCCTTTTAATATCTTTTGTTCCTGCAGACCTTCAACACTTAACTCAAGATATAAAAACCTGAAGTCCATCAAATATTTATTTAAAATTGCTAATCAAGGGTCTTCAAATTCAAAGAGAAGAGAGAAATAAGTAAATGTATACTTCCCTGAGAAGTGTTTGAGGCAGAGGAAAGATTTATCTCTTGATTCTTCCCACCAGTTTAAGACTGGAGTGGATTGAACAGCAATGCGCAGACCCAGCCAGCCAGCCAGCCAGCCAGAATTTGCCCTTCTCTGTCTCTCTCTCTCTCTCCTTCCCCTTTTTTCCAGCCATCAAAACTGCTCAAGCTCTCCCTTTTTTTTCTGCCTTCTTTGCCAGGGGGAGAGGAAACTGATATGGGAAAAGGAGCAAGCGAGGGGAAAAAACAAAAAGCAAGGGTGCATAGAAGGCAAAAGGGGGGTTTGAAGTAACCCCTCTATAAGTGACCCAAGGTATGCCTCCTCATTTCCATTCATAAGTGTATGTGCTTTCATCTCAACTGAATAGTGGCTTATTTTGCCAACAGTGATCTGTCACTCCAACTTCAGTTTCTTGCCAGGGGGTAGCACATGCTGCAGCAGCACCCCTCTTTTCATCTGGCTCCACTTCAAGTGGGAACCTCAACATAGTGTGGCAGGCAACTCAGAAAAAAGATGGCAGGGAACAGTGGGGCCAAAGCATAAGAGAGGGTGCTGCTGTAGCAGAGAGGGTACTGGCAGAAGGCCAAAAAAGGAGGTGTTTGAGTATTTCTGATTTCTGATATTGCTGAGAGCACCAGACTGCTCTCCACTGGAAAGGAGGGGAAGGAGAGAGACAAGTAGAAGGTCAAGTGCTGGCTGACTGTTGCTGTCACTCAGCTGCTGAGCCTGTCTCATCCCCACAGCACAGCAGCCACGTGACAGGCAACACGCAGGTCCAGCCAGCCAATCTGGCTGCCCCCTCCTTTTGCCTTGGTTCCTGTCATGTCACCACTCCATTGTGAAGAAAAAGACAGCCTGAGCAGCGTTTGAGCCTTTCGCAGACCCCCTGTGAGGACACTGTGGATTCCTGAGGTCCTCGGACCCCAGATTAAGAACTACTGTCCTAAACAATATACGGGGTTATGATTCATACAGACTTTTTAAAAGATTCCTTAGAGAAAACTACCTGTGTGTGTAATGGTGCAGAACTGGCTCTTATAAATCTTTTCTATTAAGTATTCAAGATTATTCAAGGCTTCCAAAATTAATCAGCACTTTGAATTATATAAAAAGCAGTTAGACATTTAATATCATTAAAGTATTTAAATTCCCTTATTAATTACTAATGAAATCTCAATTCACAGTTGATTAATTGTAAATTTATTTTTATACATAAATGAACCTTAAATGTCCTTAAAATTAACTTTAATTATTAACTCTTGACACTGAACTAAAAGAAACCAAATTGACTGTAATATTAACTATCCATTTACTACAGCGCATTTAGTTCCGTTCCCCTTTGACTACACTGTCTTTAACAGTTTGCAACTGAATTTCAGTGACAAACAGCAATGACATTTTTTTTAAAAAAAAGCAAATGTTTTGGGGAGCACTGAGCCAATGCAAAAGCAAGCTTGTGGGGGTTCCACATGGCAGATTTTGCTCACAGCCACTGGAGGTTAAATCCAGCACTTTTAACTGAGCCTTGAAATGAATAAGGAGTCAGTAAGGTACAATCTTGGTGTAATACAAATGGAACACCCAATTTCAACCAATACTATTGCCTAGCTCCTTGCTTTTAGCTCACTGTATGTCTTTTTTCTTTTCATAAATTGCCTTGGGAAATTATTGAACAGCAATATAAAATTACTTTGGCAGAGATGTCGCATAAACACTCGCTGTTGTAAGGAGGTCAGGTTGGCAAAGTCCTTTCCCAATTTGCTCATACCAAAGTAGCCATCTAGGGATGAGGTTTTGTTATAGCTCTGCTAAATGGTACTTCATATTTGCCAAGTAATCTCACAAGGACTCACAGAAGACTATGAGGTGAGTCCATGACAGAGCTTAAGCTTCTCTGGTCCTCTTCACTGATAGCTATGATAGGCATGCAACTTGCCAGCCACCTAGATTTTTCCACCATCTTTCACAGCCATCTAGCTGATTGAATGAGAGTAGGAAATTAAAGCAGCAACACTAACTGGAAGTGGGCATAACCTCTGCACAGAAAAAGAAAGACAACAACAAGCTAGAATTACACCAAGGAAGGCACAGGGAAGAGAGACAGAAGTAAAGCATGGGAAAGAAAAACAAGATTAAAGGAAGTGACTTAAAGATGGAGAAAAATGTTAGACCCTAAGAGAGGAGGAAAATACTAAGCAAGCCTACCAGAGGAGCCAAGTCAGGCCAGACATATTAGTTTTACAGTACAGAAAGGGAGGCACAGGAGACAAAAACAGCTGGTACAGGCAAGGAGGAAAACAATAACTGTCCATAGGTTCCCATCTTTGGAGGCATCCAACTTTTGTGAAACTCAACATGTGATATCCCTTGTGATATTCTCATGGGTGATATTTTCTCAAGCTATTAACCAACACTGGGGCAAGCTCTTAAAGCTTTAATTTCATCTGAATACCAAAAAGATCAATGCAGGTGCAAGCGAAGATTGTAGATAACTTCCAGGCCAGCTAGATTATTTTTTGCATATATTTTGTAACTCTATTCTCTCAACCTCTTACAGTAACTTAAATCCTCTTTAATTTTGGAACCTGGTGGTTTAGCTGGAAGCGTTCTAAGGTAATTCTCCCAAATGCTTAAATATGTGATGCTACTCAAAATATTTCATGCTATATTTATTGCTTTGAGGGGACAAGGGTCTGATTCTTCCCATAATGACTCGAGGGTCAGCGAGTATCAACCCTCATCCCATCTGCTTATAAGTCCTGGTGGCTTTGGAGCTTCTCTGCACATCATTGACCAAAAAATAAATGCAGAGCAGTGGTAAAATTAAGGAAAAGAAACAAATAGCCTACCTCACAAGAGTGTTGCACACAAAGATATAGATACACAAATGTCACATAAGCATGGATGTGTCTGAGTCACATCACCAGTGACTTATAGAAGAACCACCCCTGCTCCACTATTATTTTTGTGACTTCCACTACTGTTAAGAAAAACAAAAACAAAAACAAAGACCATGCTACAGTGTGGTTGAAAATTAATTGCTTAATTTACAGGACACATATTGTTTGTGGAATCTGGCGCAATTCTAGCTGGTTATTTGGTTAATATGGTCAAGCCATATGATACTGAATTAGTATCTTAATGGTAGGGGTGGAATCACAGCCTTCAGGGGTAAAAAAAACTAGAAACAGCATCAAATATTGAAAGGATACTTGGGATATTACGGTCCTGGTTAGAGCAAATTTCTGCTATAGTAAGAGTCATTTTAAAATAATGGTTTAAAATTAAAGCTGAACTGAACATTGGATGAACATACCTCATTTTTCATTTTTCTCTCAGCAATCTTTCTATGAATCTTAATCATACACACTGATTTTCTACATAAAAGAAAACCCATAGAGAGAATAATATTTGATTTCAAATGCAACACAATCTAATACAATAGATCATGCATCCTACTTATTATTGCAACAAATTATGAATACTACTATCAGAAAAACAGCATGGGTATTTACTTTCTATCCCACAGAAAAACACTGCTTTGACTGATAATTATTTACACCGGCTTCCAGAAAGTTAGGAGGCTGAACTCCCAATATCCATCAGCTCCAGCCAGTAAGGCTAATGATTAGTGATGGCAGTTGTTCATTTGTAAGGGCCAGAAGTTCCCCAAGTGATTTAAATTATGACTTAAATCACCCTTGATTTAAAGTCAGTCCATCCAGAAATACATTCTTTGGCAATGACTTCCACAAAAAATAGAATCTGTTTGCATGCTGTTGGAACAAATTTATTAGGTATCAAGATATCCTTTCAAAACTTATCACTCCTTTTGACCTTATATCTCAGGTTTTCTGTGTAACTTTTGCTTTCTCCTATATATTTATTTCTCTGCCATGGAACGAAGAGGAAACTTGTTTTCTTTCTCTCTCCCTGTCCCTTTTCATTTTGAGCACTTTCCCTTCTACCACATTCCAACACATGCACTCTCAGCTGGAGCTCAAACAGCCCATGAGTGAGAGGAGGGCTCTTCCTCTTGTGAGACAATGGGCCAATGTTTATTTCCAACATAAAACAGGCCCTTAGTACTGCATCAAATCCTGCTCTAGCGGGTCTCTGAATTTTAGGAGCAGATTTCTGGGAAGGGGAACCTGGAGCAGGCTGCAGAAGGTAGACTAAAAGGGTTAAGATGCCACAGACTGTAGATGCAGAGGACAGCATTCAGCTCTAGATGCCGGAAAGACTTTGCTTACTCAAACTTCTGGAAGTGACACTAAAATCTGCATTTTAAAAGGAGAGGGCAAAACACGGTCCCCGGGGATATTTTTGCAGCCCCTGACCACCTTTTTCTTGAATATTAAAAAAGGAATGAATAAAAAAAAGGGGGGGAGGAATGAATCACCGCTCTGTGAGGCAACAAAGACCAGCAACTCACATTTCAAAAATGTAGCAGGGCCCCTGCATTGTTCAGCATATTAAAAAAAAAAGTTTTCAAGGTCAAAAATAGACTATACATTTCTTGCTGTTGTTGTTATGTTTGTGTGCTTTCAAGTAGTTTCAACTTAGGATGTCCCTACAGCAAACTTACCATTTATTGTTAATAAATCTTACCAAGCTTTGTACAGAAGAGATCGAGCATTGCTTACTTTGTAGGTGGACTGAATATGCCATGCCTAAGGTCACCCAATGGGTTTCCAAGGCTGAGTGAGATTCACACCTTGGTCTCCTGGAAGTCTAGTCCAACACGCAAATCACTACACCATGCTGGCTCTCTGGGCCATATACATCTACATTTACTTACTTATTTATTTATTTATTTATTTATTTTTACCTTTAGGCAGTCCATGTGATCCCAAGGCAGAAAAAAAGGCCCTTTGAAAAGGTACAGTCTCCCACCCAGCATAAACTACTGTGAGATCTTAAGGCAAAATATTATAGCCCTGTCGATCTATGTAGCCCAATCCTATACAAATTCACTCAGAAGCCATCCAATATATTTCAATGTGAGTGACCTTAGTTATTAGTTATAGCTACTGAAAGTATGTCAGATGTTTAAATAACTAATGTAGGGCTTTAAATTATTTGCTTATTTGAATTTAGATAAGTCTTGTTGTTGTATGTGCCTACAAGAAAACTCTCACTTATGACAATCTTATCCAAGGGTTTTCTTGACAAGATTTATTCAGAGGGAATTTGCCTCTAAAGAAGAGTGTAACTTGCCCAAGGCCACTCAGTGGGTTTCTCTGGCTGAGCAGGGATTTGAGCCTCCCAGAGTCAAGCACTCATACCAATACACCATGCTGGCTCTCTCTTAGGTAAATTTATATAATGCAAATTTTATTTAGTATTTGTAGATTGCTTCTGAATACAACTCCTCAAGGCAGATGAAAATAATTAAAATCATTTGACACATAGGTAAATATAACAACACTCAAAACATTAACTCACCTAAAAGGTGCGCTGATGTTGTTGCCATGGTATCCTACTATCAAAGGGTGGTTGCAACAGTTTCAGCCCCATGTGGCAAGGTAACCAATACCGTTTAGGATGGGCACTGTTAAAGATATGCACTGGGAGGGGATAAAATCTTAAAACTTCTTTTTCATCTAATGGGAAAAGTAAATGGTGCTCTGCGCAGGAGGACAGTCTCAAACAGTCTTAATTCCTGGAGAATTTGCCTGTTTTCATCTCTATAAATTAAGATGACTGACTTTATTCTGTAATTAAACAATTTACTAACTTGACTAATACACTGAATTTTGCACCTGCATACTACAACAACACACCTGATTGCGATTTGCTTAGAAGAAATTAATATTCCCTCTCCCCTTTAAAAAATAGTCCTTACCAGACGCTTGGAAAATTCTTTGTTTTCTGAAAGGAATCCATATCCTGGATGGACCTTTGAACAAAAAAGAATAGTTTTCATGAGACATCTGTGAATATGATACAGACAACAGCCGATTGGTAATTAAAATATAAAGTACGATGCTCACGGTGGTACTTCATTGGATAAGCAGATCCTACTGAATCAGCTCTTATAGCACTGCCCTGCGCAAAGTGATCATGTGTTACTGAATCAACATTTGCTAAAGCAGAAACAGGAGCTCATCTTTGACAAAGCTAATTACTTTTTAAAACTAACTGTAGTTAGTTATCATTCACAAAAAAAGCCATGAATGTTACAGTTAAAAAATTTTAAAATAATTTTTTACTTTGCTGTTGCTGTGACATAATGAAATGATTACTTTTAGTCCCTTCTAAAAAATCTGAATGCAGAGCATGAGCCAGTAATAGATGTGATATTCTCCATCTATTATTTAACAAGGCCATACTCCATAACTATATAAGCAACTAAAAAGTTACAGGCACATTGCAAAAGGAATGCCATTATCCCTATTAAATTACAGCTGAGTAACTTAATAATATAACCCAGATATACCTGTGTTAGTGGGGAGAGAAACTAATCACAAGTAGCTCATCATTTTCTAATCAGGTACTTCCAAGCGCTGAAGAGCAATAAGCAAATTTTGAATGAAATATGTTTTATTTCCAGTCTCCATTTTTCAAAGAGTTCTATGTAATCAAAATGTTTACAGTAACAACAACATAAAAGCCACCTATTTTTCATCAGTTGGACTGTGCTTAAACATGCAGCTTGCTTCTTTTTCTTTTTCTTTTAATAGTCTTACCCTTTAAGGACTCTACACATTAAAAGTTACACATAAGCCAGTGACTGCCACTCCCAATGTTACCAAACCTCAGATTTCTGTCATGTTAATATTCCACAAACAAATGCTAAAAACCAAGCTTATACACCAAACCTAGCTTGTATTCTCTGGAATTAATACATTGTATACAGACCAACTAGGGTAAGAAGCCCAGCCTGAGAGATACAAAGAGATGGGCATTTGATTTCTTTTCTACCTCTCCTCTTCAGTTTTACTTCTATTCACATCAAAGAACTGCGGAAGCTGTTCTTGCATTTCTCTCAGGATTAGCTTCCTTTTCCCACACCCATCCAAGTTTGTCTTTTTCCCCAAAACCATACTCTTCTCTGCAAAACACATTGCTGATATTCTGAGTTAGCAATGATTTTCATATCCACAAGAAACAGAATTGCTACAAATCCCACTTCTAATGTAACAAAATATAAAATCCAAAGATCAGGGCATAGAAAGCCATATGCCCCAGAACCAAAATAATGCATCCAGTTTGCAATTCCTTTCACTACAAACAAGATGGTATATAATTACAGCACACAGTAATGTGGAAAAGCATCAGTTTCATAATTTATAATAGCATGTAAACTCAAAACTAAGCAAATATACACAGCAGAGTAAGGATGAAAGCTCAAGCTATTTTCATTCCCATTATGTCTTCTTAACTAACAATGTAAACATCTGCAGTGTCTGTTGGCTAATTAATGTTGTTTGCCATTTCTCCTTCCCCTTCTCCCCCCTTTCTAAATGCATCATACTGAAACATTTATTTCAAAAGAAATGATAATGCTAATTGAGACACTCCAGGGTAATTGCTGGCGATGACCAACTCCCATCCATCGAATTTTATTTAAAGATTTTGTTCTTGTTGTTCGGCAGATCTGAGGACCACAATTGCATTCACTGAAGCAATAAAAAAGTATCCTTTCCATCATTTTAAAAATACCAATCGTTCTTGTTAAACTTTGAATCTCTGGACTAAATCAAGGGAGAAGAGGAAAGGGAAGAAAATAGCTTGCACATAGTCATCTAGTCTTAATGTATTTTGTCAGCAACATGAAACACTGAAAAATAATTACTAGATGCACCATTTACTTTTATGCATGTATTAACTGTGTGCAAATTTTCATACATGTCAACTTCAAAATTAAAACAAAATTACCACTGTATTATAAAAGACAAGCAGAAAGAGAGAGTATGGCACAGAAAGGGTTAGTGCTCTAAACTAATTGGGATTTTTTCCCCCAGCAAATTTGGAAATGAACTGAAGCTGCTCCCTGGTGTGAAAGCTGAATCCAGAAGCCACCTGCAGGATCAGCGACCGGCACTGCCAGATGCTACAAAAGCCTTTGATTTCCAGTAGCGATTTCGGCCACATTTAACTCATGTGACATGAACTAAACTGGAATAGCATATTCAATCATTCTCCCCCTCGCTTTTTTTAATCTTTAAATACAAACTCTAGCTTCTTTGCTTTCTGTATATGAAACAGCTGCAGAAGAGAGACTCATTCAGACTCACAGCTTGGGCCCCGGTTTTTTTAATGGCTTCCATGATAGCATCCATGTTGAGGTAGCTTTTACTAGTGGGAGCTGGGCCAACACAGACTGCTTCATCCGCCATTTTCACATGGACCTGAAAAGACAAAATGTCTACATTTTAATATACTTGCGCCAGCAAATATATTACTCCTATTTCTCTTAACTATTAAAGTTCAAGGAACAAAAAAACCCTGATATGAACCACATATTAACGGACTACTGTATGGACATTGAAAATACACACCAACATACACAGACAGAGAAACATACATCTGCACTCACAATAAAAGACAGAAGAGAGGGGAAGGAATATGTATAATGAACAGACACACATTGGTGCATATAAGGATCTGTGACACCAAATTTCATTTCATATCAAGCGTGTTTTGTATTTAGACAAATAATACAAAGAAATACATATTTAAAAATGTTACACCATCATCTATATGGAAATTCAGAGCCTAAAACTACTTTGTTAAATGTAACAGGGCCGCTTAATATCTTGCTACTTAACAACAAACATTCACGGCCAGTTCCATCTAAGCAGGCTCCCCAGGAAGTTGGTGATAATTAGAGTGAATTGAATGAAGGGATGCAGTGAGTGTCCCTGCACAGCATCAGGTCAGCACCATGCACAAATTAAAGCCTATGACTAAAGAGTTCAATATCACTACACGTGAACCAGAAAATCTTGAGAATTATTTAAGCAGGCTTAGGTTCCCCAAATCATTCTTACCCTTATTCACATGGACGATTGTCAAAAACACTTTTTATAGCAAGCCTGAGCTATAAGTGATAGCCAGGAAAGTCTGCCCACAATTTAGAATTCTGAAGGGCACATCTTCGAGAGCAGACAGCTATAAGAGCTAGTCTTTGGCATAGTTTAAGGACGCTTAGTAATCTTTTAAAAGGACACACACAAAACCCTGCTTAGCAAGCATCTGTTATTTTAATAATGAGGAATGGAAGGAAGCCTTGTATTTTATTAAATGCATACTATTTAATAATATTTGTATAGACATATACAATCAGGCATCTGCAATACAGTTCTTTTCTTTTCTTACAATAGTACTCCAAGGTAAATTAAGAAATAAAATAATAGCAGAAGATGATAGATAATGTTAACTACTTACAAGACTAAAAATATCTGTGACATTCTCAGGTAGAAATAAACTCAATTCTCACAAGATCAGGGAGGTATTTAAGAACTGGCACAAGGTAGGGGGAGAATTAAATCTGAAGCAATAAGCTTTGAGCTTTAAAAAAATCAGACAAAATTTGTAGCCACTGAATTTAGATTATAGAATGTTTAAGACTACTTTTCCCTGCATTCTAGATGTCAAAGACAGCTTAGAAATACATCCATCCAATGTTACAACAGAGAAGAAACAATTCTAAAACTATAATACTTTTAAGGTAAATGAAATACATATTTTTAAAGAACACACAAGAAGCATGCATCCATCACCCTTGGAAACATATGCAGAGATCAAGTTGATCTTCAAACAGCAAATGCAAAAGGTAGCAGATGTATGAAAAATACCATGACTGAATCTTTTCTGGTTCCCTTGAAAATAATAAGAGTTGACTTATTGCAGGTATTATACAATATATATCTCTTTCTAAATTCAACTATAATTTCTGTAATCATCTTCATCTCAGACGCAAGAAATGCCAGAACAATTTTTCAACTACACTCCTCACAGTTATTACAATAATTATTTTAATTACAGCAGTTATATATAAGGAACTCAGGCAATGCATGACTCCAGACAATTAAGGCAACTCCAAATGTACAAAATTTTACTTTGAGCATATACAAATGACTACTGACAAAAGAATAAATAGGGATGTTGTTAAATTTAAGCCAACCAAAAACCACAGTCCGTATTTTTTCATCATATTTTTAATCTATCATATTCTGTGTGTATTTATTGTTGGCTTCTCAACTTTCATATTGCCATTACCTTCCTATATGATTAAACCCTCTGCCAGAGTCATATTCTTACTCTCAGCTCCACTTGAGTTCATATGGCTGGTTGTTAGTTCCCCAAAAACCAAAAAATAATTTATATCAGGATGGAGGGGTTTTCTTACACACACACTGAAATAATACATTCCAGTTTTCTATAAAATGCACACCTAAAGCAGATTAAGCTAAAACTAAAATCAAAGTTAACATGTTGAACTAGCACTCTCTTGAGACCACACTTAAAAGCAGGCACTCAAGGACTCTTGATGTCTCTCATTCCATAAACTGGATTTTACAATCAACACACAACCTCTCTCTCATGTCCAACAATTGATTTTCCCTCAGCTGGGACAGGAAGAAAGGCCTCAGAAGCTGAATGACATTCAAGCAAGTTCATATAGGAATTCTTCATATACCATCTCCAGGGCATGAAATGCCAAAGCCAAAATCTTGATCTCGGAAGCAAATAGCATTCAGTAAAACTGATTAAAAAAATGTTACGGCGATCCATGGTCAGATCTGTTGTTTGTTTCTTTTTTACAGACAAATGACAATTTACATACTAATTCAGCTGACTGAAAGGACTCAGTTACTATTGAATATCAGGAGTTCTCTAAAACTATGAAGCACAAACGTAATTCCATCCAAACCAAATTGAATATTCCATCCAAGATTATCAGAACTTTCCCATATAAACAACACTTCCATCTTCTCTGTTCATCAGTCTGTTCTCTTCATCCAGTCATAAACGGCTCCAAGATGTATCCAGGAACAGAATTAAATTAAAACTAAAATGATTATTCTATCTGATAGCTTGAAAGTAGAAACATTACCACAAAATAAAGCTATGATTACATGAAACCATATTAAGTACATCCCTTCTCCAGTAAATACTACAACTGAAAGTCTTGGATACAGAAAAAAAACACTGAGAATTTATCTGGCATACAAAATTAACACAGTATACATTATTAAATGTAAAGTCAAAGAACACAATAAAATCAGTTATCAAATCTGTTTTAAAGAATTGGCAAATTTCTCTTTCAAAACTCAAAGTTTTCTAGAGAACATACTTCTCAATTAAAAAGACAACTATGTTATTACAAATCAGAAAGAACAGCACCAGACAAATCAATTAAAAGTCTTGGCAAACCCAAATTAAAACCATACGACAAAAGATAATTCAGTGTAGGACAGATCTATTCTTTCACCATTTTTAATCTGTTACTTAAAAAGATTAAAGGCCAAAACAATATTATGTGATATAGCAGTATTAGATATACCGCTGAAAAGGTGGGATAAGGAGAATAGTAAGACACTGACAGACAACAGCTTTGCTTTTTGGAATACTTGTCAAGTCTACATATGAGATATGATGTTATAGCACATATTTAGTTTTATTTGCATTAGAATGGTTTTCTTTCTTTTCTTCTGAGCAGGCAGCAACTTGGTGCTAGAAGGGAAATATCCTTTGGGCACCCATAATGTTTAAGACACGTGTGGGAAATTGTAGCCCTTCAGATGTTTTTGGCTTCTAATTCTTCTCAGCTCCAACCAGTGTGGTGTAGTGCTGGATTGGGCCTTGAAAGAATCAAGTTCAAATCCCCCTGGACCATGAAACTCACAGTATCACCATAGAGCAGTCGCTAAACTCAACAGAATTGTTATCGTTATCCCTGTGTTACCTATCAGGGACAATGAAAACTATGTACCCCACTTTGACCTTATTGGACAAAAGGCAGGATTTAAATGTACCCAATAAATAAACAGAAAACCTATCCAACAGGGAGATATTATGACATCTGGAGTCCAAAAATGGCTGGCAGGCTGCAGTTGCCAGCTCCAGTTTGAGATCCACAAAGTCTTGCTAAATCTACCACAATCAGAGCTGAGGAAATTGATATAACTACTGTCAGGCATGGTTGTCAAGGTAAATTAGCATCAACACTTTTACGCAAATGGATTTTTTTATGAACTTGATTATAAAATCATTAATTGTCTTGATGTCTGCAAAGGAACAGTAGGGAAATAAAATAACTAAAAGCTTCTTTCAAAACAATGTTATGTGTAAGTTCTGCAAATCCATCAAATACCTTGTAAAACATTTCTAAAGCAGTCTCTGGAAAATGCAACAAATGTTTTGCAACCCCCAGATAGTATTTTTTTCCCCCTACCTTGTCACTGCAGAAGACAAATGGAAAAAATCTGATCTCCTATTTACATCACAGTGTCAGAACCACCCACCTGAATTATTTTTTTTATATTTAGGTAAAAATGTTTAGCCATTAGCAGATACCACTTACCTGAACATAATGCCTAATTAAAATAGAACACACAACACAGTGTACAGGTCCCTCAGTTGAAATGAGTGCCTGGGATTATCCACAGTTTTGCCAAATAGATAAACCAATGCATCTTTAGACATTAAGGCATAAATTCTGATGGTGCAGCAGAACACAATCAGGCAGCTCTCTCCCCCTTCATTCCCCTCAGTTTATCTTCCAAATCAAATGTATCATTGCATGCAAACTATATAGATAACCAGTTCTGAGCATTAGCTAGGAATTTATACAAAGCAACCTAATCGAACTAGCTATCTCTTTTTCAAAACCCGCATCAGTATTACAGAGCAATGAATGGTGTTTCAGTGTAAAGTGGATTCACTCAATTGACCCAAACAGCATAATGCAGCTCAGCAAGACAAACCACAATTAGCTTGTCCCATAAAATGAGGGTAATGAGTAAATCTTGTAAGGTTGCTTCTCACTCACACACCACAAAGGCATGGCAAAGTCCTGAATTAAAAATCAATTGAATGCAAATTATCTTCGAATCCACTGTTTCAGCTGTTAAGTGAAAAAGAGGGTATTGTGCCAAGACTTGTGCAAGAAATCTAAATATAGTTAGGCACAGAATGTACAGTACTACAGAATATGGAGCTCAACAGATCTAGTTAAAGGCACAAGATCAGAAACACAGAGTCTCAGGGGTGCTAATATGTGTGTGTGTGTATGTATGTATGTGCCTTCAAGTTGCCTGCTGACTTACAGCCACCTCATGAATTTCATAGGGTTTTCTTAAGCAAAGGATACTCAGAGGTGGTATCCTTCCTCTGAAATATAGCCTACAGCACCTGGTATTCATTCGCAGTCTTGCATCCAAGCACTGACCAAGGCTGTCGTTGCTTAGCTTCCAAGATCAGATGGGTACTTTGCCTTTAGAATATGTCCATACCACAACAAGCATACAGCCTGAAGCCAGAGTAACTGTGGAGGAGGTGGAAGCTTTCCCAAACTGAAATGGCACCTGAGCCAGCATAGTATAGTCCTTTGACTGCTGGACTATAACTCTGGAGACCAGGGTTTGATTCCCCACTTGGTCATGGAAATCGACTGGGTGACCTTGGGCAAATCACACACTCTCAGCTCCAGAAAACCCCATGACAGGTTTGCCTTAGTGTCACCATAAGTCAGAAATGACTTGGGAGACACACAGCAGCAACACCACCACCACCACCACCAACAACAACAACAACAGTGCTGAAATCTCTTTTTCTTATACCATTTTTTTTTAAATAATAAAGGAGCTATTGACAAAGGGAGGTAAGACCAAACTGAAGCATTTCTGAAGCTCTAGAATAAGGTTTTCAAACTGTGGTCTGTGTGTTCCACTTATAAAGCCTGTGGAAAGGCGGCAGTACAGGCAAGCTGTTTTGATATCAGAGCCACTGTTTTGTAGCAATGTATTTATGTCTTTTACTCCAAGTCTCAAGCCAAGTCTCAGGTCTCTACCTTCAAGTCTCAAGTCAACTCTTAAGTCCTTGAAGATACTTTCAAGTCAAGTCTCAAGTGTGGGGGCCAACTTTAATAGGAAAAAGAAGTGGTGGTGGTGGGATGTGGGGGGATCAATGAACTTACAAGAACCTGCAGCTTCAGAAGTGGGGAACAGGATATTTCTTACCCCCCACTCCCAAAGCTGGAGGCATTTTTGTCAAGGAGCATAAATGTGTCTGCAACTTCAGAAGTGGCAAAAGGATGTTTCTTACATCCCATCTCCAAAGGTTGTAAAAAGAAATGGTTGTAAGGTTTCAAAGTTGTAAAGTTTCTGGATGAATGGGTTACGTTACTGACCCAAGGGCAGCATTCAGTCACTAAAAATATGCAAGTCACAAGTTGAGTCAAGTCAATGTGTCATTTATTGTTGAGTTGAGTCCAAGTCAAGTCACTGAAGCAATCTGAGTCCAAGTTAATCAACTAGAGTCTACATCGCTGCTGTTTTGCTATCATAATAATACTTGCCTATTTATTCAGAGATTATCTAGCTACAGCAGAAAGTAGCTTTAATGTCAGTGGTCAGCAAATCCACTCCAGGTTCTAATCTGAATTTTAAAGGATGTATCTATGATGCTGAGCTCATACTGTGAATAAGGTCAGAACCTTGGAAAGATCCTGTAACATAAAACCCAGAGCAGATTCACTGCTAAAAAGAGAATAACTTGAGCTAGATTGCCAATATGGTCCAACAATTTTGAAATTATCTACGAAAGAGAGAAAAGGTTGTTTCTTGTGTAGTTCAGTTTCTCTTCAAACAGAAACTGAGAAAAGAGTTTTGGCTCCACCCCCAAAGCACAGGGCTTCACCATTTTTCTAACGTCACATCTTAGGGGGAAAAAATTACGATTATGTTCCTCCCTTTGGTTACAGAACCCTCCAAGGCAACCCATGAGATAAAACTATTATATATAATACAATAAACATTCCATGAAACACTAATTTAGAACTGGCCTCTCAAATGGAGAACCAGGGGACCACAGGTCACATCGATTTCACGAATGCTGGGAAGAAAAAAGCAAGACCAGAAGTACCCAGATGTTCATTTGCCATTTTGATTTTGGGGGATCTAGTAGTTTGAAGTAGCCTCTGCCACCCCCCTGGCATGACTGGTTCTTCTGGAGGACTTAAAGAGCAACACTACCCATTCCCTCCCAAGAAACAAAAATCAGTATGGGAGAGTATCAGAGGCCTCCATGGGTACCACAAAAATGGCTTTAATAACTGCAACCAGCTCACATACTACACTCAGCTTATCCCTAAACTAAAATGATCCACAGCAAGAGGAGGTAAAAATTATTAAGAGAATCCAAAGATCTGGTGAAACACAGACTTCCAAAGTTCACTAAAAGAGAGGGAACCACTGTTTGATAACACAGCCACAGAAACTTTATTGTTCTTTCCAAGGTAGCCAAAGGCAACAAAATGTGGAGCAAACCTTTGACGAGAAACTTAAAAGAAGCAGACAGCCTTATGTGGAAAAAGATAAATCTTGAAATAGGTTTGCCTCAGATCATTTAGGGCTTTATGGCAATAAACAGCAACTCAATTTCTGCTTAAATATCTACTGAAGTGCAGGCTCAAATAACAGATTTTAGAAAGCAGACCCCAAGCAATACCATGCCTGCTCCAGCTTCAGCTAGAATTGCAGAACTCAACATTTTAGAGCATTTTCAAAGTTACCCCTCATCAAAAGAAAACAAAGGAGGGGTGGCATTCACCCTGAGGGAGCAGGTATCTTGCTTGAGAGTACTCTTAGATCAATCTTTCTCACTGGAAGCCATGGCTCAGAGTGCTTGGGGCAAGTTTCACCTGGTCCACCAGGAACAGACCTTCTTGGACAAAGGTAACTTAGCCACAGCAGTCCATTTAATGGTAGCTTCCCAATTAGACTACTACCATGCACTCTACATGGGACTGTCCTTGAAGACAACTCAGAAACTACAGCTAGGGCAAAATGCAACAGCTAGACTGCTGACCAGAAGATCATACAAAAATCATATAATACTGGTTTTAAAGAAACTGCACTGGGTGCCAATACACTTCAGGTACGAATTCAAGATGTTGCTAAAGACACTTTTAAAGCCCCAAACAACTTCAGACCTCAATACTTGAATAGGCTTCTCTCCATAATACTCCTCCCTGAGGTTTAATGTCTGCTTGAGTGCCCTCTCCACCCCCTCAGTCATGAAAATGTGCTGTGGGAGAACATGAGAGAGGACATCCTCTGTTTTGGCACCCCATTTCTGGAACACCCTTCCCTTGGAGGCCTGACTGGTGCCAAAGTTGCTGTCATTCCAGTGACAAGTGAAAATGCAGTTCTTCATTAAAGCAACATAACTGACTTTACACAAACCCTCACAATGTGCTTGGCTTTAAAATGTTTTCAGCTATTTCAACTGGTTTAAATTTATTTTTAACTGGTTAAACCATTTAGTTTAGTTTCAACCTTTTGCGATCATTTTTATCATTTACACTGTTTTAAATCTGTCATGTTGATTTTATTGTATGCTGTCCTCCTTTTATTGTATGCTATCCTGAGAATTCTAGATGGAGAGTAGGAAATAAATAAATTCTCTAATCTAGATATTCACAAACATGACATAGAATCTTGGCCCCTGAATCTATACTCTTCAAACAGAGATGGAGCCTCACATAGTTGCAACATCTGGTCTAAATTTTGGACATGCCTGTTTCTTTTCCTGTTCCATGCTTTTGAAAGGTTCCGGGACCTGAAAAGTCAGCTGACCTTTTGTAAAATTTTGGGTTGGTCCTAATAACAGCATTGAAGCCATTGTGGTGTGGCGGTTCCAGTTCTGAGCTAGAGCTTCAGGAGACAAGGATTTAAATCTCCACTCAGTCATGGAAACCCACTCGGTCACACTCCTTTTGCCTTAGATTTGTTGCTCATCCTCCAAACACTTAGCAAGCACTAGTAGTGGTTTTGTAGTGAGAACACTACAAAACCATAAATACATAAGTATTATAAGACACGAGAAGAAACAAAGCATGTCATAACACTTCAAAATAAAAATATTGAAGGAGAATCATACATTAAAGCACAGATTTCAAGAAACATAGAACAGTTGCGAAAATATAAGAAAGACTTTCCAGCAGGCCTGCCAACAGACTCAAACTACAAGTGTTTACTGTTCCACTTACAACAAATGTTCAAAATACTTAGCCAAAAGGTACTATCTGTTATACTCAAATTTATACAGTCTTTCAATATATTTCTAAGTTACATTTAATTAAATTTACCAGTTTCCATCTTTAAAAAAACCTCGAAGCAATTTCTGATAAAAATAGGGGGGGAAACACAATTTGATAAAAATAATAAAGCAACAATAGAATAATTCAATAAAAACAGTTAATTAAAAATGAGTTGTAGCTTACAACAATCAGGAAAACAATAAATAATGAGTAATAAACAAAGAAGTTGTTATTAACTGCTGTCAGGTCGACTGACTTATAGTGACCCTATGAATGAGAGATCGTCTTTGCAAACTCTGGGCTGTGGTTTCCTCGACTGAATCAATCCACTTGCAGTGTGGGCTTCCTTTTTTTTTGTACCGTCCCCCAATTTACCAAGCATCATTGGCTTTTCTAACGAGTGACATCATCTCATGATACATCCAAAATATGATAGCTTCAGTTTAGTTATCTAACAAATAAGGCCAGTATCTAATTTGGCACTTAAGCTGAATCACACCACTGCTACCATGTCAGTGGAACAGTGAAACCACTCTGGGTTTTAATATGAATTTTAAAGGAGTTCTGGAAAGTGCAGAACGCTATAACCTAACATATAGCTCAATCTAAAATGTTTTCTGTTGCATAGTAGAAAATATGTAGTAATGGGGGAATAAAGACCTACTTTTCACTGTCTTCTGTGCAGCGGTTGTGTCTGTGGGAAGGTGAATCCACACTGGGTTTTAATCTGCACTAAAGGAACCATCAAGGAGCTGAATGGATTCTGCATCTTGGATACTTCACATAAACTTTGGGCTAAAAGCTGCAGTAAGAGTCAAAGCCACAGTAACACAGAAACCACTAATGCCCACTGACCGGGAGACTGACTGGTTCTCAGATAGGAGTTCATTCCACTCATTAAGCAATATTACATAGAAACCACTTCTCTGCACTGTAAGAAAAGGAAACTCAGTATGCTGCAATGCAGAAAGAAGAGCCTCCCTTTTCAAGCCTATAAAAAGGGGAGAGACCTACATGGGAGAAGTCCTTTTCTAAGATAACATGACCCTGAGCAGAATATGGCCCCAAAAACCCGAAGTAACCTCTTCAACTTCACTAACTAGTTAACTGGTTGCCAACGCACATATTTCAGGCCAAGAGTTGTATGTAGGTAGCAGAAGACTTAAAATGGCTTAAAATTTAAAAAGAAAAGAAGTTGTCTCTTCTAGGTATGAGACTGAAAAGCTGGTACCAGGCATACCTCCCTAGGGCACCAAAACTGAATAAGGCTTCTCCCTTGATGGAGTCCTCTGAAGATGGAGATGATTTCTACCAAGGAAAATAGATGACATCTCTGGCATGTGGGCAAGTTACTGTGGGAAGAAGTGTTTGATCACGTTTAGATATACCTCAGTTAACAAAGTGGATATGTTCCTGGGCATTACTTCTGTAATAAAAAAAAATTATAATACAGGCAGAATAACATGAAAAGAATACAAACAGATTCCTGCACCACAAAAAAGAGCAGTTCAGGATGTTTCAGCAAATTTTTTCTTAAAAATTAACAAATGTGCACATGTGAAATGAAACAACCAGATGAGGTGAACGAACAGGTTGCTTACCTGTGACTGTGGTTCTTCGAGTGGTCATCTGTGCCCTCACACATTAGGAGCTTTTGCGCCTGCGCGGTAGCGTTCGGAAACTTCTAGAGCTTGTTCGCTTGGCGGGAACCCCTCCCCCACGCCGGTACTGCGCATGCTCCTCCCGCCGAGCAACGGTCTCCCCTCAGTTCTGTCGTCCGCCATAGAACCTACAGGGACCTGAGAAGAGGGGAAGGAAGGACGGGTATGTGTGAGGGCACAGATGACCACTCGAAGAACCACAGTTACAGGTAAGCAACCTCTTCTTCTTCTTCGTGGTCTCTGTGCCTCACACATTAGGAGACTGTGTAGCTTACAGGTTGGATGGCGGGTCAGGTCCTAGAGTACGGAAGCCAGCACCTCACGTCCAAACCGAGCATCTCTGCGCGACTGGCAGTCGAGCCTGTAGTGGCGAACGAAGGTCGATGGCTGGGACCAGGTCGCCACATGGCAGAGTTCATGCAGGTCTACTCCTCTCAGGAGGGCCGCAGAAGTTGCCACAGCTCTGGTGGAGTGGGCTCGAAGAAGGGCTGGTGGAGGCTTCCTCGCGAGCTCGTACGCCAGCTGAATAGTCTGTACCACCCACTTGGAGAAGCGCTGGGTGGACACCTTGTGGCCCTTCCGACGCCGCCCGTAGCAAACGAAGAGATGCGGCGTCTGCTGGAAGGGTGCAGTTCTGTCCTGGTAGAAGGCCAGGGCCCGATGCACGTCCAGGGAGTGAAGGGACCGCTCTAGCGGTGTCGTCGGGTCCGGGAAGAAGGCAGGCAGGATGATGTCCTGGTTGAGATGGAAGCTGGACACCACCTTCGGCAGGAACGAGATGTCAGGTCTGAGGACCACCTTGTCTCGATGAAAGACGAGAAAGGGCTCATCTACTCGTAGGGCTGTTATCTCACCCGCTCATCTTGCCGAGGTAACAGCCACAAGAAAGGCAGTCTTTAAGGTGAGCAGCCTGTCATCCGAGGTCGCCATAGGTTCAAAGGGCGGCTTCGTGAGCTGCGATAGCACCAACGACAGGGACCACGGCGGTAGCGGTGGCGATACCGGTGGGTAGAGATGTTGTAATCCCTTCAGGAACCGTTTGACGGTATCGTCTCTGAAGAAGGCTGATGCCGAGGATCGTGGCGGTTGGTATGCCACGATTGCGGAAAGGTACACCCTCAGGGATGGAAAGGCCAGGCCCTGCTGTCGGAGGTGAAGGAGGAAGTGGAGGACGGTGGAGAGCCCAGCGAGCGATACCGGCTCATGCCTCTCTTCAGCGAAGGTCAGGAAACGTCGCCACTTGTATTGGTAGTTGCGACGGGGTGATTCTTTCCTGGCCGCGATGAGGACGTTACCGAGCATGGGATCGTCTAGTGCGATATCCTCCAGGCATGGAGGGCCAGGCGTGGCAGGTCCGGATGGAGGACGCGGTCGCTGGAGTGGGAGAGCAAGCCCGGTGTCAGCGGTAGCCAGAGGAGGTCGCCTCGCGTGTCTCGTAGCAGGGGTGTGAACCAGTGCTGCCTCGGCCAGTACGGGGCTACCAGGATCGCGTCGGCTCGGTCAGCGAGGACCTTCGATATCATCCGGCCGAGCAGCAGGAACGGTGGGAACGCGTACAGGAGTTCTCCGGTCCACGGAAACTGGAAGGCATCCCCGACGGAGGCTCGATCGTGGCCTGCTCTCGAACAGAATCGGCTGCACTTCGCGTTTTCCCTGGTCGCGAAGAGGTCGATCGATGGTTCGCCCCAGCGGTCTCGAATCAGTCGGAACGCCTCTCCGGAGAGAGACCATTCGTGATGGGACGAGGTGTCCCTGCTGAGGGTATCTGCTGTGGTGTTCTCCTGCCCGGACAGGTAAACAGCCACAGGATGTACTTGAAGGCGAACACACCAGTCCCACAGCTCGAGGGCGATGTTCAGCAGAGTTGTCAAGTGAGTCCCTCCTTGTCTGTTGACATAACAGACAGCAGTTGTGTTGTCTGTCAGGATCAGGACTGTACGCCCGGCGACAACGTGGCGGAACGCCCGCAGTGCTTTCGAGATGGCCAGCAGCTCGAGGGCGTTGATATGAAGAGCCGTCTCGTCGCCGTTCCATCTGTCATGGACTTTGAGATCGCCGCGGTGGGCACCCCATCCGTAGAGGGAGGCATCAGTCGTTACCGTCACCTTTGGTGTTGGCTGTTGGAAGGGCATCCCCGACATGAGGTTATCTCGCGAGTGCCACCATAGGAGGGATGTGCGGACTTCCTCTGGCAGCTGCAGTCGGATGCTCTGTTCGTCTCGAAGGGGGTCGAATATGCGGACGTACCAGTGTTGAAGAGATCTTGCCCTCAGTCTTGAGAGATACGTGACCGCTGTTGTCGAGGACATGTAGCCCAGTAATTGCTGGATCTGTCTCGCTGACAAGGTGGACGCCGCGTATGCGTGAATGGCGGCTTGGATCAAGGTCTGCGCCCGAGTCTCTGGCAGGCACGCCCTGGCGGACATGGAGTCCAGAGTGGCACTGATGAAGTCCAACGTCCTCGCCGGTTCGAGGTGAGACTTCTTCGAGTTGACCTGTAAGCCGAGACAGGTAAGGAGTGTCAAAGTCATGTGGACGTCATGGTAAAGTCTTTGTTTGCAGGACGCCACCAACAGCCAATCGTCCAGGTAAGGGTAGACGGAGGCACCCTTCGTCCGCAGGAATGATACCACCGGGGCCATGCATTTGGTAAAGACCCTGGGGGCAGCCGAGAGTCCGAACGGCAGCACCTTGTACTGGTAGCAGATGTCGTTGACTGCGAAGCGGAGATATCGTCTGTGTTGCGGGCGAATGGCTATGTGGAAGTAGGCGTCTCGGAGATCGATGGAGGTGAACCAGTCCCCTCGATGGAGAAAAGGCAAGATCGACGGTAGCGTGACCATCTTGAACTTCTTGGGGCGGATGTAGTTGTTCACCCCTCTGAGGTCCAGGATAGGTCGAAGGGAACCGTTGGCCTTCGGTACCGTGAAGTACCGGGAGAAGAAGCCAGTAGAGCTGGCTTTCGATGGGAGCTGTTCGATTGCCCGTTTCTCGAGGAGGGACTGGGTCTCTTCCAGGAGGACCGAGCTCGACGGAGTGGAGTAGTAGACGCCTCGAGGTGGAATATCTTGAAACTCGATGGCGTAGCCAAGACGGACGATGGAAAGGACCCAAGAGTCCGTAGTGACATGTTGCCACTCCAACAGATGTCGAGCTAGGGTCGGTTGGTCTCCGAGGGCTGGAGGAAGGCTGAAGAGAGGTTGTTGTTGAGGCGGCCCGCTGAACAGGTCAAAACCTGGACTTTGTGTCGGAGGAAGTTTTCTTTGACGAGGTGGGGCGTCGCCTGAATGAGCGTCGAGCAGACGACCCCAACGACGGCGCAAGCCAACAGATCCTGCCATGACCCTCGATGCAATCTCCACAGCGTGCCGAGAGGAGACGATCTGCTGCCGGGAGATTGCTACCGCCTCGTTGAAAATCATGGCAGTAGCCTGGAGGATAAGTCTTCCGGCACCGATTCTATGGCCGGGGAGAGACGATCGAGGACCTTGCGCAGGTATGCCGCGAGGCAAGCCCGCGTGTTGGACAGCCGTATGTGCAGGGAGGCAGCGGAATAAAATCTCCTTGCATAGGCGTCCAACTTGCGGCCTTCCTTGTCCGGTGGGGTGGTGTGCTGTCTGCCACTGCCCTTTGTCTGCGCCGACTCGACGACCACAGAGTTCGGTACAGGGTGGTTGAAGAGATACACAGCGTTCTCCTTCTGCACCCTGTAGAGATGTTCTAGCCTCTGCGGTATCGGCTGCGCCGAAGCCGGCTTGTCCCATGCGGACTTAACGACTTTAGCGATGCGAGGAAGGAGAGGCAGCAGGGCGGTGGCAGGTTGCCTTCCTTCAACCATCAAGAAGACCGGGTTGTCATCCTCCGGCTCTGCGTCTGCAATCTTAAGGCCAAGTGTAGTGGCCATCCGAAGTAGCATCGAGGAGAACTGTTGCACGTCCTCCGGAGCTGAATCGGGCACCGGTTCTCCAAATCCCAGAGGAGGGGACTCCTGTGACGCCGCTTCAGAGACGTCGGACTCGGCACTGGAGTCATAGGACTCGGAGCTGGGTGAGTCCTCTCGCCGCTCTCGCTCTGGCTCTTTTGTCGTGGCCACCAACTGTGTCTTTTTAGGCTTGTCCGCGACAGAAACAGGGACTGTGGGGGCATCCCATTTAGGCGCAGCGACCACCGACTTCACCTTCTTGGTGGTGACGGGTGTTGTTTGGCAGGCCGCCGTGGCCATGGCCTGCTTGGTCACCACAGTTTCCACAGGGCGTGTTGCTGTAGACGTAACCCTAGGCGGCGGCGATACCGCACGGTATCGAGGTGAAGGCTCCCTCGCTCTGCGGTATCAGGGCGAGGGGGAGCAGCTGAGAGAGCGGCGGTGGTCGGCCAGCGAACGGCTCCGGTGTCTGCGGTACCGACGTTCCTCTTTCTCTGGTGAGCGGGAGCGGGACCGACGTTGCCGTTGAGGTAACCGGGACCTCCGGAAGGTCTCCCAGCGTCTCGGGTCATGATGGTACCGATCCCGGTACGATGGAGAATGTGACCAGTAGGACGCCGGATGCTCTCTCCACTCAGATTCCCTGGTGTACCTGGCCACGTAGGACGCCGAGGTGTACCTGGAGGCAGAAGAGCGAGGCTGTTCCTCTTGTGTCTCCTGAGGAAGCGGCGATCTTTGCGGCAGCTCGGAAGAGCATGACCGAGATCTAGCCGATATCGAGCGCCATTCCGGGGAAGCAGAGACTTGCCGGGATGGTCTCTGCTGCAGGTCAGCCGACCTGCGGTGGCTCGAAGGGCAGTGATGTTGTTCCTGCACCAGGGTTGGAGGTTCGTCCACTGGCGAGTCCGGGTGCTCTTGGGGAGCATCTTCGATCTCATCGTCCGAGAGATCGAATCGGCTCGCCTCGCCCTTTTGAAGGCTCAAGAGTCGGAGGAGGAGTGGGAGGATGGACATCCCCAGCAGGGGAGCGTTTCTTCTCCTTCCTCTTCTTCTTCTTGTCCTTCTCTTTCTCCTTTCCCTTGTCTCCGTCTGGAGCAGGGCATTTCTTCTGAGGCGTCTCTTTGGCCGGAGCCTCAGCCTTCCTCGTCGTCGAGGAACCTTTAGCTGACTTGGCAGCCGCCGACAGCTTCGGGATCCTCGGTAACGCTGTGATGGGCGTTCTCGATGCCAGCACCTAGCCCGATGCCGACGAAGTAGACGGAATGGCAGCCGCCGATACCGTCAATGGTGCGGTCGTCTTCTTGTTGGCCATCTTGGGTTGGGAAGTCTGCTCAATTGCCTTCAAAGACTGCTCCCAACAGAAAGATTTTAGCCTCGAAGACCTGTTTCGGAGAGTTTGGGCAGTAAACTCTCGGCAGCTTGGGCAAGTCCGGGTGTTGTGGGTCTCACCCAAGCAAAAGAGGCACTCCTTATGGCCGTCGGAAAGAGCGACCTTACGCCCACACGAGATGCACTTTTTAAACAACGCGGACATAAGACGACCGACGAAGCTAGAAGAACGCGGAGGAGTCCGAATTTACCAAGTCCGAAGGGAAGTCCGAGAGAGAGGTCAAGAAACAGTCCGAAATATTCCAAAACCGTGAGGAAGATAGCCAAGCAGAAGAAATAGCAAGGAACAAGCTAAAGAACCTTCCGTACACGATGGCGGACGAAAAAGAACTGAGGGGAGACCGTTGCTCGGCGGGAGGAGCATGCGCAGTACCGGCGTGGGGGAGGGGTTCCCGCCAAGTGAACGAGCTCTAGAAGTTTCCGAACGCTACTGCGCAGGCGCGAAAGCTCCTAATGTGTGAGGCACAGAGACCACGAAGAAGAACTTGAATAAACAAACAAAAACATCTGAACTTTCTAGAGACCACTTGAAAGCTTGTTCCAAAATGAGTCCTAGGATGACTTTTTCTTTTGCTAGCCTCCACTTTTCTTATGATTTTCATTTTCTTGCACTTACAGACCTATGTTTTTTTAACATGCCAGGGCAGCTGAGGAGGCAGCCTCCTCTGTCATCCCTTTTTCTCTCCATCTTGCTGTTCACACATATTCTTTAAGAGATCCTGAAAGCAGTTGCTGTTTACTTTGTTGCAGACAGACACACACAGGTTCAGCTAAAGTTGAATCCTGGTCTTCCCCAGTTCAAACTTTGTTTATTTCATTGTTTACTGCAGATATGTTACTACAACCTGATGCTGAAAGTCTGTGCTACTCCAGCCCTTTCACAATCCTCCCAGTGCTGATACCACTAAAAAAAACCTTGCAGGATAAGGATAAGGAGAGAAGGATAAGGAGAGAAGGAGGTCTGAGCAGGCACAAAAAGACTCTGTAAAGAGGAGCTTTCTTTGTTAACTTGTATTTGGGTCCCAAGTGCCTTAATATTCTTAAGAACTCTCAAAGCTAAAACACAGCCAGTGGACCTCTTTTAACAACAGTCATAAAAAATCCATGTGAGTAGGACAAGTTAAATCCCTCAGTAGCTTCTGAAATGTTTCCAGAGACAGGCATTTGCAGAAATCTAAATGGGCATGAATGGTAATACCAACTGTTCCCAGGAGACTTCTCAGGAGGCATACCAGCCAATGATGCTAAAGAAAGATCTCTCACAATTCTTGGATTTACAGTTTAGGAAGGCTGGTCAGAATTCTCAACCAGAGGGCTCCAGTATCTCACCAAATGACAAATCCCAGGATTCCATAGGATGTTGCATGGGCAATTAAAGTGGAATCATAGTGCTATAACAGTATAGTGTGAAAGGGCTCTGAGTCAAGGAGGATGCCCAAAATTCTCAACCTATTCCTTCAGTGAAGTAGGACAGGACTATAGGACTGCTCATGTAAAATTTATACTAATCTATCTCCTACAGAACAAGCCAAAAAAACCCCACAAAATCTGAAGAAAAACTTCCAAAGTTATGTACACCAAAAGGTATATGTGTGTCTATTAGATATGAGTATATATTTAGTCATATTCAGGCCAGTTCCAACTAAATCCTCTTTCCAGATAGCAATTAATTTTTTCTCCTGCCTGCTAAATAAAGTCATATTCCCTGCTGATGGCAAATGATTGGTTTACCTATAACTCCAGGGAGCTTAGCTATCACTCCCTTTAAGAAGCTTTGACAGTTTAACCTGCTGGGCTCACAGCACCCTTGGGAGGGCCTTACTTGCAGTTTTACTTCTGATGCTGCTGACCACTAACACTGACTCTATAGATAATGGATTTCAATAACAACCTCCGACAGGTTAACACTTTTGGGTAGCATCCATGATACTGCTTTAATTGAGTTAATACATGAAGGTCACAGTTTGGTAGGAAGTTTTTAATAAATTTGGTGGTGTTTACACTTCTTTAATTATTATTACTGTGTGTTCATCCATACAGTAGCTCTAAGATAAGGTACCTACAGATATAATCCAGTCTGCTTGTGGATTTTATAAGATGTTCCAATTCCTTTTTTTTTTTAAGTGAACATGCTTTATTTAGTTTGACTTCCTTGTAACATGCACATTTTGAACAGTGTCATGAAAAACATGAAATGCATGGTTCTGTCCATGCCAGGAACAGGACTGTTACCTGGCCCACAAAATAGATTATCTACCACCACCTAGGACATACGCACTCATGCTCAAAGATTAATGCCTTGACTTGAATTTAGATGACAAACAATAGTAGAGAGATGATGAAAATACATGAACTATTTTTTTCCTTTTCAAGAAACACTTTATAGTTGCATTTTATTAGATTTAATAGAAAATAGCTAGGTGAAGCAGCTACCACTATTAAGCTAGGTTTTTTTAAGGAAATTTTACAGCAGGATTTGTTGCTGTCCCATTTTCTTTTTAGTAATGTACCTCCAGAAAATGTTATGTACTGGGGGTTACTTTTTATTTGCTTTTTACTTTTTATTTAAGATTTTTTTTTACTTTTACTTTCATTTAAGATTTAATATGCTACCTGCAAACTGTAAACACAAAATTGAATAGGGGAGGCACCCCTCCCTCTTAAATACAAAACCCTGACAGGCAGTACAGAGGTTAGTAAAAAGCCAGCATGGGAGCTATTTAATATACTTCTTGATTAACTCGTTGCCTGTCCACTTCTCCCACAGACATGTACTAACATGTCATAATCGTCATAATTCCCATCATCCCCACAGCTCACACACAAGCTTGTTGATTAGCGCACAACTCCCAGACGAGCCATTGCTAATGCTAAATAATTCCCTTCAGCCTCCTGCTACTATACCACAGGCTCCCCAATTAAACATAATACTGCTGATTAGCCATATTAGTCTGGACAAATTTCTACCAGGGATTCTGTTTCAGTTGTTTGCACTAAAGGAAAAAAGGAAGGAAGGAAGAGGGGCTACACAAGGAAATGTCACAATACAACAAAGTAGTTTATTTAAAATAAATAGCCATGTAAGAACTTGAAAATGAAATTTAATAAGGATACTAAAGCATTGGAAGAAACCATACTGACCCCTTTAAAAGTTTAATTTCTGCTTGAGTCAGCATATATTCTTAAATTCAACAACATATTTAAAAAATCTGATAATAGATTTAATATAGTAGACCAGAGCTTTCTAAACTTTTGATTTTGGTGACACACTTTTTTAAATATGCATCATTTTGTTACACAGTAATTCAGTTTTACTAGCAAACCGGAGGTTAAATTAATCCCTTATAAGAGATACAGAAACATACATAAATTGTAATAACAAAATGTATGAGGACACAACATATCTCATGAAAACCTTTCATATAGTTTTAAAAATATATGATTTATAAATAACATACATTTCCAAGATTGTAGGTGACACACCTACACACTTCAGGCAACACATTAATGTGTCATAGCATGCCATTTGGAAAGTCCTGCAGCAGACCAATGTAGTGCATGCATAACACATTCCATAGCTGTGTACTTTTGGTTCTCAAATGACTCCCAGCAAACACTAATACCCTCCATGCTTTCTTACCCATAGTTATCCATTTAGCTGCACCAATATTGACGATGATCAGCATGGACCAGTTTACTCCTAAATCAGAAACTGAATCAGATCCTGAGTTAAGAAGTAAATATGCCTATTGTTAACCATGTCATTAAGTCCACACCAATTATCAAGCACATTTCAGTATGACTAGTAAACAGTGGGGGAATTCACAGGAAAAGAGAATCCATGAAGGATCACAGATTATTTCTAGCATTTTAACGATGATTAGGGAACTGGATAATTCCATCTCTCACCAGGCCACTATGAACCAACAACCAAAGATCTTATACGTAACTGCAAGATAATCTAAAATGTTGCCTCTTCTCCTTCCTTAACTCCCCTCATCCAACCCCAGTACAAGATTCCTAACTATCATGCCAGCTAATCCTGTGCTACCTTCATAACAGCCACACTATTGAATATTCCGTAACTAATCATTCTTCCCAAATAATTAGAAACAGGCATTTTGTGCCACCACAGCAACTCAGTCAATAAAACATGTATGAGTACAGTGGATGGTTTCCAGTCACACCAGACTAAAAAAATCAGACAGAAATGTATAAAATCAAATGATCTGATTATTCTCTTTTCTTCGTGAAAATCAATGTCAATATTTACAAAAGAAGTTTTACTGTAGCCATATCTGTAGATATTTTTAAATTTTGAAGTTCTGACATCTTACCTTTGTCCTTGTGCATGCACACACACTTTTTATCTGATTTACAGATAAAAAGACATTTACAATCTACCGTAACTAAATATAGCCACTATCACTTTACTTACAATATTAGAATCCCCAAGATTCAATAACCCACATCCAGGAGGAAAATATTTTTTAAAATAACTAGTTGTTAACAGAAGTTTCAGATAAAGTAGGGTTTATTTTATACTGAAATTAAAAAGAAAACAAAAAATGAATGGTAAAATTTGAACCAAAAACATTTACACTCATATGTAATGTTAGAGAACTCAGTTCTGATAGAGTCACATCTAGGTGTCCTTTCTCTACATTAATGCATGGCATTTTAATTTACATGGAAGCTGTCCCTCTTCAGGGAAACCAAAGTGCATAGTTTTAATGTCGTGTCCACTTTGTTATCTTAATCTTTGTTTTCAATAGCCTAACTGGTCTAAATTAGCTAAGGTTTTCAACCATAAATTCAAAAGAAGGTGTGGCTGTCTTCTCTGATAACTAAACTTCCAAATCATTACACTGAATATGTGGATCAGAAATGGAGTTACATCACCACTGATCCAAATTACAGTAGCCCCTCCACATTTGTGAGGTTTCAGGACACAGAACCCCTGGCAAAAGTGAAAAAACTGTGAATATCCCCCCCACACACAATTCCCCTCCAGAGCTTCCCCACTTCCATTCCTTTCTCTCTGGCCCCGGCACTGGGTGTGGGGAGAAAAAAGACAACCTAAAAGGCTCACTGGTACTTTCCCCTCAGACAATGAAGAGGGGAGTTTTAGAGTTCTAATTACTTCTGGCAGCCATTTTGAGAAAGGAGCACCTGACCAATCAGCAGCCCATACACAGCAGAATGTGCAATCGCATGAGAGGCCACGCCTTCAGCAATGGAAGGGGGTTTTGCTCACCCAAAAGGAAAAAACATCCATTTTAAACACAAGTCTCACGCCATTATGTGGTAGTGGTTGGACAACTCCAGAGAACATCATTTGAATCTCTGCTCAGCCATGCAAACCCACTTGGTGACCTTGGGTAACATTCCCTCAGCCTCAGAGGAAGGCAAAACCAGTCTAACAAAATCATATGTATGTATTTATTTATTTGAATTTTTTTAAATTCAAAAGGAATCTCAGTTACATACAATAATCTTCCAGTATAGCAAAAGCAGGGTGATAAAAACATAAAAGAAGGGAAAATAACCACATTTGTCTTAAGTTTCTATAAAAGCTGACCAAATGTCAAAGAATGAGTCAATTTCTAAATTTTTACTACACCTCATTCTTTCAAATGTTGCAAGTGTTGTTAGATCTTCTATCCAATAGATCACCGGTGGAGGAAAATTATCTTTCCAGTAAAAAAGTATCAGTCTTTTAGCAGGGCACAAAAGATGTACTTCCACTTGTTAATTTCCAAAAAAAGTAAATAAGAGAACATGAATGTCTCTGAATATCAAGGAACTCTCCAATAAGAAATTTACTTATGTAATTACTTCTTCCCAAAATGTAGCTACTATGGGACAACTCCAAAATATATGTGTTAAGGAGGCACTAGCAATATTATATCTCCAACTCTTGATGATTTAGAAAGCCCTTTCTTGAATACACGTTGTGGTCACCAATACACCCAAGAGCAATTTCTGCTGTATGAGACATAGTCAGAGATCTATAGCCATAATAATTATAGATGTTAAAACAGATGGCCACTGATTAGTCAAAATTGGATAGTCTAATTTTCTATTTGATTCTTGCTGTAAATCTTGTATGACATAGATAGATAGATAGATAGATAGATAGATAGATAGATAGATAGATAACAGAAGTTTATCTATATAAATTTTTGGTTTGGATACTTGGTTGGCCTCAATTACTGTCTCAAACATCAAGGGAACCTCGAATGCACTTAGCTGCAAGGCCAAATCTGGATTGTACAAACATTTCAGTTGTAAATATTGCCATTTAGCTGACAACTTAAACTGCTCTTGCAAAATTGAAAGAGGCATCATCAACACCAAATATCTGATTTAAGGTAACAATCCCATTATTGGGCCATGCCTTCAATAAAAATGGTTCCTTACGACTTTTCAAATCTGGATTCCCTCATAAAATCAATTTGGCATGAGTGTATGGGTCAAACGTGGGTGTATGGGTCAAACTACAATTGACAAGACATTATTTGCCACACAGTTCTAACTGCTGAAATTTGGCAAAACACTATCTTTTTTTATAAAATGAAAACTAATACCGTTTATCTGAATAGCAGCACAAGAAATGAAGATTCCAAAGTTAACCATGGTGGATTACTTACTTGAAGCAGATATGTCCAAAAATTAATACAAGATAACAGAAGAGGGCTGGAGAAACACCCTGCCCCTTAGTTGGTGATTTATTACACTCAACTACAAACAGTTTGCATTGAAACATTTGAAGTGCAGCCTCCATGGACAAAGTACTTGAAAGTGAAACTAAGTGCCAAGAGTAAGTAAGTAAGTAAGTAAGTAACATCTTTATTACAGTCATTGACCAGCACAATAGGGGTATACAAATTACAAAATAAGACATTAAGATCAGTAACAAAGTAAGGTGTTAAATGAAGTGTTAAAACAGTAAATATTAGATTTAGTTTAAAACAATATTACCGCTACGTGCTGGTCTAAAACTACAGAGAATATAAAATAGACTAAAAACAATAAAACAGCTCCTGAGACAAGTGCATAAAACTACATACAAATGTACCTATAATATAATACCATTAAATATCAATTATTACTGATCATCGCCTGGGGTACTTTAATAGCTGCTGCACAGAAACTAGCCACCCTATGGGTTATCTTGGGGTTCGTGTCTGTGAGTAGCAAGGAAACATAGAACTGATCAGATCTACCAATATGGTTTTGAAGTACTGGCAAGGACAGCATCTTTCTGAGAATGCTACTTTTTTATAGCGTCCATCAAGGACAGCTGAAGGAAGAGTGCGACATCAAGCCAGGGTAAAGGCCTTATGATGTTTTGGCAGTTCTAAGTTGTTTATATAGGCCATTGGCATTTTTAAGTACTTGTTGCATTCACTGACAATGAACAAAGGAACTCTGGCTAAATCCATTTGTCGCTCTATGTCTGTGATGTGCTGCTTAATGGCTGCTTTAGCCTGGTCATACCCCAAGTGAAGCAGAGAATTTGGGGAGTGACCCAAAGTCACAATTTTCCTTGAGACTGCCTTGGTCCATGAGGACTGGAATTCATCCTTCAGCACCAGAGAAGCCAGCCCCTTTGAAAAAAAGGCTAGCCTAAGCCAGTAATGAAGTATGGACATCCATATCCTGGCCTCTATACTCAAAAAGCCTGCCTCTAGTCGCAGAGTAGCATTAGATACACATTTTGGAACTTGGAAAACTGACCTCAGAAACTTGGATTGGACACGCTCCAAGATGACATTGTTAGGGAAGGGTCCTAGTTGGGCTCCATATAAAAGTTGGGCAGTTGTTTTTGCCTCAAATAATTTTAAAGCAGCTGGAACATAATATCCACCTTTAGTTCTAAAAAATTTTTGAATGGCCATTGAGCTCCTCTGGGCATTGTTAGCAGCGTAATCCCCATGTGCTTTCCTATTCCCTGAGGAGTGAAAGACTACACCCAGATATTTAAAGCAGAAAACCTGTGTTTTCTGCTTTAATCCTATGGGAGTCTACACGCCAAGAGAATTGCCTAAGGTACTTGGCAAATGACATAATTTTAGTTTTTTGGTAATTAAGCACTAAATGATTTTCTTGGCAAAATTGGGACAATTCTCTCAGAGCTCGTTTAAGGCCATTAGGTGTTCTTGAAAGAATAACTACATCATCTGCATAAAGCAGTATGGGGATAGTTCTTCCTGCTAGCTTTGGTGGGTGGAAATTGATATTATGAAAATGCTCCACCATTGAGTTAATATAAAAGTTAAACAAAAGTGGAGCCAAATGCATCCTTGTTTTACTCCCTTCTCTGTTTTAATTGCTCTAGTAAGATGTGCTTGTGGGGTACATCAAACTTTAAGGGAGGTCCCTCCATGTAACATTCGTATTAGGTGTAATAATCATTTATCAATTGAGGATGCCTCCATTTTTCCCCATAATATGGAACATGAGATAGAATCAAATGCTCCTTTAAAATCAATAAAAGCAGCATACAGAGCAGTAATATTACCAGAAGAATATTTCCCAATCAAATGTTGTAAAATTAAACATTGATCAATAGTCGATCGGCTTTCCCTAAAGCCAGCTTGTTCATCTGCTAGAACGTTCTCTTGTTCCAGCCAGTCCAGAAGTTTCCTATATAAATGCCTTGCATACAGCTTACTAATTATATTAAGCAGGCTAATTGGTCTGTAATTTGCTAGGTTGTCCTTTGTCCCTTTTTTAAAAATGGACACAATGACTGCTGATCCCCAGTCAGGAGGAATACATCCATAGAAGTCAATGCAAGTAAAAAGGGAAGCTAGGAGAGGAGCCCAGAACTCTAAGTTGTGTTTAATGACTTCTGGTGGAATCAAATCCTCTCCTGGAGCTTTACCAGTTCTTAGTTGAGCTGCAAGACTTTTTATTTCAGAAACTGTCACAGGGGGCCATGGTGGGAAAGTCTCAGTTGATTGGATACATTCTTCTTTTCCCATACGGGGATCTGAATATAAATCTTGAAAGTACATTTCCCAAATATTGGGAGTGATTGAATATTCTATCCTATTTAGAGCTCTGCTTTGCATACCTGATATAATATGCCAGAAGAGAGATGAATCATTAGATTTAACGGCTTGAATAAGACAAGACCAACTGGTCTTCATAGCTTCTTTCTTTTTGTATGCCAATAGTTGTTTATATTGTCTCTTTTTCTGAAGCAGCTCTAATGTAGTGAATGGTGACGCACTAACTAGATGTAGCTGATAGGCAGCGATAAGTTCGTTTTTTGCTTTAACACAGTCCTTATCAAACCATGGTTTGGAATAAGATTTGTGTAGTCTTGGTTGTGTGCTGCCATGGTATAAAAGTAACTGATGTAAATCCTGGATCAGTGTATTATAGTTATTAAAAAGTGCCTCCGGGAGCTCCGTGGAAAGGATCGCAAGTTGCAGACACTGAAAATGTTGGGTAGATATAGAGTCAGTTATCACCTGATTTAGCTGTGGGCACCATCTAGGTCTACGGTAGGTTCTTTCATCAAGAATAATATCAGTTTGGTGAAGATCTTCAGCATGAGAATCATATGCAAAGTTAATTAGCTGCAGAGTCATTGGGAAGTGATCACTGTCAAACCTTGGAATGACTTCTAAGCCCTTCACATAAACAAGAAGCTCTCTAGAAGCAATAATGTAATCAATTGCACTCATTCTGGTTCCAGAGAGGTAGGTAAAACTAGCTGGGTAATCTTTGTCCATAGCACCATTTAATATATGTAGATTTAGTCTAAAAGTCATTAATGCCAGACACAGACGAGCATAGTTGGCTTTCTGGTCCTTCAAACAACGTGTCATTAGGGCTGCGCCTTCTTCAAAATATGGAGGTGGAAGATTAAACTGTGTATATAGAGAGCTAGTATCAGGGCCCAATCTAGAGTTCAGGTCACCTCCCAATATCACAAATGCATCAGGGTACTTAGTAGAAAGATCCGCCACATATGATTCGAGTTCTGCCCACAGTGCTTTAATTTGGTTCTTCTGTCTCAATGGAGACATATAAACATTAATAATCAATAGGTTAATAGATTTAAATTGAATTTTAACAGCCATAGCATGCGACTTAAATGAGGGGAGTGATATTATAGAAACTCGTAGTGTTGTGGAGACCAAAATTCCCAGTCCTCCTATGGCTCTACCATACTTAGACCCTACAGCTGCCCTTAGGGAGAAAGATTGAAACCCATTTAATAGTATCTCTCCCATAACCCAAGTTTCCTGTATCAAAAGAATATCAAAGCAAGATAGGAAAGCAATAAAATTGGGGTCACTAATAGATGCAGTCCAACCTGCCACATTCCAAGATAGAAGGGAGATCTTACTCTGACTCTTTTGTTGTCAGGCAGGTGTGTTATCACACACAGATTGAGTGTGAGATCTTGTAGGAGATTAAGATGTTTCTTGACATAGTAGGCTGGTTAAATGGGACTCCTTATCCAAGCTTTCAATCAGATCCAGCTGGTAGGCAGGTCTACTAATGTTTGAAATTATTGGCAGAGTTGTCTTCCACGGCTGCTTTACAGGATCAGCATGTTCTGTTGTTTGTCCTAATTTGTGGTCCTCTAGGAGTCGCATATCCATCCATGAGGAGGGTTTTATCTTTAAAGCAGTTGATCTCAAGTCATCCTGCCCCAGAATATTGGTCCCTGTAGTACAGCCCTCACTTGGATGTAGCGTCTCTGCTTTTATAGGCTCTTCTACCATCGTTAGTTGATGTATGTTTGTGGCCTGTTTGGTTAATAGCTTTATTCTCAAATTGTCTAATCATTTTAAGATATTATTTTGTTCCTCATAAGCGAGGGCAGAAAATGAGTTCAGGAGACCTATTTCCTCATCACAGCATACAGACTCTAGCTTGGGGGGAACACAGTTTAAACTTTGTCTCAACTGAGATTTTTCCTGTTTCCCCCCTATAATATCATCTGGACTGGATTTTATAATGTCCAGACCTTCACTAATTAAATCAATCAGGTTTTTCACAGGGTTTTATTTGTTGAACGTGATGACTAAAAATACCTCCTTTTAGATGCAGAGGGGATGCTCGATTTTCAGTCTAGTCACAATTAGGCCAGAGTGCTCTAGCTCATCCTTATTTTTCAGTATCCAGCAAGCCGTTATGCAATCGTTAAATGTGACCACTGCACGAGCACATACATAGTTAAAAAACAGATATTCTATTTGATTTATATCCTTAATACTGCAGAAGTTAATGGAGGACTGTCTCAATAACTTAACAAAGTGAGCTTTACGTTCATACTGAGATAAAAGCCCTATTGGTTTAGGATAGTTCTGAAAAATCAGTTTTTGACAGGATAACACAAGTTTCCATCTAGTGTCCTTGATATTTCTCTTCTTTACTTCTTTTTCTTGGAGTGCCATCACTGACCAGGGGTCTGGAGGGCCCAAAGTCTGAAACTGATCTACCTGGCTGGCCTTTCCTCCTCTTAATTCCTTTGGATCAGCAGAAGATTTATGTAGTTGACTTACAGGCTGAGGTGTTAATGAATTTAGGCAAGTTGCTGGCTTTGTGCTGACGCCGCTGTTGTCATTAGGCTTCATATTTATTTCTTCAGGTAGCTTTATCTCTAGTTTTGTCTCCTTATCTAGCAGATCAAAAAGCTTCTTAAAGTTCATCTTAGAGGCATACTTCCATTGTTTAACATTCTTTATATTTTTACCTTTTTTTTTTTAGATTATTTGTAGCCTTCTTAATCATTCTTTTCCTTGGATGATTCTTATTTGATTTAGCAAGTAGACAAGAACTGCCTGGTTTAATTGGTTGCTGCTTATCGGCATTTAACGCCTTATCAACTTGCTTGTCTATATTCAATATTTTATAAACCTTCACAAATAAAGTCAATAACTCAGTACAATAATTTAGGAAGGATTTAATAAACTGTATATCTTTGGACAAGGAGCAAAGCCATTCTTCAATCCAGATGATGTCTCCAGTATACAATTCATTGTTACTATGTGACTTTTCCAAGCTTGCCCCTTCCTTATGTTCACCTGGCCCTAGCCCAAAGACTTGTTCTGGCTTGACTTTTCTCTGCTCTCTATCAGCCTCACCAATTTGGGGGTGTTCATTTAATAGCTTGGTCTCAGCAAGAGCAATTTCTACTGCCAGGTTCAAGGGAGGAGAACCTTCCTTTGTATTCCTCTTAGATTTATGTAGTTGCTTTTGCTCAGAAGACAAATCAGCCTGGGTGCTTGAAGCCAATATGTTGTTTTTTAATAGCCGATTCTTTCTCCCCTCCTCCACATTTGGGGAGAAATACTGAGTTATCTTTGTCTGTTCTTTCCGTTTACATCCAGCCAGAGGAATACTTTCAAGAGGAGGGGGTTCCAGCATATTCCTATATGCCATTCTTGTATACACCATTGTTAATATAGCATATAAGTAGGGCAATTAGGTCTCCACAAGTTACCAAATCCCAGCAGTCTGCCAAAGCTATATTAATATTAGAGTTAACAATAAACTCTGCTGTAATTATCTTCCCCTCACTTCTAGTTCTCTCAAAACAAACTTACTTGAGGTCTTTCTGGCCCTGGCAGACTTCATGGTTTATCCAAAATAGATAAGATTATAAACTCTTGTTTCAATTCCACGGTTTACTCCTTGATCATTAGCAATTCCAAAAGGGAGTTTAGAAGCTTAAAAGGTTTCTAAAAGAATTTCTAGGAGTTAAACAACAAACTTGCAAGGGAACTCTTTAACTACGTGTCTGCCTCTGACGCCATCTTCCCCGTTGTCTTCTTAAAAGGCCAAGTGCCAAGAGAGATGAATAACATAGTGCTCAAAACCTGAAGATTAAATTAAGTCACAATTTGAACTGGAAATAAGAAATATCTGGTATCTCCAAGAATCAAATAATCAAAAGGTTCACATGAAAGCCATAGTTCAGAGAAGGTGAAATAAATAATGTCTCTGATGCCAGACTGGAAAAATGTCCAGCACTAGGCTAGATGAAACTGACTCTGTGTTCATTAAAATTCAAGCATCAATATCTGAGATATCTAGCCAGATTTTAGATTTGAACAAACATCTGACAGAAAATGATAGGAATTTAGAGCAGAAATTGGATATGTTAAGATTAGATATCAAAGAACAAGTAAACCATTTCCTGAAAAACAGTTCAAAGAGTTCAGCACATCAGTTCAGAACCTCACAACAACTACATATAAACATGAACAGGAGATCTCTTATAATTCAAAGAGAACAGACATTTTATGGCAGGATTTGGAAAGACACAAAACAGAATTATGACTAAGGAGTTAAAATCAAAGGAAACACAGATTAGACTAGGAGCTGTTCCAGAAGACCTGACTTAAAACAGACAGTTTTCAAAGCTTTGGTTACCTTAAAAGCAGCTCTGGAGAAGAACATGACAAGAAGATTGGAGCAATATACAGGCAAAACTCTACTTATGCACAAAGGAAAAAAATTCCAAGAAATGTGATAATTTGTTTCATATATAACAGCATCAGAGAGGGAATACTGACAGCACACTTTAAGAAAAGGTTTAAAATGAATGAAAATGAAATTATGTTTAAAGAAATTCCCAAATGAATGCTGAAAAAAATGCAGAGTATAAATTCTAGGTGGAAGTGTTCAAACATACACACACACACACATTCACTGGACAACCACTTATGCAGGTGAAAAATATATTGTAAACTCTTTGAAGAGAGTGAAAAATTAGTTCAAAGTGCTGAAGGAAGAGACACTGGAAGGAGACATTTAAATAGTTGAACAAGTAATAACAATATAAGATGGTATCTTAATAAAACAATTAAAATTAATCTTAAAATAATTTCATGGAATATAAATGGATCAACTTCACCCTAGAAAAGGAAAAATTTATCATTTCTTATAAAATCCCAAATATGAAATTATTTATCTTCAAGAGACTCATATAAGAAAAAGAAACTGTAGAAGCTTGTAGAAGTATGGGCATAGAGTTTGTGTCTGCCAACAAGAACAAAAGAAATGGAGTAGTCTTTCACATAAATCAGACATTACAATCTAAACTGATTTCTGAAGATGGTAGATTTGTAGCTGGAAATCAATGGCAAGATAATGCATTTAATATGTATTTATGGCACCAATAGTAAGAAATCAACGTTTTATGAAAAGTTGTTATGAAAAAGATCTAAACTAGATCTACTAAATCTGATTTGCATAATCCTAATAAATGTTCCGGTAAAGGTAAGTAAGGAAGATCAAGGCAGACTAACTAAAACCTTGTTTTCTCGAACCTGACAAAAAAAGACGGGTGAGAATAGAGGAATATTTAAATAGTATGGGATGTAAGTCATTGCTGGAAAGAAAATTAGAAAGTTTAACAGTATAATAGAGGGTCCTTGAGATCCACTTGAGTGGTATGGAAGAAATGAAAGAAGAAATTGCATGTGCAAAATTATACATAGCATCCAATAGGATATTTGAATAGTGAAAGAGACCAGAGAATAAGCAAAGTAATTTAAAAATTAAAGGACAAATGTTACCAATTAATAGAGCGGTTATATGAAACCCTAGCTCAAGGAAACACTTCAAGAATGAACATTTGTTTGATACAATTGTGAAACAATTTTAGCTTCAATTAGTTGGGATTTATAAGTGGTTGCTAGAAGGAAAGGTGCATGGAGAAAGTCAATACACCCTAGAAGATTTAATAAGAAAGACTGAAGGAGAAAAAATTTGGGGAGGATTTATAAAATTTTATTGGAAAGCCAATTTATACTAGAAGATGGATTATTAGACTCATAGGAAAGCGATATAAAGTAATAAATTCAAAAGTGACAAATGAAATAACCAAGATTAAAACTACTAAAATAAGGGAGCAAAAGTTAAAATTAATTAGAAGATGGTACAGAACACTACAGCCATTATCATATATAATGAAAGAAATGCTACTTAATTGCTGGCATGGATGTGGATGTAGAAATAAAGGTACATATGTACATATATGGTGGGAGTGTGGTAAGGTGCAGAGATTTTGCAGGAAATAATTAATGAAATAAATGGAATAATAGGGGAAAACTTAGAATTAAATAAAAAATGCACGACTCTAAATGTAAGGAATTTGGGATTCAACAGAGATGAGGAATACTCGCTAAAAGAAATGTTGAAAGCAGCTCAGGTGGTTATTGCAATCGGAATGAAAGACAAAGAAAAATGGAAGGTGGATGGATGGCGATATTCTATCTTAGAATGTATAATGTTTGATTTTACATCAGAAAGCAGAATGGAGTATATGGGTCAGTCAAAAGAAGGTGATTGGATAAGGAAGTGGAATAAACTAATAGAAACAATTAGAAAAAGGAAGGCATACAAAAATTTAAAAGATACAATTAATATGATTAGCCACACCAAATAAAAGGGGTTTGAAATAAAAATTAACTTTGTCCATTTGGGGGATGGGGGAGGAATGGATGAAAGGATTATAGCAGTAGGGAAAAAAATATATGGACAATTAATTTATTAGTTCTAAGTGAAGCACAAATGTTTTGTATTAATTGCTGGAATAATTTTTTGTATGTATATCCATTTGTTAATGGACTTAATGGAGAGAATGGACTTTGGTGAAAATATTGTTTGGACAATAAATACAATGCAACTATAGAGGTGAGAGAAAGGCAACTATAGAGAAGGTCATCTGTAGTGAATTTATATGAAGGTGAAAAGTTACTGGTCTAAGATCTATGTGTTAAGCCAAAAAACTGTAAAGGTAGATTTTGTAATTTTACCAGAAATGTTTTTGCTGGGCATTACAGATAAAGAATTGTAGAGTAAACATGGACTGTTGTTGTTTTAATATATTTTATTAAACTAAAAACAAATAATACACGAAGATCCAAACAACATAAAAAGACAGGAAAGAAACGAACATAGCTATACAACTACCAATAGTATACAAGTCATACAAACTAAACCACCCAACACTTAACTAAAAAAAGAGGTTTCCACCTCTGTAGCAACCAGTGAAAAGCATTCTAATAGTTCTGACCTCAGCATCATATCGTAATAGGTTTTTAAAACCTGCTGTTTAATCTAAAATCAGCTAATACACTGAGAATATTGTTAATAACAATGGTAGTAATAACAATAACCTAAATAATTTTTAAAAAATTATATCCTAAATTCTTAAAAATAAGATCATATTAAAAAAAAATTAAGGTTGTACATTTCCTTTAAATTTTTAAACTAATGTTCTAGTATTACCTACTAAAGTTATTCATCTAAAATCTAAACTCTAAAGTCTCCTCTTATTTCATTTGAATAAAGAATAATAACCATTTTTCTTGATTCATCTTTTACCTTCTCAGCATTCATAACAATTAACAGCTATAAGATAATTTAATATTCATAGTAATTTCTCTTGATAAATGTAGTCAGTATCTTAAGAAAATTTTTTAATAATGGCATCACTTAACTATCACATATCTTATTCCATAATCCTGTTTCCATTCATTGTAACCTTAAGCCTTATATACCAATACGTATACCTAAGCAAAAAATCATAAATCATAAATTATAAACAATGATTTTGTCTAAAAATTAATTCTTAATATTCCAAAGTTTTCAACTGGATAAAAAGTCAGATGCCAGTCTACTCTAATAACATATCTATTACAGATATCATCCTTTCTGATAACCCTTTGCACCTTAGTAATTCCATTTATCAAGACTCAGAAAATCATTTTCTAACCAGATCTGCATTAAGTAATGCCTTAGACCTTTATATTTAACATTTCAAGTTTGAAAAATCACAAAACACACAGGCCCTTCCAGCACAAAAGATCTATTCAATATCATTTGTTTCTTACACTTAATTTCTTCCCTCGTCCTCCCCACAGAGCCTCCTGTAGTTTTAACTTTGCACTGCTGATTTCTTCTATTGTCTTCACTAAACGGCACAAGTTGCTCCTGATTTATGCTAGTGCTAAGGTGAACCTATCACAAGATTATCTAGGTCTGAGAGTATGTGACACACTCAGGGTGTGGGTTTCCATGGACAAACTGGGAATCAAACCATAATCTCCAGGGCTGTAGTTCAACATTCAAAGCACTTCACCACGTTGACTCTCAAATATAGATTACATCTTCCACATATGACAACAGCAGCAAACTTTGAAACAGGCTAAAGCACCGACAATGGAAGAAAGGATTGTTAAGATTGTTGAGCTAACCCAAATGGCTGAATTAATATGGGTTCTAAAGGATACGTCAATTGAAGACTTTTTACAAAAACTGGAAACATTTATAGATCTTTTTGAGCAATAATAAATCTAAAAATGTAATTATCTGTGGTTATGGTTATTAGTAATTATAGTGGGTCGAACATTTTTTTCTTTTTTAGCTTTATTTTCATTACAGTCAGGACTGGGGGGATTGTGTATTAGTTACATGCTCTTTCCCCTCTCTTTTTCTTTTTTCTCCTTTTCTTTTTTCCTTTTCTCTTTTTCTCTCTCTTCTATTTCTTGAGTGTACATTACTTTGAGTAACGTAAATTACATTTAAATTACATTGTTCATGTTAAAAATTATTTTTTTAAAAATATTCCAATGTAGACTGACCAGATACAGTCACCATGGGATAATTTATCTCATTAAGGAAGGAAAAGAAGAAAACTAAGAAAGTGTACATCCATATGAAGTGACCAGCTTTGAACACAAATACACTACAGCATCTTGTATATGCACCTACTAATAAAGAACTATATGGCCATGAAGTGAAAACACATAAAATAAGAGTAAGCAATCTTTGTAAAGATAGTCTTCCAGGATGAGAGGAGGGCTTTTACAGCTCTACAGAGATTTCTGGCAGACACAGGCAGCTTCTCCCACAGGTAACACTACTGTGAAGAGTGGTCTGTCCCTTCCCTCAGGCTTCCCTGAACTGAATCTGCATACTAGAGTACAACACATTCAAACATCAAAAACATTTTTTATGATGTATATTAGAATAACCCTCTAAGAGCCTTTGCAATTTGGTGATTCTAACAGTTCAGCTCAACGCATGGATCATAAACCAAAAACAGCTAATGATGCAAGGTTTTGTTGTTTATTGAATAAATGTATACATCATAACATAGCTCTCTATGCAATTTATCTTAGATACCATTTACTAATGGGAAATGAATACAAGTGAACAATTAGAAAACACAACACTTTAAAAAAAAACCTATGAAATTTTGATAAGCTCTCCCAGAGGTCGTCTCACCTTTGTCTACACTAATGCATTCCATCTTAATTTACCTGATCATTAGCTTCCAGTTTGTTCAGCTGGAAACCAAAAACAAACACTAATTACTTTGACATCACAAAGTCATAGCTGTCCTTACCACCTCCCCAGACAGCAGGGATAAATTATAAAGGGTAGGCATGATAATATCTTGATAAGTGATGAGTCACATCACCTCTTTGTCAATCATCCATGAGGGCTCACACAAGATACCACTCAATCTCATTATTGAATCCTAGGGCTAGGAAGACAATACACACCAGGAGTCATATTTCAAACAGCAGGCCACCATGATAAGATACAATTCAGTAGATGGTTGATAATTCCCACTGGCTTTTTAACATAACTGTCAAATGCTTATACTTCTTAGAATTACACAGACATGCAGAGAGAAAGGACATGGTGAAAGCCAAAGATTATTCCTCAGACAAATACATAACATTTTGCAAGTAAGTACAAAAGAACCATCCCCAAAACACAACAAAGCTTACAATAAAAAGGCAACAATTCTCAAAGATATGCTCTCAAAGACAGGCACCAGTGCTTAACATTGCCACAGCCAGAAGTGAGTTTCTTACAATCTCCTGCCAAAAATCTTCAAATAATCACAAGCTCCAAACTTCCTGTCTCAGAGCTACCCTCTCCACTTGATATGCCTGCCAAAAGATGCTACACAGCTATGTAGTGCAGAAGATTATAGAGTATGACCAGTCTATGCAACACACTGTTCACTTCTGTTCAGCTTTACTTCTGTTTAACTGCCTGTGTGAACTAAAAAAATGTGGTCTACAAGCCAAAAGCTGGAAATGTTACCTTACTACAACTACCAAAATTCCCAATCACTGGTCATGCTAATTGGAGGATTCTGGTAACTCTTCCACACTATCTAGAACACATGTGATACCTTTCTATGGTAGCATGCTGCAGGGAACAAAAGTGTTGGGCAAACTGCCTTTCAAGAATGCTTATCCACCATTATTAATATTTTCGTTATGGAATCCCTGACAAGCATCCCTGGAGAACAGCTTGAAAGCCACTGACCTACATCATTAAGGTTGAGAAGAAAAGTGGAGGGGAACAGCCTTTGGCCATGTTGTTACATAATTATACTTATTTAGTATCCAAGTTACAAACGACACAGGCAGAATGCATACATAGTGCCTCCCTTAGCTTCTCTGTCATTCCTTACTCCTTATTCTTCAGTAATATCAACTTTGTTGTATTACCAAAACTTCACCTAAAGGAAATTCTCAGTGATGTCAATGAACTCTTAAACTCCTGGAAATTTTCAAGCCAGAATCTACAGTAAACCCAAAATTTCAGCCTGCAAGCCATAGAATCCACCTCATAATGATGCCCTAAAGTAATTTCTTTGTTCCTTGTATAACAAGAGTTTTCAGAAGATAAAAATATCACAGGTTGCTGGCAATGCTCACTTGCTTTGTAAGCTGCTTGCCATTAACTCTGCTTTCACACCCCCTTGTACAACAGTGGAACATATTCTCCACTAAAAATGAAATATATGGTAATCACCTTTATAAGTGGCATTTCATGACAGGAAGACATTACACTATTAAAAGGCAGAATATACACAGACTTAATAATGTGCCTGCTAACAAGCTAGTGTCAGGTTCAGCATATTCCATTCCCACCTGAAGACAAGCAGGCTGGCTGTTTCATTAAAAAGCTGAATGTTCACTTAGGTCTGATATACATAAATGCTCTAAATATTTAAGACAGTTTATAGTACTCCTGCAATGCTTCCAATGTTCAATTTACATAAAAAGAAAAACAGATTAACACACAAACAGTTCAAGCCAAAAACAGTCACACAAGACCTAAAGAGAAGCAATATCTTACAAGTCACAAAAAAATAACCAATAGGCCTAAATGTGTCTAAAATTCTGGGAAAACAGGAAGCTCTCTCTGTGGAACAAAAGGGATAATGGTGAAAGGGTCTGTGCAAAACAGACGTCATTGAGCAATCACTCCATAACTGGACACCACCACTAGCAAGTCCCTCCTCTTGGTATCCACAATGCTCACCTCAGATAGTGGGCATACCCACAGAGGATAGTCTACTGAAGATCCTAATGCTGGCATACACAGAGCCTGGTATTAAGTATCTTATTCATCCTTAGGAAGACAACACAGTGCAATGAAGATATGTAATTTGCAGAACAGCAATGTCAGTCCCCGAGTTACAACGACACTTCCCACTTTACTAATCTTAGGAAAACTGGGCAGCAGGCATACACCACATAAAGAGTTCAAAAAACAGCATACTGGACTTCAACTATGCAAGCAAGAACAAGCTGCAACCATCATTTACTTTAGGGTGGAAAAAGAAATCAATGTGGAATGAGGTTTACTTGATAAAATGTATAAAAGAAGTTATATTATTTGATTTTCTTAGGGAAAGAAGGTTAAAGTATAGTGGATATTGTTGTAAAGAATCATGGAGGGATAATTGGAAAATAATGATTGAATAAGTAAAAGAAAAATCAGAGTATGAAGATGCGATAAATTTGATTAAGATTATATCCCATATTTCCAAAAAAGCTTACTGATATAAATGGATACAAATGGGTCTAGATCCTCTGTTAGCCATTTGGAGGGTGGAGGAGGATAGGTTTGATAGGTTGAAAATGCACTGTTGTGAAAAACTTCTTTTCTTTGTAATAATATTGTAATACAGTATATATTAATGTATATTAAGTATGTGACTAATAATAAAAGGGGGGAAAAGCAAAAAAAAAAACCTGCAGTCACTATAAACCAGCCACACTCCTCCCCTTTCTTCTTCCCACTTAGACAGAAGCAGAAGCCCGAAAGATTTTGTTTCTGGTTAACCACAGTTTCCCATATGCCACTGAGCTGTGATGGAGATTAACTATAGTCAGTTTTAAGCAAACAAGTCATCTTCAAAGCCTGGTCTCCAAAGCTGCCTTATTAAAGCTAATAATAATTATTGTTAGCTACACTTCTGAGTCCAGAAATAGGAAGCTGCAATTAAATTAAGAACAGAATGAAAATGTATAAAACCATCCTGTAAGTCATTTGGCAGGTGGGTTGGGTAGCTGCAAGTGAGCTAGAAGTTCGCTGCAGCTTTTTCCTGCTCATGTATGTTACACTAAATCAAAGTAGGATATGGAATGAACTTTGGTTTCATCACTCCTAAAAATCATCGCTTATCACTGAATATTCTATTAAAGTATATGTCACTGCAACAAAGTGAATTACTAGACTATAATAAGTAAAAACATTGTTAGAAGTGAGAATACAAATTGAAATCAAGGAGGGGCTTTGCCTCTATATCAGCATGGTGATTTCCTGCTACATAGCACTCAGGTGTATAGCTACTACAGGGGCAAAATGAGAACACTGTCACACAGTAAGAATCACCCTCATGAAATTTTCTTTCAGTCCCAAAACTTCTAGCACTACGGAGTGAGACACTGAAAACTGTTCACACCTAGGACTAATATATCGGCTTCTTTCACGCTCCCTTGGTAACTCTGCCTGCCCGCGCCCCCTGTTTTTTAATGCTTAAAGTGTATTTTAAATGTTCTACCAAAGTTTTAACTTATAGCAATGCTTGAAATTTGGGAACTGAAGAAAAATTTCATTAGGAGCAGAATACTTATTGGAAGAAATACTCTCATTTTGCCCTCACCCACAGCTACATCCCATAACACTATTTGCTTTCCCAATAAAATAAAAACTGTATATGTGAGGATGGGGGAGGAGTCCTCACTTCCTCAATGAAAAACTGTTGACTATTTCAAATATGTGCAAATAAGATGGCATGCCTCAATTTAATCCAGACGGTACATTCTGCTCCCACTTTTATGCTAACTCTTGCCAGAGCTGGTTGTCAAAACATTAGCTATTTAAACTTCCTTTTTGTAAAAAACGCACCAGGTGCCAACAAACAGAACTTGGAAGGAACTGAAAGAGTTTCCACAAGCAGCTGCTATGAAGGACAAGTTGATAAGCACGAATATTCCAAAACACCACCACAAATTAAGAAAACTCATGTTGATTTTATTTATTATATGCATATCCCAGTCTTCCTCTAAGGAGAACAAGATGATACTCAGCATTTTCCCACTCTACCATCACAACAGAAATTAAGTTACCTTGAGAGATAGTGGCTCCCAGCAGACCTGCTAAGTTTTGTAGCCAAGCAGTAGAGATTTCAAGCCCGATACTCACCGGAGGAAAAAGAATGGTCACTCAAAAAAAAGAACACTTGAAACAGTTCTGTAGAGGCTAATTTCATGACCAAGTAGCTGCACTTTAAAATTTTATCAATGGGCACCTGTTTGCGGAGTTCAGTGAAAACGGAGTTACACTGGCCAGAATGCAAGACTAGACTGACAGAGGTAGCATCTCTCATCTCTTAATCCTAAGAGATTATGTTCATATGCATCAACAATAAGACGAAGCAGAAATAAGGTTTCTCTTCATAAAGTTGCCATGAATAACAAAATGCAATAAAATACAAAATCCACAAAGCTGCAACACGATTATTGGGCCAACTCCAAATCATAAAACACATTATGCAAGCTTTTGAAGCTTCATTGGTTTCTTCATCAGGCAGATGTTAGAAATCATACAGGAGGAAAAAATGGTGATGATGTTTGAATCTTAGGCCTCCACACTGTCTCAGATGTCACTCTGTTGTCAGTTAAGATTGTATGGAGGGATTTCAATGCAGGCAGAGGCTACTCCCTTCTCTGCCATGTGAGGACTTTATTGGAAGTAGAAAACTTCAAAAAGTTAAGCCCCATTCTTTTGGCTTCCTCAAGTTTTAAGACTCCCCCCTTGCAGTTAAATAGGGTATCTTCAAATCCAGGAAACATATCTAGGGACAGCTATGTTGGACATGCAGCAAAATACAGCAAAATCCATATTCATACTACAATAAGATGGAGTCAAATGACTGGGACTTCGGATTTTGTTATATTTTGCTGCATAGCCAACATGGTTACCCTTGAATAAATAAAAAAGAACAATCTGAAAAAATAACAACTATGTAGCACAGAACATAGGGGCCTCCATGTTTTGGCATCATGGGAAAAGCCTAACAACAGCGTTTCATTAGCCCTCTAATTTTATCATTTTAGTTGTTGAGGCTATTGCTTTGTGTTACGAAGCTCCAAAGTGATGGTCTAGTACATTTGCAATTCACTCCAAAAAGTGCTTTAGGATTTGTTTAATCTGAACCCCCACCAAAAGATCTCAGACATCCTACAACTGTATGAGCTTGGCATCAGATTAAGACCTAGTTTAACTGCTAGATTCCTGAACATTTTTCTTTCTGGCTGAAGTATGTCTAAGGAAACAAAATAGCTGGGAAGGGGCTTGCACAGCTACATACCTGCAGCTGCATGTATTTCATTCAGTCCTATACTTGTAATCTGCCCTATACCTGGAAAGTTACTGGAAGGAGAGACTTCCTGGAAAGCTGATAAAGCATGATGGCAACAACAGCAGAAACAGGTGTGTAACCCTGCTGGCCAAGATAAACCCTTCCCCACACAGAAAGTGTCAAAGTTGTGATAGTGTGTGTGCAGTGATGCATAATGTAGTACTGGAACTCACAACTCTTCTTAATGTGGGAGCTGTCATCCTTGAGGGCCACTCATCATACCATGTGAATTTGAGAGGAGGGTGCACATGAAACCAGGCCAGTATCCTTGTGGGCTGTTCATACAGGACCATGCAGCCCATGTTTATTCCAGGTAATAAGTGGTTGCTACTATAGCCTCTCACATACTTCGTACCACAGAGCCATACTGGTTTGGACACAGCTTAGGAGGGCTGTCCTGGTGTCTTAAGTATTCTGGGAGCTGTAAGCCAACCAATACCTTTCCCAAACTCTTAAGTTTTCCCAAGTTTTGGCCCTAAGACACAACCATGTGCAGACTGTTCCCACCTTCCCATACATTTCAAGAAAGTGGTGTCAGTTTGGTTCATCTTCCATCTTCCCTTTCTGGACCATGACTAAGATTGAGGATTCACCGCTTCCTCTTTTGCTTCCCCTCTTCAGCCTGACCAGTTGTGTGACTTAGATTCTCCCACTTTGCCTCATCAATATCATGAGGGGCAGGCTTTTCCATTCCCACTTTCTTCCACCTCAAAGGACATTTGGGACTGAGAGGATGCCCTTCCCACTGTCTTCCTTCACACCACGGTGGGGGTACATCCTTCCATTCTCCCTCCAGGGGACTGTGCTGATGTCTACCCTCCAGCACGTGACTGGTGCAACGCAGGAGCCCATCTCATTTTCCATCATGACTGGGGATCATACTTCTCTTCTTCCATTATCTCCTGGTGCATAACTGGCTACAAAGCTTCAGTTTCTCCCCCTGACTTCCCCACCTTTCTTTCTACTGGAGGCTCAGGCACACCATTCTCTCTCCAAGCAACAATGGACCAGGATTTCCCCACATATCAACTGAAACAAACAAATATGATTCCATTGTTCTGCATGATCTTTTATTGAGCAAGCAAACTGAACGTTTCTCCAGTCAGAACAGCTAGCATCTCCCAGCAACAGAGCTCCTGTACCAAGAAGCAGACAGAAAGCAGAGATATGAACAAAGTGCCTTTATGTAGCCAAGCCACATAAGCAAGTATTGTGTTTAACCCAAGGCTGTCCAACCAGGACATCACAAGAATACAACAGCATGAGGAAGACAGGAGTTTTGACAAAAGTACAGCCAGCAAACAGCAATCTGCTGATTTATGGAAGCTGCACCTACAGATCATCTGCCCGTGAAGAACAAATAGGGGAAGAGAGACAGGAAATGGTTACATTATTGATAAAACATTGGTAAACAGTCCTACCACAGTATATGAGGGAGGAGGAGCAAAGCCTTTACTTCATTAAGGTAACAGTATTCTCAAAAGTAGTGTTGCGGGGAGAAGGTAGCATGGGAAGGAATCCAAGGAGGCTGTTCCCTTCTCCCCCCAGTTGCTATGGGATCCTCTGTGCAAGTGCAGGGTTCATCTTTATCAGGGCAAACTCTCTGCATTCCTAAAACACAGAAGTGAGAATGAGTATTTTTTTTATTATTATTTATTTGTATCCCGCCTCTCCATATGGATCGAGGTGGCGAACAACTTACAAATAGCATGTATTTCGAAACATTTCTATACATGCCCCCAACAAGCTGGGTACTCATTTTACTGACCTCCGAAAGGATGGAAGGCTGAGTCAACCTTGGAGCCCGGAGGGATCAAACTCACAACCTTGTGGCTTGCAGTACTGGCATTTAACCACTGCACCACCAGGGCTCCCTATTTGATAAGCAGCCCAGTGTTCAGCAAGAATAATGCTAAGAAAGGCTGAAGATTTGACAGCCACAAATGAAACCAAAATTCTGCCCTATTCTCCCCTTTGTTTACTTGTGACTGCTTTGTTCTTTCTGCCCCTGTAAGGGCAATATGTGAGAGATAAGAAGTCCTGTGCATAGTCACAGAACCATTTCAGAGACATGAAAGGGAAACACATGAGGTATCTTCAACGTTGCAGTTTCCACACTTCCTGCCATTTGAATCACCTGAGTGATTTGCTGGAGGCCACAAGCCTCAGTTCTCTAGGCAGATGTTTGGTGCTTTCAGGTGCAGTTAGAATTCAAACTGTATGGATTCTGGAGAAGTATTAAAAGAGAATATAGGAATTCTCTTGTATCCTTTAGAGTGTTTTTGTTTGTTGGTGCAAAGCCACACTCTGAGTGTCTTGTAGTAGCCTCTGCTGCACTAAACACCATTTCCTATTTTGTGCTGCCACTAAAGTGTCCCCATGCGAGTGTTAAGTATCATGGCCTGAAGCCAGACACACATAGCCCCATGCTGCTACATCATCATCTGAGTCAGGGCCTACCTAGAGGTGGTTCATATACTGGCAGAGATGTGCTGTGACTGGCTGATGATACATGCTCTATTCTAACCTCAATCCTTTCAGCATGCGTATGGCTCCAGCAGGAAGACTAGGACCAAGGATTTTTTTTCCAAGAGTTCCCACTGATTTCCATGCACTGGAAATCACCTAAGACTATCCTGATCCTGGCCTAATCTTGTGCCACCAGAGAGGCTGCATCCCTGAGCTGTGCAAGGTTTGGGTGCAGTGTACCCAGTTCCTCCCCATGTCCATCCTTTCTCTATACCTTCTGACACTTCTGTCTGCTGATCTCTCAACCATCAGTTTATCTCTGAGATCAGTCAGCACAAGGGAGTTATGCCACCACAGAGAAAGTCTGCCTGGCCTAAGGCCAGTTCAGATAGCACAAATGCCTTGAGCCTCATTCTAACCCATTTGTTCTTTTAACAAAAAGGAGCAACTTAAATAGATATTTAAAAACTAAATTAGACATTCAGCAACTAGATATAACTTGTAAACTTCTAATCTGTCATATGAAATCGAATTTTGAAGCTGATAACCCAAGACTTTTGTCACCCTTTTTAATACAAATTGAGCTACAAAACCCCAAACTGCAAGGAACACCTGAATTATAAGGAACCTCTTTGGTTTTGCCAGATTATTAGGAGCAGGCAAGAACATCAGTGATGTAAGATACTGTACATAGTCTTATATACAAATCTACCTGAGACATAATTTTTAGAATTTCTCTTTGTTTTCCCTGTTCTGAGTCTTCACATCTCTATGACTCAGCTTTAAAATGAACTAGGATATTAAGGAGATGAGAAGCTAAGAGAAGGAGAAAGGGAATACAAGAGGAAGGTTTTTGGTGGAGCAAATGAGAAACAGGAGGCTCAAATATTCAAAAAAAAATATTCATGTAGCTATTTCCTTCTCTGTCAAGTTCAAGACAGTGATAAAATAGATGGAAGGCTCAATAAAATCACAGACATAATTTTTCCACTTTATTTGAATAAGGATTTGAAACAAGCTTTTAATGTAAACTTACATATGTTAAATTTGTCCTCCCTTTAATGTAATTCAATTAGACCCAACTACAGTCAGAAAATAAACCTGAAGGACTGTATCCATCCAATAAATTTCCAACACTTTCCCGGGTTTCTGCTGGCAAGTCCAATTCTTCTGCTCTTTTGGAGAGAGAGGCCAGTAGCCCTTTATGATTCTGCAGAAGGAACAGCATTCTCACTCCATCTGAGAACTATTGGTATGAGGCAGAGAGAGAATTTTTTCTTCATGAGACTACTTGAAAATATGTGTGTATCTTATGTTCGTTTCCAAACTATGTTTTCACATTAGGGCTTTTCTTTATGACATTGGTGCTGCATACATTCAGAGAATGTGTACTGCAGGGTAAAAAGAACGCTTGGAAGTTTTCATTTTGTGTCCTAGTTCTTATGTCCTGATACTTCACAAGCGTTTTAAATATGTATCTAGTTCCTGGTTAATAAATAGCAATGAACAAAACACCGTCATATCCCTGTCCCCTGCAGTTCTACACGTCACCAATATTTCTAATTAGTGATCCCTATGTCAATCACATTCTACTGTCATTTCTAGAAATCATTCCAATACATTCTACTTTCCATTTCTTATGTACATATCTTATGATACATACCAAAGTCACAGTAAGTACAATATCAGATGTTTTAACTACAATTATTCTATAGTGTCAAGCACTTCTCACCTTTTCAAAATGATAAATGACAGATGAAGAAGGTATTTAGTACCTTCTTGGCACACACTAAATACTCATTCTGACTATGCCATGACATTGTAATGTACTTTGCAATCTCTCTCCAGCCATATACTCCAAAAGTTTCAAGATGGCTGTTCAAATCCTGATACTATTTACTGATAAACTTAAAAGTAATGAAAAAGAAGCCATAATCACCTTGCTCTAGGGTTCAACATTATTCCAAGAACAGCAAGTTTTGCTCTCTGAAAAACAGACTAATATCCAACAGACTTCACAATACTTTATACCACCTCTCCTCTGAATATGAGGCATTATCAAAAACATTTCCAATTGGTCCTTTCCACAAAGAACATTTCCAAATTCTTTCCACTGTTAATCATGTTGACAAAGTCTAGAACTGGCCTTGTTGCTCCTCACTTGGTCATACTGCATCCTCTAGCTACCATTTACACCCATTTGATAATACCTGCAAAGATCAAGAGGTTGATTCAACTTAAGCTGCACGGAAAGCAGAACAAGCTCATGGCCTCCTAACACCCAGCTCCCTTTCACCATCACCACAGGGCAATGTTTTGCAGAAAACAAATGTCAGGAATCAACATTTTCAGCAATCAAGTTTGAAGGTTTACATGATGGGTACTTAGACCCAAGTAGATCTCTTCAGATATCTTCAGTCAGCTAGATCAACAGATAACATTTCCTGTAGCTCGAGGCAAATCCAGAAACCACATCAGTTTTAACATTTGCCCACTCCAACATGAACCACCAAACTACCAGAGCCAGTTTTAAATACCCGAACTACACTGCTTATTTCTTGACACTTTCATGATCAGAATACTCCTTATCACGTGCAAGCTGTATGCCACCAGCTCTATCACCTATTCCACTCCCAATGTCTTCACCACCTATTCAAAATGATCCAGTACCTGCCTTATTTTATGCAGTAAGGCGGAAAGACTGTTGCTATGCTTTATTTATTTTTTTATTTTATTACTGCCATATACTCATACAAGCACTTCATAGACAGGGAAGAGGCTGGCAGGTAAGTTACAACCACAAGATAATAAACTGGTGGGCAAGAACGAGTAATTCAACCTGTCTCTCCTAAGTGTCTTCTCCAAATTCCAAGCTAGTTATGGCAGAAAGCTGTATTCTCTCTGACTAGTTAGTCACCTGGGAGTGAGTTAGCCTTTCCCTGTTGTGATCTGCCTGCTGATTATCTTCTGATTGCAGCCTACCTGCTGACTTTCTCCCCAGGCCTGACTCTTCCACTTAAGGCCATACTTCACACTAAGCCTAAGCCTATGATAATTATCACAGATATTTGTAACAAAACCTAGTTTCAGAGATTATATTTTTGATCTTCTCTTGTGAGGTACAACTCAGAACTGCCTTTTGAGTAAGTACTGACACTACATACTTACTTTATGACCAGTTACCAATGTTTTGTTAGATTTGAAATGTTACTTTGTGTGATCCGTGTTTTGTTTCAAGACATAGTATGCTGAAAACAAAATCCTTAAAAGAAAAAAAAAACCTCTGTAACTAGTATTAACACACCTGCATGAGTGATAAACTTGCTTGGGACCAATCTTATCTCTTTTGCTGTCCAGAATTAAATAAAGATTTTTACTTGTCAAATGATTAATACAGACCTCCCTACAGATGTAAACAACTAGTTAATAAACAGACCCCTGTCCTCCAGCCACATTAAAAGGATATCTCTTGTTAAAAGGATATCTTTTAATTTTATAATTGATCAAAAAATTAAAAAAATTTATTTACTTTAATCTTTTCTTTTCCAGAACCAAATACACTAGTCCCTCCACATTTGCTGGGGCTGGGGCACAGGACCCTCATGAAAGTGGAAAAAGGGCAAATATGGGTAAGCCCCCAAACTATATTCAATACACACTAAAGAAGTACAGCATGATCCACACATTCATCACACCATGGATTCAAATATACACAATACATTTTAACCCATAGTGGGGAGCATGTGAGCTGCTCAGTTCTCCCTTCGAGATAGCAAGATTTCTTTGTAAGGCAGAAGCAGGTGGCTGGCAGAGATTGCCACCACCTCCACTGTGCCCTTCATATCTTTAACAGGGACCTACAAGCCTTGCCTTGCATCCACAGTCACTGTCATTCTTGGAAGGCTTGCAGAGATTGTGAACACAAGGCAAGACTTACAAGCCCCTATTAAAAATGGCATACTGCAGCAGTGGCAAACAGTCCATGAATTATCAACTCTGCAGATGTTAAACTGGCAGATGTGGAAGACTGACTGTACACATCAAGACTTTAATCATCTAAGCCACTAATTAGTATGATGCTGTTGCATCCACATTTACGGGTAAAGGCTACTTGCAAACTGCCTCTGTTTCCTCCCCTCCCTAATCACAGGGCAGTCTGGCCCACAGATGAGAATATTCCCTGTTTTTGCTAAAAACCAGGTGAATAAGTCCCCCTACCAACATGGACGGGAAAGTGATGGGCCAAATAAGAGTCAGAAGGACTGCTACTAGGGTGAGGGTGGAGAGGAGAGTTTTCCTATTTTTCCTGAACTTCTTATTCTCTTAGAAGTTTCCACCTGTAATCTGTTCAGAAGCATTTTTCCATTTGAACCACACAACCAATGATGAAAGAACACTTTCATATAAAGAACTTTCCTGTTTCAAATTTATTTTGATAGGATTTCTGCAATATATAGATGTCACTTCATCAAGTAAGAACCGTTATCTCTACACCCATAGTTCTGCATTATTTGTTGTTGTCGTTTGCCACCAAGTGGACTTCAATTTACGGTGACTCTATGAATAAGGAACCTCCCCATCATTCTGCCCTGCTCAGGTCTTGCAAACTCAGGGCCACAGCTTCCTTGATTGAGTCTACCCACCTTTAATGTCATCTTCTTATTTTCTTATTGTATCACACTTTACCAAAGTCATCTTCTCCAAAGTCATCTTTTCCAATGAGTCATGCCACCTCATCTGTCTAACATATAATAGCGTAAGTTTACTAATTTTTGCCTCTAGTTGAGGCTTAACTTGTTCGCAGATTCCCCTTCACTTTGGGGGACAGGGGGGCTAGTCCATGGTATCCATAGTTCTCTCCTCCAGCTCTACATTTCAAATGCATTGGCTTTCTTCCTGCCAGCTTTCTTCACTTTCAGCTTTCACAACCATGTGCAGAGAGCAGGAATTATATGGCATGGATAGTTCTGGATGTTTAGTCTTTATACTTTTCCTGAAACAGGTGTGTCCCTCCGCCACCATAAAATGCACACAGACAGCACATGTTTGCACACAATACCACAAAAATGGCTAGCCATATTAAATTATGTTCCCAAGGTTGAGGATGTCAAGATAAGGAGGGCTCCTTTTTCCATATGTGGTAGACATGTAAGAAGGCATTCACATGTCACATGTTAATACAAAAACAATTTTGAACGTGGATTTTGCAATGTCACCAGAAACATTTTTGCTCAGTATTATGGATAAAGAATTGGATAGTAAATATGGATTACATCTTCAGTATATAACAGCAGCAAGAATACTGTTTGCTCAAACCCAGAAATGGACTGTAGCACTGACAATGGAAGAATGGATTGTTAAGCTTGGAGAGTTACCCCAAACAGCCAAACCTGTCTTGTGCTGGCAGCCAGCCAAGGCTTCCAACCATCTAATAAGCCTGTTATCAGGAGCTAGCAAGCAAAGCTTGTCCTAGTTGTCTTCCAGTCTGAATTTCCAGTAGGTTTGGAGGGACCAAGCTCAAGTTTACTCTGAGTCAAGAGAGAAAAGGAGTCCAATGGCAAAATCCATAGATGAGGTAAAGGTAAGGGTTCTAGGAGCATGAGTCCCATCCAGCTGTGGGCCTATTTAATGAATCTTTCTTATATAAATTTGCCAGACTCCTGGTTCTCCCTTTTCCACCTATACTGGCTGCTGTAAGTACTATCCCTCTCATGTCTCTAGGGTCTGGCTGTTAGGATGGGTCCTATCTGGGTCCTGGGACAGGGTCATGTCAAAAACAACATGGGTTTTAAAGGATAAGCCAATTGAGGAGTTTTTGAAAGACTGGAAACTGCTTATGGGCTTTTTGAGCAGTGAGAAATCTAACAATGATTTGTGGTTATGGTTACTAATACAGTGGCCCCTCCACCTTCACAAGGTTTTGGAGCACAGAATCCTCACGAAGGTGGGAAAACTGAAAATAACTCCCTCCTGCGCTCCCCCCGCCCACTCCTTTGCCTTTTTCACAGTATGTGTGGCTTCCTTCTCCATGCCCAGGCAGGGGAAATGCAGGGGGTGAAGCACATAGTGCTTTCCTTCTCTGCACATAGTGCTTCCCCTCCCTTCCCTTGCCTTATGCCCAGGTGTGGAAAAGGAAGGAACACACACTCAGGCAAAAGGCAATGGAACGGAAGGAAGAGAATGGGGGAAAGGCACTTGTGCCCCTTGTGAAATAATCAAATTGTCAAAAGCCACATCCACAAATGTGGGGGGAGTACAGTAATTCTAGTGGAACTGTAATGGTAGAATAATGCTTTTTTTTCTTTTCTTTTTTTCTTTTTTTCTTCTCCCTTTCATTACAGTTTGGCTTGGCCAGATTTTGAGTCCTTTTGTGTTTTAGTTAGTAGTTGGTGTTTTAGTTAGCTAGTGTCCAATGTTTTAGTTTAGTATTTTAGTACTGTGTTTTAGTTTTAGTTTTATTTTAAGGCTTTGGGGAATAAGATTATGTTTGCACTAAAATTAATAAACACTTTTTTAAAAATTATGTTCTCCCTGATATTTACGGTAAAGTGCTTTCACATAGAATTCAGCACACATACCTTCATTCCACGTTATTCCTCTCCTGAACTACTGAACTATTCCTAGATAAAGAAACGCCGTATAACATTATCTACAAATGTTTACTATTATGCACTAATCTGTTATACATGTGTATAATCCAGCCAAAGACAAACACTAATTAAGACCTACTGATTTCAGTGCAAAAAGCTAAGCAATAAAGCAAATTCCACTCTTACTGTGAGATGAGTGGAGCTGTTCTGTAAAAAAGATATATAAAATCTATGTAACCCATGAAGTCCTGACTAGGATGACATATGTAGTAAGAATACAACTTCATTGGGATACACACTAATAATCTTTTACTCAACCAGATTCTTGTAATTGCTTTCCCATGGGACTTTTCTAGTCATTTATAGTTCATTACATTCTAAGGCTATAGCATCCCTGCTGTGTTAAAAATGCCAAATAAAATTATCCCTCGTTCACTGCTTTATGCTATAACTTCTTTTGTTCCCATTCAATTAGCGTTAGCCAGTTCTTTATTTATCATAAAAAATTTAACTGCATGTACATAAGGCATTAAAGAAATGTTAAAGGTCTATTATACATAGTCACACTACCAACATTATAGTCACAGTTGAGGAAGCACTTCAATGCTTAAGATGTTATTTTCACAGAACACAGAACTCTCAAAGCATCTGCTTCTTTGCAGCCCACAAAGAAGCAGAAAATGTATCGCACAGTTTAAATGATTAATGCTTAAGACAATTTTGCTGACCTTTAAATATAGTTGTTTTTTTAAAAAAAAAAATTCTAATCCGGCCCTCATTTCCACTACATTAATAATAGGTTAGGCACACTGGCACATAAAAATAAGCAAGAATTCCAGGGAATGATGTCTTATCATTCACAAGCAGCATGGCAACCGGCTGCTCCAAAGTGGTTACATTTGACAGTGGAAGCGCCTTACCAACCAGAAAGTAATCAGAAGGCAATAGCTTGAAGTTGCAACTGAACTGGGTCTTCTGTTTTGTCACTTCCCTAAGAAGTCAAAATTTGCAGCCATAGTTTATAATTGGTTTCCATTTGCTGGCCTGTTCAGGAATGACAAGCTAGGAGCCAGGTTCTGAGGTAAGTTCTTTCTTGGTACTGAACTCCTAATTTGTTTACCTGCTCCCAATAATAGGAAGAAAAACAAGAGGTGTGAGGTGAGCAAGTAAAATGCGGGGGGAGGCAGCATCCATGCAGCCAGCAGGAAAAAAGGAAGAGGTAAGCCAGCAATAGGACAAGCTGAAAAAGGAGAAGAAATGAGGATGAGAGGTTTGGCAGCTCAACAGCCAAAGAAAAAGACAGAGGGAAGTGCAGAATTGATAGTAATTGTGGTAAGAGGGAAAGCAGACGAAGCAGCAGCAGATTCCTTCTAGGAGAGTGGAGAATGTATAAGCTGCTACTCTTGGTACTCACCTATCTGAGATAACTGCCTTACTCTACTTAATGGTTCTGTAACATAAAGTCAAAGGACTAACATAGTTTGATTAGTAGGACAATGAGATCAATTATCATTCCTCACCTCACTCACACCAGACTTCCTTATTCACTCTGAGCATAGCTACAACAATAGGAAATAAATGAATTTTTGTCACTCCTGATAGGAAAAGAAAGAAAGACCTATAAATTCTTGAGCCAATGCTCTTGCACTGTTTGGAGACACTTTACTTTTCTCATGCAGGTCTCTCCTGCTGAAGTTCAACATGCGTACTACTACACTGCTCTTTGCCAGCTCAATACACTGTGATCCTGACTTAAACACTGGTTGATAAGCTATGTACTGCTGCTACATACACATACACAGGCATACCCTATGGATCAACAACACAGCAGCCTGTAATTTTTTTTAATTCCCTGGGGATGTGACTATGCCAAAAGCCATCTGTACTTCAAAACTGACCACTACCCTACTGCTCCCTACACTTCCTCCTCAAAGCAGGGAAGCAATTTTCCTGTTTTAAAGGGGTTAAGAAAGAACGACAGCAATTACAGGATGAAATCTATGCCTTCATAAAGCAGAACTTTATTTTTTTTTAAAAGCCACAGTCCAATTTCTATCAAAATAGAAATAACATAACATCATTCAGAAATGTTTGCCAAGCAATAGCATAGGTTTATTTTTTAGAAGATTCTTAAGGAACTATCATCTTACTGGTATTAACACTAAATTGGGGAGAAATGGCTTGTTTGGGACCACCTGAACTCTAAGAATAAAAAAAGCTGCAGTTATACTGACTGAATATCTAGCATGTAATAATAACATTTGCTCCAGAACCCAAGGTTCCATTTATTCTTCTTTCATTCTTGTTACACTGCCGGCAAATACATAATGACTTTTCCCTCTGAATGTTATTACCTCTAACAGGAATATTTAGGCCCATTTGCTAGAAGAGCATTGCTGCTGGTTACATATGGCTAATTTCCGTTGTTATGGTAACACTGATTCAAGGAATCACAAATCATCCTGGCAGAATGATATGACACTTTCCTTGGATGACCTGCTCTAGCACATTATCACCATCACCATCACCACCACTATATTTATTTACATCCAGTCTTCTTCCCAGTCTGGGACTCCAGACAGCTTACAGTGGTTAAAAGAAACATTGCTAAAAAGTACATCAAACAGAAAAGCAAAAAATATCATAAATTATAAATTAAAACCTGTTGAAAACATAGCTACTAAAAACAACAAATAAATCACAGGTCTGGTCATCCCATGTGATTCTCTTAAGCAGTCATGACCACAGCAACATCTGACACTGAGCAAATTTCTACAACACTGTTCCATTAGTATGCAATAGGAGCCACAGAAAAGAACAATTGTGAGTTGAACTATATGTAACACTAAACGTAATAAATATTATCAATGAAATTAATGACTATAAGAGAATAATCAGATAATATACTTAGAAGATTGAAAGCAAAATCAGCAGAACATAAGAGTACTCTCTCCCACTCTTCATCACTTCCATCTTTTTAACAGCTTCTCAGAGTCTGTAGAACAAACCACTTGTAAAGGAATAAAACATCCAATGTCAGACACCAAATCCTTGATCACACTGGCTACAGTTCAACAGTCCCTCAGCAGAGCATAAATACTCATATGTCGAGATAAGCAATAACAATACTACATAACCCCCATGAAGAACAGCAACACTGTGTAAAACATCAATGACAGGGTACTGCTGTGCAATGCACAACTGTAATGCACAACATGCAACTGCAATGTCCAGTCAAAATGTATAATGCAGAACTTTGTTATATGCCCATTTCTGCAACTGTCAACAGAATAAATCGGTTGCACCATGGTAAATAATTTACCACGCATTCACAGTATTACTTATTCATGCATATGTCACTAAAAAGATGCCAGCCATAGTCTATTGGCACACATTCAGAGAGTTTGCTAACTTCACTTGTTCACAGATTAAATCCATGTAACTTGGCAAATGACCAAATCATTCAGCATTATTTGATATGTGTAGTGTTCTAGTAGACAAAATTCATCATGGATTAAAATGTGTTTCACAGTCTGTTAAACACCCATGAAAATACAGATTCTTTACTCACTTGCATCCCAATTTGGATTAATAGTTGATTTAGGATGAACTAAAGTTCTCATCTCATGTAGGTAAATTATATGGAATATTCTTGCATATTTCTTGAACACAAACTTTGGTTCTTGGAGCATGAAACTCTGAGCTAGAGTTTATTAACCATCTCTCATGCTCCTAACCAAATTTAGTGAAAAACAGATGTCCTCTTTAATGTCTCCTTGGGTGGAACATCATATTATTATGAAGAGTAAAAAATCAAACTCTGTGCAGGCACAAATTCCATATATAAGACTGCAAAGAGATTATGAAGTAAAAGAATGCAACCATCTATGGCAACTAGCTTACTAGGAAGAAAGTTGAATCAATTTCTTAATGTGAGAATTAAAAACACAGTATTAATCTTGTTATCAGCATGGCTTCCTACTTCTATTGTATGAACCAAATTTTTGATCAAACACACTTTTTAAAACATATTTGATTTTTACAGGAAGCATTACCAAGTTATATTTTTGTTTCATTTTTAAAAAAGCATTAAAATATGACTTGATATAACTATAAAAACTTAAATGCTTAGAGCTGATCAGCCAGATTGTCATGTAAGAAATTTTACAGCAGTTACTTACTGCATTGGAATCAACATCACTGTGTATAGCAACTGTTTTAATTCCCATCTTCTTGCAAGTTTTGATTACCTAGCAATGGAGAAGGAGATAGGGAAAAATGTTTTAAACCAATAATAAGAAGTAGAAAATAAATGAATTGTAACACTGTATGCTATACTTACTCTACAGGCAATTTCCCCTCTGTTGGCAATGAGAAGCTTCTCAAAGGTCTGAAGAAGGAAATGAGAAAGAATTTAAGAAAAGGTTTATGACTATAATATAAATATACTGGTATTTACATATACATTTAGAGCCATCCAAATACAAAGTGCTTGCCAGAGGAGCCAGTTGCACAATACAATAAAGCCAGTGATTTACAGGTACTCTGACTTAATCAGTTGCAGACAGTATGCAGAAAGTACAAAATGAACCACAGAACTTCTCCCAACAAGCAAGAGATGGAATCCAGAGTTCGTTTTTTGGTTTGTTTCCCTGGTTTATTGGGAAAGAAACAAACCACAGACATAACTTTGCCCATATTTGGATAATAAACCAAACAAAACAAGGAGCAAAGCTTTCCAATTTGTAACTAATCCTAAACACCCTACAGACACCAAATTCCACCTGACCTTGGAAGCTCAGCAGGGTCAGCTCTGGTTAGTACTTGAATGAGAGACTGCCAACAAATACCTGGTACTGTAGACTATATTTCAGAGGAGGGAACTGGCAAACCACCTCAAAGTATTTCTTGACTAAGATATCCCTATAAAATTCATGGAGTGGTCTTAAGTCAATAGACAACTTGGAGGCACACAGATACACACACATATATATTCCTGCTGCAACTGCTCAAAACCAATAAGCTATGATTCCCACAATGCTGTGATTTATACTGTCATGTCATGTAGCAGTAGTCAGTTTTATTTGAACTGGCTTTGCTCACAAACATATGATAGGTTTATGTAACAGGGCTGATTTCTTAATTACTATTAAAATATACTGGGAGTTAGGCTGTAGGTTGATGTTCTCCTTCTCAGGAGGCCCTCCAGCCTCAAACAAAATAATGGTATCAAGCTTTACTGCCAGCAGCCAGGTTCCAATTTTACTAGGCTTTTTACCCAGCATCATACTCTAACAAGCATCACTCCCAGTTAATGTTGGTGCAAATATTCCCTTTCAACCATCATTGAAGTTGATGGGAATTTACTCGACAGAGAAAGCACACATTATCTCCCTACATCCTCCCAACCTCCTAAAGTTTAGCTGTACTACATAGGCACTGGTCCCAATTTGGAAGTAGAATAATTCAGAGCCACTACAGTCCAATCAGATGTTATATGTTTTCCTATGTTGAAAGGTACACCAGTGAACTTTCAGTTTTATTCTTTGTGTATATATTCATAAAGACAGCACATGTCAAGCTGTACACAGAGATTCACTACTATATTTAAATAGAACAATAAAGCTGCCTGACTTCCAAATAGTGTTCTCTGTGACAGTACAATAATTCTAGAACAAGCCCAATGACACCAAGTAACCAACATCCTAATATACATCCACAGTAGAATCCCCATGGACCTGCCAGACAGTCCTCTGGAGTGGCCCAGAAGCAAACCATCTGTAGACTAGAGAAAAATTTTGAACTCTAGTAACCAAACATAGGTTAAGACAGTGACGTAACAGAAAAGTCAAGTTCGTTTTGTGAGCAAAAGCACATGACAGCTTAATCTCAAAAGCCAATAAATGGAAACAGAGACTGGTGTGATATACAACTGGATCTCTGAGTCAAGTTTTGCTACTAACTATGTAACTGATACTCTTGAATGTTGGATTGCATACATGAGCCCATATTAGAGAGCAACAAATTAGCACCCATCAAATTACCTTTTCATTTGGATCATACACTGCTGACTGAAAAGTACGAGAAGTGATAAGGTACCATTTCCATCTTGAAGTCTCTGCGATACCCTGTGACAAAAAGAAGACAAATACGGATGATTAAGTCATTCCTACCAAATATTCCAAAAATGCAATTCTTTTTATTTGTTTGTCTGCTAGGACATAATTTGTTACAAATCATGTCTTTGCAGTGAATAGTAAAGAAAAATTATGTAACAGATCAATAGCACTCTATTTTTACTTCTTTAAAATGGCAGTATCATAACAAATCTAAGAAAATTGGCAGATTTTCTGAGAACCATACAGTACTTTCAAATGTACTGTTATAACATTCCTTAAAGTGACACATTCTTCATTTTTATGGCTTATAAAAAAGTCCACACATATCATCAAAGGCAAATCTAATGGAGTCTGATGAGACCTACTCCCAACAAGTAGGTACTAATTTAATGTTAATGTTAATGTTTTTGGCTTGTCTAGCAAAAGATGATTATAGATTTATTGATGCATATGCAATGTTGAACAATAATATACCACCACACTACAGCTATGCTTAACCAGTTGTACTAAAAGACCTCCCTACATACTCCATACTGCAAAATCCTCTGGAATTATTATATTTAGAAAAAAAAAGTGTCAAGCACAAGCAACTAGATAGCATAGTAAACTCCAACAAATCACAAGGTTTCAAATTGCTGGAAAATACTGCTCAGTGAAACATTCTCTTTACACCCACTTCCCATTAGAGCAATAGCACTTTCGACAGTAAGGGTCTTGTGCACACCTCTACTCTCTACATACCTTCCTCATTTGCTCAATCGCTCATCATCAAGGTGTCCATACAACTAAGCAACCAGATCATGTGACCAAAGAATTGTCCAGGTGTGTCTGTGATCACATAAAAGACTCCTCTCTCTCTTTTTCTCTGTCCTCCTGTTTCTTCACCCTCAAGATGGTGAGCTACTCTTTACTTGAAATTTTCCCTCAGTTATCAGGGTTTGGGCAATCTATTTATATATGTTCCTAATGTATGTTTCAGTGTAGTTAGTAAAGTTTTCAGTCAAGTAAGTTGCATACTGCCTGTTTAATTTATTTTGCTGAAACTAGCAAATTCAGCACTTTCACTTGCATATTCTGCAGAGGAGACACTTCACTGAACCAGCTAACACCCCAAGAATATAACCCTAATCCAACACAAACACATGTGACCAATTATGTTCCGAATCTCTATGTGCTTTCCCATCCCACTCACTGATCATTCCTGAAAATCAGAATGAGAAGAGCCAAGCACAAAAATAAAAAAAAAGCAAAATTAAAATATATGTAAGCTTAAATGTGAAGCATTTGCAGGAACATTTCAGGAGCCACATCATTTCCAAGAGATGAATCAGTTCATAAGCCATGTAGCATCATCCCACAGGATACAACAAATAAACTTCAAATAAAAATGTTTCAAAACAAAGAGTTACTGCAAGGGTGGAAGATTTATTGTTTATTGATGGAAAATGTATTGTTGCTGACATGTGCAATTTAAATAAATGAAGTGTCCATAAATTTGTTCCTTTTTTCTAGTCCTTTTGCAACTCTCAATTTGTATGTCAGCTTTTCTTGTACTAAAATGTCCTTCTGAGATATAAAGCTCAGCAAGGCCCAGAAAAACATGCCCCTATGCTCCTAAGCAGGTATTTAGAAGCATTTAGGAGAGGGAATGGTTTTTATTAATTTTTTCTTTTTATATTTTTATTATTTTTTGTGGGAGCAGGTACAGGAAGCCCTCCCTTCCAAGATCTCCTGGTGGGCTAATGTAGTCCAAAAGACTTCTACAGTTTCCCACCCGATCTAGATTTTACACCACAGTATGGCCCACTTCCATCCTGACAGCTATCAACATCAGACAGTTAACACCTGAGAAAACTGACATTAGTAATAACTGTCCACAATAAACCACTGTCTGATTGGCCTTTTTGCCTTCAAACTATTGTCTGACTGGTCCTCTCCTTTTGTTCAGGAAAGCAAGCACCTTGTTCCAAACATCAAGCACTTGAGGCTACTGTAGGCCAAAGATGAACGAGGATATTTTGGGCACAGTTTCTCCAGTACACTAAAGCTGATGAGCTATCAAATTTAGAAGGAATATCTGAACTCACATGCCACCAATATATTAATTTAAGAGATGATTCACAAAACTAATCTACAGAGGAAAACCAATCAGGCCTTCCTCCATGCTGTATCTGACAATGAGAACTCTTGTGGTAAATTCCCAAGCTATTTTAAAACTGTTATCTTATCAAATTTGTGCTCAGCCAGACAACTGTAAATTTTATAAGCTTTTCCCATCTCTGTTTTTGAAAGAGCTACAAAAAAGGCCTCATATTCATAAAGGTTTGGATCTGGTTCTTGTGTTGGATGATGCCTCTGAGATCGAGGAGCAACTGGGTGTGTTAAGAACAGACCCAGTGAATGAGCAAATCAACTTGCAAACATCCCCTGCACTGGAAGGTCAAACAGTGACACAGTTGCCCTGGCCAGTTCATGATGAAGAGAGAACCAGCAGTGATTCAGAATAGCTACAACCACCTGTTCCCATCAGCCCTCAATCATGAAGAAGGCTGAAACGGGCTGCTCAGAGGGAGGCTATATGGACTAGGTTGAGGAAACAATAACAAGCAGCACCTGTTCACAGCGGCTATTTAAGTTTGCTGGCTTGGCTGCTCTTTGCTTGCAGCAAATTACTAGCAAGCCCTTACAACCTTTGTGTCTCCTACTCTCCGAAACCCTCCAGACGGATCTCTGCCTCCCAAACCTTAGGACTGGACCTTGACCTGGCACAGCTTGCATTTTTCCTTGTGTTTGGTGAATTCGGACTCTCTCTGCAAGTCTTCCCGACCTCCCTCCTCCCCTTGCTGGCTGAGGTTCGGCAGGGAGAGAATCCTGACAGTTCTCTTGGAGACAATGTGATCCAATACGCTGTAAGTTTCCTCTTAAGGATGGGATTGTAAACATGTTTCCTCTCATTTTCTTAAAGATGTTGGATGTGACAGACTACAAAGTACCTCTAACCATTATAGTAGTGGTAGGCAAATTGTTCTGCTAACATTGTTTTTGCAGCCCTCCACTCTTTTTTTGGCCAAAACAAAGGGAAAGCTTCAGGAACAGCAATTCCCTTTTTAAAGATATTACAACCTCCTTGCCCTCCTGTACTGTTTAACATTTAAAAAATGCCTTCTTTTTCAAACCAAGAGGTGACTGTTTTGAAATCTATGGCTTGCTCATCATCATTTTTGGCAGCCCATCCAGCCCTCATATAAAACTAGGCACCAGAGCATCCTATGATCCACTCCACTTACCCACACCTACCTTCTACAGACTAATTTTCACTGACAATTTGGGTGATTTACAAAGAGCATAGGAACAGAACCAAGCCTTTCAACCAAGGTCCCAGACCGTTAAGAAAAGATTAACCAATATATATAAGAATAATAACGTCATGGCATATTAAGAGCAAGTAAGATCCCACCACCAATACCATGTGCACAAACCTTTATTTCAATGCACTTGGTTGAATTATCATCCAACAGTTGGGAGAAATAAAGTACCAAGAACAGAGACCATACCAAAACACCTGTTACATGCCACAGAAAGAGAATTCACTCAAATGATTACAAAAATCTACCAGGAAATATGGCACACAAAACAACAATCAACAGATTGGAAATGCTGAATATACATTCCAGTTCTCAAGAAAGAAGATAACAGGGACTGCAGTAACCACTCTACTACTGTATTAAGCTTCCAGGCAAGTGATGTGATGGTCAAAATTCTACAACAAAATTTTTTACAGTATATGAAGTGAGGCACTTTTATTTTTATTTCTTTTAACACTGATATACATAAAATTATTCCAACAATGAATACAAAACAATCAGTACTCCACCCACAACAAACAAATTAATTTTTCCAATAAATACAGTACCACTTTAACCTTTCCCTCCCTCACTCCCACCCCCACCAAGCATCTTGACCACTGCTAAACACACAGCCAATCCAAACAAAATCTGTGGAAATGCAAAGGGTGTTACCCCTCATTCTCCTAGACTGGACATTTTAGTATCTCAGCATCATGCTCTGTTGAAGAATTCAGAAAGCAAGAATTTTACAGCATTGTCACCTCAGGGGTTTTAGACAATGTCTACAAGTTTCAGCCTCCAGCTTTTGTTTTGCGGGAGGTGGAATTACAGACAATATCAGGAAAATATGGTATAGAAGTGTGGTACTGCTCAATACTGAGACTCATACCTTCTGAATGGAAACATCTCCCTAGCAATCTAAAGCAACATGACAGCCTAGTACACCAGGTAGCCTAGTTTGGCTATAGCATGGTGCAAACATTAAACCTAATTCCTAATATAAAATATAAAAATATAAAAATTCCATAAATTTTCAAGTTGTAGGGAGAACAATTTTTTTGTGAGTGATTTGGGGTAAGAAGAATTTGAGATTTTCAGAAAAATTGTGGGGGGATGTCTTATTAGCATTCTTCCATTAGAAGACTAAAAGTCGTTTTGTTACTTCAGGAATATAAAATATATTATGTATAATTTGATGTAGCATAAAATTATCATGTTTGTTATTTTAAAAGTACATTTCTCTCTGACAATTATTACAAATTAATTTTTTTTACATCCTGTTTTGTTGCAAATGGAGCTATATAGTCCTGTACTGAAAGGAAACTTTGGTTTTGTCAGTTTATTAGGAGCAGGCAAAAACAATTTTGAAAAACCACTAACATTAGCAAAACACAGAAAATTATTTGCTTCTCTGGCTTTCCATGATGTCAAATAGATTTAACACACTCATCCCCTCACCCCAGAAAAGGAAACCAAGACCATGAATTGGAATGTTTTGATACTGTACACAACTTATATACCAGTAAATCCTTCTCTTGCATAGTTTTTACTATGTTTCCAGACTGAATATGTGAACATCTTGTATTACAACACTTTGTTAATCATTATAAAATAAAACATTCCTTCCCCCCCTTGGAAAAACAGGTTGGGGGAAAAATCCTAGATATTTTTCCTTTCCCCCGCCCCCCAAACCATCACATTAATACTCCACACAGGATAAAATGTAGTATGATATAATTTTTTAACCAGCTTACAATCATCAGAAGGTCTACTAACAAGAGACCTAACAAAGATTTGTATCATTTGCAAAATAAGCCATACCCCTACACACAAATGCACATATCCACAGTTATCTCTGCAGATTAAAAAAAACAAGCATGTGTGAGGAACCTCCTTGCAAGGACCATTGTAATATTCAAATGTCATTTCATTGTCCCTTTCAGTATCGCAAACAGCAGCCCTCACTGGGAGAAATTTTCCTCAGTAGGAAATTTTATGTTACTGACACAGAAAATTACCCCACAGTAACATTAATACTAAGTCTTCCTGAAAATAAATAAAAACAGTTGTTTTCCATCAGAGTTTTATGTTTTCTAATTTCGAGGGGCTCAAAGAAAGATGTTATGTTGGAAATGACAGTGTTAGTACTTTTAGGACACAGAAATTAGTCTGGTTACTTTTTTTCCCAGAAAAGGTCTGCCAGCTACTTAAAACAAATGCTCTACTTCAAATGAACTGGAAATATAAAATGTCTGGAAATTTTGAAGGCATGGTTTTGGTTTTTCTAGAAATATGTCAATAGCAGTTGATGAATCCTCAAAGTATGAAGTGACTTCAGTAGCATTTTCAGTGGTCAGGGCGGGATTTAACCGGTCTCTTCAGTTCATTGCCCTTCCCCACATCTAGGTGTAGAAGAATAAGTTATGCAAGTTCCATGAAGTTAGGAACAGGCAAAAAACAATAAAAACAGAGGAAACCATTAATATAAGTACAATGGAAAAAATTATATTGCCTCCTTTAGTGTTCCACAGTGTCCAGCAGAATAAAGCATTTATTCTCATAAAAAGAACTTGGAAAAGCACACCAAGATCTTTGCAACAATCAGATACTGTACACTGTTTTATATAAACTCTTCCTGGTTTAGGTTTTAAGAAATAATCTGGGGAGCATAAATATGTGGCCACATTGTATTAAACAACTTATTGATCATTCTAAAAGGAAATATTACAAAATTCTTTTTTTCCCTATTTTTCCACTTTAAAAGAACAAAAAATAAATAAACTTTTTTTTCCCTCACTGAATTTTTCCAGCTATTTTCCAGGCTTCATATCTCTACTGTGAATATGTGTTTTCTGACTCTGGCTGCTTAGGTAATATCCTTCACTCTACAAATACTTCTGTGCATATGGGTCATAACTACTGCCTGAAATACACCAGAACTCTCATGGTGTCGGAAAATATCCCAGACATCTCTCAAAACAATTTGTTTTATCTTTAGGAAAAAGATTAACGAAGAACCCAAGATAAACAACAACATTATGAAATTTGTTTTCAAATTTCAAAATCGTTTTAGCTATTTGACAAACATCTATAAGTGTAAATTGTCCTTGTGAAGTAGTTTTCAAACAAAAGTCTTGAGTTGTATTCATCAGTCCAGGGCTCATTGAAAAACTCAGGACATTTAAGGAGAACCCACCAATCTTCTCGTGGAAATAATTCAGTACTAAGGAAAATCACCATCCCAGATTTCTGATGGATAGCCAACAGCAAGAACAAAGAAACCTGTGGTGAAACATGGCATAAGCTTTTGTGGCCTCAAGTCCAGTTAATGAGCCATATCTCCAAAAAAATTGCTACTATAGCTCAAAGAAATATAAAAAAATAAAATTCTGGCATTTTAGTCAGATGGCTATGATGAACAACAGGTAAAGATAAAATGGCATATATACAGAGAACTCTATTAGGTATTCCCCTTGCATTTTTCCCCCAACTCTAATGTTTCACCTACTCTAAAATTCTTCAGAGAAAATGTAAGAGCACTTGCTTGCCATGTGAAAAGGTTAACATCAATTTGCCAGATGACTAAACAAAGAAGACCAAAGGATAGTTTATACAAACAGGTAAAAAAAAAGAATTCCTTTGAATGACACAGGATAGCTGGAAGAAGCAAAGAAAATAAGCTTCTTTGATGGCAAAAGTTAAAGCTACTGTAGGGCAATCTTTTTCTGCTAGATGTGAGGGCCAGCAGCACAATTTAGTGTTCAGACCGCAGAGGCTCCATGAACCTTTATTTCAGTCTGTTTAAAAAGAAAGACAGGCAACATTCTAACTAACCAGAGTAAAAGCAGAGCTAGTAAGCTCCCAAATCACCCAGATTTATCCAGAGTTTTTTTTAAATATAAACATGAGATTTTGTCCTATTTTCATCATATGTCTCTGCCTTGTAATTGTTAATGGCTTAAGAATTTTAGTTTATTGATGCTCTTTCATTCAGCAGCATCAATTTTACATATGCCTTTTCATATAAACATTACTGAGCAGCATCTTGACAGAGCTGTAACACACACAAAAACAGTATTCTGATAAATCATTAGAGATTAGCACTGAAAGAATAAAATATAAATATATTGCTCTGCCACCACGTTACTCTTTCATTGAAAAAAAAATGAAATGCTTCCTATCTTGCTGTTCAATTGGTTAATGTTTAATTTAGAGGCCAAAATAGTCTTGGCTGACAGTTTACACCAGAGATAACTAACAAGAACAACTCTGGCCCTTCAATAAAACAGCAATCAACTAAGCAGCAAGATGGAAACCATTTATTTGTATTTAAAAAATCTGTCATGGACAGTAACAACTTCTTACTTAAGGGTGCAATAAGTTTCAAGTTTATAAGAGATCTGCAGTCCTTCAAATTCATATTCACGTTGTATTTATTTTAGGTGGATTAACAAAGAAAATCAAGATGTATATTTACTAAATCATCGAACGCAAAGGCATATCATTGCTTTTCCTCTATAAATGCCAAAGAAGAAGCAACACTGGGGTAAGGGGGTGCTAAGAGGGAGACATATTAAGGCAAGTACTAGTATCTAAATTGTACAGCAATACTTGTCTGAGTGGAAGAGCATCATATGGAATGCAATTCAGGCAGTATCTTTGACTGGCACTACTTTACAGAATGTAAATATCATGGCTGTGTGTATGGTATTTTAAAAAAAACTCAAATTAGAATTTTGCAGAATAGCCCAAATTTTGCAAGTTAGCATATATTTACTTAGTTTGCATAACTTATTCTTCTACACCTAGATGTGGGGAAGGGCAATGAACTGAAGAGGTCAGTTAAATCCCGCCCTGACCACTGAAAATGCTACTGAAGTCACTTCATATTTTGAGGATTCATCAACTGCTATCCACATATTTCACCACAACTGCAAGGACTAGAATCTTGTATTTTAAGAAAAAAATGACATTTACATGACAACTACGTATCAACTGCAATCCTATACACATCTTATATCCTCTCTGTAATCAGCTGAGCTTACCTGTAGGCAGGCATGTACATAGGACTGTAATGCTGATAATTTTTTGTCCCTATACAGAAATCACATATGATAATGTTCAACATTACAGAGAATGAATCTGAAAGGGGAATGTAGTGATAAGTACAATATTCTGCAATACCAGAAAATCTCATTTTATACCTAATACAAACTAATCAAATTAAATAAAGACCACCTTAAAAACAGCACTTTTTTCTCAAGTTCATATATTAAATGCTTAAAAAATAAGAAAAGACAGAAAAAACAAACATTATAACTTTTTACAACAAATTAGTTTGGCCATGGGCTGCTGTATTCATTGAACCTCACTAGCTTATGTCAAGAACATCAGTTTCCAGTACAATAAATTAAATTGTACAAACACGCATGTATGTGTGTGTTTATGTGCTTTTTTCTGGGGAGAGGCCCTATAGCATTCATTTGATTCTCAAAAGGGTCTGTGACCCAGTATAGATTTAAAAACCTTTTCTATACAAGGAGTTGCAAGCAAAGATTTTTTTTCCTTCTACAAACCCATACAATATCCATTAAAATTATTCGTTGAAGTCACCATCTTTGGTGAAATTATAGCTACCAAAATAACTAGCACCTAAATTAATGGAAATGTCCTGTTACAGGTCAGTCCTAATGGGATCCGTTTATTGTTCTGTTGTTGTTTTCCAACTTACAGTGATCCTATGGCAATCCTATCATCTCGTTTTCTTGCCAAGATTTGTTCAGGGGGGCTTTGTCACTGCCTTCCTCTGAGGCCGAGAGAGCATGGCTTGCTCAAGATTAGCCAATGAGTTTCCATGGTGAGTAGGGATCCAAACCTGGTCTCCAAAGTGACCTAGTCCAACACTCTAACCACTACATGCCATTGGGTCTCTAAGTTTATTACTACTACTTAAAAAAACTTAAGTATTTTTTCAAGATGCTGGAAATGCTAGCTTTTAAAATTCCTCTCAGTTACAAAAGTGGATTGATGCTATTCAGGGAAAACAAATTGAAAACCTATCCTTGTCTCAAGACAACAAAAACTAGTTGCATGGTTTATCCATTTTGTACTTATGCTACCAGGTACTGATTTGCCTTTTTAATTTTTCATGTTCACATTAAACATTAAACAATAATTTGCTATGGTATGTCTTCAAATCATTTCCAGTTTACGAAGACCCTATGGAGAACAGTTTCATAGTGTTTTCTTTGCAAGATTTGTTCAGCAGAGGTTTGTCTTTACCTTTCCCTGAGGCTGAAAGAGTATGACTTGTCCAAGGTCATCCAATAAGTTTCCATGGCCAAGCAAACATTTGAACTCTGGTCTCCAGAGTCATAGTCCAGGGTTCAAACCACGACATCATGCTGGCTCTCATACACAATAATAAGCATCATTTTTCCATTCTGGTTAGCTCAACATAACTTGGAAGTATCCAAACTCTAACCAGTAATATTTCCAGTCCTCCATTCCAACATAGTTTTCAGCGCCTCATCTCTTGAAAAAAATTAGCTTTTGATTCTACCACTGTTAAATCATAATTTTTCTGATCAAATTTTCCTCAGAGGTAGTGTGGCGATCTGTGATTGTTTGCACACACAATTCAAATTCAACCAGCTCTTCTGGTGTAACTCTTGACCTCAACAAAGTAACTTCCAGTCTGGACTGAAGCATATGACACAAGAAATTAAATGTCAGAGCCAAAGTGACTCTTACATTGTATCAAAGTCAAACAGTTGGAGCACAGATCATTTCCGAAGGAATACTGCATGGTAATCCAGATGAACAAACCTTTCCGCTATTGTAACACTACAGTCCTGCAATACTGTTACATAGGAATGTTGGCATCACAATGCAGGAACTCATGATGATAATACTGTTATAACAATGAGCATCAGGCCTTGCAACCAAGAAGACAAAAAGAGAAAGTCAACTGTTACGTTGTTATTGGATATCGCCTTTCTTGCTTTTAGTTTGTTTTATTTTACTTCCCTCTCAACTGCCAAGAGAAAAGACTTACCACTGAAGTCCAGAAATATTTTTTGCCCTTTACTTTATTTTTGTATAGTCAAAAGGCTTCTTACATAAGAATCAAAAGGAAAGGCCGTCCTTAACAAATCTGAGACTTGATGTAAGCTCCTCAGTTTATACAGTTTAAAAATATTTCATTCTCACATTTCAGCAGTTGTTCATATTAGCAGACCCCTACATCTGTGCAGGATTTGGGTTAATTTTAAAAACTTAAATATTTGGTAATCTGAGATTTTTTTGGTCTTCCTAAAAGCATGTGAGTATGTGCAAGAATCTTTCTGACATTCTAATGACCCTACGGTGACTTCTCATACAATAATATAAACAGCTCAAATAACCAAAGCAGTTCTCCAAATCTTTTCTCCAGATCTGTTCAGCCAGTTGACAGTTTTCGTTATCCAGAGGTTCTTCTCCTTCTCAAGCCTCTGATCTATTCCATAGTATTATACATAAGCAGACTGTCAGGACAGAGCTGCATGTCCACTTTCATCATAGTCAACAGGTTTTCCTAAGTAACAGTTTTCCATTCCCCATCCTTACAGCACAGATGATAACCAAAATTTTGCTCTCTTAAGTGAAAAGACAAGATGTCAACTTTCCTCACTTCATGTCCAAAAGCTGACTGACTTGGGATTTGAAGTTTACCTCAGCCCTGGTAATGGGACACTATTTCCCACTGTACTTGAAGGTAGCAACTAGTCAAGTGGCAGGACTACAGGGCAGGCACATGTCATTCAGCACTACTGCAATCCCTTCCTTCTAGCACCTTCCATTTGACTACTGCACTCTGCCTAATGCTAGGGCCAGTTCTGCCACTAGTAACTCAGCATTCCCTGCATACTGAGCCTCCTGAGTCATTGCTTTTAGGGTCATAAATTCCTTAACACTTTGTAATTTTAATTTCTGAAAACCCTTCTGGCATACTCAAACCTACTCATACATCTCTATTGTGTTTATTTGTTACCATTATGACAACATGACCAACAGCACTCACACTTGAAAAGCAAAAATATTATCACTTATTCCTTCCCTAAGAAACTAGCCAGCAACATACAGAATCTACACAAACTCATTATGATCTTAGATATGTCAAGCAGAAACTAGACCAGGACATATTGATAGAACTGTGGGTAATCTGCACTACATAAGCAAAGATCTCCGATTATGATCGCTTAAGAATAACAATAAGAGCGCATATCTATGAAAGGTACTTCATACTCTCTAAAATTTCCCAGATGAAAGTAGATACATGCGTGCCCAAACATCAAGAGTGTGGTCAAGATGACAAAAGTTACTGAGGAAGAACACACAGCCTAGGAGAAGCTGCAACAGTTTGTTTTTGCTAAGCCTACTGGGAACAAGAATTTGCTCCCTTCTCTCTGCTGCCTCCTGCTGAGTTAACTGAGTACAAACTATTTCTGCACTTTGAACTCAATTTGCAGAAACTAAAGTAGAAGGCAAAGGGAAAAAGTAGAAAGAAGAGAGAAAACCCAGAACCTTATAAAAGCAGTCAAAAGGGAGGGAAGGTGAAATATTGAGACTGTTAAAGTCAGGTAGCCCTCCATATTTTAGTTATCAGACATGTAATAGGAGTTAATTACCAGCTTGCTTGTAACAAGGTATGAGAACCAGAGACCATTAGATAAACAAAGCTAGGAATGTAGTGATAAGTGCTGCCAGGCTAAACCAGAACTCCAAGGTCTCCTGCAGGCGGGATGAGAAACTCTTTGCTATTAATGTTTTGGATTTTGCTAATTACCTCGTTTGCTCACTGAAGTTCTGTACTATGTATCACGCTTCTAATAAATAGTGTATTTGCACTGTTATATTTGTGTGTGTGAATTCGGTTCCTGGCAGAGTGAGCGAACTCCTGCATAAAATAATAACGTGTATCAAATAAGTGAAGAAGATCCTGAAGAAAAGGGAGCATCCGGTGGTGCCATCGAAGCTCCAGGCAAGGAAATCACTGAAAGAGATAAATTGATAAATTGGGACAGTTGCAAAGTACAGTACTGGTCTGGTTCATACTGCTCAATTGTAAAATAAAACTCAGTTTGAATGCTGCCACAATTACTGCTTGGCAATTGCGACTTTTTTTTTAATCACATCTTTGACTCACAATGTTCTTCACTTTTAAAATATGAGCAGCCAGTAGTTGCCCATAACTAGGTCTTTGTCCTGTTCTGCTGATATTAGAGTTGTGTGTTAGAATCTCTGATCTGTGCACTCATATGCAAATTTGTATTTGCAACGGTATATTCAGGTTACCCTAGTAAAGTACTCATGAGACACAGCAGGCAATGAATTCAGTCTTCTCAGTCACCATATCATGTCTAGCTGTGCTCGTTACAATTATTCTGCATCTGATCCCAGCTGTAGTGTCTAAGTTAAAAAAAAGATATCCTGCAGATCTGAAGTTTGTCATCTTCCAATTTTCTTATTTTTCCATCTCAAGAAATTTGATTCCTGAAATACGGTAAAAAAAAAATCCTCAAAGTGCTACACACAAATAAAAACTGAAGCAGTGCTACAAAGGAGATTTTATCCACAACATGTTGTTTAATGAGATCACAGCACTATGACAATTACTTGTCAAGCAATACAAATGGTGACATTGCACCACACCATACAGACATTATTTGATGTACAGTATTATCATGTTGAAGTCATTATATTACCAAAAATATTGTGAAAATTACATTTCAAAAAACAACAACATGTTTTGATGAAACAGACTGCTTTATATAATAATTGTAAAATATAATCTTCCTTGGAATGCTTAGAACAGTTTCCTTCCACCAAACACACTTGCCAACATATAGAAGAACACACTAGGATAACTCACTTTACTTCAGAATTCACCTCATTTACTTTTCTACTGATAACTATATTCTAATTATTGGTTTGTTTCAGCGTTTTTTTGGATTTTCTTTTCTCTCTTTTCTAATGTATTGATCTATATGGTCTGAGGAAAACAATTTTACCATAGGTTATTGAAACCTATAAAAACACTACTGTAACACTAAGTATGCCCAGACTATTCACTGAGCTAATGATATACAAGAGCCTTTCATTTAAACAAGTCTTATTTGGCAGCTTCATGAAATTTTAAAACTGTCAAGGACAAAATGCACCAAATCAGATGAGATGTTCATGACTGAATCTTGGGAGGGAAGTCACATAAAGGGAAGATAAGAGCTCAGACTGGCAGAGCAGAGCTGGATTATGGGAATTTATCCCATTGCCCTTGGAGTAAAATATGCAAACACATGCAAATAGCATTCATTCATCCAAAAATGAATAGCTATAGGATGGGGGATCTCTCCAAACATGTTATACAGTAATTCCCATCACTCTGCCCATGGCAGCCAGGCATAACGACAGTTGTACTGCTATATACCTTCAAGGGACCACAGAGTGGAGGACTGATTTAGAGCAGTGTTACTCAAGCTATGAGGTGGAGCATTTTTTTCACTGCTGCAGGCACCACTGTCATATTGTACCCACTGGCTACCACTGTTTCTTTCCTGGAAACTCTTTAGAGGCCAGCAGCCAACGTCTCAAGGACAGCAACAGTCCATCGACCAACACTTTGAGTAGCTGACTCAGATCACTTTGGTGACTACAGATTAAATGCAGGAAATCTGATCACAAGCCCCTACCTTCTCATCTGGCTTGGCCATGACTGGCACTCTGGCACAGCAATATGTGATGAAGTATAGAGGGCTGTACTAAGCAGGCCCATCCATGCAGTTCAATACATTTGTCTTTTTTTTTTTTCATATTTATGGTCTTCACCTCCTTGCAACTACCAAGCCACTAAGATCCAACTGCACTTCTTTTATACAGCCAGTAACTACATCATCCTCTTATATCTCTAGCTCCACTTTATAGTATAAAGCGTTTCTGGATAATTACGTCAAGTGACAGCAATTCAAGCTTGGATGCAAATGTGTGCAAATCAGATAATTAGAGTTCAGGAGGACAAAGGCATGCTCTCAGCCTCTTTCTAACAAAATCCTTACCTCTGACCAGAGTTAAAACTGTACTTATTACCTGCAGTTTAAAATTTAAGTTTAACAGAGCAGTGAAAATTGCCAATGAAAATGCTTCCAAAAGACTCCTTAAAACAGTAAACTCTCACTTACCAAACAATTTCAAAAATGTATTTATAAATACAGCTCAGTTAATTAAACACAAAGTTTAAAGCAAACAGTAGTAACACTGTTTTCGTAACAGTAGAGGCACCACAGCAAGCAAATCAAAAGGGATAGGCAAATATGCACAAAGGTGGGCGCTTGCAAATATGCACAAAGTTAGAAATTCAGACTTTTCCCTCTACATGGCCATACACACTATTTGCTCCCCAGCATTTTCTATACTTCAGTTCATCAGTAAACAAAACCACCACGAAGGGATCCTAGGTTTTAGTAGCAGTCGCAGTTTCCACGCGTGAGGGAGGACCGGCCGTGGACATCTAGTTCCTTAGATCCCACATATAACCTCTCAATTGGTCAAAGCACACAAACGCACTTAGGAAACCGAACCCTTGCCCACGGCCGGCACAAGCCACTTGCACCCATCTATCATCATCATCATCATCATCATCATCGTCGTCGTCGTCGTTACCGGACAGCATGCACACCTCTCCATGACAGGGTGCAAGGCACACTTCCCAAGCTGAGGGCAAGCTACAAGCAGGACAGGGAGCAGACACGCGTTCCGCTTGCAGCACTAACACGTGTCATGACACAGTGCCCTCGCCCGTGTACCGACCCGCCTCACTCACTGCACACACGAGCACGCCTTATAGGTGGCAGACACGGAGGCCGGCGGAAAAACCCCCTCCCTGCAGCCACACAGCTCTTCGGCTTCAGGCGCCCCGGGAAAAGGGCGCCTTCCCGCTTCCCCAGCTACTGCCCCCGGCGGTAACCGTGCGTGTGAACCCCCTCCTCGGTCAGTCGGTCGGTCGGTCGGTGACTCGCCCCCCAACCGCCCCCGCTCGCGCTCTCCTCCGCCTCACCGTTCGCGCCACAAACAAGCGTCCCAGGGCTCTGCCCGGCCGCTGGTGCCAAGCGCCCACCCGGCGCAGAGAGGCCGCCGCCGCCATCATCATCCCGGCCCCTTCGCCGCCTCAGCCTCCGTACTCCTCTCCGCGGTCTAGGCCGCCCTTTCACCTCACCGCCGCTCCACCAATCAGAGGCCGCTCCAGCCGGTGAGAAGCACACCCACCCCGCTCCTGTTCCGCGTGGCCTGGCGCCTCCTCTGAGGCGGAGCGGCGGGCGGGGGTTTCTGTCACGGCGGCGGCGGAGGGGACGTGGAGGGGCGGGAGGGGCTTCCTCTCAGGCAACAGGCCGCCGGCGGGGCTCCTTCGGCCCGCCGGTAACCCTTTGCCCAATTGCTCATTCGGCCCGCCTGTAATCCTGAAGGAAACCCTACTGGAGAGGGAGAGTCCGAGGAAACGTGCAGCTTCCCTGACTGCAGCCCTAAATGCGAGTCCTGCAGAATGTGTTGGCGTAATTGTTGTTGTGGTGGTGGTGGTGTCGTGTCGGAGTTATGGCGACCCCCAAGGCAAACTTATCAAGGGATTTTCTTACGCGTTTCAGTAAATACACGCAAGAGCTTTGAACGTCCGCTGCCTGTTTAGACACCTCTCTGGCCGTTTCCGCACGAGCCTTTTATAGCGCGATGATTCCACTTTCAACCTCCTCTGGAATCCTGGCCCCTCCCGAAACTGCAAACCCCAGGATTCCAGAGGAGGTTGAAAGTGGAATCATCGCGCTATAACAGGCTCGTGCGTCTCTCTCTCTCTCTCTCCCCACACACACACACACACACGGTGCCTGCACACTGGTGAGGAAATGCGCTTTGTGCGTGTTCAGATCACATCGTTTTGCATATTCCAATACTGATGCCCTCACCTATGAAAAGGTTTGGAAGCTGAACCATAATTTAAATTAAAGAGTGACCAAGAAGAACCTTGGAAATATCCTTCCTTTACTCAGTGCTGAGAGAATACAGCCTTTCCCATTCTAGGAAAATGCCCCATTCATAAATAACAGAAAATAAAGATTTGTCAAGGTGCTTGGCTCTTTGTCATTTTGCTGCCAAGCAAAGATCTTTTATTCAGGCAAGTGCTGGTAACTGATTGTCTTCTGAGAAAGGACTTTAGTCCCTCCCTCATGTGCTTTTCAATTTTTTTTTTTTATTCAGTTGTTTCAATTAAACTTTGTTTAACTGTGGTTTAATATAACTTGTGTTCATCTGGTTTTTAATTAGTTGCAAGCTACCTTGGGTCACAGTGTTGGGAAGAAGATGGGATATTAAGTAAACAGATATGGTAATTAAATACAGCGGCAATAGTAAATTTTAAAAGAAGCAAGGGACTTAGCCTACACAGTTACACCAAGGAAGTTGTATTTTATTTTTTCATGCCACCCACACACTGTCTTTGGCACTGATGTACTAAAAAGCAGTTTGCAGCATACTAATTAAAACCATAAAATAAACTTCACAGGCAGACAGAAACAAGAAACAATCATACGCCACACAATAGCTCAAAGGGGATCCCACAGCCTCTGAAATAAAATAGGCTTAGGTGCTGCTGGACAGCTATCTGGAGAGAATGTCAGAATTTTGCCAACACTACAGAAAAAGTCCTCTAATTTGGGAACACAATGCAGAGCCTGTGAAGAAAAATGTAACGACAGTAAGCACACTAGGAAAAGGGTGTACATTTCTGTGGTGGCCATTTTGTGCCATGTTTTAGATTTGGGAAAGAGAAATGATGACATATTTCACATTAATGCCACCCTTCTAAATATATGGGCCATGGACCTATTAGTGGACTACACTAGCAGTTCCACTTTTTTTCCCAAGCCACACAGTGGCACCAAAGGAAGACAAACAACAATCTTCCAGCTCCAAATATGCTGTTTCCAATGCCTTACTTCTTTAATGGCTTCATAGCCTGTTGCCTTTTTCTTTCCCAAGCCACTGCCTATGTGAGTCTGGTTACATGGGTGATCCAACAGGATTCTGCCCAGTTTCTTTTTAATTACTGGGTTATAAGTTATATGTAAGAGTGACTTTATTTCAAGTAGCTGCAGAGTTCCAACGGAGGGAAGGTGCTGGCCTCTTTTCTCCATTGCCACTTACACTTAAAGCCTTAAAGAGTAGGTGGATTCAACAAGCAGGAAAGTATCCTTAAAAAATCTTAGACCCAAATTGTTTAAATTTAATAAATAATAGTTAGTTTGATTGTGTTAAATACAACGGTGCTGCTCTAAATACTTCCACAGGTGAAATCTATCAGGTATAAACTGAACCGAATATGAGTACACCTTTTTAAGTTTGGAGACTACTACCATCAGTGTCGTTATTTGCACCCACTACCTATTTACCATTGACACAGAACATCTTTTGTCCAATACAGCTGAAATTGAGGTTAGTGTTACATCCAGCCATCATAGCCATTCAAAATTGTTCTAGAACTCCCTCCAAATTAAAGATTAATCTTGTAGGACAATCACCTCACTTGGAGGAGCGAAGGTGAACTAAGTTGCATAGAGTTCTCAGCCAGAATGCTAAAGGGTGGTAAAGTGGATTTGTCTTATCAGTTTTGTGTTAGCTTCAAAGGTTCACGGTGACTCTGCAGTCAGTGACATTATTGAACATCCATACACAGAAGCAGTGACCAGCTGGTGGCTTCCAAGTTGTGGATGAACTTTAGAGGAGCTATACAAGTTGCTGTATCCTCGGATAGCTCCTTGTGTTCTTTACTGTTGTGAAGTCAACTGTGACTTATAGCATTTGCAATAGCACGTGTATTTCTACACTGCTTAACAGCTAAGAGCTCTCTAAGTGGTTTACAATGAATTTTAGCTAACTGCCCCCAACAAACTGGATACTCATTTTACTGACCTGCGGGAGGATGGAAGGTTGAGTCAATCTGGAGCCCCTCAGGATCAAACTCACAACCTTGTGGCTGCAGTACCAGCATTTAACCACTGTGCTACTAGGGCTTCCTGATGACTTATGGTGACCCTATAAATGAGAGAACTACAAGTCACCCTGTCCTCAGCTGCCCTGTTGAAGTGTTGCAGATTCAGGGAATTGTCTCCCTTGATTGAGTCTCTCCATCTGTAATGTGGTCCTCCTTTTTGCCTACTGCCTTACCAAGCATTATTACCTTTCCTAATGAGTCATGTCTACCCATGATATAGCCAAAGCATGACAGCCTTCATTTAAGCATCTTGGCTCCTAGGGTTGATTCACTCTAGGACCCATTCATCTGTCTTTTTAGCATACCCCAATATCTGACAGTGATGTATTTAAGTCTTTTACTCCAAGTCTCAAGTCAAGCCTCAAGTCTCTACCTTCAAGTCTCAAGTCAGGTCTCAAGACCTTGAAGATGCTTTCAAGTCAAGTCTCAAGACTGCAACTTCAGAAGTGGGGTATAGGATCCTTCTTACTCCCCATTACTGAAGCGTCAAAGTTTTAGAAGAAAGGATCCTTCTTCCTCAAACCCCTTGCCTAGCACATTTGCTGTTCCCCTCTGAGAAATACATCCTGCACTCTGGGGTGAGTCTTGTCTTCTGCTCTTAGGAAACATTTTAGAAGGCTCCTCTGATATGCAATGGCGTCAGGCTGCTGAACAGATTGCCTACTCGTTTGCTCTTCCCCTTTGAGAAATGTGCCAGTACTTTGGGCTTGAGACAGGTTGTCATGTGACCAGTAGGCAAAAAGAGATGGAAGCATTGTTCAAAGACATAAGATTTTGGGGGGGGGGTTGTTTTTTTATTTTTATTAAAGATTGAAAGTTTATATACATCACATATCATTTGCCTTATTTCATATTATACATCCTTCTTACATAAGTTTTCAATTAATTTTCAATACTTTTTGCACATTATCGAATATTCCTTAATTTTTCTTTGATCAGTCCCTCTTTCTCCCTCCCTCTCTATCCCCCCGTCTTTAACAATACATTTTATATTAACCATGTTTTTCCCCAACAATTTTCCCTCCCCTTTCCCTTCTCTTTCTTTTTACTTCCCCATCCCCCCATCTTCCTTTCCTTATTCCGCGTTTTCTCCTGTCCAATCTCTCTTTTCCCCTTGTTCTAAACCTCCTTCTTGTGAAATCACTTTTTGTTATTGTATTCTACCTTCTTTTTCTTCTCAATCTATATTCCCTCCTTAATATAAGTGTTACCCTTTCACTCCTTTCTTCCGTTCTTTACCTTCCTCTCACTTCTCCTTCACCCATCTAATATTTCTTTCCATCGTCTTTCAAATTGTTGAATTGAATTACTTTTCATCATGTTGGACAATTTTTCCATTTCAATGATGTCCATCACTTTTATTTTCCATTCTTCTTGGGAGGGTTCTATTCCTTCTTTCCAATGCTTTGTGTAAATCAGTCTTGCTGCTGTTATTAAATTTAATAGTATTTTCTTTTTTGTCTTCAATTGATTATTTTCTTTAACCATATTTAATAAATATGTTTCCGGAGTCATCTCGAATTTCACATCCAGTAGCTTAGTAATACTGTCGTGAATCCTTTTCCAATATTTTTTTGCTATAGGGCATAACCACCAAGTGTGAAAATAGGTTCCTGTTGTTTTTCCACATTTCCAACATGTCATAAGATTTTTGAATGAATGTGTTATGCTACTGAACCAAGGGCAGTAAGTCAAATACTAAAAATATACAAGTCTCAAGTTGAGTCGAGTCAGTGCTTCATTCACTGCCGAATCAAGTCTGAGTCAAGTCACTGAAGTGACTTAAATCCAACTTGAGTCCGAGTCAATCAACTCAAGTCAACATCACTGGTATCTGAAGAACTCTTCTCCAGTGCCACATTTCAGAGGAGTTGGTTTTCTTCCTATCAGCTTCCTTCACTGTCCAGCTTTCACATCCTTGCATAGAAATTGGTAATACGATGGCATGGATAATCCTAACTTTAGTATTCAATGAGATATCTTTACACTTTAGGATCTTGTCTAGTTCCTTCATAGCTGCCCTTCCAAGTTCTAGTCTTCTTCAGGTTTCTTGCCTGCAGTCCCTATTCTGATTAATGCCTGTGTCAAGGAGTAGAAAATCCTGAATTATTTCAGTGTCTTCATCATCTGCTTTAAGGTTATATTTGAACATTATTTTGGTTTCTTAATGTTCAGTTGCAGACCTGCCTTTGCACTTTCCTCCTTGACCTTCTTCAGTAATCATTCCAAGTCTTTGCTGTTTTCTGCTAGTAGCATGGCGTCATCTGCATATCTTTCATTCAGATTAAATCCCAGAATGAATTTAATTTCCCACTAACACGCAACCAGCACTGCATAGAACAAAAAAATAAGGACTAGCTAAGTCTTCCTACCTCTAGTGCTACATTTTTCCTACTGTGCAGCAAGAGACATCATAGATGGGGCTACATTAACCTTGTCAGTATTTCCTGAGGGCATCAAAACCTGCTTTGCCTGGGCTATGTATAATACTCAATTCGTAGAGAAACTTTCAGAAACGGAAAGGAGGAGGATATCCCTCTAGCTCTGACATTTTTGACACTTCACGCAATAGAAGCAAAGCTTTTAATTATTATTATTATCACTAAGACAATATCTGGTTAATAAAACTTGCACTTGTTTAAGCTCATCTCAGAGAAGGTCAGTCCCATCTATTGTAACTCTGCCAAATATACTACACATTTAGGTTTGTAACACTGCTTTCTTATCTCATTCCTCTTCAATGTTGTAAGTAACTTGCTAGGAACAAAACTGGCCCTCAGAACCAGTTAGTCTACTACTCAGCTGGAATGTGGATGTTTCCAAGAGCATGCTGATATTAATCTGACTCACAAACAGGAATGTATATGAATAATTTCCACAGAAGTACATTTTCTTGAGTTCAAAGTGGTGTTCCCCTCCACATAAAAGCGTTTACGAAAGCAGAGCAGTCCCTCTAACCAGTGATGTAGACTCAAATCAATTGACTCAGACTCAAGTAGGATTTAAGTCACTTCAAGGACTCAACTTGGACTTGACCCGGCAGAAATTACACACTGACTCAACTCGGCTTGAGACTTGCATATTTTTAGTGACTACCTTGTTAATCTTGGTTCAGTAACATAACACATTCATCCAGAAACCTTACAACTTTCTAGTCACATGATGATCTGTCTCAAGCCCAATAGTGGACACATTTCTTAGAGGGAACAGGAAATGGGTTAGGCAATGGGCTTTAGAGGAGCTTAAGTTCTGCTCAGCAGCCTGTCCCTGCTTCATGTAGGAAGAGCTTTCTAAAACTTTTCCTAAGAGTAGAAGGCAAAATTCATGCCCCGAGTGTAGGGTGCGTATCTCAGAGGGGAACAGAAAATGCATTAGACAATGGGCTTGAGGAGGAAGAATCCTTCATTCTAAAACTCTTGAAGCTTCAGTAATGGAGAATAAGAAGGATCCTATTTCCCACTTCTGAAAAAGCCTCCAGCTTTGCAAATGCAAAGTGAGAAGGATCCTATTCCCCAGTTCTAAAGCTGCAGATGGCAAAATCACAAAAATGGAGGGCAGACTCTACTTAAATTGTTAAAACTGACTATTCAACTCTGTGCAGAAATTCTGTAATACAGGTTGGTGTATAAAGTTGGCTCCCAGACTTGAGACTTGACTCAAGACATGACTTGAAAGTATTTTGCAAGGACTTGAGACTCAGCTTAAGACTTGAAGGTAGAGACCTGAGACTTGACTTGAGACTTAGAGTAAAAGACTTAAATGCATCACTGGCTCAAACCTGAAGAGTTAATCTGGTCTGTCAATGAAGGCTCCCCAGTAAGATTACTTCCTCTTCAAAGTCCTGCCACAACACAACAGAGGCAAGGCAGGAAAGGGCATGGCTAAGGCTAGAGACATCCACAGCTTCTCCACCCAAGTTTCTCCACAGAAAGCTAGCTTTGTTCCCATACTAAAGGTGAGGGAGAACAAGGTGAGTGAAAAGTGGCATGGACCCCCCAGCACTTCAGGAGCTGGCTGAGTCCCAGCCTCAAAACTTAGGTGAAGCTGGAGAAGGGCAATGGAGGTGAATCTCAGGCCAGTGCTTCAGCAAGGGGAATGTTACTTGGCCATGCCCCCTGATGTCATTGGCCTACAAGTGGTTGGGAAAGATCTGACCCAGCAATCCAAATCAATTCCCTACTCCTAGTGCATAGGACTGCCCTACGAAATAACTAAAATTCTCTCTCCCTCATGGGTACACTGCCCGTTAATAGCTATCCAGATCTCCTTACAGATAAGTGGTATTTTTGCTATACTTCTTCCTTGTTTTTTTTTTCTTTCTCAGCTTACATTACATCAGTAATGGAGGGGGACTGAACCAGAGGACATGCAAAGGACATGTTGGAGGGAAGTATTAAGCCATTGTTAGGCACAAGCGAAACATACATTTATGCATCCTTAAAACGGACAAAAAAAGTCCTCCAAAAGGAATTGCCTTCATTAGGATTCAAATAGCACTCATTTTGCGTAATCACTTAAATGCATTGAGAATGTGCTTAAAGGCATCTTTGTTTTCCAAATTCTACACAGCCATACATGTTCCTTAAGTCAAAATGTCCTCCCCATATTGTGCACCTTATCCATTTAAATAGATATGCTCCAGTATTGATCGAAGGTAATAAAGAAAAGTATGAAAAAATACCTTTCCTTGTTACCACAAGGTCTAGCAATGGATTGTGTTGCGGGGGGAAGAATCTACATTTCTGTGAGAGATTTTCTCATCCACTGGAACCATCTATGTCATGCTCAGACAAGCCTTTTCAGTGTCTCCCCAGTGCTTTCTCCCTGAATTTAATTTTTTAAAAAACCCTAACATTGCTGTTTACCACCAAAATTCAGTGAGAATCTGGTAAATATATTATAGTCAATGGGAAAAGGATCTAATTGTAATGGAATAGTCAGGAACATCATCAATTTAGTTCCTTTTAGTTCAGCACCAGTAGTCATATTGTATTAATTACAGTCAGTTTAAGTACATATAAGGTTAATATATTCCTAAGAATAAATGGAAGAAGAAGAAGAAGAAGAAGAAGAAGAAGAAGAAGAAGAAGAAGAAGAAGAAGAAGAAGAAGAAGAAGCAGAAGAAGAAGAAGCAGCAGCAGCAGCAGCAGCAGCAGCTGCGAGAGACTCCTATTTCAGTGTTGTTAAGAATGAAGGGAAATTTTAATGAATTGAATGGCACATAATGAAGACTGGTTTTAATAAAATTCAGTTAATTTTATTTTTTTAGATATAACTAATTGTTATGTCTTTTAAGTATTAAAAATTAAAACATCAAAAAAACCCCACCAAAAGTACATCAGACACTTGACCAATTAAAAGTAGCCCCTGACACCACAGTAGTTGCCCATCTGTAATCTATACATTACATTGCATGCATAGACACATCTTTATGAAAATAAATAGAAGCCGTTAATGTATCTCCGCATACACTGTAATGTGTATTGCAGTGCATGTCTAATTCCATTAAAATCCAGAAGAATAGTCAATAAAGTGTAGGCATTACCACACTCTTTAAGCAACCTTGTGGATAAAATGTAGAAACTCAAAATGTCTCACATGGTTGCCCTTGATGAAATTTCACCACCTGCCAGACCAGTTCTTTACAAGTTGTAGTAGATCTGAATATCCACGCATTAAATGGGAAAGCAGTGGGTAAGCTACTAGAGAGAAATAACAAAGAAAATATATTATGTCTGTCCAAGCCCTGATCTTTATTTTACACTGAAAGCAAAGTGCTTTTTCCATAGTAAATAGATTTCAGAGCTGCTCAGTCCTTAAAGGTTAATGCCTGCAACTCAAACAGCATTCAAGCGGTAAGCCACTTTCTCAGCACGTGGTATCCTGAGTTGATGTTGTGTCAATATTTTTAAAAGGGCAAACAGACTGACCCTGTGGAACTGCAGGCCAGTTAGCCTGCTATCAGAGCAGTCAAGGACAAATAATAGGAAGGTGAGTGTAAGACTCAAAGAAAAAGACCTCCAAGGGTTAGAATGTGATTTTCTTGATTTCATTCACATTTTAGATTTAATTCATTAGACCAATTGGGTCAAAGTGACATGCTTTGAACTAGCATTCAGTTAAAGAATCCGCCCCCCTGCCCACCCACCCCAATTTTCAAATATATTCCTGCAATTTTTAATATATAAAGGTGTACACATACAGGTTGTTTATGTGAGATTTATATATAATTTCACAGTATACGTGAAATCATACTGAATAAAACATGAGCAATATGATTTTATTTGTTCTATTTCTGCCAAGAAAATAACACCCACCCTTCTTCCTTTTTCTTATATCCAGTTACATATTCGACTGGTTTATATATAGTTCTGTCTGTTCCTCTGGTAGGCACCATCAGTAGAACTATCAGTGGAACAGATACCAGTGGTTGAACAAATTTTCTCTTCATAAACAGCCCTCTTATGCCCCCACATCTTCGGAGGGGTTCCAGAGCAGATTTGGAAAGTCAAAGAGGTGTGGAGGGGAGGAGAAGAAGCAGCAATCTTTTGCCTGAACGGAAGTCCACTAGTGTGGCATTGGATTTATCCCCCCAAAATTGCTTGTTGTCTCCCAGTCCTGATTCATGCACATGTAATGTATTATCTTCTTCCTGAACTTTTAACTATTTGGTTCCAATGCTGTAAAGGCAGATAATACTGCAGCATTCCTGAAACAGGTTTAAGACCAGTGCCTAGACAGGGGCGTGCCTAAAATCCCAACAAACAAGAACATCTGAAAGTGTCAGTTCACAGGCTCATCTAGCCTAATTATCAGTTCTGACTGGCAACAGTGGCTGTCCCAAGTCTCACAATCCTATGAATTAGGATAAGTTGAAAGCTGCAATTAGTTCATGATGAAAACACGAGCACTATGGGGAAGCTGAGATTTGTGCCTGAGAATGCCATCTTGTGAATCTATAGAATCCTAGAGTTGGAAGGGATCCTAAGGGTTTTTGTTAAATTCAGCCCCTGATCAGTGCTGGAATCCAAAGCATAGCATACATCTACCTTCAAGTTGCCTGTCAACTTATGGAGACCTCATGAATTTCATAGGGTTTTCTTTAGGCAAGAGATGCTCAGAGGTGGTTTTGCCAGCTCCTTCCTTTGAAATACAGCCTACAGTAGCTGGTGCTCTTTGGCAATCCCTCATTTAAGTTCCTAACCACAGCTGACTCAGCTTAGCTACCAAAATCAGATGGGTTCTGGTGCCTTTACAGTATTTAGGCTATTACCCTTCTATCACTTCAAACAGGGTGCTGCAGAGCAAGGAAAATTGCGGAAAAAGTAAACAAAATTTATTAGAGCATTGGAATACTTTCTTTACAAGGAAAAGCTGAGGTGTTTGGGACATCTGTAATTATACAACTCTCTGTTTCAGACTACTTTGCACCTTATCTGATAAAGTCATCTGGAGATTGCAGAAATCTGCTCACCTTTTTGGGTTTATTGGTCACTTTAATTACTGTAATACATATTTTCAAACCCCAAAATTAATATGCATATACCAGTGTATGTGTGTGTGTATGTATGGTGTGTTTGTATTTGCCTTCAAGTTGCCTGTCAACTTATGATGACCCCATTAATTTCATAGGGTTTTCTTAGAATACTCAGGGATAATTTGCCAGTTTCTTTCTCTGGAATATAGCTTGCAGCACCTGGTGTCTGTTGGTGGTCTCCCATTCAAGCACTAACCAGGGCTGACCCTGCTTAGCTTCCACAATCAGATGGGATCTGGTATCATTAGGGTAATTAAACAGCTTTCTTTCAAACCAAAGTTTCACTGCATCAATTGTGTATCTCACTTCCAGCTCACCCCATTGTCCAATGCTTATCTCAGGTTTTAAACCCCAGCTTCCCCACAAAGTTCAGTCATCTTGAGCCAATCACAGCCTTTCAGTCTAACCTAACCACAGGATTGTTGTAAGGATAAAAATGCTTGTGAGCAAAACAATATACAATACCTTTAGCTCCAGGAGATTAACTGAATGAAAATAAAATACAAACAGATATAATTGGAGAAAACACAGATTGGAGAAAATATATAGTTGGAGAAAACATAGATGGCTCACAGTAGCCACTGCAAACCAATAGCCTTTAAGGATGTCTCATTTAGGCTGCTATCCTGTACATATTTACTTAAGATTAAGTCCTCCTAAACCAGCGGTTCTCAACCTGTGGATCGCGACCCCTTTGGGGGTCGAACAACCCTTTCACAGGGGTCACCTGAGACCATCGGAAAATACATATTTCCAATGGTCTTAGGCTCCATTCCCTCCTCAGTGGTGGTGCGCAAGCGCGAGCCATGCGCTCACGTCCTCCTGCCCCCTTTGGTGGGAGCGTGTGCAGCCACAACGTCACTACAGCAGGAGTGGTGGTGCGCAAGCACGAGCCATGTGCTCACGTCTTCCTGCCCCCTGTTCAGAAGGGATTGAAATCGCTCCCCTTCTCCGCTACTGGGAGAACCTCCCATCTGACAGGCCAGCTAGGGGCGGTGGTGGCAGCACAAGGGGCAGGCCCCCTCCTCACCACTGCCCCTGCCCCACTCGCCACAGAGGGGGGCACTGTGGAAGGGCTGGGGGGCCGCAAGGCAGCACTTTTCCGGGGGGCAGCTGCGCCCCCTCAGCACAAAAGACAAAGGAGGAATCCCCCCCCGTCAGAGTCAACACTCTGGAAACTTTTCCCACACTGCCCCCCCCCAGTGGAAACAAGAGCAAAGCAGAAGCAGAGCCCGGGGGGGGGTTCTCGGAGTTTTTTCCCAGGGGAGATGCACAGCTCCTCTTTCCCTCCCTGCCCGCCCCACCCCCATTCCTGGCCAGCAAGGTGGCCTTTGCCGGCGGGGGGGGAGACATTGTAAATAATAAATAAATAATTTTATGGTTGGGGGTCACTACAACATGAGGAACTGTATTAAAGGGTCGTGGCATTAGGAAGGTTGAGAACCACTGTCCTAAACTCACTGGGGCTTACTTCTAAGTAGACATACAGAGATTGCACTGCTAATATACTCTACATACTAGCAATCAGAGAAGTCTTTCCCCTCACCCATCCCACGCTGTTAACAAGGATGGAGTATTACTCTCACAGGATAAGAAATCGATATACCTCTCCAAATGTTGGACAATTCTGCAATATATAAAGAAAATGTATTCCTCTGCTTCCGTATCAGCCTAATCATATGGAGGCATAAGATCTATCAAATTCCCTGCCAAGGAAGTATTATCCCAAGAATTGAAAGCTTCCCCAAACAAAGTCTAGGAAGGCTTTATTATGAATTTATTATGAATACGCTGAGGTATACATGAAAGCTTGTGGCTCCCATGTCCCCAAGGTAGTAAATGTGTTCTGGTTGTGAGTCTGAACATTAAAAGAGCTATCCAAAGTCCTGAACCTCATCACCAAATTAGCTTTGGCACCATGAATAGACCTTTTCCCAGAATGCATTCACCAGACTACTTATATGGAATCCATCAGAAAGTAGTACCAAACTGACTGTATTTGAAAGCTGTTATTTGGATGCATGATGCAGACAAAGGAGAAGTTGATCCTTCATTTCTCTGGGGCAAGCCCTATTTCAGGCCCCTGCCTGATAGTACTAGGTGAAAATGGAGCCAGGGAGTGCCACATTGCTTTGGACCTGAAACAACTTAGATGAGAGGACTGTGAGCGTGTTCAGCAGCAACTTTTGAACGTAGAGATAGCATTGACTTGCTTACGCCCACATTTCAGGCTGTGGCATATTTGGAATTCCTGGATACTAGCTAGCTTTCATTTACTGGGCTTGACATAATGGGAAATGTCATAATAGTATCATGTGCTAAAGGGCATTCAGGGCTTTTGGACAAGTTGTAGCTGGTGCTGGAAGAAGATCTGTGTTCTTCAAGACCTCCAGACCTGTCAGTCAGTAAAAACAAAATTTAAAGGGGACATTTTAATTGACATAAGGCCAGGTGCAATTTAGAAAATGGCCTTCATCAGCGGCCAGCATACCTTATCAAATACAGAAGCTCTGTAGACATCACAGTAAAATCTTGCCATTCTTGAGTCTTGATAGATGAATCCCAATAGGTAATACTTTCAGCATCACAAATAAATTGTTTCTATTTCTTCCACCAGGAACCCCAGAAAGGAATTAACACAGTATCATCTTTTTTTTAACTGTGATTATGGACATATGTTTTTACTCTGAGATTTTCTGTAAATGGAGTTAGACTAGAGTGGTTAATATTGTGTGTCAAACACTTGAGTCGCTTCAAGATTTAGTTCAACCCCTGAATTCAAAGGGCCAGGCTTTTCCTAGTTTTTTTTTTAACTTCACATAACTGCACAATGAATAAATAAATCTTTTTTTTCATGCTGTATTTAAAAACACACATACATAATATCCCAGCTGCAGAAGCCTGAGCATGCAAAAGTGACCCAAGTCGAAAGAAATATTTGTCCTCTAAACCAAGCTCATACAGTAACTCATTCATGCTCAAACCAATCTGCTAAGAAGGAACCCTGCATGTTTTTTTAAACACCACTCTTCTTCTTCCTTCTAAACATTAATATAATCTATCTTTTGTCACAGAAACGTGGATCACATCCACATTAGACATTTTGCCCCCTTTGTAAAGCATTACTACATTACACAACAAAATCCTTAGGCACTGACGTCAGTTCCTCTCATGTATATAAGGCACAATGGCATCATCTCTGTGTTTTCATTTGCTCCTCAGAAGGGTTTCTGCTAGCAGGCCCTCATATTATACGTAGGCAACCACCTGCAGGGTGACATCAAAGGAAGCACCCCACCACGGCCACGGGAAACTGGCTAGGATTACAGAGGCAGAGAAAAAAGCTGCAACAAGAATGTCTGCAACCAGCTGGATTGGAGAGGAAAGAGCTTAATACAGAAGGAAACTGCCTGACCCAAGTCATTTTTCTTCCCTTGCAAAGGAACAGAAGCGCTTTACGCATGGAAGCAGCACATTATTACTGAAAGGAGGAAGAAAATAGGATACCTACTCCTTCCCAACAACTGCAGCCCTTACTCCCAGCTCCAAGCTTCTCATCCCATTGAAATCAACAGGATTTAAGAAAGCTTAACAGGGAAGAAGTGTGCATTCAACATTGATGATATATGGCACCATTAGGGCAGTGTAAAAGGGTCTGCTTACCTTGGCAAAAGGTGCAAGGTTTTGTATTGACGATACTGTAAGAAACACAGAAATTTAACAGAAATTTAAATCCAATGTTACATGTTTATGTTTAAATGTGATGGGACCTGTCAGGTAGGAAAAAGTACATCTCCTTGAAGATGTTTTCAAAGAAAAAAAATGAACCCTGAAATGGTAAGTTGTTGCTCCAGAAGGAAAGGGAAGATTTGTTTGTTTAGATTCATCCTGCCACAAACTGTGCTCTCTCTGTTTGTAATGCTCAGTCTGTAAGAATGTTTGAATCAAAAAATACACCTTTAAAAGAACACAAAATGTTAGAAGCATACTAAAGGAACAGTTTTGTTGCTGGTCACTAATGGTGCACAGACACAGTCCAACAGGTTCCTGTTTCACTGACAAAACCAGAGATTTTACAACTCAAATGCAGCATGTTTCAGGGTCTGTTTGTTTGTTGCTGTCTTTCAGAAACAGAAGCACTATGCTAAGGGGGCGGGGGAGAACATATGGAACCTGAATAAATTGAGCAGTAACTGCAGATTGTGCTGAAATGATCATCTTGAAAGTTTTACTATCTTGTTTGGGTTTTAGAAGCTATGAGCAGGATTGTTGGCATACCATGTGTCCCAGTACATTGCACAGTATGTTGTGAATCTGCTCGCAACACCACAGGGCATGAGTTGCACTGATTCCCCAGTCATTGTGTTCAATTTTGCATACATATGTACTCACACAACCAGTTCTAAGGTCAGGCTGTAACAAAGAATTGTTATATTTGTAGAAACAAGGAAAAGTAAATAAAGCAAGTTCCTGTGTGGGGCAGTTTGAGTAAATATTGCAAAAGTTTGGTGTAATTCCGAACTATTCAGCCTAGCTAAGTCAAAGCAATAGAATATGTGCTGATTCATTCCATTGGTTTGACCAAAATATGGAATACAAGTACAGTTCTCTCTCCACATTCATAGGTTTGATCTTTGTGAAATTGATTATTCATGAGGTGCCCACTTGCCTCCTCCTGATTATCTCCCTTCCATTCCTTGTTCTTTTGTCCAGGTGTGCTGCCTTCCTTCTCCGTGCCTCGCCAAAAGGCAAGGGAATGGGAGGAGGAAAGGCTTGCATGCATGCAAGCCTTTCCCACTCCATTGCTTGATTTTCTCCCAGGTATAGAGAAAGAAGGCAGGGCACCTGGGAGACAGGCAAGAGAATGAGGGGGGAGGTGTTTCCCCTCCATTCATTCACTCACTTGCCTTTTACCTGGGCATGCAGAAAGAAAGCAGGCTGCACAGGTTACAGATTTACTGATGCCAAAGAGCATTCTGGCTGAGAATTCTAAATGCCCCTCCCTAATCTGCAAACCCCAGGGTTCCATAGGATCTTGACAGTGGAATAAAATCCCTATAACAGTGTAGTACAGAAATGTCCTCAAACATTAGGGCCAAGATCCTATTCTCTCTTACCTTAGAAAAATATACACCAGTCTACACCAGTACACTGGATCCTGAAGTATCACAGCTAATTGCCCAGCAGGTACCATGGGCTTGAGATCAGCTGCTCTGCAATTGTCAAGTAGCTCTGCATTCAACAAGTTAAAAGTACGAAAAAAGGATGCAATTGTGCTTCTGCAATTATTGGCTGCCCTAGGGACTGCACATACAATCTCTGACAAAGTGTAATGACTTCCACAACTATTTTTATGCTAGTGTTATGCCCCAACAAACTGCTCATACTCAACTTGCTCCACATTTTTAGAAAAGTTAAATATTTGTAAGAAACCTTTTGAAAGAGCAATGTTGTTATAGAAACCTATGATTAATTATATAATACAGGAAACAGTCAACTTGATAATGAAACTTCTAACATGTTAATCTCACATTGCCTTGTCCTTTCCAACTTTCCACCAGTTGTCATTCCTCCTCCCCAAATACGGACCTACTGAAGTCTGGAGTCAAAGGTCAATAGGGTCAGGCAACTGCCATGGCTTACAGTTCTACAGGGGGTCCACCACTAACTGGAGATAATCTGCAAGGCATGCTTCTTGCCAAGAGACCGCAAAAGCTTGGCAACAGCCCTGTTCTTACTAAATTTACACTCTCTTGACCCATTTCTCATATTAATGCTTTCTTTCCCATGGCTCCTTATGTGAGGATAATTATTAGACCTCCCTCTTGTCCTCTTTTAAGGCGTTGTTAAAAACCAATTCCTTTTTTTTTCCCACTCGAATTTCTCTCTTGATTATGTTTCATTTTCATCCTTTCTTCATCTCTGGGATGGCAAGTGTGGAGACTTTCTACTATTTTGATTATTTTCTGTGTTCCTTTTAGTTTTACTCAGCAAGCACAGCATTTTTATTTCCCTCAGAGGAGTTCTCTTCTTTTTTTTTCCTTTTGTCTTTTTAGGTAGGAAGGGATTCATTTGTTTTCACCATTTCCTGTATTTTTTAAAAATTACTTCATTTTGAGGGAGCAGCTCAGTAGATATAAACATGGTTGGTGTTATTGTCTGCCTTTAAGTAATTTCCAACTTATGGTGATCATAAGGCACACCTATCATGAGGTTTTCTTGGCAAGATTTGTGCAGAGAGGATTTGCCTTTGCCTTTGCCTTCCTCTGAGGCTGAGAGAGTTTGACTTGCCAACAGTCACCCAGTGGGTCTCCATGGCAAAGCAGGGATTTGAACCCTGCTCTCCAAAATCATAGTCTATCACTCTAATCACTATACCTGCTGGTTCTCTGTGAACATGCTTACAGATATTTATTTATTTATTTTATCTTGAATACATTATCATCTTCTAAATGGGGGCTAAATATAACATCATACTGATAGGTCTTTTGGAACTTTAACCCTTTCTCCTTCCCCTGCAGTCCCACATGACTCCCAAAACCAATTATGGATGTCTTCCCAGCTTTTCAGAGTCAGTTTGGAAGAAGGGAAGACGCAGTGGAGAGAATGGGTTATTGGATTCTGCCCATGGTACCTATCTCAAACAAATGTGTTTATCACAGAGGAAGGAGAAGCAGACTCCTTTTTCCTCCTGTTGTCATGATGGAGCTATAAAGTAAATGTGTTGTAAAATGCAAAATTTCACATGGACCTTCTTTAGTTTTAGTTTAGGCTTGGCATACAAGATTTCTACCCTTTCCACCACTTTCAGTATATCAGGAATGTAAAAATGGTTGCAAGACATGGAATGGACATGGAGGTATTAGTTGTGTGCTTCACGGCTGAAGTAACATACATGGTCATCTGAAGGGGTGTCCAGAAAGACTAAGTCCAGAGCCTAAAATGTTCTAGCAGTACCATTTCTATGAAACTGAAATTTTACCAATCAATTCTAATATATTGAGCTGTATATTTTGTGAATCAGTTCTAGCTAATGAAGCAGAGTAGCTAAAGAGCTCTTTCACTTTAGTCTGTATTTCTGGTTTTATTATCTCTGTCTGGTGGAGTTATTGTCTTTCTGCTGAAAACTTCCATAAAGAAGTTTGTGCAGCCTGAGAATATCAACAGGATCCTTGGAGACATGAAAGCCAGCACCTGCATTCTACACCTGTACACCTCATGGCTTATTGAACAAGCCAGAAGGGGGCTGCCCAAGTGGGTAACGGAAGTGGCTAGTGCCTCTGATAACAAGACAGAGTTGCATGTCTCAGGGAGGCTGTAGTAAGACCTCTACAGGGGAGGAGACCTTTCCCTGCATGCCTTTATTTTGCCATTAGCCAATCTACAGTATTCCATTTTTGGACAAGGTGCTAGAGTGTGCAGTGACTTCCTAGCTCCAGGTGCTCCTGAGTGAGATGGATTATCTGGATCCATTTTAATCTGTCTTCAGACTAAAAACAGCTTTAGTTGCTTTGGTAGATGACCTATGCAGGGAACTTGACAAAGAGAGTATGTCTCTGTTTGACTTCTCTGCAGCTTTCATTGCTATCAACCATGGTATCACTCTGGGCTGTCTTGATATGATGGAACTTGAAGGCACTATTTCCTTCCTTGAGGGCCAACTGACAAGGTAGTGCTGGAGTATTTCTATTTGACCCCACAGTAACTGGCTTGTGGAGTCCCTCAGGTTTTGCTTTTAACCCCCATGCATATTCAAGAAACCACTGAGACAGATTCTCCAGGGTTTGCAGTCTAATGTCAGCGAGCGTGATTTTGACACCAAAAATGTTTCTCCTGACACCTAACTCCAAGGAATCATAGAATCATAGACATGTATAGTTGGAAGAGACCACACGGGCCATCCAGTCCAGCCCCCTGCCATGCAGGAACACCCTCAAAGCATTCCCGACAGATGGCCATCTAGCCTTTGCTTAAAAACCTCCAAAGAAGGAGACTCCACTACACTCCGAGGCAGCATATTCCACTGCCGGACAGCCCTGACTGTCAGGAAGTTCCTCCTGAGGTTCAGGTGGAATTTCCTTTCCTGCAGCTTGAATCCATTGCTCCTTGTCCTGGTCTCTGCAGAAGCAGAAAACAAGCCCTGTCCCTCCTCTACATGGCATCCCTTCAAATATTTAAACATGGCTATCATGTCCCCTCTTAACCTTCTCTTCTGCAGACTAAACATACCCAGCTCTCTAAGTCTATCCTCATAAGGCATGGCTCCCAGGCCCCTCACCATTTTGGTCGCCCCCCTCTGGACTTGCTCTAGCTTGACCATGTCCTTCTTGAATTGGGGTGCCCAGAACTGGACACAGTATTCAAGATGAGGTCTAACCAAAGCAGAGTAGAGTGGTACCAGTACCTCCCTCGATCTAGACACCATACTCCTATTGATGCAGCCGAGAATTGCATTGGCTTTCTTGGCTGCCGCATCACACCGCTGACTCCTGTTCAGCTTGTGGTCTATTAAGATTCCTAGATCCCTTTCACACGTACTGCTATCCAACCACATGTCCCCCATCCTATATTTCTGTATTCCATTTTTTCTAGCTAAGTGTAGGACCTCACACTTCTCTCTGTTGAATTTCATTTTGTTAGCTTTGGCCTAGCTCTCCAATCTGTCCAGGTCATTTTGAATTTTGATCCTGCTGGTATTGCATTTGCTAGCCCGGATTTGAGGATGCTAGATATCATTTTGATATCAATAATTTGGCTCTCTTTCATCACCCCTCTCCATGTGTTTGTGAGGCCTCCGGACAAGCACAGAACTAGGCTCGGCCACTATCCCAAAACAATACAGGCAGGCCAGAAATAGCCAGATCACGGCTTTAGGAGACCTCTCTGCAAACACCCTCATTATGTATACACGCTGTTTACAAAGGACCCCCTGCCTCAAGCAGGCAACTTGGCAAGCTGAATACTCAAATGTCAAGCACTGAGCATTTGCATACTGTCTACCTCTTTGTCAATTCAGACTTAACTCAATCATGCTAAATTTTGACCTTTCCAAAGCTTTGTCTCACGCCCGAAACTCATTGTTTTCCCCAAGTAAGAAATAGCCTGCAGTCCCTATAAAATAGCCTGCAGTCCCTATAATAGCCTGCAGTCCCTATAAAAACCCCTGATTCCGAGACCATCCTTGGATCACTCTGGACTTCCATCCATCCTTGCTGCCGCTTTATTTGGTGAGCTGTCCCCTCAGTCCCACATATTGAGACTCCATACCAACGAACTCAATCTTCAATATCACCCAATTCAACAATCCCTCTCAAAATCCCTCTATACCACTCCAACCTTTATTTTCTATAGTTACTTGTGTGAGTGTGTTGCATACACTGTTTGTCTGTATTTAATAAAAAATCTCAATTATTCTTAAACTTGGTGTGCTCCTTGGCTTGGCCTGACCCCGTAGACACTGGGTAAAAGATTCCACTGTGTTGCCCTGCCTCTCGCATTGCTAACTTGTGCTCTAGCTAATTTCCCCAAACTTAGTTAACTGAGAGCGCATATAGGTGTCCCTCCCGGGACCCCCAGTAAACAGGGTAACACTGTCCTCTGGCATATTAGCAACCCCTCCCAATTTGGTGTCATCTGCAAATTTGATGAGCATGCCCTCTATTCCTTCATCCAAGTCGTTGGTGAAGATATTGAACAGCATTGGGCCCAGGACAGAACCCCGTGGCACCCCACTTGTCACTTCTCTCTAGGATGAAAAGCAGCCATTGATGAGCACCCTTTGGGAATGGTCAGTCAACCAGTTACAGATCCACCTGACAGTAGCCCTGTCCAGCACACATTTAACTAGCTTCTTTGCAAGAATGTCATAGGGAACTTTGTCAAAGGCCGTACTGAAATCGAGATATGCTACATCCACAGCATTCCCTTCATCTATCAAGCTAGTAACCTAGTAACTCTATCATAAAAAAATATAAGATTAGTCTGGCATGACTTATTTTTGAGAAATCCATGTTGACTTCTCGTGATTACCGCGTTGCTTTCTAAATGATTAGAAACCAACTGCTTAATGATCTGCTCCAGGATCTTTCCGGGTACTGATGTCAGGCTGACTGGGTGATAATTATTTGGGTCCTCTTTTTTTTCCTTCTTGAAGATGGGGACAACATTTGCCATCTTCCAGTCTGCTGGAATTTCTCCTGTCCTCCAAGATTTCTCAAAGATTATAGCAAGCGGTTCCAAAATGACCTCTGCTAGTTCTTTTAATATCCTAGGATGCAATTCATTTGGCCCTGGAGACCTGAATTCATCCAGTGTGGCCAGGTATTCCTGTACCACCTCTCTACCTATTATGTGCCACATTTCCCCTGCTTCCTCATCTGCTCCCTAACCGCCAGGTTGAGTGCTTGTATTTTTCTGGGAAAAAACTTATTTTGATACCTCCCCCTCTTGTTGCAACAGAGTCAATGACTGCTCAGCATTTCCAAACACAATTCTAAATGCTGGTTCTGACTTATAAAGCCATATACAGCTTGGGTCCAGGCTAACTGAAGGATGGTACCTCTCTATATCACACTGATTGGGATCTCAGATCTTTGCAGGAGGTTCTTGCCTTGGCTCCACCACCTTCCCAGATTTGTTTGGTGGGAACAAAGGAGAAAGCCTTCTTCCCAGGTACTCTTAGGCTTTGAAATTTCCTTCCTAGAGATGCTCCCTCCTTGCTGTCCTTCTGTCAGCAAAGGAAAATAAGTTTTTCAGGAACTGACTTCAGGGGCTTTCTGTGATGTGCTATTTTAATAGCATGCTAGTCTGCACATTTTGATCTTTTTTTCTTTTAATGGATTTATTTTAAAGGGTTTTTAGTCTATGAATTGTTTAATTTTATTTTAACCATACCTTTTCATATGTTTTTTACCTATAGTTTTAGAAATGCTTTTAACTGTACTTATTTTAGTATTTTTAAGTTGCCTTAAGTCCCAGTGTAGGGAAAGGTGGGATGCAAATGACTAAATGAATGAAGAAGGAGGAGGTTTTATTAAAAAAAGGGTGAAAGTGTGTTTATATGTATGTATGAACATGTGTGTGTGCATTTTATATATGTGTGTGCGAGCAAGGGGCACATTTGGGGAACAGGGTTGTGCAGCTTGTTCTCAGCCAACCACTTCTTTTGTTTCAGGGCTGAAGCAATTACCCTAAGTTGCCACTCTCTAGAAAACATCAAGCTTATCGCAGACATGGTGATATTCTATGTACAGTATGTCTTGTGCACTGCTTTACAATGGCATTTGTTGAACCAATTTATTTATTCACATCCTGCTTTTCTCCAAAAAAGAATTCATGAAACTTGATGGAGTTGACTTTTCTGATATTGTCCAGAGGGTTGGATCTACAAAATGCAAATATTCTGATAACTTGAGGGAGCATGGGATTTGGGCCCAGGTCATCACTTGACCATGGAATACCAGACAGCATTGTTCTACATAATCATGCATATGCTGTATTCTTCTTGCTGAATTAGACCCACTGCAAACACTTACTAAACCAATACTAGCCAGTGTATTATAGTGGCCTGGAAACCATGGAAACCCATCGAGTGACCTTGGGCAAGCCACCCTCTCTCAGCCTCGGAGGAAGGCAAAGGCAACCCCCTCTGAACAAATCTTGCCAAGAAAACCCCATGACAGGTTTGCCTTAGGGTGTCATAAGTCAGAAATAACTTGAAGGCACACAATAACAGCCATTTAAAGTTGTTTGTATTTAAGCGTTGGTTTTAACTTTTTGTTTAAAACATGAGCTCTTCTGAGTATATTTCTAATAGAAATTTTTTTTACTAATTTTTTTACTAAATTTTTACTAAATAAGCAAACACTTAAAATGAAATAATAAAATGTACCTCACGCTTTCTAAGTAAAAAGAGCAAAAGATATCAGTATATTTAATGTTTTTAGCATGTAATATTTTCAACTCTACAATAGTTCAATTGTTTTTTTTAATATTTTTTAAAGAAATTGTATTGTTTCAGCAGTAGCCACCTTGAGTCTCACTGTCAGAAGAAAGGTGGGATACAAATAAGTAAAATAAAAAAATAAATAAGATGTTTAGAAGGTGTTGGGGAAATCTAATGCAATAATATAAATGATGGATATGTAAATATCCAGGTCTCATTTCCCAAAGTCACCCAAACCAAAGAAAAATCTGAAAAACAAATTTTAAAAGGGTGACTAGGCTATCACCAGACTGATAATAGCATACCTGAAAAAATGCTGGGCATGTAGTCTTGGTGATCGTTATTTAATTTGTTTAAGCAGAAAAAGCTCATTTCTACAGCAGAATACAAATTAGGGTAATTATGTTGTGATGGAGCACTGCATGTTTAAGATGAAAGGTTTTCTTTACAAAAGCTCCTTCTTCACTTCAGTAGATGAATATAAAATCCCACTTAAACAACATAGCATTTTCCATATTTCCATCTCATCAAAAAGCCTGTTAATCTGTCGGTTTTTAATTGTACGGTAAAGTAAGGGTGGGATTTTTTTTCCAGATTCCTTAAAAAGACTATTCATCATTTAAACAATTAATACAGATGCAAATGTGTACACAAGCATAGGGAGGAACTGACATTTTAAAATGTCGGTTGTGCAATGTAATAAAATGCAGAAAGCTCTTTATATTGCATTACAAGAAAGAGCTTTAGACTGCAAAGGGCTGCAAGCCAGAGGGAATGGGGGTGGGAATGCCATTCATGGAGTTGGGCACAGAGATGCACATGTCCTTGCACCAGCTACATACCTACCTAAGACAAGGAACAGACTTCTGCATATAGAAAAAACCATCAAGACGGAGCTTGGTTTTGCTATGCAAAGCTATTAGGTGAGGAGATAACTGCTCAGTATGTTTGTTTTCCCAGCAGGAAAGACCCTGTTTTGCAACCATCGGCCCTATTCAGTTATTTCTTTTAGCAGAAATGACAAAATTTTCTTACTTTTCTCTAAATGCAACTTCTGTTCTCAACCCATCTCTTATTCAAATTAGATTATGACACACTTGTTCACATTTTTCTTCCTTTCTGGAAATTAGTACATTTTTAAAAAACACTTTCCTTAATGTACACATGCTATACGCTTTTTTCCTATTTTTTCCTGTTTGAAGGGATGTTTGTCAATGAGGGAGGAGGCTTGTTTTCCGCTGCTCCAGAGACTAGGACGTGGAGCAATGGATTCAAGCTGCAGGAAAGGAGATTCCAGCTGAAGCTCAGGAAGAACTTCCTGACGGTCAGAACTGTCCAGCAGCGGAATATGCTATCTCAATGGAGTGTGGTGGAATCTCCTTCTTTGGAGGTTTTTAAGCAGAGGCTGGATGGCCATCTGTTGGGAATGCTTTGATGGGTGTCCCTGCATAGCAGGGGGTTGGACTCAGTGGCCCCTGTGGTCTCTTCCAACTCTATGATTCTTTGACTAAAGTGGCACACTGCTACTTATTTTGAAGCGGTACACATTTTTATCATTCACCTCTTTAAAATTTACCCATGATTCTGTATATATTTTATTTCTTTGAAAACAACTCCAAGCCTTGCTAATGTTCAGATTTGTGATGAGAATTGCCCTTTGTCTCACCATGAATTTCTGGAGGTGTAAAACGATTGCTTCCACCAAAGTTCTCATCATGTCTCACAACACACAGCTTACGAATTGTAGTCTTGTGGTTTCTATTTCGGTCTGAATTTGAGCCAGTGTTAATGCCAGGACTGGACATCAAAGCCAAAGTCCAAGGGCCTCACCGATTATAAGGTTTTCAAATGCCTACCCAAAGAGCAGTAGGCAGATGCTAGGAGGAATTGGAAACAGGCCCTAGGCTGGTATGGACACATTAGAGCCCACTTGGGCCATTCCCCACTATATCCTGTCTTTCTTTTTATTTTTAAAAAACATTTTATAGTCAGGGGCTCACTGGCTGGGTATGTACATGGTTACATAGCTATTATTGGCATTTATAAACAGTTTTAAATATTTCAATACGATTGCCTATTTAATGGGATGTTAAATTTTTTTTGAACCGTCTTGCTATAACTGTAATTTATTTTTGTTCCATACTATAAGGCACTGAGGTTCCCAGATTGGAAGAAACGCAGGATATATGTTAGTTGAATGAATGAATGAATGAATGAATGAATGTGAATGAATATTATCTTTTCTGCAACAAAAGGGCCCCTTGTTCCCAAATAAATGTGTTTACCATCAGAGTAGCAGAACTAGATTCCATGTCCATTTCCGCACTAGACTGTTATAGTGCTATTATTCCACTTTCAACATCCAGCTGTCCCCTCCCTAAACTGCAAACCCCAGGATTCCATAGGATGTTGAAAGTGGAATAATAGCACTATAACAGTCTAGTGCGGAAATGTCCCATGTTATTCTCATAGCTGTCATGGTGCTATGACTAAAATCAACTTAAGATGTGAAACTGAGTGGCTGAGAATTTTTTGGTTCACAAGCAGGTTTCTCTTTGCTTTTTGCTCAATAATGTAAATAAACACTATTGCAAGGCGTGAAATTATGGTGGCTGGGCAAATGTATTCATGGAGGCGATAAGTGTGAGTTGTATGCTCTTCATAACTGAAGTAAGACATATGGTTGTCTCAAGTTTCCACCATCTTAAAACCATGAACCCAATGGTATAAAATTATATAATGTCACCACAGACTTCTGTTGTATCTGCAGTTGTTCACCGGGAGCAGCTACTAGCCAACATTAATATTAAGCTGTGACTCTGTGCTGAAAGTTCATTGTGCAACAGAATTGTCTGGCTTTAAAATCCCTGACACAAGAAGAGACGTGATTCACTGCTTCCTGATATGCCTCAGCTACAGCATCCTATGTTCTCATTTGAACATACCAGCAGAGCTTAGGCAAATGACTTTTTGGGGAGTTCAACTCCCAGAATCCCCCAGTCAGCTTTCTAAGCTCTGTATAGAAGTTTACCATGGAGGTGTGCCCTCCAACTGTCCTGATTTGGCAAGGACAGTCCCAGTTAATCCCCTATCACCCCACTTTTTCAACCGCTTCTAAAATATCCTATTTTCTCACTTCTCCTCACACTTTCCCCTTTTGTCCTCAGCTTACTGCAATTTACTAAGGTTGTCGGGGAGCCCTCCATATTTCAGTACAGGACATGTAGTAGTAAATTAGCTGCTTGCTTGTAACCAAGGAAATGAACCGGAGACCATTAGGTAAACAAAGCCAGGAATGCAGCTCTGATAAGAACTACCAGCCAGAGCTGAGCTGTTTCAAGGTTTCTTGATATCTATTACTATTACCGTGGGAAAGCATCTTTTGCCACTTATGTTTTGCTTTTGCTAAAATGCCTCAGAGCGCTCACTGAAGTCCTGTACAATGCATCATGCTCTAAATAAAACCTGTATTTGCACTGTTACATTTGTGTGTGTGATTTTGGTTCCTGACAAAGGTAGTCTGCACTCACTGAAATGAACCAAAAATGATTGAGTGTGTCAGATTACGACAGAACGGCACAGGTACAAATCCTTTGTCAGCAATGAAGTTGACAGGACTTGGGCCAGCCACTCTCACACTAATTTACTCCATAAAGTTATTATATGAGGATAATATAGGCAGAAAAGAACAAGTTGCTTAGCTGTACTTGCAGTTCTTTGAGTGGTCGTCTGTGAGCTTACACAAATGGGTCATCTGCACCTGTGCAGTGCACTGTTTAGAACCTTCTAGAGTTTGACAACAAGCATTTTGACAGGAATCCTGCTCCCATCCCCAGAGGCTCTATAAGCCACATTCTTGCTTAAACCATCCGTTCTATGGCTTCTAAGGCAGCAGCTGGAGCACCAAAGGACAAAGCAGGACAGAAAGAGAGGAGGTAGAGCAGGATTGTTTGAGTTCACATATGACCACCCAAACACTCTAGAAGGTTCCAAAGAGTGCCCTGAGCAGACATAGATGACCCATTTGTGTGAGTCATGGAGACCACGAAGAAGAAACAACAATATCCACCTCATTGATCTCCTTGGAGTAAAGATGGGATTAAAATGAAATGAAAAAAGTGTTAGAAATAATTTCCTGGGTCAGCCTGATGGGCCATCTGAGTGACTCCGTACAAGCTAAACCTCCAACTGTTTTTGGACTGAAGGGATAAAATGAACCACCATGGTTACCACCTAAAGTAAAAGCCATCTCAGGGCATCACTTGGTCCGTATAATACTGTTCAGTTCTTTTTTTAAACGCAAAGCATTCTGGATTTATCCATCAGTTAATTTGAGAGCAAGAAAATCAATTTCCCAGTTTGTAGAAACCAGGCTGTGTTTAAGCAAATGTACTTATAATCATAAATTATTTTCTTCACACTAGTTATTTTTTTAAACCAATGTTTGAAGTTTAGGGGCAAAACTGTATTAATAAGGATCATTTTAAATGCTGGGAATTTAAAGGAAAGCAATTTAATTACCAAGGAACCAGATCAAAGCACATGTTTGAAAGCGGTATATTTATAATTAATTATCAAGGTAGATGCAATTTAATAAAAAAGTAAATATGAAAATTGTTTCAACTTCCCCTCACCTACCCACCTAGAGAGATGAAAAGACTCACCTACCCACTGTACCAAGAGAAAGAAACAAGAGGACATATATACCCAAAGAGAAAGAAGACCAAGAGAAGAATATTCTTTCATCCTCTAATTTGTTTCTGATAATATTAGTAATTTCTAATTCTATTCAGTTGTCCTGGCAGGTTTGCAAAGTAAATATATTTACACAGCTGAAAACCTGCTTTTAAATTTAGGCTCCAAACAAGTCCTCCATACTGCAATTCTGAATATCAAAACATCAAGAGTTTTGTCAAAATGCACTAATGGACACTTTTGGTCCACCAAAAACCACCCAAAGTTTAGAATATTAAGAGTCTTTTCAATTTAACTTAAGACAAGTTCACAGGAACATGTATTTCAATTCTCAGTTACAATATTCTATGCTTATTGACTAGCAGTTCATGGATTAATTAGCTGCTGAAGGGGACATTTGAGGACTACATTCGAGGTCTTGTTAAGTACCACAGGGCTACATCTATGGTGCAAGACCTATCAAGGTTCATTCACACATGCAGCTCATCAAGCTATGAACATGCATAGAATTGAAACTTTAAACAGGATAGCATGTTATATGTAAATAGCACAGTAAGTGAAGCAAGTGAAGTTCAGATGATGCCATCTGCTCTCTGATGGAGCCAAGCTACATCACAGGTATGATATTTTCACAAAAAGTGGCCTTGAATAAATAAATCCTTAGCTGCAGAACCACTATGCCACAATGCAGGAAGTGCAGTATGGAAAAGATAGAGCTCTGCACTGAACTAATGACAGCTATACCTAAGGACAAGTCTTCAGCCATGGAGAAGAGGTTACTTCTGTCAAAGCCCATGTATAGGAGAAGGGCAAAAATTTTTGCTTTCCTTGAAAGTATATTCCCAATACATTGCAGTAAAGAATCTTAGAAGCAGAAAGAAAGATGAAACCATAAAGTACAACCAGTTTAAACAGATGAAACAGCAACAGAAACATATTACAAGTTTTTGGTCACTATCTAGAACAAAAGAGCTTGAAGACTCTCTACCTGTAGGGTATGCCAGAGCTGTGGTTCCACCTCTAGCTAGGCTCTATGTCTTGATCTGAAAGCTTTGACATGTCTGTTGGAAGCAAAGAATCCTTAAAGTAACTCACTCCAAAACTACACAGATACTTACAAATTATAGTTAGCAGCTTAAATGAACCTGGAATCAAATTGGTAGCCCATTATGTTAGAATCAGCTCAAAGCTGAGAGTTGGAATATGGCAGAGAAGTTCCAGTTCCAGTCTAGTCACCTTGGTGACATTTCAGAGAACAAGAGTCTCTGAAAAGTACAACAAAAATTGTGAGGGAGCTAGTTTACTGTAGTTTACTGTAACACAGACCAGCATAGACTGTGAGCCATCAACTGCCAACCTGCAGCAAGTCTTAGAGAACAAAACACTTGTAGTGAATGGGCACAAATATGATAATAAGTCCTGGCACATTAGAGGAAAAAAATTGCTGGCCTCCCACATCAAATACCCTGAGAAACACAGCTGTAACAAAACAAAGAGCTTTATTATAGGAGACAGATAAATCACAATACAGCAGGATAGTGGTGCTTTGGCTAGGACTTGTCAGGTTGCTAATGAGCCAGAGAGATTTTTTTTTGTATGTAAAAGAAATGCTTTCCAAACAGTCTCCACCAGAAGAACAACAGAAGAGGAATGATATCGTGTGAGGTTTTATTACACACAGGTAAAACACAATTGCAGTAGTTTAATAGTGTCTTTGGCTGGGACTTACCACATGAAGCCCTCCTTTCTCTTCTGTTTGTTCTTCCAGTGAGAGAAAAGTATTTCTTTTATTAACACACACAAAAAGTTAATGGCCTCCTTTGTAAACGAAACACTTTTCAAATTATCTCCTACCAAGAGAACAACAGAAGAAGAATGAGGTAATGTGGTAAGTCCCAGCCAAGGACATTGTAATTGCAATTTACTTTCCTCATGTGGTAAAGCCCTAAGCCTGCAATCCTATGTTAGATCTACTCACAAATAATTCCTGCTAATGTTGGGATTGTGGGATTGGCTGCAGCCCTAAAAATATTTACCTGGGAATAAGCCCTTTTGAACATTGTAGGGCATACTTCTGCATAAGTATAGACAACATTGATCTCAAAACAGAATTTGGATGTACTGTATTGTACACTTTACTAACTCATTAGCATAAATGTATACAGAACAAATAATATTGAGTATTAGTAAGAACACTAATAGTACCTTACAGAGTTGTTTGAAAGAATACAAGACAATGAGAAGTGCTTTGAATTTTATAAAGCATTCTATTGATGCTAAGTATTATAAAGAACAGAGGCAGCATACTATAGTTTTGAATAATGACTATGAGAGACCAGGCTTTGAATCCCCACTTGGCCATGGAAGCCTATTGAGTAATCCTGGATAAGTCACATTTCCTCAATCTCAGAAGAAGGCAAAGACAAATCTCCTCTGAATAAATTTCATAAACAACATTATAGACACAGAAGATTCCAGTCCTGAGCATAGTTAGGCAGCATCAATTGACTTTATTTAAAGCTCTGATGGTCAAAACAAGAATTCACTAGTAACTGACAACATACACATGAAACCAATGAAAAGCGATATAAGCAATTAAAGTGTCAGATGAAAGATGCACACACAAAAAAGGACATTCAAGGGGTGACAGAGTATACAGTTTTATATGCAAATGTTGGAAGCTTAGAGCCAAGATGAGTGGATCAGAATGCCTGCTATTAAAAGAGAATGTAGATATAAACATATCAGACACCTGCCAGAACAATGGAAATCAATATAATATTGTCAGGTATTTTTCTAAAAAGGCTATTTAAAAGATAGAGTAGGTTGAACTGTAGTACTGTATATCAAAGAAGATCTGCATTCAAATGTCAGGAATCTGAAAGAAATCACCATTTCACAGAACTGCTGTTGATTGAAATTTTCCAAAAGCTGAAAAGGAGGTTATTCAGCAACAATAGCTGTTAAGTGGTTGAAGTGAGATAAAACATCTGTTTTGAATCTTACAAATGTCATGTTTGAACACTTTTTTTCAGAACAGCCATGGCCAACCTTCTTGGGAATTGTGTCATATTTTAAATCCAAAATATGATAAGGTACTGCTCCGATGCAAATAATCATATGCAGGTGGAAATTCTATACCCCAGGATGGTTTGATCCCTTATTTACTGAGACAGAGCAAGCCAATGTGCAGTGCTAGAGAAACAGATGACAATATGTGCCTGGTGATATGCCATAGATGACTCCAGGGTCTCTCCAGTTGCTGCCCAGAAATGCCAGCTTCTGCATAGCCCAGCCCTGCCTTAAGAAAAGTCGAATCACTCATTCTAGGCAGCAGATTGTGGGGAGAGGCAGCAAAGCTTCAGTCACAGACTTTCACACACACACACACAAAACCACTCACCTTGGTAGGAATCTGTATGCTTTCTGGTTCCAAAGGAATGGCAGTAGAGTCTGGAGCAAAACACTGGCAAGAAAATAGCTGTGCCATGTTTCAGTTCAACTTAGAGAATGCTAGGCTTTCTCTGTGTTGGACTAAAGCAGGACCCAGGTTAGCCAGGTTCCAGTCACTACTACTTCCACCAGTTCCCAGGATGAAGATCCACGGCAAGGGTAGCTATGGGGAGATGGAAATGGGGGCATTGACTCAACAGGAATTCTGTCTCCTCCTCCATTAAATTTTCCTTCAGTCCCAAGGATTCTAGCACGTAAGTAATTTAAAACCTCAATCAAGCATTTAGAAATACAGGTTGGCATCCAAAGAAAAGGGACAGGCAAAATTTCCAAGGGAATGCAATCACAGCAAAAGCATCCATAGGAGTGAACAACTCTCTACAATCCTGGAAATTAAAATCCCAAAATTTCATTTGGACAGAATTCTTAATTGGCCAATAATGCCCTCATTTTGGAGTCCTATGCCCCAGTTATAGCCTTGGTCCATGGCTGATCCACTCACACAGCTTGGAGAAAGAAGACTGACCAGCAGCTACCATAGCTGGGCTTGTCTTCTCTACTTCCATCAAAAGTATATTTCTCTTTCATCACTTGAGAATATATTTGTCCTCAATAGACATATGTGCCATTGGTACTTTATACATCAAAACCCAGAGCTGGCTTTGCCATTATGAAGAGTGAGGCAGCTGCCTTAGGAAGTCAATATTGAGAGTGCAAGACAGTAGCAAGGGACTGGAGGGCAGAGGGGTAATATGCCTGGCAGCCAGTGTTGCACTATCTAAATTTAGCCTCCTTCCCTCAACGTAGCAGTGGATGCGGTTTTGACACCAACATCAGAGATTTGGCTTCTCCACACAGAACAAGACATGGAGGTGCTACCCTGTATCTCGGGGGTCCTGGGAGGGACACCCAAATATCCAAATAGTAACACAAATGGGGAAATTAACTAGAACACCCTCGCTGGCTAACGAGAGGCAGGGCAACGAGAGGCAGGGCAGGACACCATATGTCTACAGCGCCGAATGAGCGAGCCAGGCAGTTTCAGAGTAAACCAATTAATGTTTTATTGAAAAATAACAAGTAAGACAAACAGATACACTACTACCTGAGAAATAGGAAAAAGGAGAGCTTAGGGATGGGCAATACGACACCTGATCACGTAGTCCTGGAAAGATGGGGAAAAAGGGAGCTCAGCGTGGTTTGCTGAGGGGAACTCGCTACACCGACCGACAGCAAGGTGGGATGAAACTCAAAAGCAGTTCTTCGAACTCTCAGAACTAGGGGTTTATATAGCAGAGATTGTGCCTGTCGGCCATACCATAAACGTTGAGAACAAAGCAAGTTTTGGATTGGACAAAGGCTCGGAAAAGGGTCAAAACTGCCGCTATCGGATTAGCACGGGTAAATCAATAGTGTGACCAATGTGCAAATTGGTGAGCACTTAACATGGCCTTGTTAGTCATTGGCGCAAATCCGGCATCATTGTGAAGCAAAATGAATTTGCAAGCCAGGTCCCGGAGCAACGACCAAGGCTTTTGAAATGCTCTCCTGAGAGGGGAAGTTGGAAATCCCTGCCATTAACGGCTGCTCCTTGTGTACGTGCTTTTCTGGGGACCCTTGCAGCACATGAGCCAGGGTGCCAGGAAAAGGTCAAATTATTTGATATCAAAAGGGATATCTAGTGCTATCAACGTCCAGGTCTGAACCAAAGTAACAGAGGCCATCTTACCTTTTGCCTCAAGTGGAAAAATAGCTTGAGCTGGCCCTGTTAAAACCACCCAGTTATTACATTAATTCATTGGATCACAGCATTGAGGCAGTATCAAAATCTAAATAGACAAAGATGAAAAAGCAAAGGCATAGATAATTGATCAATTTTTGCTTCAGTGGCCAGCATTGGCACCTTAATTTTGCACCTCTTTTTGGAAAGGAGTGTGGGAAGCAGCGGTGGAATAGTGTGAAGGGGAGTATTATGAGCAGCTATGGGTGGAGTAAGAAGTGACTGTATAATTTATGCATTACTTTGCTGGACAAGGAAAAACCAAAAAAGTTGCCTGGCTTTTGGTTCTCTGTAGTTGCCTGCAATTGTGTAAATGCTAAAACTATTCATAAAAATAATATATTTATTCAGCATGAATAAAGTTGCTTTCTAGCAGTGACTGAGGTGCTCCATCTATATTCACATCACTTGACAGGAAATCCCATCCATTGCCATGAGACTAATTATTTTGGAACCTAAGGGAAAAGCAGTCTAAATAAGAGAGTGATCTGCAGTTAAGGATCAGTGAGCCAGCTAATGGCTGGTTAGTCAAGAAGAGACAACTCTAGAATTTTAATAAAACATGCCTCAAGTCCAGTGCCTCAGGGACCAGACTGAAATACTATGTGAGATGAATGGAGCCAAAGATACTGTTTGGAATTGCAAGTTATGACAGCAGGCCTATTCAGGAACATGGTGGGGAAAGTATATCATCCTAAGCCCTAAAATCTCTAAAGTACAGTAGTCTCTTGTTTATTTCTTTTTTTTTTTAAAGTAGCCACTCCATTGTAAGGCGCATAGTGCAATACTCAGTGCAGGCTTTAATGCCTGAGGTTTGCAAATCAGGAATCAGCGTCAGGAACAGATGCTCCCTTCTCTTCCCCATAAAAATTCCTCCCTGAGAATGATTTTGCAATACAAGTACATCAATATTAACCATGATTAACACTAACCCTATTCCTTTGTAACCTGAAATTTATACTCATTTACTTGGTTATGAAGACAAAACTGGTTAGCAGTAACCAGGAATGCCACTGATGCTCATGTGATACAAAAGCAGACTTAACTACACCTTTCTATGTGTATGTCTGCACAGGTATAAAAGATTAAATGCATATAACTGCTATGCAGTATCTAAATCTAGTCCTGAGCTAAAAGGAGCCAGTGTGGTGTAGTGGTTTGAGTGATTTGAGTGTTGGGCTATGACCGGGGAGAGCAGGGTTCAATGGGTAACCTTGTGTGCATCACACACTCTCAGCCCCAGAAAATGCCATGATAGGTTCAGCTTAAGTTTCCCATAAGTCAGAAACAACTTGAAGGTACCCAACAACAACCTGAACTAGAAAATATCCAACAACTAGTCTTAGTAGGCTGTAAAAGAACTTGATGGGTTAATGAACATGTATGCCTTAACTGCTCTCCCTGTGAAACTGTAGTCTGATTTCTCCCATTAACTTTCTCATATTTTGTTGCATTGCAACATGAAATTTATTTAACTGGATATGTTATTGCTTGATGTATACAAGAATCAAAACACTGTGAAGATGCCAAATATTTCCATTGTGGCACACATGTTTAAGTAAAGAAAAACAAACTGATACTTGTAGGTTCCATAAGTATCCACCCCCTTTACTCTAATAAGTTTTGGCGCAACCAACTCCCTCTAGAAAACCCCTAAGTACAGTCAGCCCTTCACAATCGCTTAGGGATGTAAGATCCTCGTAAAAGTGGAAAAATCACAAATATCAAAATGGGGGTGTGTGTCTGTGGGAAGGGGGCTGAGGCATGGAGGGGAATGGACAACCAGGGTTCAAACCAAGTCATAGAAAGCAGAGAGAAGAGGGGTGGGTTAGCGTGGCAGTGCTGAAAATTAAAGCCATTTCAGCACTAGACTGTTAATAGCACTATGATTCCACTTTCAACATCCTATGGAATCCTGGGGTTTGCAGTTTTGGGAGGGCTGCAAACCCTAGGATTCCATAGGATGTTGAAAGTGGAATCATAGCACTATTAACAGTCTAGTGCGGAAATGGCCTAAGCTGTGAGCCATCCTTAGGTAGCCAGGCAGTGACTGGTGGAGGAGGAGGAGGACCAGAGATGGGTTTTGAAAGGGCTGCAAGGTCTGACTGGAGCTGTCAAGAAGAAAGGTTCCCCCAGAAAAGAAGCACTTGAGGTGGCGGGGCAGGGGTTGAGGAAATTTGCAAATAATCAAATCCATGAAAGTCAAACCTACAAATGTGGAGGGCCAACTGTAGTTGAACGGAGAACATTTCTATGCAATTCTAGGCCTACACGATCTCAGATTCAATGCTTCTGCTTCCGGAAGACCCCAGAGTTTGCTGGAGAGAATATCAAAACAAACAGCACAATTAAGACCAAAGAGCTATTAAAACAAGTCCAGGAGAAAGTTCTGCAGAATCATGAATCTGGGTTGGGTTATCAAAAAGTATGCCACATTATGGATACATCCCGGAGCTTGGTTAAATACACTATTAAAAAATGAAAATAATCTGTCTCAACTGAAACTCTGCCTAGAAAAGGCCACCTGCCAAAACTCAGTAGTTAGGTACGGATAGCCTTAGTCAAAGAAGGCCAATAGTAACTCCGAAGGAGCTGAAGAGATCTACAGCTAAGATAGGACAACCATTCATGGGACATCTATTACCTAAACATTCCATAAAACTGTGCTTTATGAAAGAGTGATGAGAAGAAAGCCGTTGCTGAAACAAATCTGTGTCAAAGGCTATTTGAAGTTTCCAAAAAGGCTGTGGGGGACACAGCAAATATGTGGGGAAATGTTCCCTGATCTGATGAGACCAATACTGAAAATTTCAGCTTTGCTGTAAGGCACTATGTGGCACAAAGCCAACAGTTCTCATTGTTCTGATAATACCATCATCACATTAAAGCATGATGTTGCGGGAGGTGCTTTTCCTTGGCAAGGACTGGGAAATGGTCAGTATTGATGGCAAGACAGATGGTGCCAAACAGAGGGCAATTCTAGAGGAGAATTTGTTTCAGCTTGCAAGACAATTGCGACTGGGGAGGAAGTTCACCTTCCAGCAGGACAATAACCCTAATCATACATCCAGTGTGACAAGTGGTTTAAAAGCAAGAACCTGAATATCTTAGAATGGCCCAGCCAAAGCCCAGACCTCAATCTGATTGAGAATTTGTGGCAAGACTTGAAAGTGATTGTTCACAAATGGTCCTTATCCAATCTGACAAATCTGGAGCAATTCTGCCCTGAAGAATGAGCATAAACTGCAAAATCTAGATGTGCAAAAGCAATAGAGATCTACCCAAGAAGACTTACAGCTGTAATTGCTGCCAAAGTTGCTTCTACTATGGCCTTTTCCGCATTTTATTTTTAAAACGGGGCGGCGCGTCCTCCGCTGAGGACGTTTGCACTTGGGGGTGAACTGAGTCCGGACTACTTACTGGATGTCCAGACTTCAACCCGCTCCAGAATGCCCAGAACTGGTGGTTCGCCATGCTATTGAAAGACCAATTTAAAGAGGACTTTCAATAGCCCAGCGCGCCCCAGTCCTTCGCTGCATTAAGTGTAGATCTGCAGGCTCGCGCCAGCATGAGGCTGCAGATCTTCCAGGGGCAGGTTTCCGGCTGGTGAGCTTCCATTTTTGGAAGCCTCCATTTTTGTTTCTGGAGAGTGTGTAGCGCGGGCACGCGCTGCTCCGGATTGGCGTGGATCATTGGGGGAAGCGTACCAGTCCGGTGAGTAAAGTGCAGAAAAGCCCCAAGTATTGACTCAGAGGGGTGAAAAGTTTTGAAATCAAGAACTGCCATTTTGTTTTTGTTTACCTAATGTTTGTGTTCCAATAAAATAATTTTGTACTATCACAGTGTTGAGCATCTTCTGTACATCAAGTGGTAATGATGCCAGTTAAATCCCTGTCAATTCCAAGTTGTAATACAACAACAAATGGAAAATCCAGTGATTCTGCAAGGCATGGTAAAACCTAAACAAACATATTATGCTGGAATCATCATAAGGTCCAAAATAATTCTTCCTTCATCGATTGGACCAAAAGCTGACTGTTCTTCTGTCCTCTCTACTGTGTAATAAGTGTCCCACAGTTGTTTGCCTTTTAACCTTTGCTGTTGTCTTTGTAAATGTAAAGGCTGAAGATTTTCATTGATCAAATAATCAACTGAGGCTAATGTTGATTAATCAGATTATAATTAGAAATATTTGCAGATAGTTAAGGACTGTTAAGATTACCATGTGACACTACCATATGGAAAAGAAAAGAACATGACCAGGATCCTGCATCAAAGAGAGTACATTCACAGAGTTATGCCTTGGTTGCATTATATCATTTTACCATTTCATTACATAATTGCCACATTGTACAACCAAATGTGCATTGTGCACTGATGCTCAATTATACAATTAATGTGCAATGTTTAAAGATGTGCAATGGCAGTACATTCATAGCTCCACTTTTTTGAACATTCACCTGAATATGGAAGTTGTGCATCAGCCAAAAAAGTACAATCACATGCATAAGGGAATGCATGCATAAGATATTAATAGGATGCCAGCCAATATTGTCTGTCCTTCTTTCCTTCCTTTCCTCCTTCCTTCCTTCCTTCCTTCCTTCCTTCCTTCCTTCCTTCCTTCCTTCCTTCCTTCCTAATAGTGATAACTTTGGTTCATTAAATTATTATTGACTTGCTTCATCCTTTCAAAAAGGGACATAGTCTGAGTTTTGTTTACATACAAATTTGTTATTTAATTAATAAACTTATTAAAAATTGCATAAGTCAAATTATTCAGTTGGTTGGAAATCCTTACTAACATTCATGCTCCAGCAAATTTTTAAACTGACACTGAGTATGAGCTTACTTCTTGACATACACATTCATCTACTATCCTCCACCAATCCCAAATGTTTTTGAAAGTAGATAGTTGCCAGTGTTAGCTGAGGCCATAGAAGCCAGTTTACCTCTTTGATGCCACTTTTGATTTTCTGTTCTCATACATTCATATGGTTGCTTGTACAAATTAGCAATCTCACCATCTTTCAGAGAACTGTCTGGCACTTTATGAAAAGGTTTAGGTTGCAAAAATGTTGGAACCAAACCATGAGACTCTTCTTTTCAGTGTCTCTCTCTGGACATAGCTGGCTCTTGTCTAAATAGTCCCAAGTTCACATTGGAGTACTCTTGTCTCTGTCCACTCAACCACAGATGCTCTCTAAACTGGGTCATGACCTGACTCCTTCCTGACCCCAATCCTCCCAGTTAGTTCAACTGCAGAGCAAAAGAAACCTCCAATGTGGTTCATTTGTCTTGAGTCAGGGATGTTACAGCATGCTTGGACTGCTCCCCCGCTTTCCCAATCAAGAAAGAGTGATTTAGAAAGTGATGATCAAGAGAAACAGGTGAGAGGCTAATTAACTGAAATGTACTGACACTTCTAGACCATGAATGTACTTACCTATACTCTTAAGGACACTACAGAAAATGCATTCTATGTTGTCTCAAATCTATTTCTTTTTCTTTACTTGCACCGTTATTACCAACCATGTTGTGGAATTAAGCTCCCAAACAATAGTGTTGCAAGAAATCTATGACTTATAATTGAATCAAAATGATATTCCTTCAAACTGAAATATCATGCTAATATGGTGTGATGAGCTGATGCATTTCAAATTTGTGCAGGATTTTTTTCAAAGCCACACACTGTCTCTGTAGCATTCCAATCTCTTATTCAGCTTTTAAAAATTAAAAACTAATCAAGCCAGTCAAATCCCTCTGCAGGATGCTAAAATAGCATTATGAACCTGCCAAAGGGGGGAAAAACATCTACTCTTATATGTGTGGCTTCCAGTCCTACTCAAATTAAACTATGGTAATAAATGGAATTGCTAAACCAGAAGTAGCCTATCTTTCCTGGAATTTCAGGTCATTTGTGTACCATCTTTCTTCATTTACACACAACATCCTGCTGCATGCCCCATCTTTTCCTCCCAAGAACAATATATAATGCTATACAGTAATAATGCTGAAAGTGTGTCAGTGCTGATTTGGGGTTATAGCTGTGTAAATTGCAAAATGTTAAATGTTGGTGGAAAGGATGATCTTCTTGTGGGTTCTAGTGGGGTTGTAACTGAGGAGGGAATGATGGTGCTGCTCACCCATAACAATTCTGCCTGAATGAAATTTTCCTTTAGTCCCCAAATTTGTAGCATTGCCAAGAGTGTGACACTGAAAATAGTTCACATCTAAAACCCTTAAATATACTGTGTTTACATTCCCTTAGTAATTTTGCCTGCCCCTTTTCTTCAGATGCCTATGTTCTATCTCTAAATACTCAACTGAAATTTCAAGTTACTGCATTGCTAGTCATATGAGGATGGAATAAAAATTTCATTGGGGGCCATGATACTTATTGGGAAGAGGCAATGCCCTCCTTTTGCCTCACCCTATAGCCATACCCCTAGATTCTGGTGGCCACACTGGGCATCTTTCATGGTGTATATGGTATAGCAGAAAGTAGCATCAGCAGCAACAAAATCAAGTGGAGGGGAAAATGTACAGAAGCATGGAAGAAATATGAGAAAAGCATGCTTTTTTTTAAGCCAACCTTTATTATTCTCTCTTTTTCATTTAATTACAGGTGGACACAAGAAAAGGAAGGACTTGGGAACAGATCTCCAGATGGTTTGTTGTAGATCAGCAACAGTTTCTTGCTCTCAGTCATTATAAGTAACACTACAAAATAGTCTCTTTTTCCCTTTTGAATTAAGCTGCTAAAATTGAGAAAGGTGGACAAAGTGGAATAGGAGCATAAGTATAGAATAGCCAGCTTGGTGTAGTGGTTTGAGCTTTCGACTGCAACTCTGGCTTAGCCATGGAAAGCCACTGGGTGACCTTGGGCAAGTCATAATCTCTCAGCCTCAGAGGAAGGCAAAGACAAACCACATCTGAACAAATCTTACCAAGAAAACCCCATGATAGGTTCATCTTAGGGTCATTAACAGTCAGAAACGACTTGAAAGCATACAACAATATAAGCTTGGGTTCCACTACTGAAAGCAAATTCTTGCACTTCTCTTTTTCTCAGAGGCCTTTATTCTGCAGTTCTATGGAGGTATCCACACTGCATAGCTATAACAGTCTGATACCACTTTAAATGCCATGGCTCCATCCTATGGAATCCTAGGATTTGTAGTTTGGGCAACTACAGTACTAGAGCTCAAATCAATGGTATTTACCTAAGTATTGACTTACCACAATCCCATTGATTCAGTGGTTCAGCACCAGGAGGGCCCAGTCTAGTTGGAGTTAATTATTAGACCCACTTGTGTCTGTCAATAAGTGGTGAATGCATCAAAGCAATGCTGACTCTAGCAAAATAAAGACTCTGAAAAAATTACTTTTTGGACTACAATTCCCAGAAAATTTTGGGAATTTTAGTCTAAGAAGTAACTTTTCTAAGCTGTATACCAGAAACTGTAGGCCAGAGTGGAGACATGCTGCCTACCACATGTTGTTCATCTTCATTTCCTACCAGCTCTAGTCAGCAAATTCACTAGTAAGCACAATTGGCCCCCACATTTGCAGGTTTTACTTATACTGATTTGATTATTTGCGAGTATCTTCAACCCCTCCCCCCACCTCAGGAACCCCTCTTCCAGGGAAACCTTCCATCTTGGCTGCTCTGATCAGGTTGCATAGGCCTGTAAAACTTACCTGTGGTCCTCTTCCTCCTCCACCAGCCATTGCCTAGCTAGCTAAGGATGGCTCACAGCCTGATTTCTCAGCATCACAAACCCTTCCCAGTGCCCCCACACACCCAAGGAAGGAGATGGGTAAGAGAAAAGAGGTATAGGGCCACCATGCCGACCCACTCTTTTCCCTTCTCCTTTCCTTGACCTGGTTTGGGTGCCCACTCTCTCCACCATGCCTCAGCCCCCTTCTCAAAGACACACACACATTTTGATATATGTGATTTTTCTACTTCAGTGGCGGTTCTGTGCCCCTAATCCTAGTGAATGTGGAGGACCAACTGTAATTACTATTTGGAAGAACACATGTTCTCCATCCTTGTGATATATGCACTTCAGGATTAAAGAAAGCCTGTCAAGACAGAAGTTGCATTAAGCCATTGATCATTTCTCTTATTATGATTTCCCTTATTATAGAACAACCCATAGAAAGTCACATTGGGGGAAAAACTGAAACCTTGGTGTAGACAGGCTCCAGACTTGGACAGTCACAAGGAACTGACAAGCTTCTTAAAGCCTGTTATGCCAACAGTCTTAGCCTATTTTGTACTCTCAGCAGTACGTTTTATGCAGTAGGTTTTCATGATGTTTTCTATGCTATGTGTATGATCACTATTCCTATCCTACTTACTTTATTCTCAACAAAATTGTGTTTCATTTTGCTATAGGCTGGGCTGAAATTTTGTGTTGTTAAATCAGGGCTGGGGACAGTCCTTCTTTTCAGATGCTGAGCTGCAGTTCGCAGCATTAGTATTCCACCTCACCCTTAGTTATATAAGGGCTGATAAGAGTTGCCATCCAGACACACCTTGAGCATCTCATTTTGCCCACTCGTGTGTTAAAAATGAGGAATAGAAGCAGTGAGAAACACTGTGAGACATTATATTCAGTCTCAACATGGAATCTACAGAGCCAGTATTACCATTAGGCTGAATGAGACAGCTACCATTGGAAGCAGATTTAGGGTGTCATGAACGAGCAACAAATTGTTAACTGGTTAATTCTGTGCCATTGCATAGTTACAAGCAAGGAGTATCATGCATTCCTTTGAAGAGTCCTCCTCAAACCTGAAGGAGAGCCTGGAGCATGGCTCCAGCAGGAGGAATTAACGGGAGAGACAGAGGTTTCAACAGTCAGCCGCTCTGAGTTCTTTGGAGGCAGAGGCAGACCCAAAACCCTCCAGGAGGGACCATCTCACAGACACAGAAAAAGGAAGGAGACCCGGACACTTAGCTACCTCTTGTGAAAGATGTCTACACAAACAATAGCTGGAAAGAGGCCCGCGTGGATCCTATACCAGGAGAAAGATGGGATGTAAATTCAATCAATGAATCAATAAAACACAAAAGAGTGCCAGGATCTGAGAGAATCTAACAAGGAAGAAGCCAGCCCAATTAGCATTAACTGCTTTGTCCCAGATGGCTGGGGATAAAACATCCATACTGGAGACATAAGACTGTTGGTTTCAAAATCATGCTTCCCATCTGTGTTGTCTTCCTCCTGACTCCTGAACTTCTTTGGCTTCTTGACCCTAGTGTGCTCTTTGGATTCCTCTCACTCTGGCTCCTTGATTGCTTCTGAAATTGGTAGGACTGCTCTTTGTGTTTGAACTCAGACTGCCTCTGGATAGTTCTCTGTGCCTCCTGCTTAAACTGCTTGTGCCTCCTGACTCCCTGTGCTTGACCTTGGGCTGGTGTCAACTCACTTCCTGGCTGCTTCCAGCACAGCCTTTGCTCAGACTGGGCTCTTACTGACCTTCAGCAGGACAGGGAGGGGAGTGGTGCTCTGGAAACTTTTCTCCTCATAATAATGACAATATTTATTTCTTGCCCACCTCTCCCTGTGTATCGAGGCATGGAACAACAAACAACACATCACATAATGTCAGTCAAAAAAGCATATAAGAACATACTAAAATCCATCAATAAATAGTTTAAAGAATATAAAAATAATCTGGATAGGCCTGTCAGAAGAGACTGGTCTTTGCTGCTAGTTTAAATTCAGATAGTGTCTTGTGCTGAAGAATCCCTTCTGGCAGGTCCTTCCACAGTCATGGGATGACCAAAGAAAATGTCCTCTGGGTTTGGAAGCAGCATGGCTGGCTTGGATGAGGATGAGGCAAACCTATGATAGGGTTTTCTTGGCAAGTTTTATTCAGACGGAGTTTATTTTTGCCTTCCTCTGAGGGTGGGAGAGTATAGCCATTTCTGCACTAGGCTTTTATAGCGCTGTGATTCCACTTTCAACATCCTATGGAATCCTGGGGTTTGCAGTTTCGGGAGGGGCCGGGTGGCCTCTCTCGAAACTGCAAACCCCAGGATTCCATAGAATGTTGAAAGTGGAATCATAGCACTATAACAGCCTAGTGCAGAAATGGCCTATGAGTTGGCCAAGGTCACCCAGTGGGTTTCCATGGCTAAGTGAGGATTCAAACCCTGGTCTCCAGAGTCAGAGTCCAACATCCTGATCACTGCACCACATTGGCTCTCTAGGAATGAGTAAAACACACTAATTTCTGAGTATTCACTTTCCTAGTAGTTATTCAGAAGGATTTGGATATGCGCTCCTTACTTCTGGATGTAAAAAATTTGTATTAGTGCGTTTGTATACATTCTTCCAATTCCTTGCAATAGTGTTTCCAGAGGAGACTGAGGAATATGACTCTACCCTAAAAGTCCATTGACTGGGTTGGATTAACTGGCTTGATATCACACAAAAGGACAAAAACCCTTATAGTCAGCCAATATATGGTCAACCTTGCAGGAAGACTGAAGCTGGTATTTGGTATAAGCTGAACATAAATTTCTTCTCCGTTTTCTTATTTTCCTCATCCCATGGGGTGTATAATCTTTAAAAACACAGAAGGGAAAAACAGACAGGAAAGTGGGATTATAATGAAGGATTCAGGATTATGGCACAGCCTAATTTAAAGTGAATTTGTACAAAAAGGTAAAGCCCATCTCTCAAGTAGCCACATAATCTGATCTAGATATTGTGTTCTTAGGCCCACAAACACAAATCCAAAATCCACAGTTGGGCAGAACCTTTATTGTAACCAGCCAAAACACCACAAAACCATGCAGGCTTCTCCAGAATTCCCCTGACTAGGTGGTACCAAAAAAGTGGAGATGGGGGAAAAAACAGCAAAGTAAAAAAAATCCATTAAGCTATGTGTGTAGACAATCCTGATTCTCCCCCATCTCATTGCATCCTGCGTTGAGCAGGAGGTAGGAACTGATGGCACATGAGGCCTCTCCCAACTCTATGATTCATTAGAGAGCCTGTGTGCCACAAGAAAACCCCATCAAAGATTTACCTTAGAGTCAACATAAGTTGGAAATGACTTAAAGGTATAACAAAAGCAAGATGTCCTGACATTGTCATAACTTTACCCATGATTTTGAATTTTGTTTTTGTAATAGTTGAACATCAAGAAAGTTAATTTGACAAACATTTAATGTTTTACATTTCCTCAATTTGCAGTTTACAAACCCCCTCTGAATAAATCTTGCCAAGATAATCCCATGATAGGGACACCGTAAGTCAGAAATGGCTTGAAGGCACAGAACAACAACTCACCCATGTCAGTTTTATCTGAGAAATGAAATATATAGTGGTGGGTGTGGAAGGAATAATGAGGTTGACTTCATAAAAAGGAAAGATATGTGTCCTGACACACCCCTGGGCCAGAAGCAGGGACAATCACACCTGAATTTATATGTGAAGCAGATGTCCTTAGCTCAGAATCCTTTTGTTCAGCAGCTGACCAATCAAATACAAAAGCAAAATGTTAGCATTTATACTTAGTTTGGACAATCCAGATTGTTCATCCTGACAGCTATTCATAAGTGCTAATATGACGCATCCCTCTGCTCTTTTAAAACAAGCATTGTTTAGAGTAGCTCTAGCTGGGTCCCAGCCAGATTTTGGAAACATAACTTTTGGGAATGCACCTCCAAAAATCCTTCAACTAGTATGCCCACCAGCCTTAGACCTAAGGATTCCTGTTTCAGCAATAACAGTGCCTGGTGTTTACCAATCCAAGAAGGAACCTGGGAGCAGGTCAGCTCCATTGCTGTGTGCAATGATTACGTTGCAAGAGAGGGGAGATGACCATGACAATCCCACTTGGATGACTACATCATTAACAACCAGTCGTTGGAATCCTGCCTGTGATCCTTACACATTTCCTAGGGTATCACTGCCACCAATAGCTCCACTGGACCAGCCTCGACCACTGTCTCTGTCTAATGAATCTGTTCTTTGCATAAGGTTGTTCTTTCAGGCTCTTAGCTCTACTTTTCTGTAACACTGGTTCTTGGTCGATCTGGTAGGTATGGCTATGATAAATAAAAATAATTTATTAACTACAGCTTTTAGATGTTATACATTACTCTCTAGCACATAAAGGCTTGTAATTGCAGTTCCTCTTACATTAATACACTACTAACAAGACAAATCTTAACCAACACAGTCACAACCAGTTACCATTCATATGTAGTGTCATTCTATCCAATATTCTAAATCTGTCACTTCACATGTACCCCTTGCCATATTACATCTGATGTCACAAAACAAACTTATTGCATAGTAATGCAAATTATAATATAACTTATACAATATCATGCTGATCCGCTGGTCCACTGTGATCCATATGTCAGGATGTAGCTGTAGTTATGCACAATTTAAAATCATCAGATGTTCATAAATGATTTTAATTCTTTAAAGAGCTGTTGATATTCTTCTGTTTCTGGATGAAACAGTGAGCATCTCTTCTGTATAGGTAAGCAAACTAAATAGTTGCCTTGTTTGTTTGTGCAATTATAGCCTCCTTGTAACTCCAGCTGACTAGCATTACACTTCTTTGACAGCAATGAAGAAACAGAATTAAATACATTCTTATATCCTGGCTACTTCAGGATAGCCTGTTAATATTTTCCTAGGACTTTTATATTGTACTTCAAATGATCTGACCATTTCACAAACATTGACAATGTGATTCTTACAACAACCAGTTCAGGTAGGCTGTGTTGTAGACAGGGTGCATGGGAGGGGTAGTAAATTGACAAAAACCACTTAATGAGTTCATGGCTGAAGTAAATTTGAACTTCTTGACTCACAGTTGACATCCTTTGTCATTCTGCTATACCATTTCCTAATTATGCTTTTCATGTCACAAATCAAGCCTTTGGTTTTGCTGAAACCATTAAATGTAACGTACAATAATAACCTAGGAAGGACCAGGGCTGAATTGAAATGTTCATTATATTGAATGGCTGTTGGCTGGTAGCTTGAAGAGTGTGGATCAAACCCCCTTGTTGCATAAATTCACTGCTTAACAAGTGCAGGGAAACACTTGTCAGAATATCTCACTGAAATGTGTAGTTGCCATCATCTAATTAAATGAACACTTCACTAAATTTGCCAAGAAAGAGATACACAGCAACCAAGCAGCCAATCTCTAGAGCCAATGTTGTGTAACTGTTGGAATATTGGACTTGGAAGACCATGAAACTCTCTGGGTGGCTTTGAGCCAGTCGTTCTTTCTCTCTCTTGACTTGAACCTATCTCACAGGCTTGTGAAAAGAGATCTTATGCCAGAGGGAAAAAACTACATGCCGCCATGAATAAAGGGTGGGATATCAATGCATCCAAGAATAACATCTCAACACTGGGGAGGGGAGTGGCTAGGAAGGTCTAGGCTTTCTCAACATTTGGCATTTGATCCTATTGCCATAACTCAAGATAATTCTCCCACCAAACCCTCAGATAGAAAGAGTTGGTTGCTACCTCTCTTCACTTACAGACCCCTAAAGAACCCATACTTGTTGTCGCATTCTCTAGTCCCAAAATGAAATATTGCCTGTCTTTGATCTGCTGGGAAGTTGAATACTGCATCAGTAAGTACCCCAACTATTAGATCCTGTCACATGAAAGTTTTAATCTTATCAACAAGGCTGTTTCTCCTTACCTCATGTCACTTCTGACAACACTCTATCACCACTGCTAGAGCAAGTGGAAAGAGAAAAGGCTCATCACTGGTTGTCCAAGGCCTTTCCCAGGCCTTTGGTTGATTGTCCTTTGGCAAAATGGCAATTATCACCCCCACTAATACAGATTAGGAAATAGTTGGGGTACTCTGAGAGAGGTCGTTCAAAAAAAAAACAACCTAATTTTTCAAGCAAGAGCATTGCTGTCACTGTTTCAGTCTCCACAGACAATCACTCATGACTGAAGTATAGTGACACTTCCTCAGTTCCTACATGCAAAGATATACCTGAGATACATCACAGATATTTTCTCTGCTCTGAGATACATCAGGGATAATCTTCATTTTCTGGACCCACAGATAAAAGGGTGAGTCATGATTGTGCTCAGTTGCCGAGCCCACCAGGGTAAGTCACTGAGCCCTCTGCCTAAAGCTATTTCCTCTGCTCCATTAGCCCAGCCTAGAATTTAGCAGATCTCCTCCTCCAGGTCAGGATTCTGCTCAGGAGTAAATGCAGAAAGTCAGCTATGCTCCCATCATCCCACCTGGCCACCTCCTTTTTCTCTTCCCTGAGTATTTGATAAAGCTTGACTCATCTAGTAGAAACAGGAACCCTAATCCAGCCCAGTATCCCAAAGAAGTAAACTTACTAAACAAGGTAGAGGAGTAAAATGGCAACTAGGCAAAAAGAGCAATAATGGCTCATTTGAACACAAACTAGGCCTTGACACAAAAAACGCCAGTATTTGGAAGCCAGTGAGAAAACATTTACTTTTCCCAAGAGCATTCTGTTGCTGATCTCAAAGTCAGTCTCCTTCTCACCCTCCTCCCCGAAAGTCCTACGAAGAGGTTACAGTGTAAGCTGGTCAGCACAGATTATATTTTGAAATTATTCAGTCCAAAAATAATTAATATTCTAGGCTTCTTTACCACAGACACATGCTGAGTTACTATACCTTCTCTACAAAGTTCTTTGTACCCGATATATGTAGTCTTAACCTGGTATTAGACCTGGTATTAGACACTGGCCTTTTTCTCAAAAATGTGGAATTCCTTTCATGCTTGATTGATGAGGGTCTCTATAGCCAAAAAAGTTTGTTGTTGTTTTGTTGCTGCTGTTCAAATAATTTCTGACTTACAGTGATCCTAAGGTGACCCTATCATGAGCTTTTCTTGACAAAATTTGTTCAGAGGGGAGTTGCCTCTGCCTTCCTCTGACGCTGAGAGTGTGACCTGCTGAAGATGATCCAGTGGGTTTCCATAGCCAAGCAGAGATTTGAATCCTGATCTCCCTGTCCTAATCCAGCATGAAAACCACCACATGACTCTGGCTGCACCATGAAGATAGCCCTATGGATACACATATGAACCTCTTCAAGTTCAAACATAAGCAACAGAAAGCAGCCAAACACCCAAGGAGTGGGGTTAGGCTGTAGCTCTTTTCGAAGTACCTTCATGAGGAAACTGAGCATTTAAGGATTCTGAATGCTTCTATAAGGCACACGTGTGTGCACGTGTATATATGTGTGTGTGTGTGTATACATACACACACACATACATATGCACAAGTAATCTACAAACTGTGCAGGGGTGGGAAACACTTCATGCCTCCAACAAAGTGGCTGCTGGTCCACAAAAGCTTACACTATAGGAAATTATGTCACAATACTGTTGTTTTCTCAACAACAGGCTAACATGGCTTCCCTCTGGTGACATTATACTTCATTCTACGCAGGTATTTAGTTAGCAAGCTTAATCCATCTGCAGGTATTGGTTGAAATACAGTATTTGACTACACGTATAGCTGGGGTGTACTGGACGCCAATTCTCTTGACTAGACTGTTTCTGTTACTGTTGTTAGTATCACTGGCTGTGTAGAGAGACTACACAACAGAGTCTTTGTGAAGCACTCAGCAGAGATATTTACTTTTCTAAGGGTTGTTTCCTGTGTGGGAGTTTTCTCAATGCCTTAGAAAACATAATCCGGGTAAACAAAAATTAAAGAAAATTGAAGTATGAGGGATCCTTAATATTACTCAGCTCTGGAGGCTGAACATAAACATTGGGAAAAGGATACTACTATTATTTGCTTGTTTACCTTTCTTTCCCCCTCCCTCTTTCTTTTCTTGTTTTCTTTCTTTTGGTCAAATCAAAACCAGGTCTCTTGGCTGGAGACACAAAATCAACTTGCAAGTGAGAAACAGGAGGTTCCCATGGGAACTGATGATCACCACAACTGGCAAACCCGTTAAATTGCGTATTTGGGTTTAAGCCAGTATAATCCATACTGAAGTCTTTGGGGCTGATGATCTGATTCTAGGATCTCTTGTACAGACCCAGCAGCTCCAAGAACAAGGCATTTGGTCCATGGACGGAAGCCACCTCCCTTCAGTGACTTAAAGAGAAGGGGCTATCACTCAGGAGCAAAGCAAAGCTTAGAAAAACTGTTGTTTTCTACCACAGTTTCTAGAATCCTCTGCCAGCACTGACAGTGGCTACACTGTGAAATTCTAGGAACTGAAGTCCAAAAAAAAATAATTTTTTTTTTCAGAGTTCGGTGGCAGAAAGCATAAGTTTTGGATAGAAAAGGTCCTACATGCAGTGTCTGGTGTCTCTAGTTAAAGAAGGTGGCCTGGAAGCTTCCTAGCTGATCACCACCCACCATCCATGACCATAGGAAGCGATCAGAGATAGACAGACAAATAATCTGACTTGGACCATTTCTGCACTACACTCTTATAGTGCTATTATAAGGATCCGCACTACACTCTTATAGTGCTATTATTCCACTTTCAACATGGTATGGAATCCGAGGATTTGTAAACCATAGGATTCCATAGGATATTGAAAGTGGAATAATAGCACTATAAGAGTGTAGTGTGGAAATGGCCTTGATATAAAGCAGTATCTTCTGAGATCAGATATTTACTCCAGTGCAACAGGTGCCGTTTTGTTCCCAGTGGCCAGAACCAGGCTAAGATATTTTATTGCCTTAGGTGAAGGACAAAATGGTGTCTCTTCTCCACTGTATATATAGAACATAGATGGACTGGCAGTTAAATTTTACTTTAAGACTGGCACTGGGGGAATATCTTCCAGTATACCAATACCAGCTACTTAAGGAGCCTGAGATATGTTGCATGGCAAAGGGGAACAGATGTGGAATCCAAGAGTAAATGCCAAGAAGCTACCACTGCTGTCTCCCAGTGTCTATCACATCAGGCATGGGTCTCACTCTGCCTCATGGGACAGTGAGCTGCTTCTCCTGGCCTTAATACAACACAAGACTAGTGAATGTAAAGGCATTATCCTATATGGATGAAAGCAATCCTTATGTTCCCATTGCATAGCACCTAGCAGGGCCCAGACTTTAGAAGGTTGTTACTAAATTTGTTCATGGCCCATCTGATTGGATTTTGGATTTTTTTTTTCCAAATGCCAGCCTAAGTGGCACTAGGAGCTCAGAAACGGGAAATGAAAATAATTACCAAGCTCAGACATTGGAAATTTTAATTTTAGTATAAAAAATTTTAGTATAAAATACCCAGAATCCCCAGCAGGCTGCAATACCCAATTCTGGGTATTGTAGTGTCACAGGTAACTTTTCCAGCATCTTCACCACCTTAGGAGTTGCAATCAGTTCAGCATTTACTGGTAACTGTCCCTTGAGAATTACAGATGTTCAGCTTTCCATTGCCCTGGGTTGATGGTTTGCTTAATGGGAAACAAGACCAGTGGCATAGCTTGAGCCCACAGAGGAGGAGCAGAGATGGGCAGAGGAGTCGGGGCAGGGCTATGGTGGGTGGGGTGGGGCTGTGGTGTGCAGGGGCAGGGCTACAACACATGGGGTGGGGCTGGGGCACATGGGAGGCAGACAAGGAACGGTGGTGCCCCCCAAAAAATTGCCGCCCCCCATCCTTACACCACTGAACAAGACCCTCCTACAAATATGAAGATACTGAAAGGGTAAAGCATCTCAAGAATACATGTGAGATGTCCTATATCCTGTTAATGAACTCATTCTCTGTGGATCCTGGAATGGTCAAAACAGCACCATCTATGTGTAACAGGGAGATATCAACTGACTTGTGAGGTATGCGTAAGTACACAAATTATTTAGGAGGAAAAAATGGCCTCCAAAACAGCCCAATGAGGACTCAGCTGAGTGTCTATGAAGGTCTGGGAGGAGAATGAATGATGGTGAGTATCTGTAGGAGATGGAACCTGAGATAGGATTAACTTTGAAACCAGCTTTTCAACAACCACAACCAGCTTTGAATATCATACTTTCTTTCCTTCTTTAAAACCCAGTCAGTCCTTGGAGCAAATACCTTCAAAGATAGTTTTTGTTTGTAAAGTAGACTTTGGTGTCATTCTTGCTTTTCACCTCGGGGCCTTATATCACCAGGTTTAGTAGTCACAAAAGCATAGGTTGCGAAGTAATTAAAGGGAGTTTCCATGGAAATACATGGAATGAAGAGGATCATGGGCCAATCAGGAATAGCTATTGTCTTGTTTACAAGTATTCCACAGTCACTGCACTAGAAACAGAATTTGCAACCAGAAGATCCTATGACCTGAGCAAGAAGTCTCTTCTTTATTTTTCGTTTCATTGGAAATATCTACACTCTAAATGATTCTTTCTTCTTCTACTTCCATCTCTTGCATATGGAATAATGGGATGTGTACGTCTAATTTTCAGTTTACCAGTGTTCCAGATACACATAATTGAGTAATGCAAGCTTTGCTCATTTATGAATACAGAAGATGCTGAACAAGTAACAGTGGGGGTTTTTTCCCCTCCAGGGACAAAGGAGGGCATTTTGATGTTGGAGAGAAAAGAGAAAAGACAGGGTGGCACATCCCACAGACACACATTTCACATACTAAAGTAACTTCACTAAAGTAAACTGGTACTTAATCCTAACACTGTCAATGGGACAACGTCCTTCGTTATACCTGGAAACAGCAGGCCATAAGGAAAGGAAAGAGGACCATGTGAGCACATAACTCTCTTCCAACACCTTGCTGCCATGTTGTAGCATCTGCCACTTGAAGTAACTTCCTCATTCAGCTTAATGGTAGGGGTGGCACTACTGTCTTTTCCTTGAAAAATCACCTGCTCCCACAGCTTTCCAAAATATAATAAGCCTTCTTCCATTTTTTCCCATGGTTGCTGCAGTCAATGAATTGGAATTTCATTATTCATCTCACTGGGCCAAGCCCCAGAGCCCTCTATTTTACACACAATGCATGCCACTTGCTGTGTTTTAGTTATGCAGAGAATGCCCTCAAGAAATATGGCTCCAGTGGGAACAGCTTTCCTGCAGAACTTTAACAGTGTACAAAAAGTTTGCCTTTGTCTATGAGTGACACATTGTATGTTTACAATTCTAAACAGCTAGTATGCTTGAACCAGAGAGGGCTGGGTTCAAATCCCTGATCAGCCATGAAAACTTGGCTGGATGGCATTGATTTGCGCACTATTTCTAAACCTAACCCATCTCACAGTCGTTGTGGGGATGGTAAAAGAAGGACCAACTTGCCCTGAGTTCTTTGGAGCAAGTATGGAATATACATATTCACTTTATTGACATATACACAAATATACACATGTAACAGCAAACCTACTTCTTCTATATATAGTACTTGAATGGTGTCAGGACTCACAGGATTAAAACACCAAGTTTTTTTTTTTTAAAGTATAGGCAATGATATCCCCTGCCATCACCTTCAAACCTGCCGGTTGTTTCTGGTTACTTGCAGTCTTCACATTGTGGGTGTGCAATGGATTTTCTCAGCAACAGTACATTGTCATGAGCTCTGCATCTGCACATACATGTGGGCATACACAGATACAAATGTAATCCACACAGGGATACAAAGCATCACACTACAAACCTCAGAGCACGTGAGTCCCCATCAAAATGGTTCTGATAGCACCTCCATTTCAATAGTTACTAAACCCCAGATTGAGAGTTGAGGAGGATTGACACCTGCTCAGCAGATACAACCCTCCTTAGACCATCCCTTTAGAAAAGAGGAGAGTCTGAGTAAGCAGTGTTCTGAGTAAACACAAATGTATCCCAGGCTTTGCAAAATTTGTTCTGTGTGGTTTTAAAGAACAGAGATGCAATGGACATTACAAGATGTAGGACTGTGTACATATGCATACAACAATCTTCAGATATGTGGTGGTGGTTGGTATTATTATTATTGTTGTTATTATTGTTATTATTATTTTCCTTGCATCTGAAATAACAAAACCAGAAGAAAAGGAGTGAGATGAGAAAAGAAAACAATCACACCTATCAGTTGATTAAAGAAAGTTCTGTTGTTTATGGTACCTTTTAGTTCATTCATGAGTAATAACAGTTAAGATTTATTTTCATAGTACCAAAGCCTCAAATATGCACACTTCTGGGAAGTGTGGTTAGAAGAAAAATCAACCAGCAATACTCCCAAAAGACAATTATTTGGGGGGGGGAATATGGTTTAAAACAAGCAGAGTTTGGAAATGTTACCTTTTTGGACCAGAACACCCAAAATCTCCCAGTGGCTATGCTGCTTGGAAGTGAGCGGTATGGTAATCTGGAAAAGCAGCTATAGCATGGCATCTCTCGAGCTAATAGATTGAGTATTTAAAGGTGGCTCCCACAACAGCGTTTGGAAACCGAAAAACCAAGAACGGTGTGAACGCTGGAAGACAAGTGGATTTGCCTCTCTCTCATTCTCTTTCCTGAAAGCCAGTGTGGCGTAGTTGTTTGAGCCTTGGGCTATGATTCTGGAGTCTAGGGTTTACAATGCCCCCGCTCTGCAATGGAAACCCACTGGGTGACACTGGATAAGCCACGCTCTCTCAGCCTCAGAGGAGGGCAAAGGCAAAGGCAAACAGCCTCTAAATAAATCTTGCCAAGAAAGCCCCCTGGTGCGGTCCCTTTAAACCGGAAACGACTCCAAAACACGCAACAGCAACCTTCTCTTCCCTTGATCAGGTTGCTCACACGTTGCTGTGGGGACGCCGGAAACAAGACAGAAAACAGGACGGTTCTTTCACAAGTGCCAGTGTCAGGAGTCTTGGAGGCGAAGAGTAAATAATAATGAGGAGGGGAAATTTAAACTGCATTCCTCTCCGCTCCCCCCAAAAATGGGAATGAGGACACTGGCAACGGTGTCAATGCGCCTGCCTATGAGAGGCAGAGGCACATACCCCCAACGCTCACAGGGGCGAGACGAGCCACTTGCTGCTCCCCGAAGGGTTTAAGAATGGCTGCCCTAGGAGAGCCCACCCACCCCCCTGCGCGGAAACCACGGCCATTTCTGCACTAGACTGTTCTAGTGCTATTATTCCACTTGCGACATCCTGTGGAATTCTGGGGTTAGCAGAATCCCAGGGGTTTGAGGCCCCTCCCTAAAGTGCTAGCCCCAGAATTCCACAGGATGTCGAAAGTGGAATAATAGCACTAGAACAGTCTAGTGCAGAAATGGCCCACGCTTCCCTTCCAAGGCCGACAACTAGGTCCCACCCTTTGGAGGGAGCGGAGTCTGCGCGCGCGTCTGAAACGCAAACCATCCGCAGACGCAGACGGTTCCCCGGGTGAACGTTTGGTTATAGCTTTTTTAATATTAGTATTTTTAATAATCTGCTGGTTAGAAGGGAAGGAAAGAAACCAAAATTTGTCCTGGATGCAGCGATATCAAACGTCTGTTGGATATGTTCCTTTTCAAAGTTGGCTGGAACACCTTACTCGTTCGAGGAAAAATATAAAACCTGGTTTTTACTATAGAAAGCATGGTGTGTTTTTAAAGCCCGGACTCTACACGAAACCTAAGGCGGGGTGGAGGAAGGGGGAGAGAGAGTCCTTATGTCCTTAAATTCGAATTGGCAGGAGAGTATTCCTGATTAGAAATGCATCCTCGCTGCTTCCAAATTCCGTAATTTCGAAGGGTGAAGTTTGAGAAAGGAACTGGAAGAGCCAGCCTCCGATCGTTTGCGGGACCGCTGTTCTAAGGGGCCCCTTAAGCTGGAGCGTTTGGATTTTTGCCCGCCGGCATCCTCTCTCCTGAGCACTTTTGCCTGGAAGAAAGACTTCCGGGCTGAAATGTCCTTGATGCCGGCGTCCGTTGTTATGGCATCTTGGCTACGTTAGAAGGAGCTTTCTTAGAAGTGACATTTTTCATAAATTAAGGGGCGCAAATATTCGCTCTGGCGGTGTTTTGAACTGGACTGTAAACTAACCATTTCGCTCCAAGTTAGGCTTCTAACTACCGCAATTCTTCCTGAAACCGATCGGGAAAGGAACGAGGAGTTAAGAGCGGTTCTATTTAATAAGTTTCTCGCGTCTGCCGCTGCTTTAAACTGCTGGGCGTTTAACCGGAGATCCCAATCCAAACTGTACCGGACGAATGTTCTGTTCAAACCCAAATCTGAAAAAAAATGTACCCAGAGATCGAAGCCTGGCTTTGATAAGAGGGATAAGAAAACAGGCTGTCAGATCGGTGGTGCGGTGTTTTTCCCACGTTCGCCTGACCCCGAGGTTTGGTTCGGCGTAGTGTATTCGAAAACGAGCTTCCCTTTTGAAAAGTGAAGTTCTTTTTTTAAAAAAAAATCTCTGTCTCCTTTCGCCTCTTTCGCCGTCGGCATTCACACGTGTCCACAGAAGAGAGGAGGAGGAAAGTAGGAGCGTCACGTGTGAAGGGACTTTAGTATTCCTGACAGGCGTACCCCTTTGCTTGCCTTTGACAAAGCAACAAAGCCCTTTAAAAAAAAAAAAAAAGGCGAGGCAAGAAGCCCTGCCAGTTCCCCACTTGGAGCCTGGCCAAAAGGGGCTACCGGCGAAGAAAATCCCAGTGACCCAAAGAAGAAGGAGGGCGGGTGGAGGGAGAAGAGAAGGGCTTGCATTTCCTAATCAAAATAACTTTCTCTTCTGCTAATTAACTTTCATCTCTCTGCCTCCCCCCCCCCCCTTTCAGACAGGAGGTGGCGTGAAGGCCTGGCCTCCCTCCCCCGCTTTGCCCCCCTTCCTTAAGTTCACCGGACGCCACTTGAACTTGAGCCTCGACGGCTTCGGTGGCTCTTCGGCGGTTTTAATTAAAGGCGGCTCTCCCCGCCCCCTCCCCGTCGCCGCCTTTTCTGCTCCTAAATATCCCATAATAGGCTTGAGGTTCTCTCCCTCTGTCTCTCTCTGCCCGGCTCCGTCGTCCTGGCAGCCGGGCTGGCCGGCTGTTGTGTTTGAGCAACGGACTGTTCACCAGGAGGGGAGCGAGGAAGAGGGCGCCGGGCCTTGATGGACCGGTCGGGACAACGGAGGCCCCACGGAAAGGGGGCCCGCGAGCGGAGGGGGGCGCCGAGGTAGGCGCCCCCGGAGCCGCGGCAGGGGAAAGGGGGCTCGGCGGACGGGGGCGGGGGGAGATGGAGACAGAACACGGTCGCTAAGCCGAGGGGAGGAAAAATCTTGGGAGGAAGCGGGCTTTGTCTTCCTGGGAATCGGCTGCCCAAGAAGGCTGCGGCTCCGAGTCCTCCCCCGGAAGCGTCTTCCTCCCAAGTAAAGCGAGGCTCCCTTTTGGAGCTCCTTTTAAGGGCCCGGGGTGGGCCCCGTAGGCCCCTGGGTCCGAGCGGCTGTGCCGTCGGGTCCCGCCCTCGAACCCCCGTTCGCTGGCGCTCGGGCCTCAGGGCTGCCTTGGCCTGGCCTCCCTCGGAGTCGGTCCCCCCAGGGACGCTTAATTCTGAGTGGATTTACGTGGGATTCCTCTGCGGAGGAAAGGGACCCAAGCAAGCAGGCGGAGACGCCACGTCTATACCGGCAAGTTTCGCACCGACACAAACGCAACGCGAAGTTCAATAGATCCGGCTAAACTGAGCGGGACTTACTTCGGAGCTTTACTTTACTTGGACGCCGCCGTCCTAGGAACACATACCTGAGTGAAAAACAACCTTGAGCGCAGGGGACATTCTTGTTGTTGTGTTCAAATCGTTTACTTATTTCGACCCTAAGGCTAACCTGTCGCGGGATTTTCCTGGCAAGAGGAGGAAGTTTGCCCTTGACTTCGGCCATTTCCGCACTAGGCTGTTATAGCGCGATGATTCCACTTTCAACCTCCTCTGGAATCCTGGGGTTTGCAGTTTCGGGAGGGGCCGGCCGGCCCCTCCCGAAACTGCAAACCCCAGGATTCCAGAGGAGGTTGAAAGTGGAATCATCGCGCTATAACAGCCTAGTGCGGAAATGGCCTTCCACTGAGGCGGAGAGAACGTGGCGTATCCAACGCCTCTCACTGCGCTTTCATGGCTGAGCCGGGATTTGAACCCGGGTCTCCTAGAATCCTGGTCCCACACCCAAATAAATACTCCCCGCTGGATCTACAAGATAAATTACTCCCGAGTAAACATACAGGGCTGTTTCCTAAGTAAAAATGCCTCTCCCTTCAAGTCTGCTCCGGATCCCCTTTTCTTTCAAGCAGAGATTTATCGAATGAAATAGGAAAGCAAGTTATGGTTAGGGTTACGTCTCACTCCTGTTCCAAACTAGGCAAAGAAATCCCGCAAGATCGAAATCGCTGTCGCGAAGGCTGCTTCGTTAACCCGCCTTCCCGTGCCCAGAACAGAGAGTGGCAAATGTAGACTCGCACGCTGCAGTTGGCTGCCTATCCTGTGGAAGGCTATTGTTCTCGTTTTTAAAGTAATCTACATCCTCGCGGAGGTAAGTTTTTGATGATCCGATAGAAATTTAGGACGGGAACAAAAGTCTTAGCAAAATACAAAACAAAAATGAATACGGCACCACAAAACAACACCAACGCCCACCTTCCCTGTCCCTTCGTATTTCGGACGCTTCTTAAAGAAAGGAGAGGATCTGATTTTTAGAAACTAATTTATTTTACAGGTGGCCCTTATTTTAAACACCAAATGTTTCTCGAGCCTGTGTTTTAGCCGAGTTACCTTCCCCTCCCCAACAATTTCCCCTTGAATACTGAAGGTCTTAGAAGTTCCTCTCCAATCTCGGAGGTCAGGGCGCCATTCGGATCCTTCCTGGTTCACCCGCGATGGAATCGCAACAGCCGATCCCCCACCTCCATTGCCCGACCTTTAACCGTCAGCTAGAACTGAAATTTCTGAGGGCCCCGGCCGGGGTGCAAATAACAAAGCAGTGGGGCTTTCAACAGGCCTTCCTCTTGAGTAACGTGCATTCTTCGCCGGCTTTACCTGAGAGCCTCTGTCGCTGGAACCGGGAGGAAATCTAGCCCTCGGGACCCGAGTATCCAGCCTGCCCCGAGAAGCAAAACTAGCGGGGGTCAGACGAAGGGGCAGCCAGGTTCTCCTGACTCCGCGGTGCCACAGACTCGCCCCCTTCCTTGGGGCTCAAATCAGATCTTACTTGGAAAAATAAACGCCTCTCTGCCTGAAAAGGTAGCCAGGGAAGGGGCCCGATGGCGGAGTCAAGTTTTCTTCCAAGAAGTCTTCGCTAAGAGAAATAAAGGAAAGCTCCAGGCCAAACTGAGCAAGCCTGACCCTAAAGCCCTGAGGACTGGGGGTCCTTCAAACTCTTGTGTCCCGCTCCCGAACCGCCCCCTCTTGGCCAGGCGGGAGTCCCCCGGTCGAGGCTCAACACGTCGCAAGTTGCCAAAGGACGTTTTTAAACAAACGTCCAGGGACCGTTCCACTCGGGGGGGGGGTCTGGGCGCCGGAGGAGAACCGCGATGTAAACCAGTTCGCCCTGCGCACCCTCCTCCACCTGGGCATGGAAGAACAAGATCCAAGCAAGTTTGGCCCGAGAAAGTTTTGGGGACTGTTTTGGGAACGGTCAGGGGCAATCCAGGGTTACTTTCAAGTAAGGCTGAACCACGGGACGGTTCGCATCGGAAGGCAGTCTGGAGCCCCGCTTGTAACCGATGTGCGACTTTAAAGTCACTGAGTTGACTGGGGACTCCCCGCTGATTTGCCTTCCCGGAGGGAATCCGGCTGCAGCCCCAAGCAGGCCTGCTTGGGAGTAAAGCTGTCTGTTTCCTAGAGACTTCCCCCTGGGGCAGCCTGACTGGGGATTGGGACTTGCGAGCCAGAAGGATCAGAGCAGGTGTGAATGGCGACTGCGCCTCCTGAGGACAGCATTGCTTTCTGTCTAAGCCAGTGGTGGGCAAACTCTTGCCGGAGGGCCACATCGTGCCCTCAGGGTTTGGGGCTGGTTTACAATTGCCCACCCTTAATATAAGGTCACGGACAGGGCCACTTTGCGCTTGCTTTCTCTCAAGTCATTTCCGCACTACACTGTTATAGACTTACTATTCCATCAGTGGGGGAGCCTGGAGCTGGTGGAAGGGCCGGGGCTACAGCTTGTGGGGGCGCGGCCACAGTGGGTGGGCCATGGCCACGGTATGAAGGGCGGACCTACAGCGCCTGGAAGCCTGGTTAGGAGCTGGGACAGCCCCCCAAAAATTGCGGCCTGGGGGAGCCACCCCATCGCCCCTCCCTCCCTACAGGGCTGTATTCCACTTTCAACATCCTGTGGAATTCTGGGGTTTGTAGTTTACTGAGGCCAAAGAGCTCTCTGGCTGAGAATTCTAAATGCCCCTCCCTAAACTGCAAACCCCAGGATTCCACAGGATGTTGAAAGTGCAATAATAGCACTGTAACAGTTTAGTGTGGAAATGGCCTAAGCGTCCAAGTAAACCAGCTTAAGGTGTGCTTTAGTTCTAAACTGGATCTTCCCTATCTCAGTAGAACTTCACTTTTACAGTCAGCTTCGGGATTCCCTCTGGGAGGCAGGTGGAACTTCAGCTAACCTCCCCTTGCACTTGCACTTTCAGTCAAAGATGACTTTTTCCGCACTACGCTGTTATAGTGCTATTATTCCACTTTCAACATCCTATGGAATCCTGGGGTTTGTGGTTCAGGGAGTGGAATAAGGGCACTATTAACAGCGTAGGGCGGAAATTCCTAAGATGTGCCCCTCCTCATTCACACTTACTTGGAACTGAGTGCCATTGAAATCAATGGACGGTACATCCGAATGAAATGGATAGAACGTGTGGTCCAAGTAAATGGGTATACAATATTTCGAAGTGGAACGCCACACCCAGACCCCTCCTTCGAAGCACATGGAGGAGGGTAAGCCTGCATCTAGAAGCAGGGAAGTAAGTAGTTCTGAAGGAATGGAAAGAAGGCGTTTCAGGGAGCGTTGGACTAGGACTCCGGGGGAGTTGAATTCGAATCCCCGCTCAGCCGTGGAAACAGCAAAACTCCTGTAAATAAATCTTCCCAAGAAAACCTCATTGTAAGTTCGCCTCAGGGTCCCCATAGATGGAAAGAACTTGAAGGGACGCGACAACGGCCGACTCCCTGAGTTGGCCAGCAACATGGAGTAACCCATGGAATCAACTGCCTCGTCAAACATTTCCTGAATGTATTTGGACCTATTCCTCCCCACCTGCCCTGTAGCCTCTCATTTTCGGCATTAATTAGGAAAAAAAATATTTAACTGCTTTGTGGATTCAAAGAAAAACTTACAAGCCAACTTTTGCGCTCGTGTCCGGAAGTATTACTTGTTTTCCGTTTCCTCCTGCAGTGTTGGAGCCCATGAGTGAAAAGGCAACAGGATTAACTGATAAAGACTACAGGCTTATTTATTTTAAGAAGTTTTAGTTTTATTAATATATCAAATTGTATTAATATATAATACAATTCAATCAGCTCATTGGGTTGAGTTGCTGTTAGATTCCGGCCGTTCAACATTGACTTTAGGCGCCCTTCTCCACTCAAAATATTTAGTTGACATGGCCCTAAACTGTGTGTGTGTGTCTAATGCTAAGCTTGAAGAGAGAGAAAGAGGAACTTGTAACCAACCCGAATTTAGTCACCTGAAAGTAGGGCCATTTCCGCACATTTCTGACCGGCCCCGCCCTAAAATACAAACCCCAGGATTCCATAGGATGTTGGAAGTGGGATAATAGCGCTATAACAGTCTAGTGCGGAAATGGCTTAAGTGTCTTAAAATCCAACGACGACAGGCATCAAAGAAGGCCGGATTTATATCACAACTCAGCACGACGGTCTCGTCATAGATCCAAGTGTGTTTTGTACCATGGATGGTTTGGGAGGTGTACGGATTATTCAGACCGTTTTCCAAGGGAAGTCTATCTGGGTGTCTTCAGGTCACACACAAACAAACCAGCGTCGTGATCTCAGGATTGTAAACAACGAATTTCACACTTTCTGAAAGTGAACCATAGAATAAAAAGGAATGCCTCACTTTTCCAGAATAAGGATTGCAGAAACATACTCAGCCAGCAAGCCTTTGCAGCAGCTCCGGGTATCCAGTTTGTGTGTGTGTGTGTGTGTGCGCGCGTGCCACCCATTCGCCTATCGACTTGTGGCGGCCCCATGAATTTCATAGCATTTTCTCAGCCAAGGAATACTTTACAAGATCACAAGTCTTTCCCTGGCACTGACCTGAATTTTTTTTAAAAAAAGAAAACAACCACCTGGAATTGTGTTCCTTTTTTTTTTTTAAATTAAGTTTGTCTGAGTTTGCTCCAGATCCCATTCTGCTGGGCAGAAGAACTCAGTACAGTATTTGTAACCTTTTTATAAGGGGGGAAAAATCCCTCTTTCTTCTCGCTTGCCTCTTCAACTTGAAGGGGGTAGGAAAGGTTAATAATTTAAAGAACTCTTCTGTTCCGGATTATTTAAGTTTCTTGCTTTTATAAAGCTCTGATCAAATAAGGATGGCTGGAAGGAGGAGCGAAAGCCTTCGGGGCAGAGAAGAAATCGAGGCGGGGTTTGGACACAAGAGGACTTGGCGTCGATTCGCCCCTTGATTGAAACCAGACCCTTAGGTTGCTCCACTTGGGCCTGAAATCGGGGGCAAACCACGCGGGGACATTTCATTTTAAAACCCCAGATCAGTTGAGCGGGAACCCAATTTCCCCCGAGGAAGCCTTATTGAACTGAATAGTACTTCCTTCTGAGGAGCAACCTTTGCCTTTGGAAGAGAGAGGGAACAGATTTTGCTTTAATAGCACAGAATTTTTACTGAATTAGAAAGAGATCCCTTCTCTCAAGTGAAATATTATTATTATAGACCTAGATCCTGTTGTTATTTTTGACAGGAGTAGACCAATTGAATTAAAGGAATTCAACTACGTGTTGACTGACCTCTCAACAATCCACTGAATGGATTTACTCTGGCTGGGACTGACGAAGGGGATGCCAGACTCATTCAATCAACTACTGAGTGGTCAGTTAACTGATTATTATAATGATTGATGATGATTTTCAGTAACTCCCACCCTGATACCTATCTGGGCCTGATCCTTGGAGGATCTAAAACAGTATCACATGTGGAGTAACAATTCCACAGACCTTGATGGGCACAAAACAACTCAACAAATGAGGAGCGCCCTCCCGCTTTTGGCAACCACAGCGCTATGGATAGTGTGTGTGGTACCTTCTTCTGGTGGTATCCTTTGTATACGAACGTTATTCGTACCGTTTCCCTCTTTCTCAGTAGTTTTTCTTTCCCCACCGTTTTTCCCTGTGGGCACAGTCCAGCCCGAACGGCGCACTTTTTAAGTCCCTCTGAAATGACTCCGCAACTCTTCTCCAACCAGATCAATTGGCTTAACTTCGATTGCCTGTCTGGAATCTCTTCTGGGTACTATTTTACTGGGAATATTAAAAATATATTCACATGGCTTCCCCCCCCCGCCCCGTTTATTACTGTCTTGTGCGTATCACTTTCTTCCCTACGCGAATTGCCTGGTATTTTATTGCAACAGTTAACAATCCTGTCTCACACGCGCTCGCACGCAGAGAATTTGGAAAATGCCCTCAACCGTTGTTTAAATGTTTTTCGCAGGACATGGGAAGACGGGTCATTAAATATTCCCTGGCTTTACCGCCGCCATCGTATTTTTGTTGCTGTTGCTATTGAGTGGTACTAGTCCTACTTGTAGCAGTAGTGGTGATGGTAAAGAATGAGGGTTTGAACGAGGTTCCTCTACGTGGGCACGGCTTAATCCTGATCAGTGGAGAGGGCGAGGAAGGGGGCGAAGCGGTGGCTTCGACGTCTTTGGCTCCGCGTTTGTCGGGGTCCCCGCCCAGCTCCGGCCTGCAGCCCCCGGCTCCCGGTCCCCGCCTTCTCACCCACCCGGACGCGCCGCTGCCTCGCCTTTGATCCCGGGCGAGAAGGAAGCGGGCGTCGCGCAGGAATGCGCGGCCGCTCGGTCTGAACTCGGGGCCGCGGCGGCGGCTGCCGCTCCTCCTCGCAGCTGCGGGCGGGAAGGAGGGGGGCCGGGAGTGGAGCGGAGGCCGGGTGTGAGGGGGAGAGGGGAGGCCTGCCCCCAGAAAGGCGTTGCGGTGTCAGCCGGAGGTGTTCCGTCTAATAACTCAAGCCGTAAACTCGATCCCTTAAAATTACTTCCATAATAAATCAGTCCGCAAATGCAAGCGGGAGCCAGCGAGTTGGGCGGAGGGGTAGGCCTTTGGACTCGGGACGCGTTGAAAACCGCGCCGGTAGGGAGCTCCATTTTTAATTGGGGGGGGGCGCGCCTCTCCCCGACTCCATCGCTTTGCCGCCCCGCATTTTCCCTTCGCCTTCCTGGAGAATTCTGGTTTAACAAAGACGGAGGTGGAAGCAGGTTGGGCGCCCAGGAGTGAAAATTGCAGCCAGGTCCTCTGCCGTGGAAGGCACTGCGCTCTTCAGAACTGCTGAGAGGGAAAAAAGAAAGGGCACAAACGAGGGAGGGACGTCGCCTTTCTTTCTTTTATTTCCTCCCTCCCGTCCCAGAATGGAAACTTCCGTAAAAGTGCAACCCGGATTTAGGTCCGATCCTGTTTATACTGCGGTGCAGTGAGTTTTAGTCTCTAAAGTTGCTGGCCCTCTATCCTCTCCACAGCCCAGACATGCTACGTCCTTTCAAAGATGCATTTATACTGCACAGTCAAAGCAGTTTGATAGCAGTTTAATTTCCATGACGCCTATGGAATCTTGGGAACTGTGATTTGGTGAAATACTTTGGATTCCCTGAATAAATCATGATAGCGGAGAATTCAAAGTATCTCCCAAAAGTACAGATTCCAAGATTCCGTGGAAGTGATTATGGCAGTTAAAGTGGTATCCAACACCGCTGGGAAGGGGCAATTCGTCTGTTGAGGAACCGCATGGATCCTGTACTTGGAAGGAAGTCCGACAGCAAAATTCGCAAGAAGCCTCCAGGGTTGCCTTGTGTTTACTTGGGAAGATGCCCAGCTTAGTTCAAGGAATGTTAGAACGGGAGCCAAAGGTGCCAGTATCCTATCTATAGAATATAGGTAGGACATAGAAATGTTTCCAAAGACATGCTATTTGTAAGTTGTTCGCGGCCTCGATCCATATGGAGAGGCGGGATACAAATAAATAATTAAAAAAATTGTTGCTGTTGTGTGACTTAGGCAACCCTATCATAGGGATTTGTTGGCAAGATGTGTTCAGAGGAGGTTTGCCGTGGCCTTCCCCTGAGAGTGAGAGAGTGTGACTTGTTCAAGGTCAGCCAGTGGGTTTCCACTGCTGAGCACAGATTCGAACCCTGGTCTCCCGGAGTCCTAGTCCAACATTCAATATATCACACTGGCTCCTCACTGTATATATGTTTACGCAGATCAGCTACTGTATAATCACACTTCCAGGAAGCTATGGTAGGATTGCAGTCTCAGCTCCTCATCTGCAGGTTCTTGGGCTGCACGCTTTCCTGAAAATAAGTTTTCTCAGCGGGTAGTAATTCAGAGTAGACCTTCTTAGGTTCAGGAGGCCAGGCTAGTCAGGATCTTTCCTCACTGAATGTCCTTCTGACCGCACTGTCGCCAGGGCTACCCCGCTCCGAAACCGAGACTGGTCTCTATAGTTAGAATCCTGTCTGGTTTCCCTGGGAATCAGTTGCACTCTATTACCTGAGCAGAACTTCCCCAGCCATAAGTCTCCCTAGAAAAAATCCAGTTGAGCTTGTCACCGATTGAAACCACAACCTTAACCCCCAAGGTAAATTTTCGATCCAATGGTTGCCTCTCGGATCTAAGCGCCTGTTTAGAAGGGGAAGAAGGAAAAAGGTATTGATTCCAGCGAAGTTTTCTCTCCAAGGGAAGGGCCTGAAACATGTTTCCTTCCAAATTATGTTTGGATCCTACAAAGGTGAGTCCCTCCGAAGGTAAGCAGGTTCGGAAGTGCTTCGGTCAGGAACCTGAAAAAAAGTTTCTAGGCTTTTTTTTTTTTAACAATATGACCCTCCCCCTTAGAATTAACCGATCAGCGCAGCACTAGGCATGCCGGCTGGGGATTCTGAGAGTTGCAATACATAAGAGTAATTATTCCAGCTCCCACAAACACACGCACGATGGGATTTCCGAGCGAGGGACGAGAAGAGCTGCTAAGGCAAATAGGGCAGGAATCTGGAGATGGGGCTGGGGAGGGGAAGGTTAAGGGGAACTGGGGTTCAGAATGGGAGGGGATGGGGACGGGCCTGTGTGCCCCTTCTCCTGGCCCGGAGCAGCACCTCGCCTTCGACCTCCTCAAAGAAGGGGAAGGCCACGGCCAGCAGGTAGCCCCTGGCCCCGCCGAAGTGCGCCTGAGAAACAGGACGGTGGGGGGGGGCAGATGGCGGATGTGGGCGCGGAGAAGTCAAGGCCCATGAAAGTAGGCAGGCGGCTCTCCTTGGCATTCGCCGCAGGCCCCAGCTTTGCTTTGCTTTTTTCTGGGCTTCCCTCCCCGCACTCCCAGCCAGGGAGGAGGCGGGAAGGAAAGGCAGAAATTGGTAAGAGAGATTGGGTGGCTACAACGAAGGCCAGCCGCGGAAGCCGTGATATGGTGTAACCAGATCCTGAATTCTTGCGCGTGGAAATCGCCTTTTGGATCTGAATGTGACTGGCCTCCCCTTGCGATGAGAAATCGAAGCTCGGCGAGGAAACGGAACCAGACACCTGCAGAAAGGCGGTTCTTCCTCCTGCATAACATCTTAAACAGGGAGGGCCCGAAGTAATTCCCTCGGGGGGGGGAATTCCAGCGACGTCACTGGAGCTGACACAACCTCTGTGTGTATGTGTGTGTAGAATCCCAAGAGGCGACACTCCTCCCTCGCTCACCAAGAGCTGGCAAGAAAAAAGCTGGTGGAAGAAGTAGCCATTTTGGAGAGTGCCTAGATAATGTCCATGTGATCCATAGAGATCTCGCAGTCTTGCCCTCTGAGCATCCCTCGCCTAGGAAAGCCCTCGAAACAGGCGATTTGAAGTCACATACATACATACATACATACATACATACATACATACTTTCATCGTGCGTGTATATATTTGGGGTATGGTGCTCAGTTTCTTTCTACTTAACCTGCGTAGCAGGGTTGTTGTGAGACTAAGATAGAGAGGAACCTAATTTACCCTTTCCTGAAGGAAAGGAGAGGGGATAATGTAAATAGCATTGTAGAAGAGGCATGAACCTCCACCGTGTAGGGCTCTGAGTGTTGGACTAGGACTCTGGGAGACCAAGGTTGGGATGAAAAAAAAAAAAATAGCGAGGGTCGACCTAGGTCGGAGCCTACTTGAAGGCGCAACACAAAAACACAGGCAAAATAAATAATCTTTAACTGGCTAGCTGGTGTTTTCCCCCTGGAAATATCAGCTAGTAAATCCAGTGCTTAGTTTATAGGATATATAAACTTCCTCTAGATCTGTTCTCGAAGGTAGGATCAAACCAGCCTCAGCGTACTGATTTTCTAGTCACAAGTTTAGAATGGGGGCGGCAATCGGGAGTGTGTGTGTGTGTGTGAAGGCGACAAGAGAGACCCTAATCAGACAGGACACATTCTTATTGAGTTCTTCCTAAATATATAGATTATCACCTATATCTTGTCCTGATTTTTGACTGGAACGAGAGAGACCGAAGGGGGAGATGGATTAGGCATAGGTAGACTCCCACTCTACCTTACCTACAGTATATATTCTAATCAGATTTCTCTTGTTGTTGTTATGTGTCTTCAAGACATTTTCGACTTATGGCGACCCCAAGGCGAACCCCATCACGGGGTTCTTGGCAAAATTTGCTCAGAGGAAGCTTGATTCTGCCTTCCTCGAGGCTGAGAGAGAGTGACTTGCCCAAGGTCATCCAGTGAGTTTCCAGGCCCAGCGGGGATTCGAACCTGGTTCTCCAGAGTGGTAATAAAACTCTCAGACCACTACACTATCCTTCCTTTCCCCTCCCCGCTCCCTTAATTCTGTCACTGACTGACTGAGCTAATATTTCGACCCTGAACACATTGGCTTGAGTCATAAACCTCCATTTGACATCGAGGAGAGTCACTCCTAGGATTTTCCAGCTCTCACCCCAGACATTGGTGCTTCCAGCTGGGCCGCTCCCTTGAAAAATGGGGCCTCGGTCGGTCTCTGATGGAGGTGCCGCGCCAGTGACGAGTTGGAAGCGCCCTGGGCGGGAGGGTGTGTGTGTGTGTCTGAGGCTACGAGGCCACCTTGCCCAGGCGAAAGCGCGGCCAAAGGATGTCCCGAGGCCGAAGAAGTTTGTTTCGGCGGGCACCGTTTCCTCTCCAGCCTCGGGAAGCCTTTGAAGTGATGCTCCTTCCTCGCACACCAGCCTTCCCCTCCCTTCCCTCCCCCTGGCCTGCTGGGCGCGGACAGGGGCCGGAATGCTGATGCTTTGGGATGCAGCTTTGGGCCTGAAGACGAAACAAGGCCGAAGCGAAGGCGCCCTCTTCTTTCCAAAGGCCATCGACTCGCAAGGGTTCGTGGGAGGAGAGCCCTCCTGCTAGGAAATTGATCTGGCGTCTGCGCCTCTGCTCCCACCTCCCGAGGGGCCCGTCGTGCGCCTGGTCCCTTCAGCTGGGAAAGACCCCGTCGCAATCGGCTCACCCACTGAAGAGCTGGGAGAAGTCACTCGTTTGGATTCCGGCTTCCAGAACTCCCAGACGTTATAGTCCATAGCCATGGAGGTGGAGCAGTTCTGGGAGTCGTCCCAAACCCTGGATTTTTTTAGTTTGTAGGCAGAAGCCGCGGGAAGTACAAGGAGAGTTTTCCTTGGCTTTAAGATTCCTGAGGGTCACGATAGAAATCTCTCTGGATCGTATTACATTCTAGCCTACTCTCACATCTGTATAAATACATCCCCTCCGACTGTCCCTTTTTGGCATCGACAACCCCGACTAACCCTTTGTCTTCCCGATTTTTCAGCTGTATTTAAAATATCCTAGTCTCTCTTTCTTCCCACTTTCGCCCTTTGTCTTCAGTTTACTTCGCTTGCTGCAAACTGAATTCAAAGTGCAAAGTTTCTTCGTACTTAGCTCGGCGGAGAGGAGAGAAGGAGGCAGAACCTGGTCCTTCACAGTGGCTTCTCCTAGCTTATGCTTTCCTGCTCGTTATTAGCAACTGCCATCTTATCCGCACTCCCATGTTGCCGGGCCTTAGGTTTCATCAGTTAAATGTTAGAGGGTATGAAAATATACTTAATAACGTGAGGCTTTGATACCATTTTTATTGCATCTGAAGAAGCTGATTGATATCCACGAAGCTAATGCTAAAATATAAATCATTTAAAGTGCTGCTAGAATCCTTTTTTTCCTCCCCTTTTCCTTTTTTTATACTGCAACAGACCAACAGGGCTACTTCGCTGAAGGCTTGTAAAATACAAGTAAGGCCAACGCGGAATATTTGTCTGTGGGTTGGACGAAAACTCAGACAAGAGAAGTCATCCTCCCTCAGCCTTAGAGAAAAGCAAATGGCAATTCCTGCCCCCGAAAACAAATATTGCCCAGAAAACCCTAAAATAAGGGTCGTCGGCGTCTACCTGCAGAAAAATAACAGCAAAGGCTAGAGGGACCATTTTTTCCAAGTCAAGGAAATTATTTTAATAAACCCAGAACCCGGTTCAGGGCATAGCTTTCATCAGGCCAACCAAAGAAAGCGTTGCACTTTTTGAGATATACTTGGTAGCAGGGCGTTTTGTGAGCCCCACTCACCCTCCCACCCCGCAATTCTCCTGCCTCATTTCAAAGGGGCTCGCCTAGGAAAACAGCCCCCAGGGCTTGCCATCACGCGGGGCTTCTGCTCTGTGCGATTTTAGGACACCTATCCTAGGAAGGTGAAGTGAGGCGCCCGCCCAGGTGGGCAGGTAGGTTTTGTCAGCTGCCATCTCCAAGCATGCCAGTTATGGAGTAAAGCCCATTCCGTTCAGTGGGACTTATTTCTGCTATCATCCTGTGGTAAACAGGCAGCTTGGCATCGCTGGACGCGCTTTTGGGCTTTGGGGCGCCATTGGCTGCTTTTGGGTTCCACGTTCGTTCCCTCCTCGCGTCTCTCAGACAGAAGACTGTCACTGAGATTTTAATTTGAGTTCCTTAGCGCAGGCCCAGTGCGTTTCCCCCCCCCTCATCAGAGCAGTGACAGGGTCTTCTTTCTAGTGGCGCTTGGAGCAGGAAGTTCCCATCCCGGAGAAGCCAGAGATCCCCTTCGAATTCCCTGCCAAGACTGCCTTATTTTGGCCGGCCTTTGGTCCTTGAAATTGCTTTGTCTGTTTTATTGGTCTGCTTTTACATTATTTTAAAGGAATAATTTTAGTTTTTTTTTAAGCCTGTTTTTGATTTACTGTTTCCACTGTTTTTATCTATTGTACATCTCCCCTGGGGCCCGGGTGGGTTAAGAGGGAAATAAATAAATAAAGGAATGCTTTAAATGAATAAACAACCTCCGTTTGAAGATCAGCGGGAACCAACGATTAAAAGGTGTCTGTGTTATCAAATGCAATTTATTGGGTTGCAGCCTGTTGTGTTCACGGGTGGAGAGGATGGGGCAGAGAATCGGGGCAGCAACGAAGTCCAAGCGAAGCACGTTGAGGTCCCATGGATTCCAGGCAGGTTCGCGCTACAAATTTGTCCCCTCGCCACGCATCAGGATCTCCGACGTGCTTCCCTTTGGCAGGCTCCTTTGGGCCCGTCTTGCGTTCAGAGCGCACTCCGAGGGGAGCAGCCCCCGGGAACCACACCAAGTTTCCCTTCCATCCCTGCTTTCAAAGGTGTCCTTTCAGGCTGGTTTCCTTCAGCCGGCTTGAAGTAGAAAGGCGACGCGGAGTCCCGCTCTTCTTAAATGGAAGGAAGTTCCACTGAATCGATGAGGTTTTTTCTCCGCAGCAAACGAAGGAAGAAAACTGGCGTTTGGTCTCGCGTGACACGAATAAAGAACAGCTTTAGGGGCCCTTCTCCCTGCCTGGGCCGAAGCTTCCGGATCTGCAGTCCTGGGACACGGGCTCGGCTGGGAATGGACCTCAGGGCGACCGGCTTCCAAAGAGCCATGCCTCGGGTTGGGCCGGGAAAGCACCGTGGCGGCATTTTAAGCCAGGGCTTCTCAAACCAGGATTCAATAAGAAGCAGATTCGGACGAGCGCGGCCTTGCCTCCTGGCCGATCTGGCTCCTTCTAGTGAAATCCTTCCTTACACCCTTGACTGAAAAGAGAGAAAGGGGGGGAACCTGCCTGCTATCTTAAGCGGGTTGCCTTTCTCTGCGCTGAAGGGACTCCGGGGTTGCCGCGGTTTCCGAAAGGCTCCTCCTGTCCACTGAAGCCAGACCGAAGTGGCCCAGAGACACGCGCCTAGTCGCCTCCGGAGAGCGATCCAAGGTGGTGGGGGCGGCCTGGAGACGACAGCGCGTCTCCCAGACCCGCACTCTTTTTTTTGGGAAAAGAGGGGAAGGGAGTATAAGACATGGTGGAGGAGGCAGGTGGTGGCTGCAGAATTATAACTCCGGTCTCAGTGTCTGCGAGTCACTTCGGGCTTGGAAATGAAAACCCTGCCATTTCTGCTGCTGGCGGCGGGAGTATTGCTGTCACTGTACCCTACAACGACTCACTATTGTTGTGGCCCTCAAGCCGTTTCGGAGGCACAGCGATCTTATCGCGGGGGTCTCTTGGCAAGACTTGCTGGCGGGGGTGGGGGATGCTACTGCCTTCCTCTGAGAGTGTAACCTGCCAGTGGGTTTCCATGGCCAAGTGGGGATTTGAACCCTTGTCTCAAAGTCTTAGTTCAACATTCAAAACACTATGCTAGGCTGGTTCTCATACTTCTTACGCCGCACATGAACGCCTATCGGCTGGACTGCTAGATAATGTTCAGTTGAGTACCCTGTCTTCTTGTGGTGGTGTCATATTCCCTGACAGTGGTGATGGTCAAACAAGTGGGGCGAGAATGGGGGTCAAATCTGAAAGACAAATTCAAGGCGGTGAGGTGGAGGAGGCCGCTGCTGGAAGGAAGAAAGCGGGGAAAGGAGCTGGCTGTGGAAGTATGCGAGTGTGTGAGTGTGTGTGTGTGGAGACAACGGTGTAGTTTTCCAAGCCTTTCTGGATATATATCTTTCTTTTCGATGAGCCTTGGAAACACTACTTAAAAGGGACTGAAGCCCCATTTCCAAGCTTATCTCCTCGGAAGCAATCTCCACTGAATTCAGTGGCCCTTCCTTCACCCTGCCTGACATTGCAGCCTCGGATAAGCAAATCAGACCTGTGGATTCCCTGAATTTGGAGGCAGCACACAGGTCAGGACTGGATAAACTGATGTTTAGGTCGGGGATCGGCAAGAACCCAGGGATCTCGTCCGAGCCCCCTGTCCCTACCCCCTGACGTGATCTGCCATCTGCCCTCTATTATTTATCGTGACGCCTATTATACCTTCTAGATCTATGTCCCATCATGCATTATAGAGGAGGCGCGAGGCTTCGAGGACACGTCGGCCTGTCATCCGGAGGTGTCTCTGTCGTCTCCTATCTGCCTCGACACACGCCTCTGTCGCCCAGCCAGGCACGTTCCTCAATCTGTCCGAGATCTGGACTGCTGACGGATGGGGGGGACGGGTGCACGGGAGTGAGAGCTGAGGCCAGCTCAAGTTCAAGTTCACGGCGAGGGGTGGGGAGACCGGGAGGAGGGCGCGGAGAGGAAGCCCCCAGCCCCCTCTCCCTGCCCGTCGTTTCCCCGGGCCTCTTGAAAGCAAAAACTTCTGATGCCAGGCGGCCGGGAGGGGACTGGGGCGGCTTGGCTAGGAGTGCTGCTCTGCGGTTACAGAGGCGGGTTTCCCCCTCACTGGCCGGCTGCTGCGCTTGCGAGAGAATCCGGGGCTCGGGCCGCCTTGGCTGGCGAGGCCGAGCCGGCGAAGTGTTTGCTTGGCTTTTCTCTAAGGCATAGGTTGGGCAATGGGAAGGGCGGGAGCTCTGGCCCAGGACTAAAGAGCTGCTCCCTCGCCTAGGCCCATTGCCACAACCAAGCCGATCTGCCTGGAGGAAGAGAAAAAAGTCTTTCCTCTCTGGCCTTGCCTCCTGGGCGCCGGATTCTCAAGCTCCCTTCAGTTTTCTGGAAGACATTTCTTTCGTTTCCTGAAGAGCGCAGGAAGGAACCCTTCGCTGGCTCGGGCTCTTCGAGGATGGAGACGATCCGAGGAACAAGATCACCCTCTCCAAGTTCACACCCACTTCAGTACAGGCGCTACGGAGCCACGCGAGGGGACGAGCCACGAAGAAGGCGTTATTTGGGGAGGGGGACGGGACAGAAGGTCAAACTGAGGCACTTCTCGTTTCAAGCCGACTCTCTCTCGGGGGGCGTCTTGGTGACCGGGAGGGTCTTCTGACCGCCCCCTTACGCAGCTCGCTAGCCAGCGCGATCTCTCCTAGGAATCGTTGCCATGTGCTAATGATTTTAATAAAATTGCGGCGGGGAGGGGGTTGTTGGTCTAATATTATTAAAGGGGGAAAATAAGATTTTAACAATCATTTGATTACTTGGGGTTTTTTACATTATAGAGCCCAGAATGAGTGAATAGGAAGGAATAGGGCGACTGCCAAAGAGGAAAGAGAAGGAAGCTTGCCAGTTTTGCTTCCTCCTCCCGCCGCTTCTTTTTATTTTGGACGGCAGCAAAAGAAAAGAAAAATAGAAAAACCTTTCCCTTGAACAGTCAAAGGGAAACCTTGGAGGGGGAGATGCCTGTGATCTCTATTCTCCCTCTTTTCTTTGGGAGGGGGAATATATTCTCCCTACGCTCTCTTCTTTGCAGGGGCGCCAAAGCCGCACTAAGGAACAGGAGCCTATCAACTCCGTGTATTTTTACTTCACTAAGGGAAAAGGGGCTTGGCTCCCAAGGGAGTCCGTGCGCCCGGCGGCGTTGCGACCCAAGACGCCGTTCCCGCTTGCCTTAGAAAGAACGAGCTTGGCCACTCTTCCTTCCAAAGGGGGAACGGGGGCGGTTGGAGGGAACGCAAGGAAAACAAGGGCCCGTGCCCGGGAGGAAAACGCATCTTTCGCGAGGTTTTTGGCCGGCGCTGCGGAGCTTTCACAGAACGCCAGCAGCACACTTCCAAGGGCTTTTGGAGAGGGGAGGGAAGAATGCGTGCTTTTTTATTTTTTTATTTATTTATTTTTGGTGCCCAGGTGGCTGGCACTCGCTGTTGGGCAAAGGCCAGGCTTTCGAAGGTTTGGAGCCTACGCAGCCCAACTGCAGATCCTAATTCCTCGAAAGCTGCCCTGTAAAAACTGAGCTTGTCTAAAACCGTGATTCCAGATTGAAAACAAGAGGACTCACACTGGGAAAAGGGGAAAGCTAAAAACTTAAGTGAAAGTTAATTTAAGTCGTTGTTCTTTATATCAGAAGAAAAACCCAGCCATCTAAAGATTTCCAACCGTGCAAAATGAGATTTTACATTTTAAATCACTTTGTTACATATTCTTATAGGGAAATTGCAGTAGGTGGTGAGATGTACCTTTAAAATCCAGCAACTCTTGCAAATTATATGGCAATTACATCACCTCATTAGTACCCTTCCTCTTAAGAGAGGTATGGTTTATTTCAGTTTAATCGGAAGAAATGACTCCAGTTTAAACATTGGGGTACATGCTTCACGCTCTACTGCGGTACTGATGTTCCTAAGAAGAGGGGTGATTTATTCCTAGAATAACAACCACAGTAGTAATTATTGTTAGTTGTTTATTGTACTATCCTATTTTTCTGTAAAAGGATTGGTCCTACCATAAACAGCAGAAGGGGGAAGAATAATTACATAAACAATTGAGTCTTCTAGCATTTTTTAAAAGGACTGATAATACATATAGACAGTCCAGTGTGATGTCAAATATAAATAATGTCTAAATTGAAAAATTAGATCCAACCAAAGTTCTAAACGTCCCTTAATTTCAATTGATTTTTGTCACACAAGGTGTGAAAAATCTACCTAACTTTTCCATGGAACCACCAGTGTAAAGAGGGATCTTTGTAAACCCAAACTCAGTCAAAATCCTATCCTGTGTAAATTTACTCAGTAGTAAGAATCACTGTATTCAACCACACTTTCTGATGGGCCAGTAGAAACAGGATGGCAACTTAAAAAGTTTTATTCTACCTATTTTGGACTTTGGAAACTACTATATTAAAATGATATGATGATTTTTAAAATAATTTGAATGAAATTAGTTTAAATTAATGAAATGAAATTAATATTCTTTTTCTATCACTTGTACACTTACTGTACAAATGTACAATGTACAAATCTACAAGTTTTATTAATTTTTTTAAGAAATGAATTTTTTAGAGAACCAGATCTGTTCCTTTTTAGGCACACATGAACCAAAGAAAATCTGTGACATCTCAATAAAGAAAAATATAAGAGGGGGAAAATACCTGCGACTGTAGTTTCAACACATTTTATTATATTTCTGTATGCATTACTCTCAAAAAAAAAACATATCACAAGAAATGATGAAACCACATAAACCTTCAAATAAAAAAATTCTGAAACAGTTTATGCTCACAATTGTACATATTTATAGTTAAGAAACATTCTTTATAAATACTGTTTCATCTGTAGCAAGTTAATACCATAATTTAATTACAAATGGATAAATATGGCAACAGGTATTTACACAAGGAAGGTCGTTATTATGGGGAAACCCTAACGGCACTATGTTTAAAAATTTCCCCCCCTCTCCCGACAAACTTCCAAACAGGAACTAACAAATCGAACTTGCAAAGAGCACTAAAACATCACATGTAAACCCAGCTAACAGAAAGTACATTCACAAGCGCTGGAAGAGGAGGGGGAGGAGGAACTGATCTGGGTTGTTTTGAAGAAGAGCATGGAGACTTTGGCACGTTATTTTTTTTTTCCTTTTCGCTTTTGTTTTAAAATCTTTCCAGTCTATAGCTGAATGACGTTTACAATCAAAGTTGCCTCTTTTTAAAAAATAAAAATAAAAATAAAATAAAATTAAAAAAGAAACACAATGTTCAATACCACAATTACAAAAGAAACCATTTGCTTCCACGTTACTTCCCTCCCCCATTTCCCCTTTTCATTTTTTAAACAGGTGAATGAACGATAAAGCGGGGGGTGAGGGGGAGAGAGAGAAGGGACAGGAGGCAGGGAGACTGGAGAGCGAGTTTGCAGGTTGAAAGAACTCGTTTTAAAAAGAAGAGCAGGAGGAGAGGGAGATGCTGGGGAAGAAAGGGGAGGAGGATAACCCAATGCATGCTTTCCCAAGGCAGACCCATTTCTACACACCAAGAAAGTGTTATTACCACCTTGGATGCCTCCTGGGTCCACAGAGAGGGCGCGCCGGGCTGAGCCGGAGGCGCGGCGGCGGCGGCGGATGCTGCGGCTGGCGGGGAGCGGCCAGGGAAGGCTCGTCCCTCCGCGCCTCTGATCTTTTGTTCCCCAGGCGCTGGAGGCAGGAGGGCGGCGGGGGGAGGCGGATGGCGGGGGGCTCTCACCGACTCACTCTCCCCCAAGGTTCTGAAGGCGGCGTGGATGCCCTCGCGGCAAGCGGGGGAAAGAAACCCTTTAGGGGCTGCTTTTAATCCGTTCTTTCTTTCTGAAAAAACAGAGAGACTTCGACTGCTGGCGCTTTCTCTCCCCGCTTCCCCCGCTCCTCGGTCTGCTTTGAGATGTCCCGATCCACACAAAAGGAAAGAGAGAGAGAGAGAAAGCGAGAGAAAGAGAGCGAGGGCTCCATCGCAGGCTCTGGAGAGGGCTTCGCCTCGAGGGGTCTCCGGGGAGAGCGCGGCGGGGCCCGGCCGGGCAGCCTCAGACGTACCACTCGTTGAAGTTGGAGGTGAGGCCGCTGTGAGGGGCGCTGCCCCCGCCGCCCCCGCCGCCGCTGCTGCCCGAGCTCCCGTTGCCCCCGCCGCCGCCCCCGCCGCCGTTGCTGCTTCGGTGAACGGCCGACACGGCCGCCGCTGCCGCCGCCGCCGCTGCCGCCGCCGCCGCCGCCGGAGACAAGTTGGTGGCAGCGGTGCTTTGGGTCTCGGCGGTGGGGGACACCAAGCCTGGTGGGGTCGAAGACTCGTAGCCGGAGCTGGCCGCCGGCGAGGACTCGGAGCCTTGCGGGGAAGACTCGTGAACCTGCGGCCAGGCCGAAAGAAAGAAAGCCAACTGAGGGAGTGCCTTCCCAAGACAAGAGCTGGCCCAAGTACCCCCATCTCTGGGCCTGACCGCCGCCGCCCCCACCCGGCTCCACTTTCTTGTTTTAAAAATCATTATACCTTCAGCCGCAGGCAGAGCCGGCGAAGGAGGGGGATAGACTTTCTCCACCCAGGATCCAAACCCTGGGGAAAAAGCAGCTCAAGTCCCGCGATTGCACGTCAGGCTAAACCCCCCGTGGCCTGGCCTTTCCTCTTTTTCTTTTCTATGCCCGTCCCCCAAAATTTGAACCCCCTTGAAATTGCCGTTGCCTTTCCTTTTCTGAAGTCAGCTCCACCGTTTGGGGGGGGGACCTTGGCACTCACTCTCCAGCCTCCGCAGCCCCGACGGTGTGGAATGGAGGAGTCCCGACGCTTTCCTCCTCCTCTGCGCCCCGTTTTGCTCAGCCCAGAGCCAATCCCACCCTTCCCTTCCCGTGATCCGGATTACCTTCATGTGTTTCCTCAGGGAGCTGGGGTGGGTGTAGGATTTGTCGCACATCTTGCACAAATAGGGTTTGTCCGAAGTGTGGACGTGCATATGCTTTTTCCGGTCGCTGCTGTTGGCGAAGCGTCGGTCGCAGCCTTCGAATTCACACTGGAAGGGCTTCTCGCCTGCCGAGCGAAGGGGGGAAAAAGAGAAACCAGCTCGTTTGAAAAGAAAAACCAGTCAGGGCATCCAAAGAGGATGACTTTGCATTGGACCCTTTCATCTAAGGCAGCCTTCCCAAGAACGAAAACAAACCGGGGTAAGGAAGGACCGCAGAAGAAGCTGCACAGCCTTGGTTGGTTTGTTTAAATGCAAGGAAAAAATAACTCTCCTCGCGGCGAGCGTCTAATTCACCAGTGCTGGAAAACGAAATGCGTTGATTTCCAGAGACCTTTCCAGGGCTTTCAGTCACATTAAGGACGCGCAGGGCGACGTGAATTTTACAGGGTCTTAGTTTCAAAACAAAACAGGACAGAGGCAACGACAGAACCTCGGAGAAGAACCAACAAACCAGGAACGTTCACTTGTATCTGTGGCCTGAGTTCGTGAGCTGCGCCTAAGGTACACGAACCCAAATGACCGCAGGATACAAAGACAATCTGTGGCCATTGCTTTAACAAGCACCATTACAAACCCCAGCTAAAAGGGAGATGGTGCAAGACGTATGGCTACGAGACAGATATTTATCTGAGGTTCCTTCATCTGGTGGTATGGAGGGTAAAGCGGCCCCATAGGCCAAAATAGGGAGAACAGACACACGCCCCTCCTCACTTACAGAAAACAGCCTCCGCCACACACCCTCCTCCTGGTTTAACCCCGGCCACAAACAAATCAAGATCTGAAAACACGGCTTCATTCTCCTCCCCCCTCCGCCTTTCTTTTTCAAACAGAGACACAGGAAGGCAATCCTCAGAGATTTGCTGAGGATGGGGGAAGGAGATGGAGAGCCAAAGGAGCCCCAGAGAAAGCGCCTTCAAAACTCTCGCTTGGCATTTTCCCGGAGCTTCTTCAACCTCTTGCCAGATTTCCGAGTAATTTGGAGGTGCGAGAAATCAAACGCCACCGCCGGGGCCGCTCCCGGCCCCCCTCCTTCCCCTCTCAAAATCGGAGATGGGGGAGACGCGCGGTTTCACGTGGAATTCCATTAGCACCTAAATTGTTTCTTAAAGACATCCGCTCAGACCCCGAGTGCCGGCATCGTCCGGCGAATCCACGTCTCGGATTTGTTAAACCTTGTTAAAGCCCGTCTCGCACCTAAGCCCGTTCTTAACACCCCACAGCCAACACACACACAACCAGAAAGAAGCTTTGCTCCTTAGTCAATATTGATGTCCGGAAATCGCTCAAATATTTAGTTTGCCTTTTTCTTCACCCTCCCGGGGTCGTTCTGGAAACGAGGTGCGGAGAGGGGGAGAAAAAAGAAAAAAACAAATCTATCCAGGAGAAAAGACTTTATCAATGAAAATGGGAGGCACACGTTTGTTTGCTTCTTTTGCCTGGACTCCTGCGATTTAGGACCAGGGGACATTGGCTGCCTTTCTCATCCATGAGTCCTTAGGTGGGGAGGGGAGTAGGAGGGTCTTCGCCTGAAGGTTTCTCAACCGTAAACCCTCTGCAGCTTATTACACCATTTTAATATACTCGCGCAAAAACCCCCTTCAGTCGACGTACGTGAGACTGCCAAAAAACTTTTGGAAATGAGAAAGTTTTATGGCCCGGCCTCACCCCATTTAAATTTAATGGGAAGCCGCACCTGAAAAGTGCAGGGAAAGGCGTCAGGGAGTAGGCGCACGGAAGGAAACCCCGAAAAATGTCCCTCTCCCAAAATGCATGAGGCAGACTGCGACCTTCCTTTAACATCTCTCAGCGCTGTTCCAAAATGGCACGACCAGGGCTTCTTTGACGACCCATTTAGGTGTGCACGGTCTCCAAAGAGGATTAATGTGTTTATTTAGATAAACCCTAGGCCTAAATATTCATTTCTTCGGAAATGAATCCGGTGAAAATTTTCGAAGGAAGACATTTCTAAGTCAGTCTGCTCAGAAGTGCAGGCTTCCTTGGAAAGAGATCCTGCTGAAATCAATGGGGCGGGTTTTTAAAAATAAAAATAAAACACGAGCCCTGAGAATTGTAGAGCAAGGTTCACTAGTCCTTTGCCCTTGCCGGGGCGCATCGCTAGCGCATTTCCAGCTATTTTGTAGCTTTGCGTCTGTCTCCTTCAAGGAAGACATCGTGATCCCGACCAGTTTTCCATTAGCAACCCTCGTGGATTTCCCTGTATCTTTCTAACTTCCCGTGCAAATGTGCTCGGGGGCCTCAGCCGCCTCACCAAACTACAGGAGGCCTGCACACATTTAGGAAACAAAATTATTTGTGATTTAATCTTGCCAGCAAACAAACGAGGATCATGCCCCCAAAATAATTACTTTTAGGGAGAGATGTGTGCGTGTTTTCTTGTGAGCACATACACTTAGAGGAGAGGAGCGGGATCTCTCTACTTTTTTAAAAATCGGCTTTCCATCCCAAACGATCCCACCCTCCACGCCTTACATCTCCCCTTTCCTGCCGCCCGTCTTTCACTGACCTGTGTGCGTTCTTTTGTGGATCTTGAGGTTCTCGGAGCGGGCGAAGACCTTGCCGCAGCCCGGGAAGGGGCAAGGGAAGGGCTTCTCGCCCGTGTGGACGCGGATGTGGTTGACCAGTTTGTATTTGGCCTTGAAGGGCTTCCCTTCGCGGGGACACTCCTCCCAGAAGCACACGTGGTTGCTCTGCTCGGGCCCGCCGACGTGCTCGACGGAGACGTGGGTGACCAGCTCGTGCATGGTGCTGAAAGTTTTGTTGCAGCTCTTTTTGGGGCTGCTGAGCTGCTCCGGGTCGATCCACTTGCAGATGAGCTCCTGCTTGATGCACTGCTGGCGCATGTAGCGGAAGAAGGCCCCCGGGTGGTGGTGGTGATGGTGGTGGTGGTGGGCGTGGGGGTGGGCGTGCGGGTGGTGGGCGGCGTGGTGCGCCGCCATGTTCATGCCCATGTTCATGTTCATGGGGCCGTACTGCCCGTGGAGCTGGGCCGCCGAGTAAGGGTCAGTCCTGGGGCTGGACACCTGCCGGTACTGATCCGACCGGCCGAAGACTTCCCCCGGCAGGCCCAGGCGCATCTGCCCGTTGAGCACGTTGGGCGACCCCGGAGCGCCGTGCTGGTCCCCGATGCCCGGGAAGAGGAGGTGGCTCTGCGCCTCGGCGTGCGGGTGGTGGAGACTCCCGGTGGCCGCCGCCGCCGCCCCGAAGAGCCCGTGCTGCCCTCCGCCGGCCGCCGCCGCCTCCCCGAAGCCGCGGCTCCGAAACAAGAAGTCCCGCGGGGAGTTGAAGGGAGGCCCCGAGTAGGAGCCCACATGGGCGGCATGCGGGTACGCCGGCGCCTGCGAGCTGAAGGCCGAGCCCTGCCCCGGCGAGAGCTCGTGGGCCGCCGCCGCCGCCGCGGCCGCCGCGTTGAGCTTGAAGGCGCCCAGGTGAGCGGCCGCCGCCGCCGCCGCCGAGTCCACGAAGCTGTTCTGGAGGCTCAGCTCGCGCTCCTGCATCTCCGCCGCCGACGGCGGGCCGGGGGGTGGCGGGTGCCGGGCGAAGGTGCCCACTCCCAGCGCCGCCGGGAACTGCGGCCCCGCATCCAGCAGCATCGCCGGCCCGGCCAAGGAGCAGCTGCCGCTCGGCCCCGCCCGCCCGCCCGCCCGCCGCCCCCCAAGGCCCCGGGCTCTGGGCTGCTCCTGGCGACGCCGCCGCCGCCGCCGCCCCGGCTCCGGCTGCCGGCGCTCAAGCGGAAAGAAAGAGCGGCGCGGAGGAGGAGGCGAGTCCCGGCGAAGGCGGCAACCCGAAGGGTCTTAAAGCAGCCGAGGCGGGGGCGGGCGGGCGAGCAGGCGGGAAGGGCAGCAGCCGCGCTGAAGGAGAAGGCGGAGGAGGAGGAGGAGAGGGAACGGAGGGTGGAGGGGGGCCGAGAGGGAAAGAGGGAGGGGGAGAGAGCCAAGGGGGGGCGGTGTGTGTGGCGAAATAAGGGGGTGGAAAGAGAGATGGCGGGGGACGGCGAAGACGCCTCGCCTCTGCCTGGAAAAAACAAAACAAACACAAGCAAGCGCGCGCGCACCCCGCAAGCCCTTGGCGAAGAGATGTCACCGCCGCAGCCACACCGACCAGCCTCTCTCACAAACAAGCCGGGAGGAGCTATATAGACACACACTCCCCCGCGCGCACACGCGCACACATACCCGCCCGCTCGCGCTCTCTCCCTTTTCTCTCTCACACAGAGGAGCGCCAGCGAGCGAGAGCGGTCAGCTCTTCCTCACACTACGCGCACGCCCTCCGAAAACAAACACGCCGCGCTCCGCTGCACCGCCCCACCCCGCGGCCCCCTTTTTCTCCAGACCCTCCCCTTCCCTCTTCCAGCCCCCCTCCCTTTCCTTTCTTTTAAAATATTATTATTCCCGTTCTTCTCCACCAACGCCGCCGCCACCGCCGCCTCCGCCACCTTCCCCGCCTCCTCCTCTCCCCGCCATTCGGTTTCGCCTCACGGACTCCAAACTTGCAGCCACCGTTTCCTCACAGAAAAAAGAATCCGGCGCCTTTTTCTCTCGGTACAAATTCTCTCTCGCTAAGTTAGGAAGGAGGAGGAGGAGGAAGGGAAAGGAGGAAGCAGAGTGGAGGAAGAGGAGGGGGAAGATGCGGATTAAAGGGGGGAGGCAGCCCAGAGCCCAGAACAATAACACAGGCGCGGCAGGAGGGGGCGGGCGGTGGAGAGCTCAATGTCCGTCAGTCCAGCGCGGGTCCCGCTGAGGCACGTCCAGCGCCCGCCATAGAGAGCGAGAGAGCGCGCGACGCCCCAGCCGCGAGGGGAGATGCGGCGGTCCTTCCTCGGCCGCCTCCTCCTTTTTGGCGCGCGCGGGGTGGGGTGGGGGCGGGTGGGAAGTTGTCCTCCCCGGGCGCTGGCTGGCTGGCTTCGCCTTCCTCTCCTCTCCTCCTCGCCGGCTTGTTGCGGAGGGCGCCGCGGCCGTGGCTGCTTTTTATCCCCCCTCCCCACCCCCTTCTCCTCCCAGCCTCTCTCGCTAGCTCCTAGGCTGGACTGGCAGCTCCTCTCCCACCGCCCCCTTTAACAGCAGCCAGGCCGTTCTCCAGGCGCCGTCTCATTGGTCGGCCGAGCCCCATCAATCCAAGCCTTCCTCCAACCCTCCCCCCGCTCTCAGACGGGCTAATAGCCACTCGCTCGTCCCCTGGTCTTACCCGCCTTCCCCCCCCCTCCGCCTCTCGCTCTCTCCTCTCTCTTCCCACCCTGGGCGGCGGCGGTAGGAGCCGCCGCCGCGGTTGCTCCCCGTTCCCGGAGGGCGCTCTGCCGCCTTCCTCCTGGCCAAGGCGAGAGAGGGTCAGCCCTTGGAGGATAGGGCAGAGAGAGAGAGAGAAAGGGGGCGGTGGAGGGCAGGTCTGCAGCTCAGGGGAGGCTTCCGTTTAGCCTCTGGATGATTCTCCTGAAGGTGAAACAGGCGAGCAAATGAACACAGGTGGGGACCGAGGTCTTTGGGTTGGGAAAGGAGACCGAAGAGTGAAGGCAGACCCTTTGAACCATTTTGTGAAAGAAGGGTTTAGTGGGGAATCAGACCCAAAAAAATAGTTGTTCCGGATCATGTGTGTGCGCGTGCGTTAAGAGAGAGAGAGAGAAAGAGAGAAATTCCAAAGAAAGCTGCAGAGTAATTCTCCTAAAATCACCAAGGTCTCGCATCCTCCTTCCGTGGACCCCTGTGCAGGGTCTGGTCGAGGGTGCCTTGGAAAGCTACTGGCTCCGGTGTCAAGAGAGATGTGTGGGGCGGATGCGAAAGGGGAGCAGGTTTGTGCGGCTGCCTATCAGGAGGGGGCCTGGGAGCTAGGAAGGAATGTTACAGAAGAACCAGGGAGGCTAACATTTGGCTTTAATCTATTCGTGGGTGCTGGGGGTGAATCCGCGTGTAACCGAACTGTGCAAAACCAGGTTCTAGGATTACCAGTGCTTTCAAAATACATGTAACACTCTCCTCTTGATAAAGATGGGGTCCTGAATTTTTGAAAGTGAAAAGGATAACCCTATAACCGCAATCCTATACGAATTTGCTAATACCGTTTTTAATAAGAGGACGGCGATCGTCCTTTCTCCATTTAGGAATAAAAGTAATCGCTGAGCTCATCTAAGAGGGGAAAGCAGAATAGCAGCTTGGGAGGTGGGGGTGCTAGTGATTTGGGGAAGGGAGTTCTATTTTGTTTTTTAAATGTACCCAAATAAACATTCTCGTATCAACACAAGGCCATTCGTAAGACGATTCCCCTCTTATTCTATTGCCTTGCGCCTGTACAGCCCCATTGCTAAATCGATTTTGCCACTGGGAAGAAAAGAAAGAAAAGAGGGGAGGATAGTAGATGAGGCTGGGTGAGTAAACACATAGGTAAACCAGACAGACAAACAGACATGAAACAAATAGGCAGATGGAAGTAGTAAAGTAAGGCGAATCCAATCGCCAAGAATTTTCTTCCTTGGCTCTGTTTAACTAGGCTTTTCTTTGGCACCAAAGGCTGATTTAAATACAGTGAAAATGCGGTATTCAGATAGCGTGGGATTGCGTCGGTCTATCTATCTAATCGTTTAGCTGGACCTACCTGGCAGTTGTGTAGCAGACATAAATACAGACGCAAGGAGCGCAGAAGGCCAGAGTGGCTTCCAGGACGAGCAGAGCCTCGGCTTCCTATCTGACATTCTGCCTCTCGCCTCTCACCCCTCTCCCTTGCCTCGGGCTGGGTAAAACCGCGAGGTCTCCTGTCTTCCCCGCAGCCCATGCCCTGCCTCCGTGCCTTTTACTCCGCCACCGCCGGCCGCTTCCCTTACCTTCTTGCAGGGTCGGAGCGGCAGGAGAGGGGGCGCCCAGACAGCGCTCTTGTCCTATTGACCCGGCCAGCCAGCACGGCGGCAGAAGGGAAGGCCGGTTTCTCTAAGGCCTGACTTTCACCACGTTTCCAGCCAAGTGGAAGGCCATGGAGAGATTGTTTCCCCCTCCCGCACCAGCTGAGCCAGAGGCAACAACACACGCACACACAAACCGCAATTTGCGCGGCCTTTCCGGCACCCTCTGACGTCCAGCGAACTTGAGCGGTGGTCCAGCCGAGCAGGCGGTTCCACGAGACCCCCGGTCGTTTCGGCGTGACGTCTCGGCTTGGAAATAAATCCCACCGGGGTTGGTGGGACATTTGGAGAGAACCGCAGTCAAGAATCGTAGTCTGATTCGCTCTGTTTTTCATCGGAAATATGGAAGGCTGCACTTGGGATCTTCTCTCTCCTACACAAACACAGAGGACGCATAATATGTGGATAAAACGGGCTTGAATATAGTCCACAAGTTTCACCCACACATTCACTCACCTCCCTTTTCTTTCTTCCTCCTGCCTGCCTGCCTTCCTTTCTTTCTCCCGAAATCCTGCCCCCCCCGCGCTCCTAACGGTCTCTTCGGCTTGTCCGGAACACTTTTGCGGGGCAAAACCGTTCATTCCGGCGAGAGCTCCCGCAGGCTGGAACTCTTTGCCCTTTCTTTCAAAACTTCCCGTTTCTTCCTTCCCTGCAGGAAACAGAGGGGCTGATCCAAGTTCAAAGCTAGATCGCCGGCCCCTTCTCTCCCTCCCTTTCCAAAGCTTTATTTCTCACCAAACCGCAGAACCCTCTTTCCCTCTCCCCCCCCGCACACACACACACACACACACACACACAATGTCACAGGAGTGAGAAGGAAAAGGAAAGGGAAAAGGCTGGGGGTGGAGAGAAAGGGCCGAGAAAGAAACGCGCCGTCTCTTTCATGGGCCATTGGCCGGAGCCTGGTGTCTTTAAAAAGCGCAGCCCTTCCAGCTCATTCTTTGGCCAGGAAAGAAAAGCGACCCAGCAGTCAAAACCCCTTTGGGGGGAAAATGGGTTGGGAGCTCCAAAAGCGAGAAGGGCCGGGCGCCTCCGCAGCTTCAACAGGTTTCTCCCGAGGCCCGACCTGCAAGCTCCTCTCCTCCACCCTGACGCTCGGCAGCGGCAGCGATTCTGGTTGTCTCTGGTTTTGTAAGTTCATTCTCCCTCCCCCCCCGCGCCCCGCAGCCCCACACTTTCCCCTTTTCCTCTCCGAGGTCGGTAAAGAAGGAAAGGTAACCTCGCTCCATTTTGTTCAGGGCCTTCCTTCCTATACTATGGTCGCCCGTTTCTGGGCCATCCTTCCTTCTGTATGACACGCGAGGGGGGGCGTGAAGTGGATGATCCCACGAGATCTCTTGGTCTCTAGTACTGTGTTGTTTTTTAACTTCCTGGGTCGAAAGAAACAACGATGGGTTTACTGGGTGACGTTCATGTGGATTCTTTAATCCTAGCACTGATTTCTGCCTAAAGGTGATTGCGTACAGCAGGCCTATTTCCAAAGACAGAATGTTCGGGAAGCCGATTCTCATTTTGATTCGAACCCTGTTGGTGCTTGCTTTCCCAGAAGGCGTCTTGGATCGCAGCCCTTCCGCTTAACTGTATCCTATACGCACGTACTTGGGGGACCCCGCTGTGTTGAACTGAATTTACTTCCAGGTAGAATTTACCCCAGACTCCAGGCTTCCGCGGAAATAAAGTTACAACTGACTTAACTGGATTTCTCCCCAAATTACTAGGGAAATTCTAAACAAAAGTGCAGAGTTCGAAAAAGGCATTCCTGGACACATTTAGGGTCCCACGTAATTAGCAACGCGACCGTATATATGTCTACTCAGAAGTAAGGGACCTTAAGATCCACAGGATTTATTCCTGGGAGAGTTTGACAGGATCGCGTTGGACCCTCAAAGAGGCTCATCTGCATCTGCGTACATATGGCTATTCTGCCCCCTCCCTCCTCCTATTTCGAACAAAGGATAATTAAATCTTTACTGAAAAGGTGCTTAACTTTGGCTTTATCAGCCTCCATGTATAGGGATGCTATGCTGAAGTCCAACGCTCTCTTTGCTTCTTGCGGAGGACGAGCAAGCGAACTGTGTGCGTACCTGCCGTTTAAGTTGCGGCAGACAAGGCAAGCAGAGGAAGAATTGAGTGGCGATAAGGTGTCTTTCCAACTGTAGCGCGTTTCCAGTATGGAGCCCGATTAACCCGAAAAGACCGTAAGGGTGGGGAGTGGGGGGTGGATAGCATCCTCCCCCTCCCCAGTCGTGGCCTCCTTGTGCCTACGATTGTTGTCAGTGTCATCGACCCTCGTAAATTCAACAGGCTCATCAACAGAATATTAAGTTGCGGTTCACCTTTGATACCTCGAGCTCAGACACTTCTAGGCCGTTCGACCTCTGACCTTTCAAGACCCGATGGGTTGGGCGGAGGGGGGAGGCAGACTCCTTCTGTAAGGTATATTTGGATGAGGGGAGAAACCACCCATCCTTCTCTATACCACCACTTTTGTGAGGGTTAAGTCTACAGAAGCCAAATATACAAGCGAAAGGGGGAAGTCATGAAAGTCTCAGCCAAAGTTGTAACTTTTAAATGCCTGCTTTAAAAACAACAACAGCCCTACGACAACGCCTAAGGTGTCCAAAGAGAAAGCCCCTCCACCTCTCCCGGACTATTAAAATTGATTGTTCGCTCCACGGGCCGGTGGTCGCGTAGTGTTACAGAGTAGACAGTGGGGTTGGGGACGAGGAGGGGGCGGAATCAATGAAGGCAAGACCAATCCTTGTGATGGCTGGTTTGGTTAAGACCCACACGATCCGGGAGGCAACCCTTCCCGAGGGTGGTGTGTGTGTGTGCTTGCTTGCTTGCTTAAGGACTCCAAAACAGCGGGCGCGATTCCCGTAGAAGTCACCACGGATTTCAACGCGAGTGCCCAGAACGAGTCCGTAACGTTCCCCTTTTGAAATCTGCAAGGACGGGCAAGGCGCCGTTGCATGATGAATTTTAAAAAAGAAATCTTCTCCTCAGACCTCTCTTTTTTCCTTCCTCCTCCTCATCGTCAGTTTAAACGACCCCAGCTTTATTTATTTTTGTTTACATCGGGCCTTTGGCTCTTCTTGCCCTCCTCTCTTGCGAGTCCTCCCCGGTGCAAGGCAAGGCTGCTGTAGGTTGAGGAAAGGAAATGAAGTCGACCTCAAGTAACGCGTTGCTTTCCTCGCGATCGACTCCGCGATACACTTTCTGCTGCCATTCATCAATAACGGGACCATATGGGAACCATATTGCTTATACAAGGCAAGCCGTCAAAGTGTCACCATTTGATTTATATCGAAACAGCTTCTTCCAGCCGTTGAAAAGCAGAGAGGAAACCGAGGGATGCGCCGGAACGATATCCTGACATACAGTGAATTTGGCCAACATGTTTTATCCTAAAGGCAACAAATATGCATATGCTAAAAAACATACATCAGCGGAGAGGAAAGAAATAATATTAGGAACTGAGTGTTTGTGGTACACAGAGGCGGTGATCAGAAATTACATTGCTCCCTCTCCAGACACCTTCCTGCGTCCCATTGAGCATCACAGCTATTTTGGGGGAGGGGGTTGTGGTGCTGTGGACCACACTTACCTATGAGTAAGGCCTACTGAACACAGTGGTATGTCTTTCCGAGTAAACATACAGGAGATCCAGATGCTATTGCCCAGCGATCGCATCATCTTAACAGTAAATCTATTTTAAGCGTTTAAAAGATTATCTGTATTACCCCGTTCCGCTAGCTGAGAATGAGTGCATTACACTTTGTCTGGTAATCCGGAAAGATGCTGTTCAAATTAACTGCACCATTTAGGCGACAATCTCGTAGACGCAACGGGGCTTACTTCCGAGGAGACATGTAGGGACTTGGTCTCCTTAAGGATATTTTAAAAACACTGGCCGGTTTAGAAACCACGCCATGCTGCAAAGTACAATCAACGCCGTTTTACTAAAAATGACGCTCCACCGTTTTGAACCTGGCTCACGGCGAGGCGAATATTCCTAGGATGGCAGTCCCAGTGTCATTTGTGACTGAACGCAGGTTGACTTTTGAAAGAGAGGCCACCCTATTCGAAACACCCAGAAGCAGAAAACCATTCATGCACTCATGGCCTGTGGCCATGGCTTGCTTCTATTTAAGTTATATTTGTATGCTCTGGCGGAGTATCTCATGTGCCCGGTTTCGGACTGGCATTTGGCAAGATTGTGGAAACAAAACAAAACAAAAACCCAAACGGAGTTCAATTAAGTTGCCGGTTTTTATGGCAGGCATAAAAAAACCCAAAAAACATACAAACACAAGACGCCTGTAATACACACAAAGATACATCCATGTAACAATACGCGAACGGTGAGAAATTTGGTTATATTTCCGCTTTAACTCATACGACCAACTCAACTTTCCAAGTTAAAAAAAAAGTTTACTCGGAAGTAAGTCCCACTGGTTTTAATTGGCTTACTCATATGCAAGCCAATGAACATAAGGCATTTTTAATCTCCACACTCGGCGGTGTAAACCTGCCAAAGCGAAGGTGGCGACGACTTCTGCTCTCTTAAACGGCCTTTCAGGGTGGAAGGCTACACGCACTGGGAGTAATTCCTATTTTCAAGACCAAAACTCCTGGTTATTTTGAACCCAGTGGGACTTGCTTCTGAGAAGAGGCGCATAAGACTACGGAGTCAGGAATAACTGATTTCTGGGCAGCTCTCTGGTCTCCTCTTCGGGGATACCTGGCCGATCTCCCGTGCCTTCAGGGCACTAGAGTCAGCCTACAGGACTGTGTCAGGCATGCGAGAAATCGTCCCAAAAAGAGAGCCAGAGTAAGGGTGAGGCTCTGGGCCCGTGTGCGTATTAGAGGGGCAGAGACGGACGCGGAGGAGTTGAGACTGAAATCGTGTCCTTACAGACAGGATGGGATGCACAATAAAAACCAGTCACTTAATAACAGTTGTTTCCAAATTCCCTTTAACTGATTTAGGAACAAGGGAAGGCACTGGGGCAAATGGTCTTCCCACGCCAACTAGTTGTGACCCGAAAAACATGTTTGCTTGGCATACTGATGGTCACCCAGTTTTCCTTGGAAATTGCTCTGACCCATAACTGCTTTCTGTTTATATTTTGATGCCACCGACCTGTAATCCTGAACGTCCGAGCCCTGTCTCACTTCAAATAATCAAGAAGGTGCAAAGGCATCGCCGGTCCCTTAACTCATTCCTTCCCATGCTGTAAAAGCCCAGCATAACCACTGACACTTTTAACCCCTTCCTCTCCTTCTGCTCCTAGCTCTCCAGCCACTTTTGCAGGAATCTGGGCCTGTCGCCGAAAACCAACCTGAGCAACCCTCACGTGCACCAGACAGAGCCAGGTAGGCCTGACAGGAAGGAATCGCCGCTCGGGGGAGAAGGCTGAACGAGCCACTGGACCTCCACAGGCCAGGGAGAGAGTCTGTGACTCAGCTCCAGTCGATTATGTGGGTGTTACTGGGTGGGGGAGGTATGCGGGAGGGACTTAGTTTTCCCCCGAGGAAGGAGAATCTCTGTGCAATGCGATGGGAGAGGGGTGTTGAAAAAAGGGTCATAATCTGAGGACCAGTCTGTTGGGTTTGTGGTGGGGACGGAAGTACCTGTGAAGTAGTCCGAGGGTGTATTATCACGGAATACTCGGCCTGGTTTATTGGTAAGAGAGTTATAAACTCTACGAAAATTGTGTGTGTGTGCGTGCTTTCAAGTCGCCTGTCGATTTAGGGCGATCTCATGAATTACGTCCAAGTAAATACCGTGGAATCTGGTCTTGCGCTTCTGGTCAATGGAATCCTATATACTCTTTGCTCGAGACTTGCAACCTCACACTGAAATGGGACCGCATGTGTTTACGTCGGAGTTTAAGCCCAACAATGGGCCTTACTACCGAATAAGTGCGCGTGGGATTTCTATTTGTGTTTGTTTATATGTGTGTGTGAACAATTTCGTGGCTGTTTTGTTTGCAGGGCTTTTCTCCTCCTTTTCTTCTTTCTGGTAGGGGGAAAAAAAGAAATCTTCTTGAGAAAAGCTGTTAATTGCTCTCTCGTTTTAATTGTTCCCCAGAAGGCATTTCCCCTCTTCTGGAATACCGTCCCCTCCCCCTAAATATCAATAACATGTGTGCACTAAAGACAACTACTTGCAAATAGGCTCCGGGATCATTAGCATAATTTGCATAATGCCGCCGTCAAACAAATGCCTTAAGCAGCAAGCAAACAAAAACACGAACTCTGGAGAGCTGATTTACTAAACGTGCCGTGAAGCGAAATTAAAAAAAAAGGGGGGGGGAGAGGAATCCAGGAAAGGGTGGGAGGAGAGCGGGAAGAGAGCCCAGACTTCGTAGAGGGACGGGTTCGACTAAGATTTGTTCGTTAACCTAGAATAATAACAGGTATTTCGGAAGTGCCGTTCAACTACTCTGAACACTGCCGTCCGGGGGAGGGAAATGATCCCCACTGCCCACAAATGTTCTTCTTGTCTATACAACAGTTAGAAGGCACAAACCGCCAAAGTGAACTAACCATTGATAGTAATGGGTGGATTGATTAAGAGCATAATCCTCTGCAAGCCTACTCAAACCCAAGTCCCACTGGGGCTTATTCCCAAGTGTAGGTATAACACCACTGCAGCTTCATTTGCTCTGGATCGTGTGCTCAGTTGCAACATGCGTGATTTCGCAGGCAGAGATTACGACACTACTACTACTACTACTATTATTATTATTTTCAAGGCATGGTCCTGTACAAGCATTACAAGTATCCCTCATGTCCTGTCATTGGCAGCAGGGGGAGGCTATCGATTTCAATTAATCAGACCTCAGATAAAATGCAGCCACCTCATCCATCTTGTACCCATAACCAAATGTTGACTTTCGTGATGAGACACATCAGTTATCACTTTTTAAAACATTTTCTCGCCTACTTGCTATCAGTCTGTCTGCCTATGAAGTATTTACAGTTCTCATAAGCAAGGGAATTGATCAGGTTAATATATTTGAATTAGGACATACAGAATCGATGGTAGATCCAGATCACGCTGCGTTTAACAAGGGAGGCCCGAGCAAGGTATCAGGTATCTGCAATACCGTTGCTGCCCCGGGTGTGCTATTATGAATTCGGGGATTCAATTAAAACTTTAAGGTGTTTTTCCTTTTTTTTTTTAGGTCAAATTCTGGTTTGGAAGAAACTTTATATTTCACTCGAAAATTACGAAGCAACCCATAAGGTCAGATTTTATTTAAATCACCATCATCATAATTATTATAGCCTTTATTAAAAGTTTGGAAGTTTAAAAAGACATCGCTGCCCCCGAACCGCAGAGGCTTGGTTTCTGGAACAAAATGAAATCCCGATTCGTGCGGGGTTACGCGGAAGTGTTGGAGCGCGCACGCGCACGCGCGTATCCTTTCCACACTACACTGTTATAGTGCTATTATTCCACTTTCAACATCCTATGGAATCCTGGGGTTTGCAGTTCAGGGAACAGCATTTAGAAGTCTCAGCCAGAGAGCTCTTTGGCCTCAGTAAACTACAAACCCCAGAATTCCACAGGATGTTGAAAGTGGAATAATCGCACTATAACAGTGTAGTGCGGAAAGGCTCTCTAGACTGATCCAAGCGGCTTCAGTCCTAAGCATCCATTCTCGGAACTGTAGGTTAGTCATCACTAACCGAAGTTCCACTGGTTTCAGTGCATCCACAGAGTGTGACTAAGTCTGGCTTCAGTTCGTTGAGCAACGTAGGGATAAATCTTCTTTGGGGTAAATTTGAGCGGAATTGCGCTATCAGAAAGGACGACTTGGCAACAGGTGTAGCGTGGACTGGACCTCAAGAGCTCTCCTTTCAGAATTCTCTGCAATGAGACCAAAGCCCAACGGACGACCTGATTCAGTATCTCGGTTGGCTGTTGTTAGGTGCCTTCAGGTCATCTCCGATTTAGGGTGACTGACTGGGATTTTTTCGCCAAAATTTATTCAAAGGTTGTTTGTCACTTCCTTCGCGTGATACTAAGAGAACGTAGGTTGCCCAAGGTGGGTTTCAGTGCCAGAGCAGGGATTCCAACCCGCTAGTCCAGCACTCAATCCGATACACCAGGTTCGCTCTCTGGTTACCTGCGGGCTTTACAGAAACTAGGCGGCGGCGGTTTTGACGTCCTTCCTAACAGGTCTGGGCGTCTCTCCTTCTAACCCCCCCCAAGACCTTTTCGGTTTCACTTTCTAGATAAAAGGTAGACAAATTTCTTACTGAGTTTTTATATATGCGAGAGAGGGACAGAGAGAGAAGGAGCGAGCTGAAAATGGCTTGGGAGTCTTTCCACATCGTCTCCGTCTGTTTCAAATTAGCCGCAAAACTACTGGATAGACCCTTTGCCAAAAAGTCTGCCTTTCCCGTTTATGCGCGGCGCGGTGAACCCAGCGTTAGCGCCGCCCCGCCAGAGCTTTTCAGTTGCTATTTAAGGTACGAACTACTTTGCATTATGGAAACACCGCCGCCAATTTCAGCTCCAGGACTGAGCACGGTTCGGCAGTTTGTTTGATAGAGGGGGAAGGAGGAAGCGACCTGCCTTCCTCTTCAGAGCTGGAAGCTCACTCCTCACACGTGCCCGGGGGGCATTTAATTTTGTTTTTATAAAATTGTACAAGACCGTACAATTTTGTACAATTTCCTCTGCAGCCCTAAATTCGTTTAATTTGGCAGTCTGTCCCGTTAACTTCAACAGAATCCAGTAATCCATTTGAACTAACGGATAGAGATCAACGTTTCAAAGACGCTTGAAACGCCACACTCTCTCCTGCTTTGAGGTCCATCCGGAACCGTCCGTTTCCCCCAGTATCCTAAAGGCAACAGACGCATCCTGGAGGATTCCTCTGCCGTTTTGCCTTAGTCCTCTACACCTTTTCCTTAAAGAAGTTTAGAACGGCCAAGGCGTTTCTTTCCAGGGCGTGGAGAAACCTTAAAGGGAGAAGAAAGGATGCCGAGGGCTGGGTTCTTCCAAAAAGAATTGCCAGTGTAAACTGAAAGTGTGTGTGTTTTTTTTTTAAAGGAGGGGGAAGGTAAGAGAAAGAGAGAGGGGAGAACACAATCTGGGAAACCGTCCATTTATGTCCTGAGGGTTCATTCCGTCCGCTCCGTTTTTAAATAAAAGGAACACGGGCTGACTGATCTATTCTGAGGTTTCTGACCTGAAGAGCCGGATCTGACGTCTCCTACGAGACGCCCTCATTTGAGACGCTAACACCTCGAAACGAATGCTTTCTACCCCACCTCCAGCAACAGTTAGCTAATTCCGTTTCCTAGGAAAGAGAAGCGGCGAGCCCCTCTACCGCCACGGAATGAACATCTGTTGCACCTTGAGCTACGGCAGCCGCACCTCGCGCGTTAAAGGCAATATCCGCGCAGGTATTTGCTCTGGAGCCGCACCACATGGGCCGCCCGATCTCTCCTTCCCCGGCACTTACTTACTTTTCTTTCTCTCTTTCTTTCTTTCACATCAGCCCTTCCTCCTTTGGCAACAAGGCTGGGAGGGAAAAAAGAGGAGAGCAACGGGACGCGGCCAAGAGCATCACAACCTTAAAGTATGCGTGTGCGCGCGTGTGTCCTGTGTGTATTTCCGTGGTGTTTCCACATCACTTGTTTCGCACGCCTACGATCTTCGCTTTGTAGCCTAGCTCTTAACTCTGTGCAAACGGAACTGAATGGACCTCAGGTCCAATGAGGCGAGTGCCCGTAGGCGGGTAGCCTCAGGTGGCTATCTTAAGCACCCTTAACTGTCGTCGGAGACAATTTCGTTTTGAAAGTAGCGTTGTCGATAACGGGGCTAGTAACGACATCGGATGGACTACACGTGGCTCACGTGAGCACCCCCCAAATAAACCCTCTACACCAAATATTAAGTTTTAGAGGCGGGGGACCTGGGGATCTGGAAGTTCCGGCGCAACCAGCCTTCCAAGCCTGAGCGCAGAGGACGCGGGAGGCCGGGTAAACCTGCGTTGCCGCCTTCCACTAAACAGAAGCGGCCTCTCTCCCGGCTGCGGGCGGAGAGAGGGGCGAAGCGGGAGGCAGTTGTAAATTACTCTCCCTACAGGTGGCGGGAAGCCGCAACTCCTCTCCGCGTGACCGCGCGCCAGAGGCTCCAGTTGCATTCCCGGAGTCCCCGACGCCCGCCAAACAAGCGTGCCGCCCCCGCGTTCTCTCTCCCTCTTGGCACTGCGCTTGCTTGGCACTCAAGCCCTCGGCGGCTGGGCGCTAACTTTCCCCTTTCTTTCTCGTTCTGTCTCTCTCGCTCTCCTTGGAAGTGCAACTTTTTGAGGAGGGGGGAGAGAGGGGAAGGAGAAAGGCGCGCGCGGGAGTGGGAAAGAGGGGGGGAGGGCGGGGGAAAGCAGGCAAGAGCGCGAGGGCGGTTCCCCGCTGGGCGCCCGGCCTGAATGGGAGCCAATCGCGCTGCCCTGGCCTCTGCCAATCATCGGTCTCCCTCCAATCCCACCCGCGCACATTTCCAAACTCTGGTTCCCAACTGCGCCGCTCAAATGTGCCGAGCGCTCTGCCAATCGCTGGAGGCCAGAGCGGGGAGAGGATGGAGCGAACAGCCGAGTTGGGAAGCGGAGTAGACAAAAGAAGTTAAAGAGCCGCTTAATCGCTCCATGTTTGGCAAGGCGGCGGTGCTGGTGACGGCGGCGGCGGCGGCAGCGGCAACAGCGGCGGCGGCGGCGGGCAGGGGGAGGAGGAGGAGGAGGAGGAAGGCCGCGGCCCCCGCGGGGCTGGCCCAGGCCCGGGCTACCCCCGTCCGTCTGGATGGGCGGCTGGGCTGCGGCGCCATGGAGCCCGCGCTGAGTTGCAAGAGGAGCCCCAGCCTCCGCTTGGCCGACCTGGCTGCCTTGCACGTTGGGGCTGGCGGCGGCGGCAGCGCCACCAGCGGCGGCTTCCACCACTTGCTCCCGGGAGACTTGGGCTCCTCGGACCCGACGGCTGCCGCCCCCTTCGGGCCCGAGCACGTGGCGGCGGCGGCGGCGGGGGCGCTCAAGCTCAGCCCGGCCGGCCCGGAAGCCACTTTCGTCTCCGCCTCCTCCTCGCAGTCGGCCGGCGTCGGGGTTGGCGCCAACGGCAGCGCGGCACCGGGCGTCTCGGCCGGCAGCCCTTACGCGGCGGCGGCGGGGAGGGAGCTGGCGGCCCGGCGGGAGCCTGGGGCGCGGGGCGAGCAGCAGCTGCAGCAGCACCCGGCCGCCGCCAGCTCGCCCATGTTCATCTCCTCGGCGGGCACCTATGGCGCCGCCTCCACCGCCGGCGGGGAGCCCCACGCCGCCGTCTTTCCGGGGCTCCACGACCACCCGACGGGGCCCCCTGGCGGGCACCACCCGCTCAACGGGCAAATGCGCCTGGGTCTGGCCGTGGCGGCGGCCGCGGCCGCGGCGGCCGAGTTTTATGGCCGCGTCGAGCCCTTCCGACCTTCGACTGCGGCCGCCGCCGCTGCCGAAGCCTCCTACGGCCCGGCGGCTCACGCTTACCCGGTCAACTTGGCCGCGGCGGCCGCTGCCGCTTTGCAACAGCAGCAGCAGCAGCAGCACCAGCACCACTCGCACCCACCCGCACATGCGCACCACGCCTCGCATCATCACCATCACCACCACCCCCCGGCGGGCGCCGCCGCTGCCGCCGCCTTCCTGCGCTACATGCGGCAGCCCATCAAGCAGGAGCTGATCTGCAAGTGGATCGAGGCCGAGGCGCCCTCCGGCGGGGCCCCGCCCTGCTCTAAGACCTACAGCACCATGCACGAGCTGGTCAACCACGTCACGGTGGAGCACGTCGGGGGCCCCGAGCAGAGCAGCCACGTGTGCTTCTGGGAGGAGTGTCCCCGCGAAGGGAAGCCCTTCAAGGCCAAGTACAAGCTCATCAACCACATCCGCGTCCACACGGGCGAGAAGCCCTTCCCGTGCCCCTTCCCGGGCTGCGGCAAGGTCTTCGCCCGCTCCGAGAACCTCAAGATCCACAAGCGAACTCATACAGGTGGGTGACGGAGGCTCCTTTTCTCTGGTTGAGTCTCTCCGCGGGCAGTTCTGGACTCTTTCTCTCCCATCCTTCCTTCCTTTCTCCTACGTACACTCAGACATGTGATTTTTGTCATGAATAAGTAATTTCCTATGCGCGGGTGCTGCTGGACTCCGGCAAACCAGTTTCTCCATTGATGCACGTGTGTGTGTGTGTGTGTGTCTGCTTGCAAGCGCGTCTGTATTTCGATGTAGGCCCCCTGATCTCATTCACAGCGCCACCTGCGGTTGTGGGGGGAAAAGCAGGCCAACTTTCCCGTTCCACAGAATTCTTCGGCAGGGAGATGAAGAGAGCTGTGAATTTTCCGGAGGATGGGCCAAACGCTTGGAAACCCAGAAGAAGGATTCAGAGGAAGGTCAGTTTGCCAACCCTTTTCCCCTCTGGGAGAACAAGGGCATGACAGACCTTCCTCCTTTTGCCTTCCCTTTTTCCGTTGCTTGGATATGAAGGAAACTGGGGAGAATGACTTCCCAAAGAAAACATCAGGGATTTGGGTTGCCTGATGAGAGAGGGAGCGGATCTTCAAATGCGCTCACCCACATGTAATTGTCTGTTCTCCAATATCCCTGCCATTCGGTCTTTTTTAGGAGTTTAGGAAGAGCGAATCAAAGGATTTGAAAGTAAGAATTCGATGCGTGCTTTGACTTGAAGGGAGGATGTTTTATTAAACCAGTTCCCAGAGCTGAAAGGGTCCGCTCGGAGCAAGTGGAAAAGTCAAGCCAGGCGGGTGTGCCTTTGTGTAGGGAGGAGGCGAGCCTCCGTCAATCGAGGCAGCGGCAATGGGAGTTTTGTTAATGGCGCTGTAGCTTTTACAACTCGGTTTTGATTTGCAGACGGCCTTTTGGCTTAACTTAAAAGGCAGCTGGGATTTATAGTTGCGTGCAGAGACAGATATTATCCACCGGAGGCTGTTTATAGGGGAGGAGAGGGGTGGAGAGACAGGCGGGGGGCTTCCCCTAATTGTTTTCCTGATTTATTGTGTGCTTGTTGCGGAGAGGGAGTCGCGGACGAGGTGCACGGCACGGTTCCAGCGCCAGAGCGAATGACCCCGGGCGGCCGGGAGGGATCGATTTTTAGACGTGGAATCTGTCGGACCCAACCCATCTGCGGTGGGGATGCGTTCACGGCGCCCCTCTTCCCTCGCTGCGGGCTCTCGGCACCCCGTAGAGAAGGGAGGCGGCGGGGGCGGGGGAGGAGAGGGAAGGCTCTGTTTGTCCCCCAGGCAGAGGGTGTGCCGGGGAGACTGCCGTCGAGAGTGGCGTTTGCCTTTGACGGAACGCTCCTGCTGCTGAAGCTGGACTGTTTGAATCTCTCTCTCTTTTTCTCTTCCCCCCCGTACTGTAAAGCAAGCGGAGGAGCAAAGAAATGAGGTGACTGAGCTACTTTAGTGGAAGAGAAAGGGCCTCGATTGCAGGGGGAGGGCTCCTGATTCCCTTCCTTTCTCATGCATCTCTTTTGTGGCTCTCCCGCTTGAGGACTAGCCTGTCCAAGGTCTCGTCGTTCTGACAATTTTATTTACTGCTGCTGGCCTTTGGGGCCAGGGTCGTTGCAGACGGAGTACCCTGCAGGCCGGGTCCGCCAGATGGGAGGGAGGCTTAGAAGAATCAAGCACAATTCCCAGTTCCTATTGCAGACAAACGCCAGCAGAGAGGGGCGCTGAGGCATGGAGGGGACTGAAGAGTTCTGTGAACCTCAGAAGCTTGCTCTGCTTCCTCCCCAACAGAAGTTGGACGGGGGCTCGGATCAAAACGCTCCTGAGCCAGGGCCGTGAATGATTGTCGCCCTTTTGCCATACTTGGGCCTGCCAGGCATATCTTTTAGAGGCCACGCTCGCGGGCGTGGGGTCGTGGAAGGTTTACTTGTCCAATTTTGTGCAGTGGCTGCGTGGGCGAGGAAGATAGCCTGTTGGGCGCGCCTCCCCCGGCTGCTGTCGATCCCACCGCCCTGTGTGCCTCAGACGTTTTTAATGCCCTCCTAGCATTCTTTGCCTAAGAAAACCCTATGAAATTATTAGAGGAGTCCTAAGTCGACAGGCGACTTGGTCACACGTAGGCACATAAACAGAGAGAGGTGCCACGTGAATCTGTAAAGCCAGAGAAGACGGACTTCAGTGAGAGCGATCAGTCCGCCTCTCGAGGGCTGCTGCTTCCTGCCCCCGAAGGCGCAGCCCCCAAGTCAAACGAAGAGAATTGCCATGGGTCACTGACCCACAGGCCCGCGGGCAAGAAGCTCCTGCGGCCTGGTGGAGGCCTGCCCTCCCCTGCCCGCCAGAGAAATCTCCTTTTCCTATCTGCTGAGCTGGAGGAGGAGAAAGAGGCCGGGCCAAGAGAGCCAATAATAGATTTTCTTTTCCCTTCTGGTTCTTTTTAAGAAAAATCGGCCCTGGAACCAACACTTCTACCACCCATAGCCGTAGGCTTCCTCGTTAACGCCTTCATAGATGTAATCTAAAAGCGAACCTGATTTTTTTTTTTTAAATGGCTTTAAGTCAGTTGATACAAGAGTTTACATTTCTGTTTGTCTCCCCAAGCTATTTTTGTGTGGCTCCTGACGGAAAAGCCAGCGTTGCCTGGGGCTGTGTGTGTGTGTGTTTGTGCGCGTGTGCGCTCATGTTTCCACGGCTCTTGGGGCAGCCAGAGGCTCAGCTCCCGATCGATGCCGCGCGAGTTTCTGCCTCCGGAGCATTTAGCGGCGCGCACGTGGTTGGCCAAGAACTGGGCCGCCACCGGCGTCCTGGGAGCGGACGAGCGATCCCCGCCTTCCAACCAGCTCGCCTCTACCAGCGCGGAATTTTTCGGCCTGGCTGAAATGGAGGAATAGTCGGGAAGTGGTTAAAATCTGACGTGAATCTTTCGTCAGAGCCGAGGCCGAAAGAAATGCCAGGGTGGCCGAGGCATTTCAGTTCAGGCTGTCTGATTCCGGCAACCAGGACTTCTCTTGGAATTGCCACCTTCTTCCCCAAACCCGCGTGTGAAATCAGTAAGGATCTGAGTCGAAACAAAACCTCCGCCGATCAATGTTAAGACTCCAGAGGCGGGGGGGGGGAGAGGAGACCAAAACAATAACAACGTTAGTGCTTTTGAACAAAATCCCATGGACTCCGGGATGGATGGAGTCGGAGGCTTGAGCCCCCAAGACTAAGCTGGGAGGGGCTAAGCCTCTCTCCCCCACCGGTGACCTGGCAAAATTGGGCCGTGAGGATTCTTATGTAGCTGAGCAGCCTCAAAAATTCCCAGCCCAAAGTGTGCTAAATGATTATACACTAAAAAGATTGACGTGGTCGAGCCTTCCCAGGAATAATAAAGGCAGCCTGCTGGCCATCCTAGGCAGACTTATTTGGGAGTAAGCTGCGCTGAACTCGTGGAAACCACCTCTAAGCACGACTGTTTCAGCGGCAGTGGGTGGGAAACGTAATTTGCCCTCCCCCTGGAAGCAGGGAAATTAAATAAACAACCTGCTTGCCAATGTTGAGCCCACCTCCACCACCACTTCCTTAGAAAAAGTTCCAGGGGCCTCGCTAGATCCACCCACCTCACGTGAAAGCAAGGCAGTCCACAATGCTTGGAATGAAAATTGGTGATCTTCTACGGCTAACTCCTTCAGGTGCAAGGAAAGAGCCTGGGCCCTGGATCCTCAGTATCTCCTGTGCCGCTATTTGCGAGTAAGTCCCACCGAGCCCAGTCGCCTGAATAGACGATCTTATTCGTCCTTGCGCCTTAATGAGCTAGGCAGTAACGAGTAGGGTTTTTCTTGATGCCCACATGTTTAGGACGATTTCTCCTTTATTAGCGCCGCTGAAATATGAGCTATCTTCCTTGAAGCGAATGCTTCAGATATGGAACTAAAAACATAGTTTGGAATCGGTATACCTCGAGAAAAAAAGACTAAGAAAATAGAAAGAAAAAAGAAAATGCCATTGTACGTCCTCTGGGAGAGACCCAGCTTTTCTCAAACAACGTCCTGCCCCGCGGTGCGGGTGGGCCTGCTTCAGTGTTAGGTGTGAGAAGGGTGTAATCCTTACTGAGGACAAAGCCTCGAGGAACGATGTGATTACCTCTGAGTAAACCTGCTTAAGATGAAGCTGGATGAAGCAATTGCGCTTCAGGGCTGTTTTAACATACTTGAATTAAAACACAGGTACCGAGTCCGAATTAAAATGCAGTTGCATTTTGAGCAAATAAAATTTAGTGTGCTTTTTGTGTGGGGTGTGGGCATTAATTAATTAATTAAAATTATTATCTCCTTCAAAACGCCCAGCGGCCAGTCTATGGCATTGGCAACCACAGCTAAAACAGGGCTGCGGTTTTGCTCGGAAAAGCCTTTTCACGGACACGGGAGGTGTCTCTGTAACGGCCTCTCGCGTTGGTTTATGCCTCGGAGCCAATGAGGCTCAAAGGCATGCCGGACCCTGAGGTCCGGCGGTCCCTTTCCTGGTTGTCGAAACGCACAAGACACCTTCCTCCTCCTGATACAGTGATGCCTTAAAGCCATCGAGTCAGAATCGGGAGAGATTTCTGAGCAGAAATTAGCCCCAGGGGAAAAATCGGCTGCGGCAATGCGCGGCTTGCTTTTGGTAGGGAGTTGAGCCTTCCCAATGCATAGTTTCCCTGGTAATGAGCCCCTGGTCAAGGAAAACATGGAGAGGAAGAGAGAGAGATTCAGAAAAAGAGAGATTGACTCGGAGAGTGAGATCTGCGGCGAAAAAAAACGGGGGGGAGAGAAAGATGGTGGAGGGGAGAGATATGTTTAAACAGGTGTTAGGGGTAGTCTTGAAAAAAGAGGAACGTCTTCTTGTGAACTACTAGGAAGGGATTAAGATAACATGGGTTTCTCTGGAGACAAAGCTCTTTCTCTATATTTCTACGTCAGTCCCCATTTTAATCTATTCTTTAATTCCTCCTCCCTTCCTTTGAAAGAGAAATATGGAGATGGAATAAAGAGAGAGGTTTCTATTGTGCTGACTGTGTTTAGCTGAAATTCGTGCATCTTATCACAGTTGAGACAATGGCTCTTAACCCTGTGTTTTGTATCTAGGTATTTTTGTTGTACTGTTGTCATGATGATGATGATCCTGAAAAATGGGACCAGATGGGAATGAAGGGGAGGGACAGATTTGAAGCAGCCTTGCTCTGCTTTAGAGGAGATGGGCAGTCTTTTCAAGCCCTTGTTCTCCTTCCCTCTCCATTTCTGTGTTTGGTTTAACATGTAAATACAAAGATTTGGGCTTCCTTCCTTCCCTTTCACAAGGAGGTCCCATTATGGCTGTTTTTCTCTTTCAGGGGAGAAGCCTTTTAAATGTGAATTTGATGGCTGCGACAGGAAGTTTGCCAATAGCAGTGACAGAAAGAAACACTCTCACGTCCACACCAGTGACAAGCCATACTTCTGCAAGGTCAGGGGCTGTGACAAGTCCTACACGCACCCAAGCTCCTTGCGCAAGCACATGAAGATTCACTGCAAGTCCCCACCACCGTCTCCTACCCTAGCATCTCATGGCTACCAGCCTGCAGGGACACCCTTGGGTGCCCCTCTCTCCCCTCTCCAGGACTCTGGCAGGGGTGGCCGCCCTGCCAACCTTTCTCCTCAGGTCACCAATCTCAATGAGTGGTACGTTTGCCAGGCAAGCGGCACACCCAACCACCTCCATACACCGTCTAGCAATGCCACATCTTCTGAGGAGGAGGAAGAGGAGGAGGAGGAAGAGACTTATAGGCATTCTGAGACGAGGACTATTCATTAGAACTGGGAGGGAGGTAGAACTCGCTCTTCCGATGGCAACCCGCATGCCATCTTGGTTCATTTGGGCTATTTATTCATTATATGAAACCCTATGGTGTTTGTACATGTATCTAATTTAATTAAGACATTGGACTTGCCTCTTTTTTAATTTTATTTTATTAAGAAAAATAATCTTTAGAAAAACCCATGAAGCTGGACTGTAAAAGAGATCCATCCTTTTTTCCAAAATGTAAGAAAGACACCAGAGGAGTTGTTCAGTGTGCATTGATTGATCTGCAGTTTATGTTTTGCCAATCTGACCATTGATTGCAGTTGTGTTCCCAAAATCAAGCCAGGAATATGGCTTATGAATGTAATTAGGAAGCTAATGGGCTTTCTTTATGCCAGGTATAATCTTTTAAAGCTTGTCCACCAGTTTTTGAAAGGTACTTTTTCTGTGCCTCTGCCCCACGGTTATCATCTATGAAGGTACCTCCTGATTCTTTCTGTCCAAATACTGTATATGTATAAGAATGTATATGTACAGTTCACTGCCTTTGTATCTGGATTTCCCCAAGATCTCTAAACTGAAAGCTTAAATGTAACCTGTGGGTTGCAGTTTGCACCACACTAAACCCCATGTCCAAACTAGTATTAAGTGTGCACCCTTACAGAATGATGCTATATAAATATGCTTATTTGGAAGATTGGTCCATTGTTTTAAATGGAACTCACTTCCAAGTAAATGAACTTGGCCAGGGCCACAGAATCAGCTGAATAGGATTTTCACAAAAACTCTTGAGTAGACTTGTTCAGTTTGTTTTCTTTTGCCCACCTAAATTATACACGTTTATGCAGAATAAAGCAACTTCAGTCTTAGATGTCTCTGCTCTTTTAATGTTTCTAATAAATTTTTTAAAAATCTTCTTACCCTGAAAAATAAAAGCAGGTGCTATGTGTCAATACTCATGCTGGGTTTTTTAAAATGTTTTTATGGTATCCAAAATGCATTTGGTCAACTGATGTTAGTTGAATTATTGAGTGCTGTTTTCCCCCATAAAAATTTGACTAAATTGGAAGCTCTGTTTTCCTGCACTGCGTAGCAAAAGGCCATGAGCCCAAAACATACTTCCTTGTGAACCAGTCACATTGTATCAGAGTAAATTGGATTTATGAGTAAGCAATATTTGGGAATGATGCCCAGCCTATAGTAGTAGGTTACAAGCATTGTGTAAACTTCACAGCTGTTACCTTGTTACCCTTTTGATGGTGGAGTGACACATAGTTTCTGGATGATACTATTTTTTACTGTTCCAGCTTTACATCCTTAATGTGTACAATTTTTTAAAATGTTTTCTGTATTTCCCCCCACACCAGTTTCTGACATCCTGTTTTGTATGCAATGTACCGATGACCAAAGCATATTGTGGTTCTATTTTCTTTTCTTTTTTTCTTTTTTTACTGAAAGCAACTTGTCATAAATGTATAAAATGGAGCAGGGTGGTGAAGGGCATGGCTCAGTAAATTACCTTTGGCCTAGCTACCAAGAGACTAAAGAGAGAGATGGTGCAAAACTGATGATTTCTGATGCAGTTGGTACGACACATTTCACATGCAAAGTGCTGGTTTATCATAAACACCCTACAGATAACCTAAAGACCACTAATTTATCCTCAGAGACCACTGAATATGTAACTGGTTGCCTGTCTGTTCCCAGGACTTGTAGAAATGTATGGGGATTTTTTTAAGTGTCTGTACTGTGATATCTAGTCTTGTCATTGTTATAAATTGTATGTGGAAGTGATTTATTTTGTATAACTGAATTTAATTTATTTTTTTCCCAAGTTTTTAGATATGAACCTGCCTCTCTTTCCCAAGCTTTTCTGTTTGATAAGTACAGAACACACCAAAGAAAAATATTATTAGTTTTGGTGATAGGTTGTCTATAAATTCTGTGGTGGTTATTTTGGGGAAAAGTCACTATATTTTTCAAGTTACTTGAATGAATAATGTAATGTGAAAAACAGGTCCTTCCTGCATGTCTCCTGTGCAGCGTGTTGGTGATTCAATATAGTTTATAGAGATATTTGTTTCTTAGTACAGTGCATGGTTCTGTCCCATCTGGAAGCCTTTAAATGTCCTGATCATCCTGTTATTTGACAGAAAAAAGGACATCCCTTTTATTAGCTATATCTATAAATATATAAAGGAGAACTTGAACAAACAACACTTTTTAAATTGTTTATTTCTTTTTCATTCCTTCTTCCAAACCCATTCAGATAATGAGGAGAAAAAAATAGGCAAGTGAAAACATGGGCCTGAATTCTGTTACTAGTCCTACCTAAAGTAGACCTGCTGAATTCAGCAATTAATTGAATGGGTCTACTTTGATTGAGATTAACCAACAGGATTCCAGCCATGGACTTTAAAAGAATAATTTATGCTTTGGAGATATTTTCTTTTAGGAAAAAAAAATTCTTTCAGTTTTTTTAAATAATTGTTTAATTTATACATTTTATTCTCCCCCCTCCCCACAAAATAGATTGCACTATCCACTATCCATCCCTCCTGTTTTGTTTAATGTGAAACAAACAGCTTCAAAGAAATACATTTACTTGGAAGGAAGTACTTGACTTGAGTGAATTTACTTGCAAGTATAGGTGTTTATTGTTTGGAAGTGCCAAGAGTAGATCCTCCGCTTTCCCCACATATTTTTAAAACATACAATACCTCCTTCATATCTGTAAACACGGTTATAAGAAAGCAAGAATGGTTGAAGTGAAATAAAAATATTCTTCTTACATCTGAAGTGTGGTTTGCTGCCTGTGTGTGGGTGTGTGTATGTGTGTATTGGGGGTGGGGTAAAAATCAGGAGGAAGGATTGCCATTCTCTCCCTCACAAAATTCCACAAACATTCCTGTGATTTAATGTCCCCCTCCGTGGATGAAAAATATTTGTAAAGAAAAAATTAAAATATAAAACTTTTCTTATTGTGAATATTCATATTGTAGATCTGCCCCCATGTTAGGAGGAGGAATTTGCCACAGATCATTTTACTCAACCCATTTCTGTCCAGTGAGATTCAACGTCATTTTCGCCCACCAACCTAGTAGCCACAAGATGTCCAGTGGATCTCAATTCTTCTCATGTAGGCACCGTTTTTTACTGAGAAATAGGATCTTACATGCAAGTGTTTGATAAAACTGAACACACACACGCTGCCTCCAATCCTAGGGTAGATCTGTTGAGTCAGTTAATGAGTGGTGAGTCAATATGTGGAGAAATCCAGGTGATCCGGTGGACCTACTTTAGTCTTGAATAAGTAACAAGATTATTTAGGTTGCTGTCTGTGTATGGACGAGGGCCAGATATGATAGAAAGCTGTTGGTAGCTACAGGTTTCTGTTTGTGTAGGAAGCAACCCAAGCCCAATTTATTATTTTTTTCCTCCTCTGTGCCTCTTCAGGAATGTAAAGAGGTACCATAACATTGGAAAGCAGCCCTATTTCTATCCCGGACCCTGCAGAGGGCAGAAGGAGGAAGACTGCAGCAATCTGGCCTATGTTTGGTATCTCAGGAATAATCTCTGCCTGTAGCCTTTCCGACAAGAATGAGTGACAGCTAGAATGCAAGCTCTGCATACCCACTTTCTACTAAGCACTAAACGGAAAAGCTGGACAGGGATAGATTGCACCTTGAAAATGCTATCACGTAATACAGTAATTTGGAACGAAAGCTAGGTCTTCTAGCTGGTGTATAAAAATTGGGAACTACAGAAGTCTCTCTCTTTGCAGAAATAGCAATAATAAATGGTTGTTTTGTGAAAGAAAAAAAAAGAAGTCTCTCTCTTTGCGCACGTGCGTTCATTATAAGGAGTAACGACCTCCGCCTCCGTTTGTTCCCACTTCTCTGCTCTTCGTTGCTCCCACTTTTTTTAGAGGGTCGGATCCAAACGTCGACGCAAAGGTAACCTTGCGCTCTTGGGGACGTAACGCCGTTAAAGGCGCCCAGGATGAAAAAGGTTGCAAAGGGTTGTTTCCTGGAGGTGGAAGTGGGGATTGTGAGTGCGGGTAAAGAAGAGAGGAGGTTTCCGGTTAAGTTGGCGGTGAGGGACGGTGGAAGAGAAGGGCTGGTCACTCTCTAATGGTGTTTCTGCTGGAAAAGAGGGCGACACAAAGCCCTCATCCCCACCCCACCCGGACGCGAAGCATTCATGGGAAAGATATCAAAAAGATAGTTGACAATGTGGAGCCGAACACAGGTTTCTCCCTTCACGTTGGCTGCTTTCAAACGGCCCGCACTCTCCTTGGGCAAGCTCTCCTCTCTCCCTCCCTCCCTCCCTGCCTCCGGAGTCTATAGTGTTGAAATTGACCACTGCAAGTCTTGCGCCACTTCAAAGTAGTTTGGGCCAGAACGGAAGGCTCGGCTCTTGGACAATCTTCATGGTGTATTAAGATTTCTATGGCAATTGGCAAGCAAGACTTTTCCCATCTGAATATGGCTCAAAGGGGGGAAAAAGCCACTTATTGACACGAAGTTGGCCGTCTTCAAAGACTTCATCTCTCCGAGGCGGGGAGGGAGGGCAAGGGAGAGAAATGTGTTCTCAGACAAACAAGACTTTTAAATCAACCGTGATCCACTTTTGTCTTAGTTACCGGGCGGAGGAGGGGCGCATGTTTGGAGCGGGGAAGGCGGTGAGAAAAGCGTCCCGCTGGCCACGAGGATCGCCAGGGCTGGAGGCCGTTTGTTACTGGTTGAGTTTTGTTTGGCCCGAAATATTTGTCTTCGAAGCGGGTCCGAGAAACCCGGCTGGAAGGAGAGGGGAACGAAGGCGGCTGCGCGCCCAAACAAAAGGGCAGTTTCGCTTTTCACGCGCGGCGACTGCAACCCGCTCGCGTGCTGGATGCCCCGTTAATTCCGAGGACTCTTACTTCCACATAACGCCCCCGCCCCACCCGTAAGCTCTTTACTTGAAGTGAGTCCCCGTCGAGTTCTAGGGAACCTGAGTCTGGCCCTTAAGATCGGGGGGTGTTTTGGAGAGCTGCTCAGAATACCGGGGGAGAGGCTGGTTCAAGCTGTCTACACGTGTACCATGTAGACACTCCACGCTCGCATTTTTAGCCTCGGTTGCTGACTCGCTCGTGTGAATTCAGCTGCTACAGTTCTGAGACCGCGCAACAGTCCTGTTTTCTGGCGCGCAAAGCGTTTTGAAGGGACCAGAAAGCGGAGGACTATAGCCAAGGGCTCCTACTTGCCAACTGAAGCTCTTTTATGGTCCCTACCGGAGACATTTTACACACGCGGATGTTACGCAGAGCGAGCCAGAGTGACGTGGTTCGAATGTTGAACTAGGACTCTGGCGTCCAGGATTAAAATCCCCCCCGCTCGGCCTTGGAAACCACCGGGTCTCCTTAGTCAAGTCACACCCTTCTCTGCCTTACAGAAGGGCAATGGCAAACTCTCTGAACAAATCTTGATAAGAAAGGCCTGTGAGACCAGTCGCCCTAAGTCCGAAAAGATTTGACAACGACGTTAGAAAGAGAAGCAATTACAAAGACAAGGTAGTATTCCCCTAGTATTCTAAAATCAGGGACCAGGATAACGCATGCCCTGGCTGTTAATCCAGTGGAAAGGTTTCAGGTTTTCCTAGAGTGGAGGTAGAGACAAACACAGCCAACTTTGTTTTACCTCCAACCAGTTTATCACATGCCACCCCTATCCTAAACAGTTTCCCCGCTCTAAGTGCATCTTAAAAACACTAGTAGGTATGTTAAGAACTACAGCCATCCCAAGAAATTACAAACTGAGGCAGTGGAGAAGCTCTCAGAGTAGAAGGGGATTCAGAGGTGGTCAAAGATCAGGCACTGAAAGGTTTAAGATCGGAGACAGAGAGGTTTGCTCATACACATAGAGTCTACATTAGGACATTTCTGGCAAAGGTAGTCAGGCAGCCAAATAATAGAAATCTGGCTATGTTTGTATAGAGCTGTATTTGTGAGTACTTGTGAATACAGATGTTCTGGGCACACACAAGTATGAGGACATGCTAGATTTCTATTGGCACTGTTAAACTGTTTTGATTGTAGAATGCATTCTCTTGGATATGCTTGATAATACACATAACTAAGGCATTTTGACCCATACAATTCACTTGGTTTGTTATCTTTGCTTAGCTACAGGTAGAGGCTGACAGATGAGCATGTGAATGAGGATGTGGACAAGCTGGTGAAGTGCCTAGACAGTGCTATTCCTAGGTGGATTCATACATAACTGGTGGATGGACCAACTCCAAAAGGTACTCCCCAGGGATTCCTCTTCATCCTGGAGAGAAGTGACTAGAAGTTGCCACAGGGCTCTGCCCTGGGCCTGGTGTTGCCCTTTTATACCTTTATAAATGTCTTGGATGATCAAACAGAGGGTGTGGTTGTCAAATTTGCAAATGACAGCAAATTAGAAAGGGTAGCGAATACCGCAGGGAACAGGATTAAGATTCAAAACAAGGGATGGGAGAGCTGACCCAGAGCTAACAAAACACATTTTAGCTGCACATGTAGGTTGCTATGTTTAGTCAGGAAAAATAAAATGCACAAATACAGCATGGGTGACACTCAGCTTGACAATAGCCGGCCCCTCCCGAAACCGCAAACCCCAGGATTCCATAGGATGTTGAAAGTGGGATCATTGCGCTATAACAGGCTAGTGCGGAAAAGGCCACAGACTTCAAAGGGGGCTCCCTGCTCAGCGCAGGATCTCCAGCAGGAAGGTGTCCATCCTCTTTTTGAAGAGGTCCAGAGAAGGACACCCCCAGTATCTCTCTCCACAATTAATTCCCTTGCTGAACTGCTCTTACTGTCAAGAAGTACCTCCTGATGTTCAGTCAAAATCTACTCCCCTTTAACTTCAAACCATTAAACTTGGTCCTATGCTCTGGGGCAGCAGAAAACAGGCCTGCCCCTTTCTCTCTTGAGGTCAAGAGTGGAATCATGTCACCCTGCAGTCTTCTCTTGACCAAGATGACCACGCCCAGCTCCCTCAACCTTTCCTCATATGTTTTGCCATACCTGTTCTCATCCTTCTTGCCCTTTGTAGAACCCACTCCAACTTGTCTATATCCTTCTTAAGATGAGGTGCCCAGAACTGAATGTGGCACTCCAGATGAGGCTTGGCCAGCTCAGAATATAGTGGGACTATGGCTATTTTCACACTACACTGTCACAGTGTTGTTATTCCACTTCCAACATCCTGTGGAATTCTGGGGCTTGCAATTTACTGAGGCCAAAGAGCTCTCTCGCTGAAAATTCTGAATGCCTCTCCCTAAACTGCAAACCCCAAGATTCCACAGGATGTTGAAAGTGGAATATGAGCATCATAACTGTATAGTGCGGCAATGGCCTATTTTTTCCCCCATAATAGTGAAGGATCTAGGGGTTTTAGTAGACCAAAAGCTAAAAGCGAGTCAGCTTGTGTGATGCAGCAGCCAAAAGAGTCGTAGCAATTCTAGACTTCATCCACAGGAGTATAATCTCTAGATCAAGGGAAATAATAGCACCCCTCTGGTCGGCTTTGGTCTGAGCTCGCCACCTGGAATATTGTGTACAGTTCTGGGCATCACCGTTCAAAAATGGGTATTGAAAAGCCGGAACGCTGTGTGGTAAAAGGTCTGGAAACCAAGTTCTATGGCAAAAGGTTGAGGGAGTGGGTATGTTTAGCTTGGAGAGGACGCTATCATATGATCGTCATATTTAAATACCTGCAAGGATACTATGGAGTAGGTGGAGCAAACTTCCTTTCTGATGGTCCAGAGACTAGAATACAAACCAACGGCTTCAAATTACAAGAAAGGAAATTCCACCTGAATATTAGAGAGAACTTCTTAACTGTAAGAGCTGTTCAGCAGTGGGAATGGCCTGATTGGCCAGGTGATGAACTTTGGGCGTCTTTGGACGTCTTTACACAGAGGTTGGAGGGGCATCCTTCCGAAATACCTTTCTTGAGTATTCCTACGTGGCAGAAGGTTGGCCTTTGAAGTCCCTTCCGGCTCTATAGTCTATGTTGCAAGCATGGGTGGGTGGATATATGGACAGATACGAGTGCGTACAGCTCTGAGGAGATGTCATATGTATATATGCACATCTACATGCGTGTGCGAGGTTCGGACACTTGTATTAGCCACATATTAGCTCTGCCAATATGCCTGTTAATTTGATCATGATAGGTACGCAGAATAGACACAGCAGTTAAGGAGCTCTCCCTCTCCCTCTAAGATCTCTCGTTCTTCTCCCCGCTTCGCATCCCAGCAGCATCCCAGTTTAGGGGCCAAAGTAGAGATTCTCTTCTTCTTGCTCCCCCGGCGCAGACCCACGAAATCCCCACTCTCCTTCCTCTCCACCCCACCCCACCCCACCCCACCCACCCCGGCCTCGGGCGCTGGAGCCCACGGAGGCCGGGAGAAGTTCAAAGGCAGCTGCCCTCCACCTGGCCCGGGCGAGGCGCCGATTCGGACACCCCGCGAAGCGACAGTCGCGCTGACCGGTTCGCGCCGTCCATGGGCGCTTCCTCATCGCTTCGTCTGCGCCCGCGGGAACGGCAGGGGCATCATTCCCTTCTCAAACTCTGGATCCAAGCACAGCCCCCCCCCGCGCTCTTTTTCAAATCGTGCCGAAACCAGTAAGATCAACCCACCCCTAACCCAACTTTTCCCACCTTCCCTCCTCGCCTGGTAATGAGGAGGAGGAGGAGGAGGAGGAGGAGGAAGGGAAAGGGAAAGGCAGCCCAGCCTCGGTTTAATCAGTAACGACAAGGAGAAGGGACCGACGACCTCCTGCCCCATCCCGCCCTCCCTCACCCGGGCACTTTCAGGGGCGAGCGAGGATCCTTTGTTGATTTAATGCCAAGCCGGCCAGAATGCTGTAAAATAAACAGGGAGGGGAGGAGGAGGAGGAGGAGGAGGAGGAGGGATTCCTTCCAGAGAGGAAAGGAAAAAGGGACGTGACGATAAGGGGCGAGAGGGGCGGGCGAGGGGGGAGAGGGGGAGCCCGCGAGGAGCGAGAGCGCCAAGCGAGGCGGCGGCAGCGGCGATGTTGCTGTCGCTGCGGCCGCGCTCCAGAAAGGGGGAAAAAGCCTTTGAAGTGGGGCCTTATTATGGCCGGCATACTTGAAGGTTGCCCTAACGACGCGGCTGAAAGCAAAGCGCTCGCCTTTGTCCCCGATTTGTTCTCCTTTGCTGGGTTGCCCGCAGAAATTACTGGCGTGGGGGCGGCCTCCGAGAGGGAACCCGCCAAGCCCCCAACTTCCAGCTCAGACTTGCAGGCGCCGCTCTCCTGAGGGCAGAGGGAAGGACGGGCGGGCTGGGGGGAAGGAGGGAGGGAGGGAAAAGGGAGGGAACCAAAAAAAAAAAACCAGGGGATGAGGTAAAACGAAATCCGAGGAGGAGGACCCCCCCCCAACCTCTCCTTCAGCTGTTTCTCCCTCTTAGGGTCCAGCAAGGCAGGGAAGTCAGGTGGTGGTTCACACAAGCCCAAATTCTGTAGTTAGTCCTGTCTAGAGTAGACCCGTTCGATCAGTAGGATTTACCTATGTGTTGACTCATCATTCAGCAACTGACTGAATGGATCTGCTTTAGCTGGTAGTAACCAACGGGGTGCCAGCCTTGCATTCCTTAAGGCAGATTTCTCACTCCGCTCTCCCTCACCCCTTGGGGCGCCCGGGTGCCCCCTCCCCCTCCCTCTTTTCTCACCGTCTTTGTTCCGCTGCTTCCCTGGACCAGACCAAGGATGAGGTTGTGTCACTAGATGGGCTTCATCCCTGTGCACGTGCCACTCCCCTCTCCATCTCCGAGCCACCCGCTTCTGCTGCGCTGCAATACGCGGCTGTCATTCCGTACAGAAGGGATAAAACTCACAACAACAGTAGTGACCACACTACCTTTTTTTTGTCCCTTTGGGGTTTTTAGCGTGGGAATCCCTTTATAATCATCATTGTATACCTACACACACACACTACACAATTCTTACAGCTGGACGCACTAGTTTCATTCTCTCCTATTGTTTTGCACTTTTCCCACTTCCCAACCTCAGCAAGAACATCTCCTTTGCACTCTCATCACATCACTGATTTCCACGCTTTAATCTGTCACACCCAAGCATTCTTCCCATTTTCTAATTTACTTACTTTTTTTCTTCCCCTCTGCCCCAATACATTTTACTGCTTGAGGCTGAGCAGCAAATACCCCCCACGATCCCCCACATGTCATGGCCCATATTAATCCAGGTAAGCTCTTGGACAGTCAAGGGATCACTGACCTCAGACAACTCTCCCTATCCCTGGCAGAGGAATACAATTATCTGTTAAATTTTCTGGCCTTTCATGACACTCCGAATCAGTTGTCAAAGGCACTTGTCACACTTGCCCAATAATAGAGCTGGCCCTTGAAGAAAGTGATCCTTCTGGAGATATTTGACCCATGTTCAGACACACAATGTGCCAGACTAAGCCTTTGTATTGTAAACCATGTTGTGTGTCCATTATAGTACACTTTACCATCTCTTAAGATGTGTGCACATATATTGACTACAACCCAGACCTTTCAGTTAAACAAACTTGGCTCTCTCTGTGGAGATACAGCTAGTCAATACTGATCATTCTTGGACAAATGGATCATGGACTATGCATTCAAACTTAGATGCCGTTTTTGTTTGTACACTCATGCACTACACACTCAGGCATGAGAAAGTCATTTTTACAAGCACATCCAAAAGATGAGTTTGATGGCTAGAGCAAGCAAAACTCGGGTTTCCCAGGTTCCAGGCCAAGAAGGCTAGGCATCCTGTGGGTGCGCTAAGCCAATGCTCATACTTTTTTAAAGGTGTGGGGCAAGAAAGCAGGCAAAGGTGTGGGGCAAGAAAGCAGGCAAGAAAGCAGCCTAAGACCTTCCTCTTAGGCTGAGAATGTGTGGCTTCCCCAAGGTCACCCCAGTGCCTTTCCATGGCTGAGGGGGATTTAAACCCTGATGTCTCAGCCTTGAGGCTGGTGCAGTCATGGCTGATTCTGTCTCTCAGCACTTTTAACCACTGAATACACAGTTTCTGTCTTACTTAATTTACTTCAAAATATATAGGCTCTCTTACGATTTGCCAGCCCTCTTGTGATTGTTCATACACAGACACACACACACACACACAGTGTAGGGGCTCCTATCTTTTACCCCAGTGTCTCACCCTGACAGCAACACTGGAAGTGATCATGTAGAGCAATCAGGGGCTGAAAAAAATGTGATATTCAGGTCCACGCCTGTGAAACCCTGACTATTTCTTCTCCTCCAGTTATTCCTGGCACTTTGCAGTCTTTGGTGCCCCACTCCTAACCACAGAAATCATCCTACAGCACTTGTACATTCTCTGTCAAGAGCCCTGGACTAGCAAGACACATTCTCTGTCTGAGGCCTAGCGCCAGATGGGCCCTGCACACAGACACACACAGACACACACACAGAGACAGAGACAGTCACAAGTATGTCCTGGTTAAATGAGCTATTCTGGTACAGGAGGCAGAAAATTCCACACTACTCTCCCCATTCTTGGCCATAAAATTATCATAGTGACCACCTTACTAATTAATAGTTTGCTGTAGTTACTAATTAATAGTTTATCATTCAGCATCTGCTGCCCCCTCTGTCTAATGGTAGGGCTGGGGTCTGCACCTCATCCTCCACTACTTAGTACCACTTTCACGGAGGTGGCATCTGACAAGTCTTCTTACAAAGCTGAAGCCTTATTAATCAGATAAATAAAGTAAATACAGACATAAATAAATTTTAAATGGCTGTCCATTAATGCTCTGAGATAGGTGGCAGGAGGGGGAGGAATAAGAAGTGAGTGACATTCTTTCTTTTGAATGTAGGATCTGTGAAGCACACCTTGTCTTCCCTCTAGGGGGACCTTTCCTTCTCCCATCAAAACATGGAAATGTTTTATTTTTGGAGACTGTTTATTCTTGGAGCATGCTGACTTGAGGATTCTGGAAGCTGGAGAGGAAAGAGTAAATTTCCCAACCTGTGTCCACCATTGACCCCCTTTTTGCACTGTGGGGAAGGAGAGGGAGGCATGGCATATCCCAAAGCACACCCCAAATCATTTATGCAAGCAAATCACTCTCCCTCTGCCACCCCCAGGGACTTAGCCTTCCTAAATTCAATTTAAAATACTGCCACACAACACATGTATAACAATTGGATACCACTTTAACTATTATGGCTGTTTCCCATAAAATCCTTGAATAAGCGGCTTAGGCTTCTCTGCCAGAAAACTCTAATACTATGCAGTTCAAGAGAGTGCTGGGGAATTGTATGCATCTCAATAAACTACAAATCCCAGCGTTCCATCAGATGGAGGCAAGGCAGTTAAAGTCGTGTCAAACTGCTATAATTACACCGTGTGAACGCACCCTTTTTGTTTGCTTTCGGGGGCGGCTGCAGTTAGCGGTGCCTTGGCAGCCTCAGTGCGTTGGGCCAGAGTTACAAGCCTCCCTCCTCCCCGCCCCAGGACTGGCTCTGAGGACTGCGCCCCCCCCCGAACAAGACATCTCGGGGGCTCGGCGTCGCCTTCTCTGTGGCCGTGGGCACCGCGGAGAAAGAATGGGCTCGCGGAGAAAGGGGCACCAGTTGGGCCTTCGGCGGCCTTGTAAATACTCGCTGACACTCCGGCGAGGGAGGAAGGGGCGCGCGGGGGGGGGAGAAGGCTATTTGGGGGCGAGGGGGAAGGAAAGGGGGGGTGGACCCCGCGCCCTGAAAGTTCTTCTGCTCTGCCGCTCCCACTGGCTTTCTTCGAGGGGCTGTTCATTAAGGCGGCTCCGGCTCACCCGCCTTTGTCTCTCCTCAATAGTTCCTCGAGAAAGCCCCGCTCCCCACAATCCGAAGGCCCTGGGGGTGGGGTGGGGGTGGCACCGCGGGAGGTGGGGGGTATGCGTGTAGGAGGGGGAGGAGCCGACGACGACGACGACGAGATGGGGCCGGAGGGTCCCTTAACCATTTTTAAAGGGGCTGCGGAATTGGATTTTAAAGCCCGGGCAAATAGAGAGATCAAAGGACGCTCAAACAGGGATAGAAAGAGGGAAGGGGGGATGTCCCCCCCCAGGGAAGGGGTGCCGGGAGCGTCCTTGAAGCAGGACTTCGACAGGCCCGGCGACGGGACAAAGCGGCCTGTTTGCACATGTTCGAGGGCCTTGTGTTGTGCAAACAAGAGGCACGCGGGCTTCGTTTGGCCTCCAATGAGGCAGCGCCGTTACCTCGCGGAAGAGCCGGCCCGTGGTCGAGGGGTGAAGGAGGGGTTCTGGAGAGCAGGGTTCGAACCCCCCCTTTCGGCCATGGAAACCCACTGGGTGACCTCACCTTCTCGCCGCCTCAGGGGAAGACAATGACCCCCCCCCGCTCTGAACAAGCTTTGCCAAGAAAACCCTGTAGAAGGTTTTCTTTAAGGTTTATCTGAAGACACACCGGAATTGCCTCGCACTAATAAACCCCTACCTCGATGTCGACAAAACCTCGATCTCACAAGTTACCCCGGGCGCCGGTGAGGTGGCTAGTCTCTGAGAATGGAAAGACTCTGCAGCCCATGCCTCCACCGTTCCTTGAAGCTCAGAAGATAGAGGCTGTTAAAGACCCAGGGCCTTTCCGCACTACACTGTTATAGTGCTATTATTCCACTTTCAACATCCTATGGAATTCTGGGGTTTGTAGTTTACTGAGACCAAAGAGCTCTCTGGCTGAGAATTCTAAATGCCTCTCCCTCAACCACAAACCCCAGGATTCCCTAGAATGATGAAAGTGGAATAATAGCGCTATAACAGTGTAGTGTGGAAAGGCCCCCACAGTTTTATTGCGGGCAAGCTGAAGGCGAAAGCGTGGGAATAGTAAAACGGAGTCCTATCGCTTGGTAGAGAATGAGCCTTGCGTGTTGCACTACCGTACCCACGGGTTACACCGAAGTAATTTTATTTATTTACTTATTTCATATCGGCCTTTCTCCCCAAAGGCTCGTGGCAATATGAATGGAAGTTGATGAATTAAAGCCCAGTAATAAAAAGTATAAAACTGTTAAACTGCCTCATTAAAACACCAACACTTTAAAACGGGGTAAAATTGTTTTTTAAAAAGTAAAAGTATAGCAGACATACTCCACTAAGGTTAAAACCAACTAAGCTTGTATGAGGCCCCTTATTCCCAAATCCATAGGTCTGGGAATAGCCATGGAAGTTTCCAGCGGGTGGGAGAGGAACCCGTGCCTTAAGAATTCAAAGAAAGGGAGGAAGCTAGAAAGTTAAGCTGGGATGTAACAGCAGCAGTATTATTTGTTTGCCATATTTATATCTCACTATTCCTAGCTTAATTGTGTTTTGTTTTTCCTCCTCTCATATCCTTTGCCGTGTGTAGGGTAGCCTGATGATCAATTCTGGGATACTGGGAAATTTGTGTACTATTTTGTCTTTCTCTGGTAGACTTTAACAAAAGCATTGCACTTTTTACAGAATCCCCCCACCCTTTGGACCAACACAACTACTATGGCTTTTCTTCTCCGACATCTCCAACCAAAGCCTCTCTCAATAACCAGATGTCTAAATGCATGAGAGCAACAGACAAGGTACCAATTTCCTTCCTTAGAGAGAAAAGGAAGCCCAAAGAGCATCCACAAGCAAATTTAGATCCCAAATAGCTGGTTGGAGGAGCCTGGAAGGCCACAGAACTCTTCTTGGATCTGAAAGGACGTGAAAGCAATGGGCAGCCATTGCTTCAGTAGATCTGTTTAAGAGTGTGATATAAATGTGAAGATATGGTTCAAAAATCTGAAAGCCATAACAGATGTGAGATGGCACAGATGTAGGCATGGCAAAGTGATTGAATAAACATGCGTATTGGAAGGCGCCACCTAACAGCTGATGCTCACCATGTTAAAAGGCTACAGTGTCAGCCCTCTCTTCTGCTTCTCCATTTTTGCTTTTGGGAATGCCCATTCAGTATTATGGGGCTTAGTTGCCATTTTAAAGTAGCGGTCTAAATACCCTAAAGGCACCAGATCTCCTCAGATTTTGGAAGCGAAGCTAAGCAGAGTCGGCCCTGGTTAGTACTTGCATGGGAGACCACTAACAGATACTAGGTGCACAGCTTATGTTTCAGAGGAAGGAACTGGCCAAACCACCTCTGAGCATCTCTTACCTAAGAAAAATCTATGAAAATTCATGGGATCGCCTTAAGTCAACAGGTAGCTTGAAGGTACATATTCATACAAGTGACTTTTTGATCCTGTGATCACAAGCACGTGTACTTGGAAGCAGGTCCCATTCACTTCAGCAGGAGGGATGCCATTCAGTGCTTGGGGTTGAACCTTCTGCGGACTTTACTTCTGAGTGCCTGGTCACAGGATTGGGGGCTTGTGAAGGACAGTCATGTTTCCTCAGAGGTGAGCCTCACTGAATTCAGGAGAAGGAACTCCCTCATAAACCTGTCTTATCCAGTACAGGGATATAGCTATGGGGGAGGGACAAAATGAAGGCATTGCCCCCCCAGTAAGAATGTGTTACTTTATAATTTCTAGCATTCAAAGGAATGAGATATGTTTTCACAGGTAGAATTGTTATATCAACTATGTTCTCATTTGGTAATTTTGCCTGCCCCTTCTCTTTGGACACCTAAACTGTATTTCTAAATTCTTAGCTGGAATTTTAGGTTACTTTATTTCAAAGCTAGACATCTGGAGAGTGAAGGAAAATGTCAGAATTCTTATTGGGAGGCAACACTCTCATTTTTCCCACCCCCAAGGTTACACCCCTGAGTCCTGGCCTGGTTAAGTGGGAGTAGGCCTATTAGGATGGGCGGGACAGTGGTTTATGAGCAAATATGCCTAGGATAGCCTTCCAGAGAAGGCCTGGGGGCAGAGGGAACTGGCCCCAAACACAACAAGGCTGGTTTACCACCTTGTGAAGGAAGTCACGCCATGCTGTCGTTATGTACCTTCAAGCTGACTGATTTATGCTATCCTCTCATAGGATAGGATTTCCATAGGATTTTCTTGGCAAGATTTATACAAGGGATGCTGAGAGAGGGTGACCTGGGGTGCCCCAGTGGATTTCCATGGCTGAGTGGGCATTCAGATCCAAATCTCCCAGCGTCCTAGCTCCACTCTCAAATCAGTGTACCTCCCTGGCTCTTGTAGTCAAACCCAATGGCTGGCATTGTGTTAGTGATACACACATGAGGGGCAAATTATCACCATAGTGTCACAGGTCTATTCTGCATTAGAGAGGGAACCGTGCATACAGCAACACCGTGCATTGCTATGGCGTGTTGCACATTGCGATTGTGATTGCACATTGCATAACAGCACCCGATGATTGATCTGTGTTTGCAAATGTTGCTATTTTGCAGGGCTGTTGGGTGGCACTGGCCTAGCCTATTCTTCCCTATGCCAGGGGTGTGTGTGTTGGATTGCAGCCACTGCCAGCTAAAGCGGCCTTGTCTAACCTGCTGCCCTCCATCTGTTTCCGGAAGAGGATGCCCTTCACTCCTGGCCTTGTACCTGTGGCGGAAGGGGGTTTTAAACATCTGGTAGGCACAAGAGTGAGGACGCTGGGGATAAGCTGTAACTCCAGGCCCTGGAAAACCCAGAAGTCATTGGGCGCAACAGGTAGGAGAGACTATGGAGTAGGTCAAGATTTCAGTGGGAGAGGAAACAAGCCGGGAGAGAGAGAGAAAGAAGAGGTTCCCGATGACATCTTAAACACCCTCAATTCCGCTGGAGACAATGGGGTTTACTTCCGAGTAAACAGGCGCAAGACTGCGCTGCAATTGTCCGATTGAAAGCCGCGGGACTTTGAAGGGCGGCGGGGGTGGAAAGGCTGCGCTGGGGCTGGCCGGCTGGCCCCGCCACGGTGGCCACTGGCAAGCCAAGGGTGCGGCCTCCCGGGCGGCCCCCTGTCAAGGCGTCCGCTGGAGCGAAAGGGGGCGGGCGGAGGGTCAGCCGAGGGCAAAGGGCAGGGCTTGATCACTGCCCGGGGTAAGGAGCCGGGGATGAAAGGCAGATGTCAATCCGCGCACTCTGCGAGCTAAACAAATACAAACAGAGGACGGGCCATCTCGAGGGCTCGCCTTTCTTTCGCGCTGACTCCTCTCTTCACCCCTGCAAAGGGAGAGCGGGGTGGCCGAGAGAAAGGCCGCGCCAGGGCTTCCCCTCTCTCCGATCCCCCTCTCGCAGAGGCCAGGCGAGGCGAGGAAGGGAGGAGGTGGGTTGGTGCGCCTCTGTGTGTGCTGGGGCCGGCGGCTGGACTTAAGGACGGGGCTGCTACTGCTGGGGGGGGGGGAGGGACAGATTCGTTTTGTTTGTTTATTTTCTCGCCCTTTCATTTAGAGGCTTCCCAGTCCGTGAAGAGGAGGGAGCAGCGAGGTCGCTCGGGCTCAGAGCGCGAAAGAGAAAGCCAAGCGAACCGCTCGCCTGGCAGCGCCCTCCCTCCCGAGAGACCCCCTCGCTGACTGGTCCAGGCTGGAAAACTTTTCCGTGGGAGAGAAGTAGAGGCCTCTCTCGCTCTCTCTTGTCTCTGTTTTCCTTCCCCCTCCTCTTCCTCTTTGGCCCACAGCGTCCCAGGCCCTTTGAAGACGAGGGTCCCGGGAAAGAGGGCTCGCCGCGCTCCTTCCCTCCCTCCCGCCCCACTTCAGACGATTTCCCAGGCAACCTGCCAAAGTCCCGGGCCAGCGGCCTCCTTACCTGCTGCTGGTGCTGGTGGGGAAAGTAGGGGAGGTGGCGGGAGGACGGGGGCGGGAGGAGAAGGGCTGGCCGACGCTCGGCCAGCCGTAGAAGGGATTTCAGGAGGGCTCTCGGAAGGAGACGCGGGAGCAGCGCTCGTGGGAATGCGTCGGGGATGAGGGGTGAGTGAGTGGGGGGTCGCGACCGCACAGGAGGGAGGGGGAGGCGGCCAGAGGAGAGGCTCAGGCTGGGGAGAGTTGTTTCCTTGCTTTCCTCCCTGTAAAGTATGATGCTAGACTAGGAACCAACCGCCCCTGCTTTGAAAGACCTCATCCACCACGTTCCCTTGGGACGGGAAATTAGCCTGGGAAGGCACTCTACACACGCTCAGAGTCACCCGTTCCCGCGTACCTTCTTCACATGCGCCGGTTCTGGGAACAGGTTCATGGAACCAGCCCTCGCTCACATAACGCAGAGGGTTTGCTTTCTATTTTCCGACGGAGGGGGGAGGGAGGGAGGACAGCGAGGGGCTGCGATGTTTTCTAGGGCTCCTCCAGTGCCTCGCTCTGTCCCCCGCTGTGAGCTTCTGAAAGAGTTTCATTAATCCAATTACCATGCAGCCCATCGAGGGATTAATTCGGGGTAATTAACCGGGGGGGAATGGCGGGGTGGGGTTAAGGGTACTTCTCAACTTGGACCCGACGAGACAGGGAGCAACCTCCGAGCAGTGAACTTAAGGAGTCCAAGTCTTAACGGGTGGGTTCAGGGGGTCAGAGGCAACAGTACAGCGGGGTAAGCGTACCCCTTAGATTTCGTGGTTTTATGCCCCCTCGCCTTTAGACGGCAGTGTGGTGCGATCACTTCCTTCAAAATGTGGTGAGCCAGCCCCGCTATTTTGACTGTAGGGGGGCTCTGATATGATTTGGTACCCAGACTTCCCCCCCAAACCCAGGCCTTGACGGTATCGTTGGTCCCAGAGGAAGGAGGAAGGCCAACAGGACAAAAGTTAAAAGCTTTTGACAGATGTCTTACCTTTCTTTCCGTCCACACAAACATACACATACACCTGTCTTTGCTGCCTTTTCCTCTTGCTGGAAGCTGTAGGCAGGAAAGAAGGGCAGTCGATGCAATTTCCCTGTGTTAACCCCCGCATTCCTTAACCCGTGGTAGTATATAACACATGTTGTAATTTCCGGTCCATTTTGCACGGAAATACAAAAACTAAAGCTAGTGAAAACTGCAAGTAACTTATTTCCCTTAGTGAAATCGTATCAGCGTTGCGATTATCGCTCCTGAGAAAACAGGGTGTGGGACGCAAACTTTTTTCAGTCTGAACTACACCGGGTTTGGGTTTATTTATGCTTAGGGCAGCAAATGCTTTCAAGGATATGTATTTCCCTTTTGCTGTTGGTATCTGTGCCTTCAAATCATTTTGGATTTATGACTACTCTAAGGCGAACTTATCAGGGGGTTTTCTGGTGCTGAGAGTGTGTGACCCGCCCAAGATTACTCCGTGGATTTCCATGGCCAAGCGGAGAATCGAACCCCGGTCTCCAGGGTCGTAGTCCAACGCTCAGTCCACCACACCTTTTGCAACTAGGCACTTGAAGGTCTCCAAAGCGCTATACAAGTCTTCAAAACGGCCAGCTCCATATGGAACTGGATAAAAGCCTAAGAAAAGGGAAGGCAGATACGGGACCGGACTTCCAATACGGGTGTCAGCAAAGGCGACCGGGACTTCACGTGAAATACACACGCACACACCTGCGTGTACGCCTGAGGACTTGAACTCAATTTATGCTATGCTGTGATTTTCTTTCGGAAAAAAAGGCGCACCTAAGTTTTTTTAACCAAGAAGCGGCAGAGGAGGAGACGAATGGAGGCGGAGGGAAAGAGAAACCAGGAAAACGCGAGTTCAGAACTGCTCGTCAAAACCCCGAACCGACCTGAAGAGGTCGAGTAGGAGGAAGAGCCCCAATGGAGGGCCAGCTTTGGCCTTTGAGTTTCAAGGGAGCTCCCGTTTCTGTGACACGGTCCTGTGCGCCTCAAAGGGAGAGGAAAGAAGCAACCTATCCAAAGCTTCGCCTGCGCCTCCTTGCGCGGCACCAGGCACGGACAAGAGCTCTGCTAGTGTACCCGTGTGTGTGTGTGTGAAACAGGCAAGCACTCACACACACCCAGAGACACAGAGAAAGAACGATTGCAAGTCCACGCTGACTCGGAGGTCGATTCCACGGTAACCAGTGGGACTTCCTCTGCGTAACAGTCTTAATTCATGCGCGATCAGTCTGCGCTTCCGTGGGTTTTAAGCGTCAGAGGAAGAAACTCGGAGGCCCCCGTTTGCCGGACAACGAGCGCCTTCCGTTCGCTTCCTTTTGCTAGATCCAACGAAACCCACCCGTTCTGTCCACGCGTGTCTGCGCTTCTATCCCCTTCCCCGCTTTCATCCTAAGGGCCGCCTCCTTTCCTCGCTTTATGAAGAAGAAGGACACCCCACCACAGAAGTGTTTCCACTCTCAGGGAGAAATAAGTGTGAAATGACACTACAAGGTCCAGCACTAGTAACTCACTCACTCACTCCCCTATCATTTTATATTCGGGACGAAGACTGGCAAAGGGCTCAGAACTCAAGAGTCCCACAGACTCACACTGCTAGGGAGGACCAGCGCGGGTGATGGGACTAGTGTTAGGGATCGGTCTAGGACTCGCGAGGGATCTTTTACATCCCACCGTCGCCGTCCCCTAGTAAAAAGATCACAAGCTTTTGACAGTGATTGAAAGGAGCTATAAACTGTCCCGAGAAGTCAAGAGGAATGTCCTAGCAGCCGGAGGGGTAGGTGGGCAGGAAGTGTGGGTGCTCGCGGGTCCCACTGGACAACACCCGCGTTTGTTCCTTCCTCTTGAAGAAGCAGGGGGTGGGGGGACCCGACTTCCTCGACCCTTCCAGATGGGTCAGGTTGTAACTTTCAGTGGATGGGTTCCACGGGTGGAACTCGAAGCGGCGGCGGGAGATGGCCCACGCACTTCGTGGGCTCCTGCTTTTACTCAGCAGGATCATAAGGTCTCTTTCGCTGAGGTTTTACGGCTGACATTGTGAAACTCGATCGCGCGCGCGCGTGTGTAATAAATATCCAGCCAACCCCATACGCCTCTCACTTTCAGACCTGGCTGTGATCTCACAAGCCTTGCAAAAAGGATTCCCTTGGTGCAGTCTTGCTCCGGTTCGGTGTAGGAAATGTTCGACATAAAAAGAAAAGGTCATAAAATTTAACTGGAACTACAGATTTAGAGAAAAAGAAGGAGAGAGGGAGGGAAGGGAGGAAGGGAGGAAGGAAGGGAGGAAGAGAAAGAGTTGCGGAAAATAGATAATGAGTTTTTAACGCTACACAGATGAGGCAGAGTCTACCTGTCTCTCATTCGCACAAAGAGGTTTGGAAAGGAGAGAAGGTAACGGTGAACAGAAGAATCCTTCAGGCGCCCTAATCTGTTCTCCTTTTGAAAGGAGAACACAATAGACTACCCGCTAATCTTTCGTTGGCCCGACTTTTGTTAAGGGCATTATGCAAATCAGATTGCCTATTTTAGATTCTTCAGTGGCCGGAACGGACGAAAGAAAATAAGCGGAGAGGAGCTGCTTGAGAAGGTGGTGGTGGTCGGGGCGGGGGGCTCCTTCCCCCTGCGAGGGAGGGAGGGAGGGAGGGAGGGAACTGGCGGGCACTCTTTGATCCGGAGAGCTTCGCTCCAATCGGGTCCGAGATAGGGAAGATCACTTCGCTTGCAGTCAGAACCGCACCGCTGCGGTTCGAAACCGTTTTCTGACACGCCCGTGCTGGGTGGTCAGCCTAGGGAAGAACCCCGCTGAGGGCTCTTGACCTGACTTCCAGGCAAATTCTACTAGCCTTTGTAAGCCGTCTTGCCTTCGGGACTAGGGAAAAGACAGGCTATAAATATAACAAAGAGTCAGGTGGGGAGGTGGTTTGCGTGTGGAAGGAGGACTCCAGGGGACGAGGTTCGAATCTCTCTCCTGGCCATGGAAACCCACTGGGCAGGTCTTACTCTCTCAGCCTCAAAAGAAGGCAATGGCAAAACTCCTTTGAGCAAATCTTGCCAAGAAAACTCGTGAAAGGATTGCCTCAAAGTAGCCTTAAGTCAGAAATGACACAACAACAGAAAGGTAACAACCACAACAGCCTCCGGGATCTATGACTCTGTAATAGCTCTCCTGATTTTCAGGAGGATTTTCAAGACTTTTAACCCAAATCCTTCAGATTGTGTAATTTCCGCGGGTTTCAGAAAAAGCAAAGTCACCCACAGGCGACTGGAGGAGGTGGAGGGTAATTTTGATATTATGCCTATCCGGAGGAAGTTGGCGACACCAGGTCGAAAGCGACAGGCCAACGGCACTTGACTTCTCCCGCTGCCTTGATTTCGACCAGATTTTTAGAAATGCAAAATCTATGGGCTTTCGAATGCACGGAAAGGTTTTCCCGCCTGTTCGAGAGAATGCGCTGGAAAGCTGCATACAGATGTTGCAGATGCCTGCTCTAAATTGTCCCTTTCTCTTACCAAACGACTTAAACACCGCCTCCTCACCATTACAAAAATATTCAGGGTTGCTTAACGCTCTTCTTGTGTCGATTTATAACTCCATCTGCTAACGGGAGGAGAGACGTTGCCGGCTTAAACCGAATTTAGGCGGGTGCCTCCAAATCGCGAGGGGAGACGGGAAGCTGACGTCGCCGAAGCGCCGGGACTCGGAAACGCAGCCAGAGTGGAAAACTTTCACCCGGAGCGCGAACACGCCAGCGCTGCGCGCGTGCAGCCTCTGTGACGCGCGAGCGCCTGCAGGTTGCAATCTGAACCCAGGACTCGCGTGCAAATGTCACAACCCCTGACCACCCGGGGAGCTGTGACGAGGCTCATGTAGTTAAACCAGCAAAACAATTTCCCATGGCGCCTTAAAAGCCACCAGAAATTGACCCGGATCCTCTATGCACGTGCAGTCCAGTCGCTTTGCAAAGGACTTACTTCCGAGTAAGTGAGGAGAGGCCGATCCAGCTGGGGAGCCAGGTTTATCGCCTGAAAGTCAGCGAGGCGAAGCGAAAATCTCGAAGCTTTCCCGTAACGAGCTTAACGTGGTTGGCAACAGGGTGGTAGCCCGAGCCTTATTTCAGACCCCTCGTTCCCCTACTAAGCGAAAGGCGAAACCTCGAAGAATTCTCTTCTCCCAACGAAATCAATGGCGGATTCTAATCCCTCGTTTCGGGCTTCCGTTTTTTATTTAGCTCAGGTCGTTTTCCTCACCCCCACTCCAAACCGAGACGTCCCCTTTCTGGGTCCGGAGCGCTGAGCCTCTAGCATTTGGATTGAATAAGGAGAACGTTTTCTGTAAGCGAACGAGGATTTGGGCTGCGCCAAGGTTAGGTAAACAGATAACTCACCTAGAAATATGATAACCCAACAAGGGAACTGTTAAATGATATCATTCTACCCACATAGTTATTCTCTCGAAGACAGACATTCATATGTCATGTTTACAACTGTATTATCAACTGGGTTGAATTTCCAGTTTTCCTTTGAATTACTTTTCCAAAGGAGAAAACATAGAGAGGGCAAAGAAGAGAGGAAGGTGTCAGGGGCTCCCCTCCCAGTCTCTCAATTAGCCACGGGTCACATTTTGCAAAGGTCCTATTAAAGAGTTTTAAACCGCATTTCTCGGAAACGCGTGGTCTCCCTTTGGTCGTCAGCTTTGACCGTCTCGTTTTCTAAACGGAGCGTTTCAGGCGCTACAGATCTTCTCTTTATCCGCGGCGTTGTTTATAAGGTCTCCCAACCCCTCCACCCTGACAATTTTTTCTCCGACCAGGACGATCAAAACGGGGTGAGGCCAGGTGGGAAGGCTGCGTCTCCCCTCCCCAGTCACGTGTGCTGACGATCGGGATCTACCCAAAGGGGCGCAAAGTCGCGTGGGCTTCACGATCATTTCGGGGAAGGGAAGGGGACCCGAGAGAAGCGAAGTGCATTTTATTGGAAACTGGTTTAAAAAAACAACCGAGTGAAATAAAAAAAGTATGGAAAACCTAATGCCAGTTGTCTCATCTAGTCAATCTCCGCTCCTCTCTAAAGCGATTCTAAGGGTGCCAACTTTTATTCGGTTTCAAACTGCTTCCACAAAAATGGGCGCAGGAGGCGGAGTAAGAGGCGAGGAAAATTAAAGATGACTTTCGGGGGTGGGGAAGGGACAAGAAAGGCGAAGCGTGAGGATCTAAAGTGTAGGCAAAACAAGGAATGGACAGGGCATATTCCAAGGTTACAAAAACCGGTTAAAATCATTTTCAAACACACGTCAGAATCATGAGTTAGAAGTACACTCCTGTGGGTTCTAATACCGAGGAAAAGGGGTTTGAGACTTGAGGTGATAGTGTTCATGGAAAATATATTAATTTTGCAACTTAAGGTGTTCAGGGGAAAGACATCTGTAACGTTTTCCTAAAGTTTCTAGATGACGCGTTTAATGAAAAAAGCATTTGAACGCTGACTCGCAATATCGTTTTGGGAGAGAGGGGACTGAAAGGCGGGGAGCGAGATTTTTTAATACGGATCCTGGTGAGAGAGACACGGTTCTATGGAAACCAACTGAACGTGCGCAAAGTGCCTTTTGCATAGACCGCGCATGAGAACCGCGGGTCTTTGCTTAGGGCGGCGTAAGTGTGTCCGTATTTTGGGAACATCCAACGCCTCTCCTTATTTCTTTCCCAGTGGGGAGGCAGGTCTAGGCGAAACGTCCCAGAGCGCCTGCTTCCTCTCCCCCGGCACCATCTGAAGCCCGACCCGTTAGGGGGCCGGTGTGGGACGGCGCCCCATGGCTACCCGTCGCGTTGGCTCAGCCTCTCCCATCCCCCACGTAAGGACGGACTTACGCATCGCTCATCGGTTTGAGGGGGAGCGAGAGATTTAAATCTTTGCTTTCCTGGAGAACTTTCTCCCCTCTCCCTTTCACCGACACCCACATCCTTTATGGGGCTTCTTCTAAGACCGAGAAGGGCGAACGAGAGAGAAACTTGATCCAAAAAGATCACAAATCGGATCAAATCCAAATGTGGGAAAAAATTGTTAGAGAAGAAGATCGTTAAGAACTCCTAGCTTACCGAATACTTGATTCATTTTTAACTCATCATCATGCATCATCATATTTTGTTTTCTCATGACGCCGGGCAATCCAGTAAAAATCAAAATCAACCGGTAAAAATCAAACATAAAAACTGGGCTATTTCAGTGGGGAAGATTTAAATACCCTTGATCTCTTCCTCACCGAAATTTATGTTACTAACCCCTTGCCTCCACGTCCCGAATCCGATCCACCTCTTTTGACCAAAACGGGGAACCAGATTCATTTCCCATTTACTCCCAAGGAAGGGCGCAGTCAGCCTTCCATCCGCCCGTCCGCGTCTCCTTCTCCCACCTCCAGGCCAGCGCCCATCCGACATCGTGCGCCCAACGCGAACGGCTTGGATTCAGGGCGTGTATAATGGCTTTTCGATTTCTTTTTTACGATGGGAACAAAACGGAAAGGAAAGGCCTCCAAAGCAGTTTGGACCAGCAGCCTACATTTGCCTTTCCCAGTTTTGTTCTAAAATGTATATTCAAGGGTCAAAAGGATGGGGGTTTTTCTTCTGTCAAATTGTATTACACAATCTCTCTCTCTCTCTCTCTCTAATAGTAGAACATTTCATCAAAAGGAAGGGAGATGCTTCAAAGTCGAAGAGGTGATACACTGTATATAATGTGATGTGTGTGTGTGTGAGAGAGAGAGAGAGAGAGAACGTATTTATATGTTTAATTGATATATAAAATTGTAAAACGCTTTTGCCAAAAGGATGAGAGAAGCAGCAGAAACCCGATGCTCCATTTTTAAAGCGCTTTTGTGCCTTGAGTAAACAAATTGCGGCTCACATTCTAAAGGCAGCGCTAATAACCCGGATCCAGTTCATTGACCCTTTACTAACAAATGGGTTTTTAACTGGGAGGCGAAGGGGAAACACGCACCAAAGACATTCTCCGCCAGCCCCCTACGCCGCTCTTGGTGGTGTGTTCAGCTCTTTTCTTGTCACGTCCAAGTCCGTTGTGATGAACTTGTCCTAAAAGGAACTCCTGCTCCGCTTTGGAGAATAGGTCTCTTCTGTTCTTGGCCGCATCGAGATGGAGAATGTCTTTCAAAATCAAGGGACCTGTTATAAGGGTTAAACAAAGAAAGAAAAGCAGGTCTCCTGGCAAATCCCATAAATAAAAGGTCTCCTTCCCGGCAATTATAAAAAAATCTGGAATTAAAAACACACACTTTAGGAATGTATATCTACAATCCGAAGTTCTAGACCTATCTAATTTGTTCTCCCTTCTCTGCCCTCTACTTACCTACCATGTCCTCTAGCTATATATAGCTACATTTAGGCTTCAATCTGGAACCTGTTTACCTGGAAGAAGGTCCCATAGAACACAATGGAGTCTATGCAGGAGTACATATATCTCAGAGTGCGTTTTATTTACCTTAACAAAAACTGTGTAAGAAAGACTCTTATTATCTTATAGCAGTTTGTCTCATTTGACAATGTGAGTGGAAGAAACTGATTATCAGTGCAATGGTCTAGTTTTTACTGGAAAGCAAGCCACATTGTGCATAGGATTGCAACCTAACTGGTTTGAATCCTTGCCTCTAGAAAAGCTAACAGGTTTTCATAGTAAACCTCTCAATGACCCTATAAGGTAGACCAAAATTCATTTCTACATAAAGTGAATGAGATAGGGCAAGGTGGACCTGAGTTAGCAGTGTCTTGCCTAAGATTGACTAGTGAAGCCAGGAGTGAGCAAATACTTGGACTGGAGGCCTTCCTGATTTTTAGAGCCTGCTCTTAACTACTGTCAGTACTGGGAAACTAAATAAAATCCTCAGATCACAGGGGGAAGGGTACTGTGCGGCTCCTAATGAAATCAAGAAGCCCCTATTCCTAGACATACTTTCCTTTCCAATTCTAGCTATGTTACTTAGGACTCCCTGCTAGGATTTTATTAAAAAAGTAATTGAGGGACTGGCACCAAAGGTGTGACCCACATGAGACAAGCACAGGTTCCCTCTTTACATAAACACTGAGGTCTTCATTTCCTTTGCAGGATTTCTTTCACCTTTTGTTCTTCATTCACTGTTTAAATAAGACAGTCTGAAGCTCCAAGGGATGATGAGTTTAAGATGCTCCATAGCAAGACCAAGAAAATGCCCAGTTCAGACCATCATATAAAACCTGGAATACATATTATTGCTGATCAGGGATTTTGGAGATGTCTCATTCATAGCACGTTGCCACAAGTCAAAATAGACCTGAGGGCAAATAACAGCTGACAAGAGATCATCATCATCATCACCATCACCAGTTTCACAGTCCATCAGGTGTTAGCAACTGGAGTTTTGGACCATCAATTATTTGGACTCTGTCCAAGACTAGAAATCAGTGGGGTATCATCTAATAATGTGGCGTTATTATTATTATTATTATTATTAAGGAGTGCCTAATAATCTGAGTGCCTAAAGTGTAGCTTGCATTGTTGGTGGCTAAGCCTAGCCTTGTTTGGCAGGATATTAAAATGGGAAAATACAGTGCCTTTCTTCTGCCGGGCTCTCCCTTCCCAACTGCACCTACAGCCTCCACTGTGCTTTACAGCAGCTGCTTACCATTTCTCTACCTTGTTATTAAATGTGAAAGGCATGGAAATGGCAAAGGAAAAATGAATTAAAAGTCATCTTTTCTCTCCCTCAAGAGACAGTGCCTAATTAAGGAATATTGGAATCCCACAAAAATGCAGACTCTCCACTGTGAAATAAAAGTTCCCTTTTAAAAATTGTGAAAAAAAAAATACAAAAACAAATGAGCTACAGACAGGGCCCAAAGGGTTGATCTTTAAAGTCTGTAGTCTTTAAAAACAAAAACAACAGGGGAATGGAGGGGGGCGGAATCCTTCTGTATCCCTGGAGGGTTGCTGTTTATTTTATGGGACTAAGGAGCATGAACCTAAAGTAGGCCTTGTCAATGCAGCCAGGCCGAGCCAGACTAAAATCCCAGACAGACAGTGTTTTCTGCATACCTCAATGCTTCCGCTAGGTAACTAATTTCCAGGGTGGGAAGAAAATAACCCTTGTTTCCTTCCCCCATCAAATCTCTCTTCTCACCTGTGGATGTTATCACAGAATGGAGGAGCAGGGAGCTGAGAAGATTCTAGCATCTCTCAACTTCCAGTTTCCTTCCAAGAAAACAATGAAGCTCTACCTCCTTTTGTTTCTAGAGCAATCATAATAGTGTAATTATCCCTGCTAAAACCCCTGCATTTAAATTTACTCTTACTTCACTGTTTACATCTTATTCCCAACAAGATGTGTAATATACACACACACACACACACACACAAACATACATACACAATACATACAAACACACACACACATGCACACAGGCACACCTGAAGCATCAGGAGTGCCCTTCACTTGCCTGAGGAAGTGGGCTGTGTGTGCCAACAAAGGCTCATGCTATCACAAATTGCTTAGTTTTAAAGGTGCCACATGAGCTTATTGTTATTTTGTAGCAACAGACTTAATACCATAGCTGCTGCTTTGAAAATTACTTATAGAGCTCTAAGGAGAACCGTGCAGGCTGAATTCTGTTCCCTTGCTGTCTAAGAATAAAACTGTCTCCTGGCATCCAGATTTCTGCCTAGTGAATGAGACATACTGAGAAGAAAATGAATATTCAAGTTGACTGGAACCTGTTGCCCAAAGAGAGAACTGGCTAATTAAAGAACACAAGGATTGATAGGTGAATAAACTACCCACACCATACCTTTTTTAAAACTTACATGAGCATAGTGGTTCAAATTTAGCATGGTCCATTTTGTAAAGATACAAAATCTGATGTGCACATGGAGGTGACACTTATTTTGTAGTTGTTTTTTTAAAAAAATTGGGTTTGATTTGCATTCAGTGAGTTATTTAAAAATCCTTTCAGCTGGAACATCTTTAAACATTTTAAAGCAATACACATTTTTATTACTTTATTATCTTTAATTGCAGTTTATTAAAACCATTTAATAACTAAATCCTATTCAAACTGTTTATTTATGTTATTTTGATGTCTGAGCTGATTTCCCCCAGTTTGCGGGTAACAAAAATAAATAACAACAATACCTAAATAGAAGAAATAAAACCAACAGAACAAAATGGTACATGGGGAACAGCAGCAGAATCAAAACACAAATTTGATTAAATGGCAGAATAAAATCCTTCCCCTGCAAAAATCTCTTGGACACTAGGAAATGACTAAAAGATCTGGGTGCATAAAAATTGCTGTGATGCCTGAAACTGTGCAGTGAAGGCATCAGGTGAGTCCTTCTGGTGAAGGCATTCCATAGGTGAAGTGCTCAGCATCAAGGAGATCTTCTCCCTGGTTACAACCATTCTTACCTCAAAGAGGGCAGAGTAAACTGATGAGGCATTCTGATGCATCTCTCATCTCCCAGGAACATCCACACAAAGAACTCAAAACCGTAGTTTCAAAATTCAGAGGAGGAGACAAAGAGATTTAGAATGGGAGTATGGGCATCTTAGTAAAGTATGAGGCTTATTCAATTTTATTAGCTTTATTACTATTGTACCTGTATGTGAGCATCAGGCTGGAAAGTATGGACCATGGTTTCTAGAATTCTCCATCAATAATGTCCAGTGCCCATGCTGGCTTCAGAACTTAGCGGATTCTGTAGTCCGTAGAAGTACCTTTTTGAAGTATGCATACACAAATTCTAATAACATATTAACTATATGTCTGTTATTAAATTGGAGAAAGGGAATTTTTATTACTTTTCTTATTATGCTCTTCCTCCCAAGGAATGTAAGTGTCTTACAAGATTCTTTCCCTAACCATTTTATCCTTACAAACAACCCTGCAAGGTAGGTTAGGCTGAGGGAGATTAAGAAAAGAAGAAATAGGTCAGCCTGAGGTCATCCACTGAGAATTGCAGCTTAGGGGAGATGTGTATTTTGATCTCCTCAGTCTTAGCTGAACACATTCCAAAACCAGGCGACCATCTATTATTACAGTTTATATCACATCATAGTAACAAATTAGTTATTTCTGACGTATGTTTTTTTCAAGAAGGAGACTTTTGTAAATTGACTTTAGAAATCTAAACTAATCATACAAAATTGAGACATCAACTGCTGTCTTCTTTAGTGCTAATAGATATGGATACACACGTACAAGTGTGTATCACATACTCATGTAACTGCCTTTCTCAGACAATCAACCTTACGGTGGGCTTTAAACACTTGTGAATAAACTGCTTATGTACATCTACATTTTAAGTGTATTCAAGGAAAAATGAACATGTGGTCTGGAACATGGCAGCATGTCGGCACCATTTCACCTTCCCCACATGATACACCTGATTGGACTACTATTTAATTGAGTTTCACAGCCATAAATGTAGCACTAATGGCCAGCCAAAGGGTGCAATAGTTTGTCCAGTCTGCCTAGGCTTCCTGTTGCCACAGCATTTCTTTCTTTCTTTCTTTCTTTCTTTCTTTCTTTCTTTCTTTCTTTCTTTCTTTCTTTCTTTTTTTCCATGATCACTCTCTGAAGAGCTCTGGCTACTTTTGCTCAATTCTATCTCCCCTGTAAGGCCCCCAAAGCAATGGATATTGTGAAGCTGCTTTCATTCTTGTTTATTCTGTCAGAGCTCACATTTCTCTTGTCAAGGTTGGCAACAATCACATGTCAGATGTATTTGTCATTTGTTATGCCCTGCAGAGGCTGGAGAAATATAGCCAATTATTATCAGTTTTCAGCAATGAACCCAACTTTCTCTTGATTGCCACTCCTGGCCCTGGGATACTTGGCACCTGAAGCCTTCCAGAATCCAAAGCATCTCTCTCTCCCTGTGCCCACCCACCCCCTCAATCTTCTCGTGCCAAAACAGCAATATGGCAAGGGAGACTTGACAGAAGCTTATATTGTGATGATCTTTCCAAAAGGGCATATTGAAAGGCAGGAGAAAATATGCCCATTTCATCCTGTTAGGGTATTTTCACAGCTGAAGTGAAAAATGCAATTTTTGACCACAGTGTATCACTTCTGAATGGAGACAGGACAATATAAATATGGAAGGCCAGGACAATCAGATCAATACAGCACACATGCTTCCATGTGTCACTTTCTTTCAGTTTACAAACACCATTCTCAAGCTGCTCTCACATATAGATATGTGAAGGCCTAGAAAAAAAGGAGGGGAGGATGTGGGAGAAATTGTGGTTTTTAAAAATCTGTTTCCTCCCTCCCCCTCACCAGCAACCACTTTCCCCCTAGAAACTGGAAAAAAAACAAACCCCTGAACACAAAATATTTTCTTTCAGAATGATAAATAACATATTTAAGGAAAAAGTGTTCCCATATTTATTTCCCCAAAATTATTTCTAAAAGGCATCTAAAAGAAAGACTTCTGTGTAAGACTATGTACAAGATCATGTCATTGCAGTTCATGGTCTTGTTTTCCTTTTCTTGGTTCTTTTTATGGAATGACTAGGTCATACCTAGGTGACACTATGGAGGACTAGAGGAGACAAAACAATTTTGTTTTTGTTAATGCTGATGATTTCTTCTGCTTTTATTGGTTTTTACTGTGCCTCATAAATTGGCAAAACCAAGAGGTTTTCCAAATACAGTTTAAGATCTTGCCATTCCATTTGTAATAAGAATAAAAATAAACCGTTTGTAATTATTGGCTGAATAAATAATATGTGTAATTTTCAAAATGTGATAATTTTAGACCAAATCAAATTGGATATAACACATTTTATGCTCCTAAAAGAACAAACTGATTTTCAGTCTCACATTGCATTTCCACCATTTCCCACAAAAAAAATTCAATTAAAAAAAGAACAAGGCAAAAAAAAACAACACCCTACCAGTTTAATAATTTTTGGAAATTTTATATGTCTACTCATATACCAAAGTGATAAGGGAAAATAATGAGAATGTAATAATAATTTTAAAAAACAAGGCCAGCCCAACTAGAAGTATTGATAGAAGACAAGTCTGATTACTTGATTCAGCATTCTTTTCAGTCCCTAGGTAATTATTTCTTTAAAAAGCCAGGCTCATTATATGGAAAAACTGTTTCTTCCTGCAGGATACAGTGAATGTATTTTAGTGGCATGCTTATTTGTAATCTAGATCAGTGGTTCTTAACTTTTTGTTTACTGGGAGCCCTCTGTAAATCTAACTGGTTGCTGGTGACCCCCAAGACTTAAGTCAAGATTTAAATATTTAAGTTTAGATTTAGATAGCCACATCCCTTTTGCTGCCGCTACTGTAGGTGTCAAGCAGCTGGGCTCCATGGCTCCCCTGTGAGACTCTGCAGACCCCAGGGGTCCCTGGACCCCAGGTTAAGATCCACTGATCTAGATGGTCTCAGATAAGCCATTATTCTTTCAGTTTGAATTTTGACCCAGTTGCATCCCCTTGCTAGTCTCAACTAGAGTAGATTCATTGAATCAACTGAACTTATATAACGATTGATTTGCCAAGTACCAGTTGATTCTACTTCAGTTGGGTCTACTTTAGTTGGGTCTAAAAACAGGATTGCAGCATCTGAAATGAGCCATGTCTCTAAACTAAATGTGGTGTCACCACTGCCAAGAATGTTGCTACTCAAAATGATAGTCCTCAGACCAGTGTTGGTCCCTGAGCCATTGGCTGTCAGCCCCGGCACATGGGGGAGGGGGAGAAGGGACTGCCAGTCCCTTGTATCAGATAGCCTGAAAGCACTGCCCTAGAATGGACTTTTGATTTTAAATTTTATCCCCTGTAAGTCTGCTACTTTTATCTGAAATTTGTGTAAACAATAAATTTACCATAATTTAAGCCTCACCATTGCTTATGAAACTGTGCTAGTGCAGTACCCTCAAGATAGACAATAGACTTTGCAGGATGGATTCTGGTGACATTCTTGGAAACCTTGGGAGGCAAAATACTCTGGTGTCTTTTCTAACCCAGTAAGACCCATGAACAAGGCTGCTAAGTGAAGTAACATTGCATTCATAAATGTTGTCATGGTATTAGCAATAGCTGCACGCAGCACTTCTTCTCCTGTTTGTCTTATATCACAGCAGAGCCAGGTTCCATTGAATCATTGCATCATAACCCTCGACACTGAAGTCTTTTGCAGGAACCATTCCCAGTCTCAAACACCAGATGGGTCAAGGGTGATCCAAATATCCCCAGGATCAAATTTATGAGAAGTGTGGAACCCTGACTACAGTTCTGGCCAAGCTTCATGGAAGAAAAATGAGTCAAGGCTATTTTGTCAGCATTCACTCAACTAAGAGATGAGCCCTTCCTGGAAGGCTCCCAAAAGACCCTGCAAAACCTTGTCAGGGAACTCCCTCCTTAAGCAGTGCAGATGTGCCCGAAAAGGTCCCTCCATTTGGCTGGGTCCGGAAAGTTGGCTTTATTGCTCTGCTGTTCAGCAAAGCAAGTCATCCCTAGTTCACAGTACCTTCTCTTTTGCCTCCCCACTTCTCTCTCTCACATACACAATGACTTAATTGCTGAAGTTAATGTTTTTACAATGGAAGCTTCTTTGATCTGCCTAGGAAAAAGCGGGGAGGAGGAAAATAATAAAAAGAGGGTTAGAAAAAAGAATGTAAGGCAGACTTCAAACAAGAACAAAGAAAGCTCAGAGCAAAAAAAGTGTAAGAAGGGTAGAGATTCTTTAACAACATAAATAAATAAGCAAGATAGGAAGGGAGTAAAAAGAAAAGAAATCTCTCTCTCTCTCTCTCACACACACACACACACACAGAAAGAGAGAGCTTTGCAGTGCTGCCTATCATTTTACCGACAGGAATACCATCTTTAGGAGACTTAAATCTATACCATTTTGCCAGGCGCTCATATGAAAATTGTGCTCCCATCCTCATGTCCAGACAGACAAATGATTGCTTCCAGACCCAGGGACAAACACCTAGGAGTATCCTGAGCAAGATGCTTTGCAGGGAAACTAACCCTTCAGACCCAGAGGCCCAAGGTCTGTTCCTTATTTCTTTGAAGTCTCACTCTGCTGGGAGCAGTGGCTTTGTGGCCAACCTTTTTTCTCTCATTAGTATGAAGGCTGAGTAATTTTTGCAGCCTGGGGCTGAATGTGGGGTTGGAGAATAGGAAAAGGCCTAATAATAATTCATTAATACTAATAACTTATTATCTTAATCTTCTACTGTATGTGCCACTGACAGAACCATATTAACTAACTGTGCAAAGAGGGACTAGGGAAGACCACCTGGTTGCATGGAACAGCAGCAGGAGGACTAGGAGAAGAAGTGAGAAATGGTTTTTTGAAAAGTTCAGAAAAAAACAAACAATATGAACAATGTGGTGGTTTCTTCCTGCAAATGAGTTAAGTTGTTTGTGACAGAACAAACCGTGGTCAGGGAGAGTGACAACCAAGAGTAGGTAAGTAGGGCTTAACACCATAGAGGTGTGAGGGCAGACTGTCTCCTCTCACTTACATCACCATCCACTGCAGTGGGGTAGCTGCCATTGGGCCAGAAAGGGCATTGGTTCAAGGCTATTAGCCAATGGATGTTGCCTGCCACACAGCTCTCTTGTAGTCACGCCCTTGCCTCCCACACCATCTGCAGGGGTGAAAGAAGAAAGTCCAGCTGCATGTCAAACCCAAGCAATGGCATTTGAGTCCATACGACCAGGGTGAACGGGAAATCTTGCTGTGGTGTGGACCTTCTTTCACCATCAGATCTGCGTAGATGTTGCTCTGGAAAATAGATTAGATGAGGAGTTGGTGCAGTCACAGGTGTGTGGGTGACACTCCAGTCCAGTCTTGCATTTCTTGCCTCCCTGAGCGGGAAGCTGTAACCTGGTTTGCTAGATGAAAGGAAAATTATTTTCAAATGAAAAATGAATACGGAGTATGCCTGTCTCCTCAGGGCTTTGTTTCTTTGTACTGTTATGCCACCAACAAGCTCTCACATTGTCCCAGGTGGCAACTAGTCTCTTCTATTAGCTAATTTTCACATGTTGATACAGGGGAAGGGAAGCATAAGTTCTACAGCTGTTTTGGTCTACGCTTCTCCAAAGTGCTTCCCTGCCTGGCCAATCTTAAGGGATTGTGGGTATTGTGTGTGTGTATATATATATATTTATATATATTTATTAAAGTTTTACTCAAAATTAAAAAAAACCCTCCCTGCTTCCGAGCATCATTTTTCCAGTTGAGTTTGTGTTTACATCCCATTTATACATTTTTTCTATTCTAAGATTAACACATTATTACTTTCAACCTTATTACAATTCAGTTTATACTTATTCTATAACATCTTTAATTTTCATTACCATTTTTTCCAACACACTTTCTTATTCTTTCCCTCGTTCCTTTATCCAGTTCAGAACTTCTTGCCATTCTCTTTCAAAGTTCTGGATTGGTTTATTTTTAAGTGAAAAAGCCAACCTATGGGATTGTGGGTATTGTAAGTACATAGCACCAGAAGAGTCAAAATTTCCCTGTCCTTGTTCCGATGAAATGGCCAATCAATTAAGTCAACAAGATTCTTCCTTCATGAGATATGATGAGTATGGCATGGTGGTGAGTGACAGGTTTAGAAAAACAAGATGTTACTGACATGTGACTGTACTGAACTGTTGGGGAAGGGGCTCCCCATGGGCTCTGTAGTACGATCTGGTGTCACACAAGGTAATCCCAAGGCAGCAGGCTAGAGAAAACTGAGCTCTAGAGTAGAGTATTCAGTATTAAGCTTCAGCAGCAGAGGAGGGAAATTCAGAATTTTTAAAATACCTTGTACAACTCCTTTTGCTTACCTCTCTGTTCTTTTGTATTTTAGGCTTCCAATATATTCCCGTCTCTATTCTTCTATGAATTGGGGTGCAATTGCAGCATCCTTTTAATATTTATTGAGAAGTGATTCAGTTTCTCTGAGAAGAGTTCTATATATTAAATCTGTTGGGAAAGTACAGCTTCAGCTGAAGGTGGTTGGATGACTACCCCCTCACACACATAAAAACTCAGCATAACAAGATAAGTTATGAAAAATGTAGTGCTGTAGTGGTTAATGTCTTGGGTATAGACTGAGCTGGAACTCACTGGGTGACTTTTCTTTCCCCACCCACCCAGTCTAAAACAACTTAAGTGGTGATATTTTCAGGATAAAACTGGGAAAACCATGTAAGTTGATTTGAGCTCCATAAAACAAGGCAGGACATAAACCTAACTGATTGACAGAGAGACCCATACATTTAAAATTGCTGGAAATTGTTATTTGTAGTAGGTGCATAATTGTATTAGAGGACTAGATAGAGTGATGAAAATGTACCTTGAGTAACAGGTCTGCAGAAATGGGGAAGAAATTTTTCTTCAGGAAGGAGAAATTTTTCACTTAGATTCTTTTGTTCACCTTTCAGACTTACATGTGACTTCATAAAACAAAAACAAAAAGCTGGAGTTCTCAGTGCCTGAGATTCAATGCCATTTTTTTAAAAAAAGTTTTAAAAATACTTTCAGTCTCAAATGTCAACATCCTCCTATTCATAAACATCAAATATCTCCCAGAAGCTCCCACTTCTAAAATATCCTTCCTCCTGATCAGGAAGACAGGGGTGCCAATGCTTTCCCTGTGACATCTGCTGTGTTCTCTGTTTTCAAGTAGTGCTGCAACAATTTTAAGCAAGAAAATTCTTGCTCTGATTCCAAGTTGGCAAAACACAACGGATTTTGACTATGTTCAGTGTTTTATTTTTGTCAGATAATGTAAACTTCATCCTGGGGGGTAGTTTTAGTGAGGAATCATAGGGATTTTTTTTTTTTTTTGTATGTTACATTTAATGTTTGTTATTTTGATCATAAGTTAAATTCTCTTGTTTTCAGTGGAATTTGCTTCCAAGTACACATGCTTGGAATTGCAGCCTTGGGGTGGGTAACACATGTAACATGCTCCCCTAATCAGGTACACTGTAATTTCTATGGCTCCCACCCTCACAATAACAGTGATCCTAGGGACAAATATGGCACACAGGTAGTGTATGCCTTGCTTCCCAGCAGAACTATGTTTCTAGCTGGTTACCTGAAAGCAAGTTCCACTAAATGCAAGCAGACTGGCTTCTGAGTAGGTATGCTCAGGATTGTACCAGTTTTCTGATCACTTATGTATGTCTATACCCATTTCCGCACTAGACTGTTATAGCACTATTATTTCACTTTCAACATCCAATAGAATCCTGGGGTTTGCAGTTTCGGGAGGGGCCATGTGACCCCTCCCAAAACTGCAAACCCCAGGATTCCATAGGATATTGAAAGTGGAATAATAGCGCTATAACAGTCCAGTGTGGAAATGGCTTATGTCTATATCTTAATCTAAATATCTGGCAATGAAAATACAACAAAATTGAATGTAGGGGTGGGCTGGTTAAGTAATAATAATTAGACAATGAATGGTTTTTGTCTGAATCAAACTTTTTAGGCAGGAATCCTAACTCTATTTCCTAGGAAGTACAACTCATTTTTTATATTAAATATGTTATATTAATGTTTCATTAATGTTTCACAAAGTTTCATTGTGAATTCCAGCCATATTCTCAGAGGTAGAATATGATTCAGAATCTTCAGATAGCAAAAATTCAAGTGAACAGGGAATTATCATTGTGAAGTTTACCATGCTCGATACGGCATGCTAACATGTTGTTCTTATAGTCATTGACCTAGTACTACTGGAAATCTCTGAAGTGAAGATACCACCCATTAGGTACGATCTATAAGAATCCAGCAGTTCAACAATCAATGTGGTGATACTAGATATTGAATACAATGTGAATTTGCACATGGTTACTGCTTCAGACGATAGTCATTGGGCTTATTCAAATGTAGCACCAGTAACAGAATAGCTCTGTCAAAATAGTATAATAGGGATAGCATTCCATGTGTAAATCCATTTGGGTAACAGTTTGTAATATACATTTATAATATTAGAGATCATGAAATGAAACTTTTCTAGAAGTAATAAAAAGCAAAGGTTTTTATGCTTATGAGTAAAAACAAAATTCACAGTTGGGCATGTTAGCAACATATTAGCAAATGCTGTAAAATGTCCCAGATGAAGAATTGAATAGAAACATGAGTAAATCAGTAAACAAGGTTCACTAAGTTGTAACACTAAATTGAATAGCAACAAGCCAGAAGTCAGATCATCTTGATGAACCTACAAGAATGAGGAACTAAGAAAGCAGAGCTGAGATTCAACTTGTCCTTTATTGTTCTTCCACTGTGCTGCCTACATCTGTTCTCCAGAGAAAAAGCATTCCAGTGAACTTTCATGGTCTTCTCATTGAGGTAAACTTCTGTTAAAAAAGAAGTGCTCAATTCCACAGTATGGAATTACCTTAGAATAATTTTATCTGTCCCTCAATATCCATAACAAAAGTGTCCAGAGTTTAATGTTTCATTAGAACTGCTGCATTGCACAATGGTCATATTCCCAGGAGAGGAAAATTGTCATAATTGTGCCATTGAGACCGTTGCCCTAGTGGACTGAGCAGTGTGGCTATTGTGCAATAGCCACAATATGTAACAGTATGACACTTTGCAGGACAGGTTGCCCTTCTGCAATGACAGTGCAAGTGAAGGCAACGGTTCCCTAACAGAGCCATAGGACACTGATAATCCAGACTGTAGGCCACTGGAAAGTCATGGGTGATCTAGACCCAACTGGAAAAATATCTCCATCTTTCATGGTGCCTCTTTGCATAGTGGAAGCCCCTCTTGCACAACTGGATATCTTGTGTGGTGTCTCGTTATGAGGTGGGAGCCCCCAATATGCAACAGAACACATTTTGTGTAGTGTTCTGCTTTGTCACAATTCTCTAACATGGTTGCACATTTTATTAGTGATATAGCTTCGTCACAAAGTTACATATATGGCAGGACTTCAGTTACAGGTTTGTTGTTGTTGTAATTACACTCTGTTTTGGATGTGATGCTCTCAATATGTTCCATAACTGTGACATCATATTGTTACATTGTGCCAAATGCATTATTATGAAACCTGATCATGTGCAAGGATGTCAGTTGGTGTGGAAGATGCATTTCTGTCCTCTGTATCATTGTCTTAAAAAAAACAAGATTAGCCTCAACAAGAAATCAGAAGTTGGCCCGTTCCATGTTTGAGCATCCGCTGGTACATTTTCGAGATCTGAAGAGATCCATTAGAACCTGAATTTTGTCATTCATACTCCCTCTCTTCCCCAGTAACTTGTCCCCTACATCACTTTCTGTGTTTAGGCCATCCGAAAGCAATTGCAGCCCATTTCTTTTGTTCAGGTGCAGGCACATGGATACTTGTGGCATGCTTTGAAGAGCGACAGATGACAGTGTGTAATTTCCCTCCTTGTAAATGTTTCTTTTTCAGCCAGCTGTCAGCATTCTTGTCCAAAGCTGGTTGTTGCTTTTTCATTGCACATTGGCATCAGTTCTAGGGCAACAGTGCAATGATCCAAAATGCCACGTGCACAGGCATCTTTTGTTTCCCATAATGATTTTCAATGACAATGACAACAGCAACAATCTTTTAAAGGAAAGTGGCACAAACCACCTGGCCTCTTGGCCGTGAGCTTTCCCAGCACTGGGCAAGCATACTGCTGTTTGCCTGGCAGGTTTGCTTTGGATTTTGCCCATTAGCTTTGCAATATCTTTTCAGTTGGCAGAGAATGGAGACATTTGGATGTTCCAGAGCAGATGAAACTGCTGAACTATAAAGCATTCATCATGCTGGCAGTTGTTACCTAAGGCCTTTAATAACAGGAGCCAGCCTGGTTCCAGACTTGAGACATTGCAGAAAACAAGTCTGTAAACCAGAAAGAAACCCCAAGGTAGCCATTGTGTTCAGTAAAGGAGAAGGAGAAGGAAGAAGAGGAACTGCAAGATCTTAAATGCCACAAACAGATAGTGCAGTTTCTGTTTCCTCAGAAAGTTTTTCAGAACTATGTGAAAGAATTGTCTGGGAGCTAATAGGAGACAAAGACCTTTTGATTCTGTCTTCTTTTTCCACCTGGAAGCAAAGCACTGAAGCTTGAGTTCAGTCTTAATGATGGCAAATGAATCAGAAGAGAAAAGTGGTCCATAGACTCCAACCTGCCCACTTTGTCCATGTATTTCACGATTTCATGCAATCCTGGGTTCTGATATCTATACCAAACCAAGGCCATATTGCTTCGTCAGAGGGAAATAGGGCAGCAGAACGATGGTGCATGGAGAAGCACATATACAGTATCTTCTCACGGTATGTGTATGTTTCCTCTTCTGCAGCATTAGAGCCAGCATTGGCATAGGCATCAGACAAGAGACAAAAGTGAGGAGCCAACATGTTGCAGTGGTCTGAGTGTTGGATTAAGACGTTGGGAGATCAGGGTTCAAATCCCTATGCAGTCACTGAAGCCCACTGGGTGATCTAGAACAAGGCGCACTATCTCAGCCTTAGAGGAAAGCTATGGCCAACTTTCTCTGAACAAATCTGCTGATGGATGGTCAGGGAAACCAACAGCTACTCATCACAATGGCTATGTTCCACCTCCAGTTTCAAAGACAATATGCCTCTGTACATAATTTTCGCGGGAATAGAAAATGGAAGGTGTTATTGCTTTCTTGTCTTGCTTGTGGGCTTTCCATCAGCAGTAGATTGGTCACTGGGTGGAGGAAACACTGGACAAGCAAAGTCACTGGTCTGATCCAGTAGGACTCTTCTCATGGTTTTACCTTTAAGAGTCATATGCAGCTGGGAAGACTGAGTATTCTTCCAAATGAGGTTTTTCTTCTGCAGTCATATTGCCTCATTCAGAGAATTTAACAGGGGATCCCCATGAGGTCATTATCTATCTATAACTGTGGCCATTTCTGCCCTACACTGTTATAGTGCTCTTATTCAACTTTCAGCATCCTGTGGAATTCTGGGGTTTGTACTTTAGTGAGACTAGGGCCCTTTCCGCACTGAGGCTTCTAGCGCAAGCGGGGGAGGCCGGCAAGCGCAAGAAGGCTCGTCCGGGAGGCTGCCGCTTCCCCCTCCTTCCTTCCGCAGGCGAAGGAACCAGCGGGGAAGCAGCACCGAAGGAGGCTTGCCGTGCAAGCCGCCCTCCCCCCGTGCGAAGCGGGAGACCTCACGCCGGATTCCCACACCGCGCGCGCGCGCGAAACGGGCGGCGTTGCGCTGGATTCCTCCCCCCCGCGCGCGCCGGATTCCTCCCCCCGTACGCACCGGATTCCTTCCCCCCGCGCGTGCCGGATTCCTCCCCCCGCGCGCGCCGGATTCCTCCCCCCGCGCGCGCGAAGCGGGCGGCGTCGCGTCCTCCCCCACGCGCACGTGCGCGAAGTGGGCGGCGCGTCCGTCGCGCTACCTCCCCACCCCGCTCCTTCCTTCCGCAGGGGCGGAGGGAAGGAAGCGCGACCCGGCCGGCTCCCGGAGGCTCCGCACGAAAGGTAAGTGCAGGTGGGCTCCGGGAGCATTGCGCAAGCGCGGGGTGATTTTCGCTTGTACGCGAAAATCAAAAAACCCGCGCTCGCGCCGCTTCAGCCCCGTGAGCCGGGCAGAAGTGGGAGTGCGTCATGCGGAGCGACGCTCCCACTCCCGCGAGGCTCACGGGGCTATCGCGCGCACAAAGGCCCGTGCGAAAAGGGCATAGGAGTTCTCTGGCTGAGAATTCTAAATGCCCCTACCTGAACTACGAAACCCAGAATTCCACAGGATATTGAAAGTGGAATAGTAGCACTATAACAGTGTAGTGCGAAAATGGCCACCGTCTTGTGTGTTTTCCTGCACTCTGCTTAAGGTGTGTGCATGCGGGGGCGGGGGAGACAGATAGCTGCATAAGGCCTTTAGGTAGGCAGTGTTAGAAGCCCTCCATTTGGAAGCATCCACAGCATATTTTAGGTATGAACATGAGGAACTTGGATAGATTTCCTTCAGTGCCTGCTTACGTGTGATGATGTTTTTGTGTAATACAGCATAGGCAACTCTTTATGAAGCTGAAATAGTGGGTCAAAGACTGAATTGTTTCAATAACATACTATTTCCCTGACAAAGTGCAACACAGCTATTTTATATTAGGCTATTGTCCAGGCCAAGCTTATTCCATTTCCACACTATACTGTGGAATCCTGGGGTTTGCAGTTTAGGGAGGGGCATTTAGAATTCTCAGCCTGAGAGCTCTTTGACCTCAGTAAACTACAAACCCCCAGAATTCCACAGGATGCTGAAAGTGGAATAATAGCACTATAACAGTGTAGGGCAGAAATGGCCTTAAAGAGGCTGTTGCTATTCAGTACAGGCACTAAGGTTGCAATGCTATGCACACACCTGTGAGTAAAGCCCACTGAATCTTAATTCTCTATAGACTTGCACAGGGTTGCCTGATAAAGATGGTGTTGGCCTTTGTGGAACTGTCTTATGGGGTAGTTGTGGCCACAAATTCTGACTGGTGTTTCACCTGCTCTCATACTTCAACAGAGCAGATATGTCCATGGTGGAATACACTATAGTTATAATACAGTAATATGCTCAATATGGTTTTCCCCTAAAATGCTTTTGGAAAGTTTAGCTATTAACATCAAAAGCAGGGTGAGAGTAGACTAGAGTATTTAAGCCCATATTATTCTAGCTATATTGTCTGCAAATCCTTTTCTGGCAGGACCAACCCTATCATTAGGCAGAGTGAGGTTGATTTCTCAGGCAGTAGACTATGCAGCTCCTTGAATCAAGGGTAGATTCAACTGCAGTTTTCAGTTGAACATCCATACATTGCCAAACTTGTGACACAATTCACGTAGAGCAGAAAAGCATGCTTGAAAAATGCACACATTTGAAAAATGAACACAGAGAAGTATATTTATGGTGAAATACATATATATTTTCATTTAGGAGAAGGAAGAAAAGGCTGGCAATCTAATACAGACCCAAACTGAAAGCTGCTTGGCACTAGAAAAATGTATTGGTGCTGAAAACAACTGAGCCTGACAGATTCACACATTCCTATCTGAGAAGTCTATGTTGTACCTAGCCTCCTCTGGGGTGACAGTGGTACAGATATTGCTGCTTTATTTGCTCCGCTTAAAATGTTGGTGCTTGGATTGTTTCTGCACTTGGGAGCAGCTCTGTTAGTACATGCGTACATGCACATACATGACAACATATATTAGCCTGGAATCTTTTTATATATTTCTAAAGAGCAAATGTGATTTGGGAAGTTAGTAGACAACACAGGTTTGAGAAGAAAAATTCACTTGAGAATAATGTCCAGCCTCTAAATTGACCTTTTTCTGAAGCATTTCCCAGGAACTGTGGGGAGAATGGCTGCCATTTGTCATAACCTTTACCTCAAGCAAGCTGCAAAAATAACTAGGAAAAATGCACTCGTACCTTCATTGCCCAATCGCAGATCTTTTGTAGCTTCAGGCTTGTCAGTCTGACTGGTGAACTGGCCTCAAAGCAGGAGCAGTTGTTCAAAAGAAATACTTTTCCTTTTTAAAAATGCTTTTTGGCTCAAACTTAGATGTGTAAGTAACCACACAGTCTGCATCTGGCAGCAATTTTTTAAAAAAAAAGAAACACAAACCCAGATGCTGGAAAACAACTTTATGATGATTCTCTGCCAAGAGTAGTAGTACAGGAAATGTGTGGTATGGGCTTTAAGCTCCATTTGAGTTATAAATGCCCCACAGTTGGATGAGACAGGTATAATATGCTCTGGCAGGCCTTGCCCAATATAAACATTCCTCTTTACATTTAAAGCATGGACGGGCAACTTGTGGACCTCTAAATGTTGTTTGATTAGAAATCTCATCAGCCCTATTCAGCATAGCCAATGATGAGTACTAATTTCTCACAGCTAGGAGAAAGATTAATAATAATAATAATAATAATAATAATAATAATAATAATAATACAGCAAAGGGGAGGTACCAAGCAAGGGAACATTGTGAAATGACTAGCATACCACCATGAAGTAAAAGAACCATTTTGGGGTACTTACAGGGAGAAAGTCAGCAGTGGAGAGGGCAGTCAATACAGCAGAGTATGAGACCAAATCGCAACACAGCTCTCTCATCACAGATTGCAGCTAGGAGGAAAATAATTCTGTTCTATAGAACAGAAAATTAATGCATCAAGGGTCCCACAGTGAAGTATTCAGTGTGAGGAGCCTGTGGTAATACGATGTTACTACTACATTGTAACTACCCACAAGGCCACATAAAAACATACCACTTATAGAAAACTGAACTGGTTCACTATTTAGGGTATGTCTGATAGGTAATGCAAGTTAGGTTTGATGTGAACCAACCTGTTGCTAAGACTATCATCAGAGGCTTTTAACAGATGCTGCTCTCATGCCTTCTGAAGTTTGGTAAGCAGAGATTGAAGAGAAGGCTTTCTTTTTTCTTTTTCTTTTTTCTTTTTGTGGTAGACCTGGCTACGAAAGGGCCTCCTTAGCATTATTCATTTTTATGAGTTTTAAGAATTTAGTCAAAATTATTTTAGTTCTGGTGTACTTATTTGTTTAAACCACAGTTATTGCTATTTTACAGTATGATTTTATTGGCTCTGTTTAATCATGTAGGTATCTATGGCCCTTTCCGCACCTTACCTTTTTCCGGCACTGGGGTGCGGGGATCACGCGAGCAGCCTCCAGCGAGAGGCTCTCACATCCCTGCTGCTTCAGCTCTGCACGAACTGCCTGCTTGCATGAGAGCCTCGCCTATTCCCTCTGCAGTGCAGCCTGAGAATTTCCCAGGCTGCGCTGGGGCAGGAAGTATGACTGGCTCAGCTTCAGAGGCTCTGCATGCCAGGCAAGTGCGCACGGGGCCCAGGAGCAATGCGCAATAGCACACCATTTTTGGCTTCCAGCCGAAAATGAAAAAGTGCACAATCAGTGCCTGGTGGCCCCTGGAGCATCATGTGATTGTGAATGCATCGTGCAGATTGCTCCTCACAATTGCGCGACACTCCAGGTGTCCTTTCGCATGGCAAATGCCTTGTGAAAAGGGCCATATCTATAGCTCTCTGTCTCTCTGCCTCTGATTCTCTCTCAGAGTTGACTTTCTCTTACTTGGACTACAACTTCCACTATCTCAGTAGCCAAACTATTCACAGGATTCTGAGGTTACTGCCCCCAAAGTAGCTTTTACAAACATATGTGTATATATTTATATATTACCATTTCTTCTTATTCACATTTATCACTGGGCACATTGGAATAAGTGGAAGTACATAAAGCAAGTAATCGATGAAATGTAATGATGAAACAAAATAAATAATACTATGAAGTAAATAATAAAATAAATAACAACTACCAGTGCTGTCAACAAATGAAGGCCCCTCCCTACAAACCCCAGGATTCTATAGGATGTTGAAAGTGGAAATAATAGCACTATAACAGTCTAGTGTGGAAATGGCCTATGGATTTATAATTGCATCTAGCAGTAGTTTATACACTTGTTTCTATATGAGTGGCTTTGAATCTTGTATATATCAGGGATCATCCTTATCCACGTGGATTTACCTATGTTCTGTGATCTTCAGCGTATGAGCTAGATACAGTCTTCTAAACTATGGAATCCATTCTCCTGGATGAGACATTGTGGGCTTTTTGGCTGGTGCTCATCAGTGTTCATGCATGTGTATATGAAATAAGGATTTATTTTATTTTTGCATCATTGTGCATACTCTCATTTCATCATATCTGAGTATATTTGGTGAACAGCTTTGACCAAACCTTTTTGATCATTTTGTGGATCAAGCATATAAGGTCCACAATATGCGCCAATACAGACGATACTCTCAGCAAATGCCAAAAAGACAGTGAGACAGGACATTTCTTTCAGATGATTCTCAGAGCTTGAAAAAGTTAGCTTACTGGTTACAACTCCCAGAACCTCTCAACCAGGATGACTTCTGGAATTCTAGTAGTCAAAAAAAGTAAGCTATACTGTTATATTGACTGGAATCCTATATAACCTCTCCTGCAATGCACCTTCAAACCTGATGGAAACATCATTCACCAAGTATACTTAGTCCATTTCCACTCTACACTGTTATAGTGCTATTCTTCCACTTTCAAGATCCTACGGATGTTTGGGGAGGGGTATTCGGAATTCTCAGCCAGAGAGTTCTTTGGCCTCAGTAAACTACAAACCCCAGAATTCCACAGGATGTTGAAAGTGAAATAATAGCACTATAACAGCATAATGGGGAAATGGCCTTATACTTAAATATAGTGAAGTATATTTAACTTAGTAGCTATACAGGATTCCAGCCATAATCTATTTTCTATAGACATCTCATGCTCTCATTCATATACTGTAGACAGACCAACAGATAGGGCTGGGGGGTGGGGTTCAGAGAAGAGTAGTCCAAAAAGTAACATTTCCAAGTTCTTCTTAGTAAGACTTGTGGGGTTTTTAATTTATGCTTGACAATATTATCCATGAGATGCCAACATTCAGCTTTTCATTTCTCAGTACATTGGCTGCTTCTTCAGTTCTCTGGCACCGAAGCTAATTTTAGTGATATTGGCCAGAATCTTGTTGGCAACATGCATTGGCATAGTTTCCTGAGATGAAAGCATAGGTAATTTTTCAGTCATTGTGAAAGGAGGTATCCAGTAACTCCTTGCACAAGGTCAATCCTGTCCAACCAAAGAGGGATGGCACCAGTGTGTATCCCCATCAATAAGCATAGCTGGGAGGGACAAGTCCTGTGCATCTGACTGCAGTTTTACAGCTAGGAAAGAGGAACCACCACCCTTGCCGGAGGTCTCGGAGGGAAACTGCAGTTCCTCTTTCTCAGCTGCCAAACTTCAGTTAGAAGACATTTGGGAGTTCCTGTCCCCACTGATTGGCCATAGGAGCACATCTCAGCACCACACTACAATTACACAGTCAGAAGCCCAGAGGACAAGGAGAAGCACCAAGGAACAACAGTGGAGCAAATATATGCTCTGCCAGCTCACAAAAGTAATGTCAGCCATTGAGTAGCACATTTTATTCCTTTAAGAAATTACAAGCAACTTGTCAATTTATAATTTTTTGGCAATATTGACCAATATTTTATTTTGACTCAGTTTTTCAAACTCTTCCTTAAACTCCCCCTTTAATGCTCTTTTACTGGCCAAACTGCCTTTCTGCCTGGTTTCCTGCTTCTGATAGAGTTAAAGAAAAGATTATTGCTGGCTTTAATATTCTGATCAACATATCCTTCAGACATTTTCATCATTTGCATTTTTTGTGTGCGCGCTGTACACCAGGGTGTTGCCTCACCTGGGCAAGATTTCCATCTTGCAAATTTATGTTCTTGCATTTTATAATACTTTGACTCTCTTTATGAAATGAACAATCATAATCTTGGACGTATTAATGTAGTTTCTCATCTATGGTACATAATCTACCTGAGCTCTAGGGACAGCCCAAGACATTTTGTTGGCTGAGGCACAGCATGAACTGGATTCCTCCTCCATTTGAGTAACCCAGGTCACAATGCATAAAGCCAGCCGTGCTATTTTGGCACATAATCTCACAGAAGCCTCTTCCCATCCCTAACAGAAAAATTATAATGTCTGACCTTTCATGACCTCTGTTGCCTAATGGTAGGACCAGCTCTGTTATCAAGTTTTCTCATAACTTCAAAGAATCATGAAGAAATCTGACCCATGCTGTCAGCAAATGCTATTCATATTTACTCAGAAGTAAGCTCTATTGAGTACAGTAGGGCTTTCTTTCAGGTCTACTGGTACCAGATGGCAGCCTAAGCTTGTTTCATTTTATGTTTATCTGGAACCTTGTTGAATTATGGATAAGGAATATTAGGAGAGGCAATTGATCTCTTGGTGTGTGTTGTTCACCTTCAAGTTGTTTCCAAATTACAGTGACCCTAAGTTGAACTCATCATGGGGCTTTCTTGGCAAGATTTGTTCAGAGGGGGAGTTGTCTTTGCTCTCCTCTGAGAGTGAGAACCTGTGAGTTGCCCAAGGTCACCTAGTGGGTTTCCATGGCCAAGCAGGGATTCAAACCCTGGACTCCAGAGTCATAGTCCTGCGCTCAAACCATTACCCCACACCAGCTCTCTTGATCTAATATCTGTCAAAGGATCCTTTTGACGCCTTGTTCTTTTGAGTGACATGAAGATGACACTTTTTCCAGAAGTAAGAGTGTCAAAGTACTGCATGTGAAATGAGGCAAAATTTAGAGACATTATTTTTTTGGAATATAGCACCCATAGTGCCCTAGCAAGCATCATGACCATCCACAGTGCATGTGCAAATCTGGGTTGTTATCCAAAAATATATGTTTACCAAGCTCTGAAAGGGGACAGAATCAGGGTCCTCATCTCTGCGTATGTACTACAACATAAGTTCAGATTCAGATGCACAGTCTGGGTATTTAGTGCTCAATTCTGCAAGGATATATATATATATAGTGCTTGAATTTGCTCTGCTCTTCATTACTGCTTTGTCCTCGACTTTTAAGTTCTAGGATGTGTGAAAACCCAGCAAGGGTACATATATTACCTTGTATGCATAAGCATTAAATGTGATTTTCAAATGATCATTCCAATGAATCATTTATTTCAATTGAAATAGTTAAGTTTCTTATGATAACAGGATTTCTCCATGGATCATATCTTTAAGAAAAAAACTTGTGGGTTACAAAGCTATAGTTCATTTTTTTTATCTGCTTTCATCTTAGTGAGATTAGCTCTTACTGCAGTGGTAACAGGATTTTTCTTCAGCTACTTTAACTACCTTGAGGTTTAAATGGAATATAATTTTGAAATATTTCTGCCTTTGGCTGAGAAAAGCAGTGCTTAGCAATTGGCAAATCTTGTTCCCACTCCTGCTGAATAAATTGGAGCTTGAGGTTGCAACCTGTTGTCTGAGTTTTTTTAAGAGTACCTTTTTGCTGCATACAGGCATTTGGAACACTCCCATCAGAATACATGCTGAGCAGCCATCCACCCATTATGTCCACGATCTCTTTCCTGCACATAGAAGTATCAATAAATACCTCAAATGGAAACCAAAGTATATATTAACATTTCACCAGAGGGTAGCTAAAACACAAAATGCATGTTCACAAAGGCAAATAAAAGGGTAACAAGCAAGTTATTTCACACTGTGGTCCTGCAGTTATATTGATAATTGCACCGGCCATTGGCCAGAATAACTTGAAATTGTACAAAAGAGACATTGGCTCAAAATATTAAAATATAATATAGGTTCACAGCCTCAAGTACAGAATGTTCAAACTGTCTGCATGCAGTCACACAGTTCTGGAGCTCTTTAGTTTGTCTTCAGCAGAGAAGACAAACAGCGCAATAGATCTTACCTGCTATTATGTTGGGAATGTGCCCTAGTAAGAGCACATCCAGGCTGAATGAAGAGTTGGTGATTTCGCTCCTGTTGCTTCTGACTTTATACTGGGTTAAAATAAACTGACCTGGGGAGGTGGTATAAAAAGTCCCTAATAGTACCAGGACCTGACAGATAATATTCTAGGATAAATAAAAGGTGTATGGCTCCTCAAAATAAAATCAGAAAGAACAGGAAGTAAATATGGGACTTTCTGATCTGCACCCTAAATTAAAAACAAAAAGTCAGACGCATTTCTAGTTCAATGATATAGAGGCAGACTTCCTGTGTTGGACTGTAATCTCCACCATCCACAATCAATAGGCTATTGGTTGCTTGTGACTGGAGTTGTAATTCAACACCTATGGAGGCTGCCAGGCTGAGGAAGATAATTCCAGTGCATTTCATAAATGGAAAGCTGCTGTCAGAGAGCCAGGGTAGTGCAGTGATTAAAGTATTTGACTATGACTTTGGAGGGCAGGTTTCAAATCCTCACTTGGCCATAAAAACCCACTGGGTGACCTTGGGCAAGCCACACTCTCTCAGCTGCAGAGGAAGGCAAAGTCAAACCCCCTCTGAACAAATCTTGCCAAGAAAATCTCATGATAAGCTTGTCTTAGGATCCCCATAAGTCAGAAACAACTTGAAAGCATACAAGAACACTAAGACTTCTGTTAGGTAGATGTTGCATTCCCCCAGCACTCAAGCCACAAGACACTGATGTTCAAATAAATTCAATTTTTACTCCGTTATCGTGGCCCAAAGAAGACTCCTCCTTTTTTTGCATGGATAAAGTCTCTGATTCCAGAATCAGCCTATTAATGGAGTGGGCGATATCCAGTCTTCTATCCTATTCACAATATTTATTCTAATTAAAACTGTCTTTGTTGTTGTTGCCATTGTGTGCCTTCAAATCGTTTCTGACTTATGGTGACCCTAAGGTGAACCAGTGGGTTTTTCACAGCCAAGTGAGGAATCGAACCTTGGTCTCCTGAGTCGTAATTCAGTGTTCAAACCACTACACTACTCTGGCTCTAAAGCTGTCTTGGAACCCCACAAATAAGAGCTCCCCACCGTTTGAGTTCATGCTTAATTATTACTATGCTAAACCACAGAAGGAATGTATCTTAGAAAAGTGCAAACCAGCTTTTTATGGCAGGCACCTGGGCTATGTGGGGGAAAGGCATCTTTAAACTCAAAATGGCTTCCTTAAAAAAAAGAAGCTAATTTGTTGGCTGTTAGTTAATTGCAAAAGATTTTATGGAAAAGGCTTCTTTATGAGTTTGTGGTTTTTCCTTGGGGTGACAGAAGTCTGTAAACCCTAGGAGCTCCAAAATCTTGGCAGAGTTACCCTCTCTTTCTCCTGCTTGACTATGAGGCAAGGATATGCCTTTTTAGGTCACCTGTATTTTATTTTGGAATCTTACCAGCAGCACCACACAAGCAGAGAGTTGCCCTTATTCAATGACTTGTGTATTTCTAACACTCTAAAATACTCAGGCTAGAATCGTGTTGAATCACAATGCTAGGGGTGATAGGTTTGCAAGGTTTGCACAGCAGTGATAAGAAAGATAAAACAACAGCTAGAATTGTGTTGGAGACACAAGCTTTTTTTATTTTAATAAATAAATGCATGCCTTTTTAATGTAATATGGGCTTAAAGGAGTATCTGTGTTATAGGTTTGTTGCATAAAGAGGTATTTCTTGCATAAGGAAGTTGCCCAGTGGGTTTCTGTGGCTGAGCAGAGATTCAAACCCTAAGCCATTTCCATAATGGACTGTTACAGTGTTATACTGCTATTATGCCACTTTCAACATCCTACGGAATCCTGGGCTTTGCAGTTTAGGGAGGAGCCTATGGAAACCCCTGGATTCTATAGGATGTTGAAAGTGGAATAATAGCACTATAACAGTCTAGCGCAGAAATGGCCCTAGTCTTCTGGAGTTTCAGTCCAATACTTAAGGCAACACTCCATACTGGCTCTCTTGAGAGTTAGACATTGGTCCAAAGTCTTCCAGTAACCTCCATGGCTTACTGAATCTTCCAAATTTTGACACTTTTTTTTTGTCCCAGCCTGACTATAAAGATGGCAGATATTCAGTTGCTCCACTTGATATCCTCAGTTTTCCAGAGTTTTGCCAGTCGGTGTTAACATTAGGCCACCAATCCTTGTAAACTGTATACTGAAAATAAAGGAGTCTTATTTGAAACAAATGTTATCAACTTGGGGATATTCCTAGCAACAGTGGGATTTATACTAGGTCAGTAACCAGCAAAGTCTGGGTTTCTAAAAGTCAGGAAGAAAGGAAGTGACTGAAAGCCATTCCTTGCTGGTAGAGGAGGGACAGGGAAAAAGCCCAAGATGTCACTTTTCAGCAAAATGGCAGCCACCAAAGAGGAGCCTCTGCCTGCCAGATTTGGATCAGAAATGTAGTTCCAAGTAAAACTCACAGTTTCCCCAGGGTTAAATGTGTCATTCATCACTGACTTCTGCTCCAAACAAAATAAATCTGAGAAGCACCTTTCAAGTCAAGTCATTTTCCAAAGGGCCTTCCAAATTTGCAAGCTAAGCATTTGGTGTATCTTTACTAGCTAAGTAACTGCTGACAGAAGATGAGTCTGCCTTCAAAACCAAACCAAACCCAAGTCAAGATTCCCACCAAGATCTAAAGCTAGATATTGATGGGTTCATAGAGTAGATTTAAAATGACTGAAATCCAATATTTGAATATATTCCAGCGTATTTCCCCTGCCCCAGCACCCCCAGCCCCATTAGATCAAAAGAAATAGACAATCACTTGAGGGAATATAGGTCATTAGCAGACTTCCTCAACCTTTTTACCTTGAAGGAATACTTGGAATAATTTTCAGGTTTCAGGGAACCCCTGCATAAAAATTATATCTCCAGTGCAAAAACAGATTTTTCCCCGGTCATACTCTCTCATTGAACCCCTAGTGACCTCTCACAGATTGCTAGGGTTCCAGGGAATCCTCCTTGAGAAACTCTGCATCAGAGAATTATCGTTAGAGGAAAAATTTAAACATTCATATCACTGTAGTTGATGTAAGGAGGATTATAGTGGAGTAATTCATACTAAGGCAGATAAGAAGGAGGTCACTAATTCTAAAGCAATTCCTCAAGCAATATAGGTATTGCTTTGTAATCAGATGCAGTATAGTAGTCTGTTTACAAGTCAGTTCCCAACAGTTTGCAGAAATCATCTTTTAATGCCTGAATAGGGAGAAGGTAGAAGTGGTAGCCCCTCCCTGAACTGCAAACCCCAGGATTCCATAGGATGTTGAAAGTGGAATAATAGCACTATAACAGTCTAGTGCGGAAATGGCTTCTGACAGATGTGCTCTATATCTCCAACAGTTTCCAACCAGGGATGTTTGGGATCACAACTCCCATAAATCCAAGCTATCATGCACAATGGTCAGGGATAGTCCAAAAATAAAATCCTGGCAAGCGCTAGCTTGCTTTCCCTTGTTTCTGAGCCCCAGTAGTTAAAACCCCCCCCACATGTAACACAGCAGATTTAAAAAAGTAAAACCTCTTCCATTAATAACCTTGTAGTAATCTCTTCTCTCTCAGTTTCAGCGTTCCTGACCCACAAAACAAAAGTACCAATTGATTGACTGATCTTTGTGCAACTCTGCTGTCTAGAAGTCTTGAGTTAGATAGAATCTTTGGCCTGTAGTAACCGAGAAGTACACTTGTAAGGCTCACTGCATGGGGTGTGTATGTGTGTGCAAGGAGTCACTGGTTTTGCCAGTGATAGTGTTATCACTATCCTGTATCCAGCTCCATTCCTCTTAAGCAATATTTTGTACTTCCTGCTGATTAGTTTACCTCTTTTCCTTTTCCTTTTTTTTAAGAAGTGATGGTGTATCCCATGAGCCTACCCTTCTTCTGGACTTGACTCCATGCTCTGTGTAGGACTATCTTTATCTCTCTCAGTTAACATACCAACCCAATATCATTTGAGTGCTTCAGAAGAAAGATCAGACTAGTAGCTCTTCTTTCTGTTAAATGAGTGAAATCTTTTGCTCTTGTGCCTACTTCATTCAGATTAGGCACATCTCTATGTGTATAAGTATGTAAGTGTGAGGATTTATTTGCTGGTTTGTTTTAAATATTTCCATCCTGCCCTTTGTCATAGGATCTCAGGGTGGCACCCAATGTAATAAACAAACAAACAAAATAAATGAATAAATATTAAAAAATTTCCAGGTTAAAAGTATAAGTAATTTGAAGAAGATGAGGACCAGAGTCATCATTACATAGATTGTGCCTTTGTCAACTACATCAACCAGTGTTGAGATAAAAAAGAGTCAGCTTTATACAAAAGCCTAGTCAGGTTACATAGTTCAGAGCAGACATGGGAGCAGTGTGGTCCACAGGCCCCAAATTGACCATGTAGGAAATCTGAGCTCCTGGAACCAAAAAAATTATGTGAAAAACTGAGAAAGGCCTACAACGCCTGCAGTTCTCTCATTAATTGCTGTTTGCTGTCCTGAAATTGCATTTTTCAGAAACTGTAAGTGATCTTTGGCTGTAAGTGATCTTTCAGTTTCATCAAAATGGTGAGGCTTCCCAGGGTCTGGGTGGTGGTGGTGGCATGAAATGGGTATATCCCCTGGACACTCAGCTATCCCTTTCTTTGGGTTTCAGAAATGAAAATCTGCTAGATTTCATTTTTTTTTCTTTTAAACACAGAAGAATCAGGTAAATCTTTAGGCTTTCCTTGTATCACATTCGTCACTGCTATGGCCACAAGTTCTTGCTTCAACTTGAGCCAAAAGTATTTCGAGAGGCAGATAGGTACTGCTTTTTTTTTAAATCTCTGATGAACTGCATTTTTCTGTAGGAACCCAGCACTCCTAATCCTGAGAGCCCTCCTTTTGCGCTATGCATTCGGCCCCTCCTGAAACTGCAAACCCCAGGGTTCCATAGGATGTTGCAAGTGGAATCATCGTGCTATAACAGTCCAGTGAGGAAATGGCCATAGTTGGGAGAATCAAGGGAAAGACTTTGAAGTAGAAATTGGAAATCTTGGGTAAAGAAGTAGATTGCTAAGGACAGGAGAAAAAAAGATCTTCCCTCCCTTTAATCCTGCCTCCAACATACATATTGATCCAGATCCCAAACAGTTTTAGTGTAGCATAAATATGCACCAATGTTGTTATGCTGGATTTCACAGTTGTATAACTGACTGTTCAAGGAGTTCCAGAGCCTTGAACTCACCTATTATGCAACAGGCAGATAGCTCCCACCCAATCGATTGAGACAGAGCTGTACACAATTTTCTCCCAAAAGGACTAGTTGCACTAGGTACCACATAATTCTTTATACAACCTCTTGTGCAACCAGTTGTGCAACCGGTTTTACACTGGCATAGTGTTGCAACAGAATCCCAGCAATTAGTAGCAGGTGATGGCACATATTTAAGTAACAAACATGGATCTGTGGTTTCTCAACAAACCTTAACCACAGTCACACTCATTCCCTATCAGAAAGATAAGTTCTGATTAGGAAAAAAAAAAAATTGGTCTCCTTTTTCTTGAATGGCAAATCCAATCCTTGTGATTAGTGAGTATGAACACATAAACCAGGGCATTGTTAGCCCATTGTTATTTCAGGTTAATTAATTAACCCAAACTAAGATGGTATGGTCTTGGCACCTATGTGGGAAAAGAGGGGGGCGCTTGGCTCCTGGTGCCACTGATCTGGAGAAGAGATTGTCTACTAACCTGCCCAAGTGCCCACTGCTCCACTCTAGGAGTTCTGGCGCTGGAGAGAGACGTTATTGTTGTACTGTAACGAGTCTGATTAACATGCTCCCGACACTTTCCTTTAGTTTTCTGGGCTCCTAGCAACAGCAGACAAAAGCGGCAGGACTGTTCCTGGGGACATGGGGCAGCCTTTGATCTACCATCATTACACTCAAGACAGATACATGCAGATAGACACAGGCCACAGGCACATCGAGATGAGAGATCAGTGTTTGATCTCTGGTTGGATAAGTGCCCAGAAAGCACAGTCAGGTCCTGGCTAGGTGAAGGGAATGCCTTGAACCAGTCTTGATGGAGTTAGCAAACTTCAGGGCCCTGCCTCTTCATCTTCTACCCCACTGCCCAAACAGAGGTACCTTTTCCTGTAGCCTCACCTCTCTCTATCTCCTCTAGCCAGCTCTACATGTCACCACCTTCATGTGCCTTTGGGCAGAAGCTTTCTTGAAGTGGAATGAACTGATATTATATAGTGAGTCTCTGAGAATGTATGGAAGCCAATGTAGCATAGGTGTCTGAGTGGTAGACTAGGATTGTTGAATCTCTGCTTGGCCATGGAAGCCCACTGACTGTCCTTGGGCAAGTCACATCCCCTCAGCCTCACAGAAAGGTAATGTCAAATGTCCTCTAAATAAACTTTTCCAAGGCAATGCTAAGATGGAGTTGCCATGAGTTGGAGTCACCTTGAAAGCACAAAACAACAGTAGCAACAACTGAGCATGTGCTGAGTGGCTTCTCTTGTCACTGTTCAGGTAAAGCTTGTCCCATACAGAGTTAAAGAGCAGGGCTTAGTTCCAGGGTATGTGCCAGGTCAGTTTATATGCCTACCTGGCCCTCCTGGCAGTGGTTGTTTAGGCTCTCCAGTAGAAGTCTTTCTCATTGCCCAGTTCTGATGAAGATATAATCCTGCTAATAAAGTCTGTCAGGGAGTGAATCTGGGACCTTCTGTGGCCAAAACATTCAGCAATGGCTTCTCTTCATAAAAGGTAAGGCTTGAAGCCCAAAGCTTCTCTTTCTAGAAATTAAGCGCTACTCCACCAAAACAGTATTCTGAAAGTATGCCCAAGTTGGTTGGTTGTTGGTTGTTTTAGAGTTCCAGCACCACTTCTAATCTCATGTCATCAATCTGTACCTCACTTATTTTTGCTCTTGAATGAATTACAGGTGGAAGCATCTATTGGTTTGGCAGCTGCCTTCAATAGCAGAGATGGTTTCAGGGAGGAGGATGACTCAGAAGTCCATTTCAGACTTCAGACATTCAGTCTACTCCTTTTCCTCTGCCAGCCTTCTTGACTTTGATGCCCTTGAGATGTGTAGACTTGGACTCTGCATTATATCCAGCCTTCCCCAAACCTGTGGTTTCCAGATGTGTTTGAACATAACTCCCAACATTCCTAGCCAATAGGCTATTGATGACTTGGGATAATGGGAGTTATGATCAAATACATCTAAAAGGTGAAAGAAAAGCAACACATGAGGTACAGAATCAGAAGTGTATCTAGGGTGGGGCAAATAGGGTACATGTCTTGGGCACCAATGCCAGAGGACTGCAAAAAAGTTGTGCTGGAAGATTTATCAGAGAAGGAGGAAGAGGAAGCACCCCTGGAGGTAGGGGCACAGCTTCCACACTTGCCCTAAGCACCGTTTCTGCTAGATACACCTCTCTACAGAATATTTGCAAGTTGCTAGGTAGGTGGCTTTTGTTTCTATGCTCTGCCAAAGAGGCAACTTCTGAAAGAAGGCAAGTTGAAGAAAGTTAAATCTAGGTGGATCAACAGAGGTCCAGTCTATGGCAAGCTTTCCAGCTTACAAGACTGAATGTGAGACGGGAAGTAGGGATCCAAATATCTTATTAAAGAGAGGTTGGGAGCAAAGTGAAATTAAAGCATTACATTTAGATGTAAAATATTCTTCAAATACATGTTTTAATACACTGATCATGACAACATGTGTATTATGTGAGTTACAAGTTTAGCCATAAGCAAATGTTGGATTCATGTCACCAGTGTAAACAGACATATTAAAATTCGAATGTATTGAAATACTATAGGGCAATGGCAACGGCATGCATACTAACTTAAACTCCTTAATGAAGTTCATAAACGGAAACTTGCCTGTCCTCATCTTGGAAGCCTCTCTCCACCCCATTTCAAAGTGTGTTGGAAGTACTTTTGAGAGACTGAGGGTAGCTGTGGGCTGAGATACAAAACTCTCCCTTGCTGCAAACATTAAAAGTGCAATTCCAGTCATGTCAGTGCAGAAGTAAAATCTAAGAAATTCAGTCAGATCCATTGCGTCCTCTAATACATGTGTATGGGATTGCAATTTCAATCTATCTTGCTTGACTACTTCTGAGCCCTTTTGTAGTTTAGTCTCATGTACACCTTCTCAGAAACTAACCATGATGACTTCAAAGGCATTTTTTCTCAGCAGAGTATGTATATGACTACAGACTAATTTAACTTATTTTAGAATCTAAGGCTATGCAGGGAAGGGTTCAGCCAATGCTAAACATTTTCCAATAATTCACCCATGCTAATGGCAAAGTTAAGACTATTCATAGAGATCTTCCACTGAAGAAAATGGATTTTGGAATTATTTAGCTTGTGCTGGGATCCTGTTTCAGGTATTGAAAGTGATCAAAAATAATGCAGAACACAGTTATTTCTTGGACTTTGGGGAATTCTAAGAATTTTTTCTGAGTTCTAACTGTCAAATTAGAAAAAATCAAAATCCAAAACAAAATAACCCCAGTGTATTTATAAGAAAATAAAATGAAGAATTTGCTTAGTATTAATTTTAAGGCATGTATATAAGCCACAAAAAGTCTTGGGGCATCTAACAAATGCACGATGCTGTAAGCTTTCATGGACTATAGCCCATTTTATCAGCTGCATGAAGTATCATGCTGTATAGATCTGAAACACTTCGTATGTTACATGAAAAGTATTACAGCAGCCCATGGAAGTTTGTGTGTGTGTGTGTGTGTGTGTGTCCATGTGCGTGTGTATGTTCAGGTTATCTGTCAACTTATGGTGACTTTTTTTTTAGACAAGGAATACTCAGATATGGTTTTACAAGTTCTTTCCTCTGAAATATAGTCTACAGAACCTGGTATTTGTTGGCAGTCTTCCGTCCGAGTACTAACCAGAGCCCACCTTGTTTAGCTTCCGAGGTCAGATGGGATCTGGTGCCTTTAGGGTATTTAGGCTGCTAATGCCATCATAAATTTGTTAGTTTTTGTAAAGTACCACTAAAATTTTCTGTTTTTTTCACTGGAATCGACTACCTCACTATAAATTGTCACAGGAATATAAAGCATGATTCAGATAAATCCTCAGTCAGGTCCCATTGGTTTAAAAGACACTAGCTTCCCAGGTAACTTCAAAGTGCTTAACTTTGGGAACACACTCTGCATTTTATTTGTTATAACCATCTTTTCTCTAGTTATTTTCTCTTCTCTAGTTGAAGCTCACATCTTCAAACTATCTTTGCCATTTCGGCCATTTCTGCACTACACTGTTATAGTGCCATTATTCCACTTTCAACTTCCTGTAGAATTCTGGGGTTTGTAGTTTATTGAGGCCAAAGAGCTCTCTGGCTGAGAATTCTAAACGCCCCTCCCTAAACTGCAAACCCCAGGATTCCACAGGATGTTGAAAGTGGAAGAATAGCACTGTAACAATGTAGTGCAGAAATGGCCTTTGTTTTCAGTACAGAGTATCATGGATTCTTTGCTGATGTCCAATATCCTTCAGTACAATCCTGGGCCCTTTTCGCACTGAGGCTTCTAGCGCAAGCGGGGGAGGCCGGCAAGCGCAAGAAGGCTCCTCCAGGAGGCTGCCGCTTCCCCCTCCTTCCTTCCGCAGGCGAAGGAACCAGCAGGGAAGCGGCACCGAAGGAGGCTTGCCGCGCAAGCCGCCCCCCGTGCGAAGCGGGAGACCTCGCGCCGGATTCCTCCCCCCGCGCGCGCCGGATTCCTCCCTCCGCGCGCGCGAAGCGGGCGTTGCGTCCGTCGCGCTACCTCCCCACCCCGCTCCTTCCTTCTGCAGGGGCGGAGGGAAGGAAGCGCGACCCGGCCGGCTCCTGGAGGCTCCACACGAAAGGTAAGTGTGGATGGGCGCCGGGAGCGTTGCGCGAGCGCGGGGTGATTTTCGCTTGGACGCGAAAATCAAAAAACCTGCGCTCGCGCCGCTTCAGCCCCGTGAGCCGGGCGGAAGTGGGAGTGCGTCGTGTGGAGCGACGCTCCCACTCCTGCGAGGCTCATGGGGCTGTCGCGCAAGCAAAGGCCCGTGCGAAAAGGGCCCTGGTCACAACTTCTCAGAAGCAAATCCCTTTCTTCTCAATAGGGCTTTTGCCCTCCAGGCCAAGTATATAGACTTTAACTTATTTCCTCTCATCTTAGGGTAACTGCGTTGTCTATATGGTTGCCAGATGAAATTCCTGTATCTTTAATGGTTGTTGAGAAGAGGGAATTTTAGCTGGCGACAAGCAAGAGTTGCTGAAATTCACACTTCTACACAAATACACTTTGGAGCCTTGTGCTGTTCATATTTCATCTGGCAACCCTAACTGTAGTTATTTCAGTTTCACTTAGATCAACACAATAGACAGATGCACACAGACCACAGTCTGAAGTGCATTGGGGAAAAGCTAAAAGGCCCCACTTACTGTTAAAATAAGAAGGAAAATAGAAAAATACTACTGCAGTACCTTTATTCTTGCCAAGCAGAATGCTCTCATGTTAATGTTTCATTTTGTAGCATTCATGCTTCTCTACTTTTCTCCTCTGTGAAAACTAGATGAACATTGTTTTGGGATTTTCTGCATGGATGTAATTTGAAAACAACAGGAATGGAGAGATCTAAACATAATGAGCACCAGTTATTTTGGATGGCTTTCCAAAATGGAATTCAACTATTGCACTCATGTTTTACTCGGTTTTACTCATGACCTTCCCATGGGCAAATGGTTAACTACTGGATGAAAAGAACTGTGGACTAGAAAGGCCTGGACTACCTATGCTTTTTTTATGTTCCATTCTCAGTCACCCTCGAAAAATATAAGATGTCTGAGTGGGTAAAAGTTTGCCTGATCCAGCACATATCTGTTTCTAAGCAAGACTGCATACTCTGGGCAACTCAGCTTAGACTAGTGATGATTTAAGGGATCCTGTATGTGATTTATAGGTTCACTTATGCTGAAAGTACTGGAGGGCAATGGCAGGCAGCTGGGTGATAGCATGTATGGAGATTTCCTGCTCTCTCTCATGGCCAACCAGTTGCTGTTGGAACTGGGGGATGGAACCATTTGGAACAAAGCCTATAGAAAATTGGTGTGGAAAGAGATAGTAGATATCTCCTTGTGCAATGTCTGCACAAGGAGATATCTAGTACCTACTTCCACAACAATTTTCCATGGGCTTTGTTCCAAGTGGTCCCATCCCATTATGCTAGTATAAGTCACTAGGATGATTCTGGTCATGATATATAAATTTGTAATACACCAGTTTATCAGTGATGAGAATTTTTTTAGAAAGGACAGAACAGAATATTTAAGTGAGATGAAATGTAGCCTTCCCAATATTTTTGTACGACAGTTCCCAGCATTCCTCACTATTGACTGTGCTGGCTAGAGCTGAAGGAACTGTAGTTTAACAACATCCAGATGGCCATCCTTGCAGTAAGACTGTTGATGCAGAGAAACAAGCAATAATACTTAGGTCAATAATCTTGGCTGGTTGCATGATTGCTGCACTTTTAACAAGTATGCAGAAGATGAAGAGGTTTTAGCAGCCATACTGAGCCTTGCAAGCTGCATTTCCTAAAATTCCTTCTTCTGTGTACCTGTTAAATAACAAATAATTTTCAATTGCTCTGTTTTTTACCTGGCCATATTGTCAGGATGCCCAAAGCTGCCTAGGATAGCAATTTTGAAGGCCCTCCCTTTTGAACTGATGATCCCCATGTCACTTCACAAACTATTTCTGAACTTCTTTCAGATTCAGGAGTAGTTTGCCATGTAATACATGATGGGTAGGCACACCTGGCTGCCAGCAGAACAAGAGCTCTCTAAGCAATCCTACATCCTATTTAAAAATAAGTCTGCTTGAGTATTATAGGGTTCAGTTGCATGCTAAGTATCCTGAAGGCATCGGATCTTAGAAGCTAAGCAAAGTCAGGCCTAGTTGGATGGGGACTGCCAGGTGCAGAGGAATGCCATGGCAAACCACCTTTGTGTATTTCTTGCTTAAGAAAACTCTGTGAAATCCATGGAATTTTTTTATAAGTTGACTGGAGCCTGAAGGCAGATTCTTGTTTCTACTGAAAAGTAAGTCTAATTGACTTGAGTGGGGCTTACTTCTATGAGATGATAGCCTAAGTTATTTGAACAGTTCTCACTGAAATCAATGGGGTGAGTTAGTTATAACTGAGGCCATTTCTGCTCTAGACTGTTACAATGCTGTTATTCCATTTTCAACATCCTGTGGCATTCTAGGGTTTGTAGTTTATTGAGGCCAAAGAGCTCTCTGTCTGAGAATTCTAAAGGCCCCTCCTTAAACTGCAAACCCCAGGATTCTATAGGATGTTGAAAGTGGAATAATAGCACTATAACAGTGCAGTGTGGAAATAGCCTGAGTCACACTGATTTCAGTGAAAACCAAGTAATTTAGTCCAGATCAGCTGGATGTGTCATTCTAACCACTAGACAGTCCTTTTTAAAGTATTTACGTTGCATTTCTCAATAATCACAAGAGTTTCAAATGTTTACAACCATTCACAAACAATCTTGTAAAGTGGGCCAATATCCTCAGCTTGAAGGGCCTGATCATTGAACCAGAGATTTGTCCAGAACTGAAGAGAGAACTGAATCAGGGATGGTGGTGAACCTTCTGCCCTTCAGATGGTTTGAATTGCAGCTCCTATCACTCCTTACCATGCTGGTTGGAGCTGAACAACAGGTTCAGGGCCAATACAGAGAACAGAAGGTTGATTTATAAGTAACACAGCTACTTACAACTAGTTACCTTTGGGGGCAATAATGGTGCAATGAAGACATATTTCCAAAATAATAAGTAATGGCTTTATTAGTGCAATGATTTCTAGTTGTTTTCAAACATTGCCTTTATGAGGCATTTTTACAGGCATTTGAGAGAAATCTTCCAAGTTTTCTGCTATTCTCTTACCAACCCTAAGGTCTTTATTTCCTTTAGAAAAGCAGCAGAAAGCAATTGAAATGGACCTTTGTAGATCCCAGGGCTCCATAGGATGTTGCCCTTAAACTGGAATCATCAGGCTTTAAATGGGTGGCATGAAAGGGCATGTTATCTGCTTTGGGCCTGGTACACAAATCTCCACAATGGGCCGCTTTTCAATTACTGCAAAGAGGAAGGGCCCCAGATCAGGGTCAAAAGCTATGGCCCAACCCTTACCCACCCCTGGTCCAAATCATAAGCTCTCCCCTCCCCTCTGCTTAGGCAAAGACCTGCAGGATGGGAAGAGGTAGGAAGGGAGATAACCTTTGCCTGGTTACCTAACAGAGACTGCAATTCTAGGGTCCTTTCCCTGGGGTGGGGGAGGCTCTCTAAGTAAAGGTGGGTGGGCTCAGGCTACTAGTTCGGTTGTAGTAGTTGCTATGCCTCAAGTGGACTCCAGCTTACGGCCACCTTATCCTAGGGTTTCCTTGGAGGGGGTTTGCCCTTGCTATTCTGCTGAGCCAGGAGAGGGGCATGTCCATGGCTGTGCGTGGATTAGAACCCCGGCTGGCTCCCTCCCACTGGTTTTGCAGCGAGCAGGGAGCAAACCCGGAGGAAACCTCCAGCTCCCGGGAGAAGGGACGCCCGCGCGACGCCCAGCACCGGGGGCGCTGCCCTTTGAGCCGCACTTTTGGTCCCGTCCTTCCTCTTTCGTCCAGTTCGTCTGGGGCCATTTCCGCACTAGCCTGTTATAGCGCGATGATTCCACTTTCAACATCCTCTGGCATCCTGGGGTTTGCAGTTTCGGGAGGGGCCGGCCGGCCCCTCCCGAAACTGCAAACCCCAGGATGCCAGAGGATGTTGAAAGTGGAATCATCGCGCTATAACAGGCTAGTGCGGAAATGGAACTCGGTTCAGCACGAAGCTCGGTGAAAAGTCTGCGGTGCAAAGCCACGCGGAGTGTTTTCACGGTACAATTCAAGGCGGCTTTTCTTCGCGTCGCCTATAATTCTGAGGCCATTTCCGCACTAGCCTGTTAATAGTGCTATGATTCCACTTTCAACATCCTATGGAATCCTGGGGTTAGCAGTTTAGGGAGGGGGCCTCAAAGCGTGGAATAGTAGCACTATAACTGGCTCGTGCGGAAATGGCCTAAGTAGTTTCTGCCCTCTGGCCACTTTTTCCACCGCTTCACCACCTGCCTGCCCGAGGCGCGGAGGAAGAGGAGGAGGAGGAAAAGGGCGTTATAGCGCCTGGCGTTAACGCCCAATCCCACTGTAAATCTTAGATGGGAAAAGTCATATTTTCGAGTACCTGCCTGGCTTCTATCAGGCGTACCGGTAAGCGGTTTGTGTCCTGCCTTAGACCATTTCCGCAACAGACTGTTATAGCGCTATGATTCCACTTTCAACATCCTATGGAATCCCGGGGTTTGCAGTTTAGGGAGGGGCAGGCCGGCTGCAAACCCCAAAATTCCATAGGATGTTGAAAGTAGAATCATAGCGCTATAACAGTCTCCTGCGGAAATGACCTTAGTGAAGACTGCAAGGTCTCTTTCACACTAAACAATTATAGCGCTTTGATAGCGCTTTAACTGCCCCTCCATCCTATGAAATCCTGGGATTTATAGTTTTGCGACATATTGAGACTTCTCTGCCAGAGAGGTCTGCTGCCTCCTCAAACTCGAAATCCCAGGGTTCCATAGGATGCGGTCATCCATGTCCTTTAAAGAAGAATCTCAAAAGGTCCGTCGAGTCCTAACCCGTCTTCTGCCTGGGAGGCTCCTCTCTTCGGAATCCCCGTTTTCTGATTCCCATTTAGCGAGTCTTATCTGTTCGCTGTTTCGTTCAAAAGTGAGGGCAGAAGGAATGCTTGTTTTGCTTTAGCGGCTGTGATCAAGAAACATCGCTTGTGTTCAAGTCAGTGGGCTCACCCCCAGTAGAGAAGAGCTTAGAGGCAACTCATCCAAACAGAAAAAGGACTTTATTTAGGCCATTTCCGCACTCGCCTGTTATAGCGCGATGATTCCACTTTCAACCTCCTCTGGAATCCTGGGGTTTGCAGTTTCGGGAGGGGCCGGACGGCCCCTCCCGAAACTGCAAACCCCAGGATTCCAGAGGAGGTTGAAAGTGGAATCATCGCGCTATAACAGGCGAGTGCGGAAAGTCTTGCCTTGTTTTCAGTGGGTTACAGTACTTTGAGCATCTCGCCAAAGTTGGTGCATTTTGCCATATGGACTCTATGTCATTTGTCATATATATTTGTCATATGGTTTGGAATTTAGCATTAAGACTGCAGCTCCAAGCGTGGAAGCGGACTTTGCTAAACTCACAATGACCGGGAGGACGGACGGCAAACGCGCCCTTACTTCCTTTTAGTAGGAAAGCAAAAGCGAAGGAGTTTTTTCAAGGCTCGCCGCTTTCCCGCGGGCGAGGCTGCCCTTCTATATTCCGTGGGGCGAACTGAGCAGGGATTACTCTACAAGTAAGGTCCTTCAGCGTCCTAAAGCCTAGGGGCGCGATCCTGGGAAGCAAATCCCAGATTCGTAATTTGGGGCTTACTCCCAGGTTGTACGTATGTGATCGCGGTCATATAAATGTGCTTTCACGTTGACAGGATCTCTTCCAAACTTTTCTCGGATTCCTGCCTGCAGGTCTCCCACGCAGCCAGGAAGAACTCGCCCGGTGGGGAAAAGCGGGAAAGACCCACCGGGGTTTAGGGGAGGGTGGATGGGGCGGGACGGGCGCCTTTGCGTACTGGAGGACAGAAGGGATAAAAGGCTTGAGCGCCAGAGGTTTCTAAACTTTCCACATTAATTCTTGGTATGTCAGGAGGAGCTGTAGGTCTAGGCACGTCTACTCGGAAGCAAGATCCAACGAATTCAATGTGGATTCAATTTTCTAGGAAAATGCCTAGGAAGATTGCGGCCCAAAGTGAACAGGGGTTGAACCCGTGTAAAGAACTGGAGAATCCAGAAAGGTAGACTAATGTAACATTTAACTTGATTTTAATAACATGGTTCACCGTTAACCCAATCCGGCTCTATTTCCCCACTCTTTCTGTTCCCCTTTCTCATACTCCTCCCGCTCCTCCTCCTAAGCTTTCTTTTTAATAGCTGTTAATATAAATGTAATAGTTTACACACACACACACACACACACACCAGATGTAGGTGTCTTCTCTTTCGTAGCAAAACAATAAAGCCTTGTGCAACCTTAAACGCATTTGGGGGTTGTAAGCCTTGCTGGACCAAATCTGTGCGACGGGCGCGACAGATTGAGCTGTTTATTAGGGACCCCCGGACACAAGGAGGTCTTGAGCACCCCCCCCCAAAACTAGGCTGGGGCGGCCAAGTCTTCCCCCCTCCCCGAAATAAACTGGCAAAATTGGACCACCGAGATTCCCATGTGGTTGAGATTATCCATCAGAAGTATATTAAATGATCAAATCCTAAAGACAGTGATTGGCGTCAATCAGGAACAATCAAAGAATAATCAGCAGTCTACCCTGTGTACACCGACTCCAGCTATTTCCACACTAGACTGTTATAGCGCTATTATTCCACTTTCAACAACCTATGGAATCCTGGGGTTTGCCGTTTCGGGAGGGGTCAGCCCCTTCCGAAACGGCAAACCCCAGGATTCCATAGGACGTTGAAAGTGGAATAATAGCGCTATAACAGTCTAGTGCGGAAATGACTCCCGTGTGCACAAGATACACTGAACACATATGGGGGACTTTTCACTACACGTTGTACTTCGGAAGAGTCTTCCTGTTTAAGGATGCTGGAATGGTTACCGATGGGGAAAGTAATTTTGCTTTCTCTCAGCAAGTACTTGCAAAGAGGAAAATTAAAAGCAACCTGCCTGCCAAAGTTGAGCCCCCCCACCTTAAAACAGCTCTCTACCCCGAGATCCTGAGGAGTTTAAGGGAGAAAAAGCCCCATCGAAATCGACGTGACTTTCTTCTAGTTAACAACCTGTTCAGCACCGAGGTAAACTCTTTCCCAGTGGCCCCCGGGAAACCTTACAAAGCCATCCTCTAACGCCTCTCCTCCTTGGGTTAAACCGCTCTCGCCAAAAGAAACGACCAAACTTAATTTGGGTGAACCTCTCTCGGTTGGAGAATTTGTTATGCTTCCTTCTCCATATGTATGAAAGAATATTTAATTCAAATATCGATATCCCCTCTTCCTAGAGTGGAACCAAGGCGGCTTATAGTGTAGAATGAAAACAAAATACATTTAAAACAATATTGAAAACCCGTTTTGAAAACCATGAAAGAGAAGAAACGGTACTATCTATCCATCCGAATTATGGAAAATAGTTGTGTGCGGACATTGTATTCCCAATCGCAGCAACGATAAGTCTCTCTTTCTTTTTTTATTCAATAGCAGCCCGTCGTTATAATTAATATGCAAATAAACAAATCCTGCAGCTTAATCCTATCATCTGCTTTGTTTTCCCCAGTTGGATTCCTGAGACTAAAGTGAAAAATGAAAAGAGAAAAAAAATTAAAATTAAAAAGTGTACTGACAGTTCATTTCTATGCCTGTCTACACAGAAGTAATTCCCAGAGAATTCAACGGGCTTATTGCCAGATAAGAGGACAGAGAATTCTAAACTTTCTGTCAACTAGGGTCATTTTTCTGGCTGAGATACAAACAGGGGAGAAAGGAAATATTTAATATAACGAAAGCCGGCAGCAATGCCCCCTTTCCAAAGCAGGCAAACCAAATCTAAAAATGTAGCACACCCTCCCTCCCAAGTTAAACGCTGCTGTGCCTTATTTCCTTCGGAGGGAGATTTAATCCGAAGGATGACACACAGGACTGAACTTGGTGGTTGTGGTTGTGATTGCGTGCGCCTTCAACGCATTTCAGACTTAGGCCATTTCCGCACGAGCCTGTTATAGCGCGATGATTCCACTTTCAACATCCTCTGGAATCCTGGGGTTTGCAGTTTCGGAAATGGCCTTAGGCAACCCTTGTCATTTCCGCACTAGACTATTATAGCGGCCGTCCCCTCCCGAAATTGCAAACCCCAGGATTCCATAGAATGTTGAAAGTGGAATAATAGCGCTATAACAGTCTAGTGCGGAAATGTCCCCTAAGAAGGTGAACTTATCACCGGGCTTTCTGGGGCTGAGAGGGTGTGACCCGCCCAAGATCACCCCGCGGGTTTCCACGGCCGGGCGTGGAATCGAACCCCGGTCTCCAGAATAGTGGTCCGAGGCTCAGCCCACAGCACCACGCTGGGCTCTCTTGCTCATGTTTTCTCGTGTTTTCCTTCTCTCCCCCTTCGGGGTATCTCCGGATCCAACCCCGGCAGCAACTATTACGTCCCTTTCCTTTAGAAGTAACTCTGAAGGAACGAATGCACCAAGAAACGACGGGCCGTCTGCCTTTATGCGTCTCGGCGACGCTGTTTCGGCTTTTACACCCCCCCCCATCACTAAAAATTACATTCCTGCAACATCCCTGCTCGCTACCGAGGCCAAAGGAGGGGCGGCGGCAGGATTCTTCTGGGTGCTTCCCCGCCCCACTTCCCGGATGCCACCCAGGGGTGCGGCTACAGAGAGGGCAAAGGAGGCATTGCCCGCAAGAAGAATTCGACCCCACCCTTACATTCTCCTTCGGCCCCCAAACTTCTCGCCCTGCAGTAACTTAAAACTCCAGTTTCAAGTTTAGAAACACGGTTTAGGCACCCAGAGAGCTTATAGGCCATTTCCGCACTAGACTGTTGTAGCGCGATGATGCCACTTGCAACCTCCTACGGAATCCTGGGTCCAGGGAAGGCGGACGCAGCCGCTCCAGGAGCTCTCCGGGGGCGAACGATTTTCCAGGTCTCCCTTTCTAGAAATCTGGGGATCGAAGGAACATTTCAGGGGAGGGGAGAACTTTAATTGTGTGGATCACGCAACGGCGTCATTTCGTCCCCACCCCGGAATTATGCCCCCCATTCCAAGGCAACGTCGTTCTTCATCCACCCCACCGCCCTTGCTCTGGACAGGACGGGAGAGAGCTCTTCGCTTGTCATGGAGTCTCCCATAAAACAATAAAGACATATCTGGGGGGGGGCGAGCCCTTCGGGGGAAGGGATTAAGAGATGGGAGCGACGCGCATCTCCAGGGTGCGATTGGGAAGAATGAAAAGAGAGCGGGGAGGCGAGCGAGCGGTTCTGATTTCGCCTCCTCCGGGGTATCTCACCCCTGCGCTGCGAGGCGAGGCGAAGCGGGGCAGGCACGGGCCATCTCCGCACTAACCTATTTCCGCACTAGCCTGTTGTAGCGCGATGATGCCACTTGCAACCTCCTCTGGAATCCTGGGGTTTGCAGTTTCGGGAGGGGCCGACCGGCCCCTCCCGAAACTGCAAACCCCAGGTTCCAGAGGAGGTTGAAAGTGGCATCGTCGCGCTATAACAGGCGAGTGCGGAAATGGCCGTTGTGTCTGGACTTGTTCAGTTCCTTTTCGAGGGGCTCCTGTTCGCTCCCAGGGGCGGAGGACAACGCGGCGCCCCCGGCCCTGGAGCCGCCCTTCGTGGCCTTTGGCGGGCGGAGGGGGCTCCCGGGCGCTCCCAGGGCGGCGGGCCCAGCAGAGGCCCCTCAGCTTCCTCGCCCAACCCCGCCGCCCTTTGCTGCCCGAGGCCGCGGCCTCTCTGGGCCCAAGGGCGGCCCAGCCGTGGTGGGTGCCTGTTTCCTCAGAAGAAAGCCCCCTTCAGAGGGCAGCCTTCGGCTCCGGCTTGGTGTGTAATTTCTTCGGAGGAAGAGCCCGAGTGGTGCGGGGGTTGGAGCACTGGACTGTGTCCCGGGAGACCCCGGTTCGACTCCAGGCGGGGCCATGAAAACCCACCGCGTGGCCTGAGGCGCGTCACACACTCTCAGCCTTACTAAAAAAAACCCAGGATAGGTTCCCCTTCTTAGGGTCGCCATAAGTCGGAAAGGGCTGGGAGGCAGCAACCCCAAGGCCTCTTGAACTGAACAGACTTGAATGCTCTAGTGACTGAAAACCTACGTTTGGGCTCGACCGAGAGCAATGGAGTCTTTTAAAAAGGGGCACCTGGTTCAACTTGGTGAGGGAAGCCTGAGGAACGGTGCAGGCGCCCCCGGTCAGCAGTCTTCCTTCTTCTCCTCCCTGCCGCCTGTGCTTTTAGGCCATTTTCGCACGAGCCTGTTACAGCGCGATGATTCCACTTTCAACCTCCTCTGGACCCTGGGGTTTGCAGTTTCGGGAGGGGCCGGGCGGCCCCTCCCGAAACTGCAAACCCCAGGATTCCAGAGGAGGTTGAAAGTGGCATCATCGCGCTGTAACAGGCTCGTGCGGAAATGGCCTAAAGGGAACGTTCTCTTTCCAAGCTCCGTCCCCGGTCTTTTTAAACAAGGGCCCCGGAGAGTCAAGCGCAGGCCGCTCCCGGGCTGAGGGCCGGAATGATGCCCGCGGGAGCAGGGAGGAAGGGGCGCCTCGGCCGGGCCCGCCTGGCCCCTAGGCCGCTCGCCGCCGACACTGGCCGTTTCCGCACCACGCTGCCATAGCCCTCTTATTCCACTTTCAGCATTCCGGGGGATCCTGGGGTTTGCAGTTCAGGGGGGGCATTTAGAAGCCTCAGCCAGAGAGCTCTTTGGCCTCAGGAAACTACAAACCCCAGAATTCCACAGGAGGCTGAAAGTGGAATACTGGCACACAGGAGGGGGGAAATGGCCCTTGTCTCACCCGCCTGAGTCTGTTTTGCTGCTGCTGGCGGACTTCGTTGTCTCGCCGCGCCTGAAAAAAGGCACGTCGTCCAGCGGGAGGGTGGGGGCCAGCAAAAGGAGGGATCGCGCCACTCCCTGCAAAGGAGGGAGGACTTCTCCCCCTTCCATGAGAAGCCTCCTTTGCATACCTTTGGAGTCCCCTTCCTCCTCCCGCCGATCCTATTTATGCCAACCAGAGAATAGCGACCACAACTGGGCTTCCTTTGGAGTCGAGGTCTACGCAGGACCGCACTGTAGGCGTCCCTCGACTTCAGATCGAGCGAGGACCTCCTCCCCTTCTTGCCCTGTTCTTCACTGTGGGTGTGGAGCGGTTTGAGCGCTGGCCCAGGGTCCTGGAGAGCAGGATTCGAATCCCGGATCGTCCAGGCAAACGCAGTGGCTGACCTTGGACAAGTCACACTCTCTCAGTTTCTGAGGAACTCCATTTCCACACTAGCCTGTTATCGCGCGATGATTCCACTTTCAACGTCCTCTGGAATCCTGGGGTTTGCAGTTTCGGGAGGGGCCGGCCCCTCCCGAAACTGCAAACCCCAGGATTCCAGAGGACGTTGAAAGTGGAATCATCGCGCGATAACAGGCTAGTGTGGAAAGAAAACCCAAGTTCGCTTTAGGGTGGCCCTAAGTCGGAAAGGACTCGAAGGCACCCAACAACGCGGCTTAGGGCGACCCTATGAATTTCATAGGGTTTTCTTGGGCAAGGAATACTCAGAGGTTGTTTTGTCAGCTCCTTCCTTTGAAATAGTATAGCCTACGGCACTAGTAGTCCCTGCCGGTCTCCCATCCAAGTTAATGAGAGCTGACCTGACTTAGGCCACTTCCGCACTAGACTGTTACAGTGATTTTATTCTACTTTCAACATCCTATGGAATCCTGGGGTTTCCAGGCCGACCCCTCCCGAATCCGGCCGGCCCCTCCCGAAACTGCAAAGCCCAGGATTCCATAGGATGTTGAAAGTAGAATAAAAGCACTGTAACAGTCTAGTGCGGAAGCGGCCTTAGTTGAGAGAGACCTCCTGACGAGCCGGTCCGCGCAAGAGGCAACTCCCTTCCCACGCCACAAGGCACCAATTGCTCCAAATCCGATTTCAAACCTCTCCAAAAACTACCTCTAACTGTCCAGGGAAAGGTGGGGAACATGAGCCCCTCTGGATGCTCAGCTAGAACCATCACGCCTCACCATGGAGTGGTAAGAAATGAGAATGATGGGGCTGGCAGTCCAGTAACATCCGAAAGGCCGGAAGTTCCTACGTGGGGCCGAGCGCTCTCTGCACCTGCTCGGGAGCATTTGCTCGCCGGAGAGCGGAGGGAGAGCTATGCGTTTCCGCACTAGACTGTTCTAGGGCTACTATGCCACTTTCAACATCCTATGGAATCCGGCCGGCCCCTCCCTAAACTGCAAAGCCCAGGACTCCATAGGATGTCGAAAGCGGCATAGTAGCGCTAGAACAGTCTAGTGCGGAAACGGCCGTTGTGTCAGGAAGACGAGACGCGGGGCTCCCGGGCAGTCGTGTTTCGCGAAGGGCTTTGCATGTCGTCAGAAGCGGGGCTGGCGGGGCTCCCTTCCCGCCTCCCTCCCGCGAGTGTTTTCTATTTACCCCTCTGAGCAAACAGAGCCGCTTTCCCGGGGCGCCCGCCTGAGAGCAGCTTGTAGGTCATGAAAAGGTTGGCGCCCGGTTCGCAACTCCGCTTTCTGCTCCTTTCTGAAGCGACGCTCGTGGCGGGGCCCCCGCACAAAAGGCGATGATTTAATGAGGAAGAGAAACAAACCGGCTGATTGTCGGCGCTCGCAACGGCCTCGGGAGTCCCCCGGCAGCCACAAGCCGATCGCCGCGCCTTCAATGCGGCTCGCCTTCGGGAGGAGAGGGCGGCCTCCCCGGAGGACAAAGGCGGCTTGTTCTGTTTATTTACCCTCCCTACAAGCCGGGTTAACCTCTCCCAAACAGCCCGGCTAAGCCCGTTAGCCGCACAGCCCAGATGACCCGCTGCAGAATCGCCACTGTCATGCAAACGAGGCGCCCACCTCCTCCTCCTCCTCCTCCTCCGGCCGGGCTGTGTGATCCTGGGGCCCACCCGAGCGGGAGGCGACTCACCCCGGGGCGGAAGGGAGAAGTCAAGAGCCCGTCCGACGCAGGGGAAGGAGCCGCTTAGGAACAAAACAGGTGGACGGGCAGACATCCCATCCCCATCTGTGAAGTCAGTGGCTGACGACGAGGGGAATTTATTGGAATCATTTGGGCGAAACAAGTTTGGTCCGCCTCCCGAGCGCCCATTCCAGCAAAGGAGGAACAGCAGGACCCCTAGAAGTGGGCCCAGGAGTTTTAAAGAGAGGCGGGCCTGGGATAAAGAGGGCTGGAAAGGGAAGACAGGAGGAGGAGGCAGATGTGCGCTGTCCTTAGGCTGGGAGCTGTGGAACTTGAGATCCTAAATGAAATGCAGAAACTCACTCATTTTAATGAAATTATAGCCTCCTAAAAGCAGGGAGAGCAAGGCAGACCTTCCATTGGGCCAGTAGTTCTCACTCTCTTTTGCATCCTGTCCCTCTTTGAGTGAAAACTATGGAGGCTCTTCCCGGAAAAATGCACATAAATACGTAGACACACAAAATTATGCATATTACTTACTTTATTGCATTGGACACTGGCTTCCGCCACATAGTTTAGTCTGTACCTATATATGCGTGTGTGTATTACAATGAATAATTGAGTATTTTTGAAAAACAGAATAAGCTGCGATGTGGCAAAATCAAAGAAACAGTAAAGAAGAAAAAAAGCGCATGTTGTCCGTGACCTCAGGTTAAGCCCCTCTGCTTCAGAATGAGGTGACTGACTCCAGCAACAGATTGTGGACACCATGAAAGGAAAGCAAAGGCCTAGTCATTTAATTTGCTAATCTTATTTTTTTTTACTGCCAGAGGAGGGGAAGATATGCTTGTAGGAGTTCCTGCCTCAAGGACCCAAACAGCTTGCCTTGGTCTGATCTTGTGCCCTTTAGCTTTAGTGGTGCCATTCGCTGCTCTGCTTCAGATAGCAAGAGTGTCAAGGTAAGGCGAGGAAAGAAAAACAGCTGTACTTAATTCCAGCCCTGAAGTAGGTCCACTTCGTGATATCCACACTGATATCATGATATTCACACTGCTGTATCCTAATCTTATTAACTCATTGGGCCAGATCCAGATCTGATAATATTGATAAAAGAGCAGAACTGTTGGTATCAGTGAAATTTACCTTAGCCATGCATTCCATGGATCTTCTGGTCTGACTGGGATTTATTTGTGATAAGCATTATTTGGGTGGTTTGAGCATTGGACTAGGACTCTAGAGACAAGAGTTCAAAACCCCTGTTTGGCCATGGAAGCCCACTGGGTGACTTTGTGAAAGTCACACTCTCTCAGCCTCAGAGGAAGGCAAAGTCAACCCCTCTGAAAAATCTTCCCAAGAAAATCCCATGATAAGTTCATCTTGGGGGTCACAATAAATCAGGTACAACTTAAAGGCACACAACAGTAACAAGCTTTACTGTGAAGCTCAGCTCATTTTTGGCATATTTAAATCACCTGTTAGTATCCAACCTTGTTTTCACTGTCTCTCACCATCCACAAAAATACAGACAAGTGAAAACAAGTATGGTTGGGCAAAGCACTTGGTCAGAAGCCAACACACCTTTTGCAAGGAAAATGCACTGAAGACAAGCCTACCAATGGAGAGTAATGGACAAACCCAGTGTCAATTCTATGTTAAGAAAAGCTTGTAGTTTGGACAGCACATGGAGGTGACAGCTCCCAGCTCTCAGAATCTCCTAGTCACGACCTAATACATACAAAAGTAAGTTTCTCAACTTGGATATACAGTGGTAGAATATACCGAACTTTTGCAAGGCTCCCCCTCCCATGTAGCAATGTGAAGTAAAATCTACTTCTGGTAGTAGTGGGCTTGGTGGGAAAAATATTAAAGTAGGAGTTGATGTCTGACTGGTGTGGCAAGACTTCTAACAGTATTCACAAAATGGGAAGATATTCACATCACTGGGGCTCTGCTTTATGCAGCAAAAGCAGTCTAGTGGAGCCCATGGGGGCTTTCAGGGTGAAAGCCTGGAATGTTTTGATTAACGGGGTGAAGACATCATGTTCCCTCTCAAGCCTCGCTGTCTCCTCTGAGCTTAACTGCAGTGGGGTGGGAATAGATTGCCAGCTGTCTTTATAGATTGCTCTCCCAGTGGAAAGGAAAATTGCTGGAACTGGTTGTTTTGTATGGATTCAACACAACTATCCAGCTTTTGGGACTTCCCTTGAGGGCTTGCCTATAAGGACTATCATGACGTATGCCTATACTTCTGATGGTACCACTGCTTGGGTTGGTATTCATCTCTTGCCCCAATGCAGCCAGACAGTCCCTAAGTTCCATGAATAGGTTCTGCTGTCCTACAGAATTTTTGCTGCCTTGTGTGTAGTCCTGTACTGTCTCCTACACAGACTGAAAGCAGGTTTCACTCAGGGGTCTCTTCCAGCTCTCCTTGGAGGTGCAAAGAATTTGAGCCTGGTACTGTCTGCATGCAAAGTGTAAGCTTTGTTAATTGGGCCAATCCAAGCCATTTTGATGACTGAAGAGAAGACCATGGTGTCTTTTCCAATTCCATGTGCAAAACCAAACCGGACTAGCAGCTGATTCTCTCCAACACTGCTGATAGGACACCATCTTCCACCACCCTTGGAAGTTATTTCAGGATGCCCTGGAGAGCCAATTTAGCACTCAGTACACTCCTGCAGTGCTTTGCTCCTGAGTCCCAACATATGCCACCAGAGTTGATGCTCTGAACTCTGTCTAATGCAGCCAATCTACTACTAAACCAAGTCCTCTCACCATGTTCAGCAAAAAGGAGCTTGGGGAGTCACTCTACAGATGGTGGAGAAGTGCTGCAGTGACATTAGAGAATAGAATGAACCTGGCAGGATAAGGCAGTTGTTACATGAATATTCCTTGAGGGCATACAAAAGGGCATACGCTATTTACCTGGATTAATCCATATAGTATAAGTTCTGGCCATAGTAGTCTACTCATACAGTGGTCTATGCATTTTAGAATTAGTCCTAACCAATAAAATCCAATGAAACAAAGGGAAAACCCATCCCTGCTAAATTCAATTTTGGTGTAGCTTAGAAATATTGGAATATAGTTATCTGAATAGTTTCACATAGTATTATTTAGATATGGTCACAAAAATGTAGCTTCTTGGAAGCAAGAACAAGGAATCCGTCAACTGCTGAACTTCTGGGATTCCACTACTCTTTCTCTGAGTGGTGACTGTGAAAGCACCTCAGGAAAAGCTAAGAGAAAACTGGTTGTTTGAATTAATATATAGAATAGTGTTGTTTTTTTAAAAAAACTCTGCTTCTATGAATGCTAATGGCTATAAAGTGATGCTGCTAAACTGTACAAGAGCTGGTGATGTACCCCTTCCAGAGTTGAGGATACGTTCTGTCTCAGCAGCACTGAAATGGACAAACATCTACTTCCTTAAGCATCTCTTGGAATGTTAACCTTGGAGATGGTTCTCAGTCTAATCCTCTAAGACTGAGTACAAAAGGTTGGCTGGAGGCTTCTTAAAGGGTTATCTAATCCATATGAAGTGGTTTTGGGGTTGCACTCTTTAAGTGAAGGGGTGGTGAATCACATTCGTTAGTGACTATCAGCTAAGAACTAAAGGCATCTTTAAAATTTTGGATTAGTCAAACCACAAAGCAGTACATGCTCACACATAAAGAGAATTACATTTGGAAGGATTGCCAAATCTGCATAATTTAGGAGAGGGAGCTCCTCTATAGTGTCACCAAAAAAAAAAAAAAAGAGAGAGAGAGAGAGCTGCTCCTTTCTCTACTGCACACTGCAGTGACAGTTGAAGATATGCAAGGTAGAATTTCCCTCCTCTTTATAGCCTTTTAAAAGAACCAGGACTAGGGCTATGGAAGGAATTTCCATGGATTCAACACAGGCATCTGTGTGCAGATGGGTTCCTGTACACAGCAATTCTTGTTGCTTCTCACTACATGTATGCACCTTCAAAGTTGTCTGTGGATTTATGGCAAACCCATTAATTTCATAGGGCTTTCTTAGGCATGGAATACTCAAGAGGTGGCTTTGCCAGTTCCTTCCTCTGAAATATAGCCTATAGCACTTAGTATTGCTTGGCAGTCTCCTATCCAAATACTAAGCAGGGCTGACCCTGCTTAGCTTCCAAGATCAGACACAATCTGGTGCCTTTAGGGTATTTTGGAACAACTGGTTGTACATAATTGTTGATTTATCATTCAGTAACTGATTCAATGAGTCTACTTTAGTTGGGACTAGCAACTGGATCAGGCAACATTTTCATGTTGGTGTATTGTGGTGGCTCATACTTTTCAGCTCCAAAATAAACATGAGATTTGATTGCTATGCAACAGTCCCCAAAAATGCTTTGTATTGGTGCTAAGCACACAGTGTAATTTTTAAAAAGGCTTGTAAAATCATATTGCTAATCAGATAACACCACACATTTCAGACAAATAGACAAACATACAAAAAGGAAAATGATTTAGCAAAAATCAATGTAAGATATTGGAAAACAAGTGGAAGCATAATATTCTATTTAGCCTAACACCACCATTCTACAGTCTAAAAACTTGGCCACATTCAGACCAGATTTAAAAGAGTACAGTGCTTCAGTACCTTTCATAATTGTGCAGGGAATGGGACAGTTTTTGGTTTCTCTTGCATGGCAAGCTCCACCAACTAAGAGTCTCTCTTCTATGCAACTCAATACATACATACATACACCATGCCCATATAGAACATACCCAATCTTATCTGGTTTTGGAAACTAAGCAGGGTCAGACCTGGCTAATACTTGCATAAAAGACCACCAAAATATACCAGTGAGTTCCAGTGGGACTAGGAATCTTACTAAAGAGATGCTGCCTGAGTTGATAATACAGATTAAGTGGTCTGACTCAGTATAAGTGTTTCTTTGTTTCTATGTTCCTTTCTTGAGGAAAGTTTGCAGAGTCAAATATTAGTCTGAGTCAGTTTGCCCATGTTGCTGATTGATTTTAATGGGCCCCCTTTCCCTCCAATCAAGCTGATTTTGCTTTCAGCTTTGCTCTAACAAAAGCTTGTTATGCAAAACTGCTATAGTCCACAATAAGTGAGAAAAATATATGGGAAGCAGTAGGACGTATAAACAGAGTTCTGCTGAGGGGTGAACGGATGCATTTTTCTTTCTTCGAGTATTATATAATCCTTCTTTAAACAGCTCCTGGAACCCTCCTGGGGGAAGGTTCATTTGGCAGATCATTTTTTTTTGATGGCTGTGGCAAGCGTAACAATGTTCTGGGCCTGCTTCAGTAATGGCATGTCTATCATGCTGCCACGGAAAGTGAAGGCGCCCTGGAAAAAAAACAGAGAATATTGACTTCTTGAAAAGGACCTTGGGAAAGGAAAATTGCAGGCTTGGACTGGTTTTAATACTTTCCTGTGAGATGAGAATCATTAGATCCCACATGAATCAAACCAAGTCTTCTTGTACTGACTTAAGAAAGAGCCAAGAGGCACAACAATCAAAGGAGAAAAAATGTAACAACAAAACAAAAAAGATATGTGGATGTGAAACATACCCACAACCATGTGTAGAGAAAAAAATGTGTTATTTAACGCCCATTATTGAATCAGACAGAGCAAGAAATGACCAATAAGCTGGATCACATTAGTAGCAGGGGATGTGGCTGAGGAAGCAGTATTTAGACAATTCATTCTGTTCCTTCCTAGAAAGAGAGAAGAGAAGAGCATAGCAGAACCTGCGTATGTCACCACTAGGTCACAAAATTCTTCCTATGTACACCCCAGGAAGCAAGTGAGTTGAGATGGATTAATGGGAACAGTATCTTGCAATTATAGGAGATTATAAGAAGGTGTCTCAACAATTCTTCACTGCCCCAAGACAAAAAACACCTGCACTTAACAACTGTCAAAGTGCTATTTAATAATATAATACTGGTATCCACCACAACAGAACTTCAAGCTAGTTAGACCCATTGTTACTGACAAGAATTCAATAAAAAGAATCTGTCTCAAATTTGGGATTAGCAGGCATCTTAGCTAATCACTGTGCTCTCTTCCAGGGACATTGCAATTGCAGTTCATAATCTGACAATAGGCTTGTGGTTTAGCTTTCATATCAATTATGCATCACTTTTAATCATTCCATAAAGATATCTGGAGCTTACCTAACATTTAAGCGCTTGGTGAAATTGCTGCACTTGTATGTAAAAGATTCACCAGATTGTTCTCCATTTGGCTTTCTTAAAGGGTAAGCGTTTTGCAATCATTTCCTATCTGAAATCTGATTAGATCAGAATCAACACTTTTGTATAATTAATTACCAAATGAGGGTCATTGGCAATGTCGGTCTCCTCTTGATGTGGTTGAAAATAATTTCATTGTAGCTGGAGAAACAAATAAACCTTGCCAACTGCAGGTTATCTGGAAAAAGTTGTGAACAAGACCTGATATGTTATAGAGCTGAGACACACAAGAAGGGGCCATATATCAGGAGCCTTCAGGGAAATGAATACTCAAAGATGCTCAAAGCCAAGATGTATGGTGCATTTCCAAACTATGTAGAAAAGAAAAAAAAATAGCTACAATCTAGATGGGATATAATTGTACGCAAATGTTGAGAAAATTAACTTACTCTTTCTAACTGTATATGTTTCCATTTATAGTAATTTTTTAATTACATTTAAAAGGACATACTTCTGTCTTTTCCCCCTCCTTTGTTTCATCTTATTTATACAAATATCAGTAAGAAATGGTTGTAAGCAGGAAAAATGCAGTTAGATGGCATAAGACAAATTAAAAAAACATTTCTGCATAAAATAATCTTCTGGAGGAATGAAACTCTTCCACTCAAGTGTGCTCTGTGATACAATGAACTTTTTTTTGTTTCTGAAACATGAGCTGGGAATTCAAAGGATGGTGGCAAGAGATTAGTGGGGGAAGCCATACTTTAAATTTTATAGTTCAAAAGTGAACTCCAGATTTCCCATATCATCATTATCCCCATCCCATCGCATCACTTTCAAATGCATCAAGAAAGAGTAACAGATAACAAAATATGTAATTTTTTGGAGATCTCTAGATCTCAAACATATTGCAAGCAAAAACGGAAAGAATATGCATTATAGTCATTGTCATTATAGTCATTATAGTCATTATAGTCTGCATGACCACAGTCTTGTGATGGAAACCACCTTGAGGTTCATCAGACAGATAACACAATCAACATCAAATCAGATTTTTTCTTCTTCTCTTCCTTCACAGCCTGCTTTCTGAAATATCATTCCTGATTAAGAGATTGAGAAATCTCAAAAGCTTGAACATTTTTTTTAAAGAAAGAAACTAATACAAGAATTAAGATATTGTTAAGAAACACCTCAGAGACAAAAGAGTTTCTTGCTTTCTACTTTCAAGAAACTCTTTTCAAATTCAAATCAGACTAGGACATATTAGACTATGATAACCAGAGAGCAGACAAAGAAAAGGATCTTAATTGCACAATATGTACTTAACATTTCATGCTGAAACAGTGGCAATGCCAAGGCTGCTTCTATTTCTTAGATGTTTGAACACAGTGAAGTAACCTATGTTCTTATGGCTAGCTGGATAACACCCTTTCCACAGCTTATACTACCCTTTCAGCTGTATATCTGTTGAGAATAACACAGGGTCCTATAGACAGATTTTGATAAATTATTGACTATATTATCATTATAGTTTATATTGTACTATTCTATGTATTGTACACCCAAAATAGTGAAATTATCATTTACCTGCAAGTATTTAGCATGCCAATTTCACTGTAAATTCTTGCCTCAGGTAGAGTTTGATGCATGGAGAAAAACTGCAACAATTTCCTTGCAACATAGCAATAGAAACGAGATGCACAGTAGTATCAGCCATCTGAGAAAGCACCAGCTTAAGGAAACTGCTGTCCTGGAACCAAATTACTAAAATAACAGGTTGAAAACATAAAGGAGCAAACTGTAGCAAAGAAAATGTCTACAAAATCAAAACAGGGTGAAATCCATACATGCTAGCTTATCTGGTGGGTTAAATCTACTCTTTCTGAAAAGAATCATAAACATCCTAAGCTTTCGATTTTGTAGACATTTTCTTTGCTACAGTTTGCTCCTTTATGTTTTCAACCTGTTATTTTAGTAATTTGGTTCCAGGACAGCAGTTTCCTTAAGCTGGTGCTTTCTCAGATGGCTGATACTACTGTGCATCTCGTTTCTATTGCTATGTTGCAAGGAAATTGTTGCAGTTTTTCTCCATGCATCAAACTCTACCTGAGGCAAGAATTTACAGTGAAATTGGCATGCTAAATACTTGCAGGTAAATGATAAGAATTTCCAAGTTTTATCTGCCTTTGCCTTGCTGTAGCACTCCTTATCACATGTACACAATTTTCCTCTGATGAACTATGCATTTCAGCTATTTATTATGGTTCTCTAATTCTCTGCTCTCCAGTGTCACTAGTAATTAAAATGCCATTAGGGTTTTGTTTTGTTTTCCTGGTGCATCTATACCTTTCATCCTTGTCTATGAGCCAAGACAGTGAGCTAGTGGGAGAGAGTCGCTGTAGCACATGAGTGTATAGACTCTGTATGTGTGTATGTGCGCACATGCATGTGTGTATGGAGGTATTACAGTGTTCTCTCTTGGATTGCAAGAGACTGAGGAAAAGTAGAGTGAACCAAAGGCTTGTAGCACTCCTGTCTTTGTTCTGCATAAAGCACAGGAAATGTTAGCAACAGGTCTAAATTTTAAAGATACACTTTTTTTTTATTTCAGTGAGAACTGTATCGAAGTATTAACAATTCCTGCTGAAATTAATGTCCTTCATTTTGAACAAACAAAAATCTATCTAATGCTGGGAATCAAGAATTTGGAAAATTACTTTCTGCAAAAACTTCATTGTAACCACCCAATTTGTAAATTATGCTTTTAAATTATGTTTTTTTTGTTCCTTTTTAGGAAAAAAATCCATATTAAAAAGTAAAAAACAGTCTAAATCTTTTTGAAAAAAGTCACCACAAAATGCATCCCAAAAATGTTTAGCCTCCACAAGTCATCAGGTTACTGTTTACATGGAAAAAATAAGGGCATTATCAGAAGGTACATTATTTTTGCATGAGAAACTTAATTATGCTCTTGTTATCTCAAAAAGTAAAGCATGACAGATAATGTTGTTACACACAATGTGTTATTTCCAAGCAGTGTTAGGATATTAATGGTAGCTTCATCCAACACCTGGAGAAATCAAAAATCCATGCTGCAGAAACGTAGGAGCCCTGTGGAATGTTCCAATGCTAAATAAGCATTTTAAAACTGTATGCATTATGCCTTCATGACACTGGCGTGTGCTTATGTATTAAGTGGCTCTTACTCCTTGTACTAATCCTAATAACACTTCACCTAAGCAAGTGAAGGTAAGGTCCAAATGAAATCAATTCAGTCTGCTTCTGAGTGAAGAGGTTTAGGGTGGAAATGGCTCTTTTAGGCCATTTCCGCACTAAACTGTTCTCGTGCTACTATTTCACTTGCAACATCCTATGGAATTCTGGGGTTTGCAGTTTGGGGAGGGGCCAAAATTGCAAACCCCAGGATTCCATAGGATGTTGCAAGTGTAATAATAGTGCTAGAACAGTCTAGTGCGGAAATGGCCTTAGTCACAGAGGTCTATTGTCTTAGCACTATCTTAAAAAAAGATAATCTCCAGAATTCAAGCCCTTGGCTGATAATACAGTGTTATTCCAAGAGATACAACTGGAGTTTCAAAATATCAAGCGAGCTGGAGGGCTGGCTGGTTATGATGGGGAGTGGTATTGAAGAAATAATACTAAATTAGTGATAGGGCAAATGTCATTATATACTGTTCTCAGTGTCCTCTAGCTCCAGACTCATCATCTGACATGCAGACTGAATGTGAACAAAGCGTAGTAATTTTCAGCCGATAAAGCTTTAACAGGAATAGTTGCTTAACTCTAACAAAATCCATGCCAAGTACAGTGAGATGAAAAACGCAGGATTGCTGCCACTTAAATGAGCTGAAATAATATTTAGACTGTATTGCTTTCCTTTGAGTGCTCTCAGTATGCCCCAGAGAAGGCCATCTGGCCAGAACATTAGTTCTTTTGTTACAGCCTGCTTTGGAGAAAGAAAGAAGGCAGCTGAGCACCATTATACCTGTGAACACTGAGCAGGAGGAAAAATGCACCAGATATTTAAAGATCGGAAGGTAGGCTTTTGTGGTTCTCTTGCTGCAAGCCAAATCCATACCCTATCATACTCAGCAGCTGTGCCAGCCTCCATGAGCTGAGTGTAAAATACATATATTTTTCACAGTTTTGTCCACCCTTTTAAACTGGTAGAGTTACTGGTCTGGGAGCAAGATGGAAAGGAAGGAAAACAACCTCACGGGTAAAGTGGTATATGTTTTGCATGTTCAGTCTACACACAGGATGTAAAGGACAAACTGTACCTAAGAGGTTACATGAGAGGTTACAGCCCAGAGGTCCAGCATATTCTTTCATGTGGCTGCAGGTTCAAGCCCTGCCATTTCCAGTTAAAATGTTCAGGTAACTGGTTCAGGGCTTTCTTGGGCAAGGAATATCAGAGGTGATTTTGCCAGTTCCTTCCTCTGAAATATAGCCTGCAGCATCTGGTATTTGTTGGCAGTCTCCCATCCAAGTACTAACTAAGGCTGACCCTGCTTAGCTTCTTTAGTCTCTTCACCCTTTCCTGCTCCTCACTTATGGCTCATCACCTTGCGTGCAGCTCCATTTCCTATAAGCATTAAATGGAAGGGCTCGTCTTTTAGTTGAGAGAGATTTACCTGTCTAATAAAGCTCTCAAAGAAGCAGCCAGTTGGGGAACTGTGCTTGTGGCTCTTGGATTTTAATGGATTTCTAGATGATTTTTTTGGCTGTATATCCCATAGCAGGTTACAACTTATCAATATAGGGTGTTTTATTGCGAATTCTGCTGTTTTGACTTGAAAGAATTTCTTCACTCACCTCTCAAAAGTAACAAAGGCCACAGTATCTTCACAAAGTCCTACTCTGTCTCCTCACAGTAAGAGAGAAGTGTGCCAAGGGTCTTGAAGACTATGCCTATGGAGCACAAACTCTAACAGGTTCTATCAAGTTAGGCTTTGGTATTGCCTCAATGGTGGACTACATGTCTCTTGTCCAAAGATCAGCCTAGTTAAGCACAGACAGGTCCCTCACCAGAAGGCTGGCCATTGGGTGATGAAGTGGTCAAAGAAGCTTTGAACACAATGGCAGTGGAGAAGAGCTACAACCTGCATTGGCTGACTGTCTACCTGCAGTGATGAAACTATGGATCCCTAAGATCTTCAAATAAGACAAAAATTTAAGGGTTTTTTAAACTTTTTTTTTATAAGGGTGACAGCTCAATGGAAGAGGTGGTGGTGGGGAGAAATATGACTGTGAAAGGTTAGCCAGCACATGGGTCACTGGTCAACACATCTGTCATTTCCACTGCAAATACAGGACTGTACACCTAAGAATTTGCTGACCGCTTGCTTTGCACATTCTGCATGCTCAACATGGCAAATCTCTGCTAAAACTGAGTGGAGATTCAAAATCAATCTGCAATATGCTAGTAGGGCCTGCAGTTTGAAAGGAAGGTGAACCCCTTTGAAGTCTTGGTTCAGCTTGAAACATACCAACCTAGTGATGAGGCTGCGCATTTAGAGCCCTCCTACAGAAAGGCAATGGGGTGTACTCAAGAATTGCCTTCTTTGCACAGAAGAGGTCTGCTACCTGATATGGAAGGATCCTTCCCTTCCCTTTCTTCTATCACAGTTTCCCTCATTTATTAGGAACTCCAAATCACTCTATAATGGTTGAAGAGTGCAAGTGGGGATGCTGTGGAAAGAAAAAGCAAAGAATCTATTTTCAGCAGCCTGATTGGACATGCTGAAATCTAGATCCAACCCACAAGGATCAACTGTTACTGAGGAACACTCCACATTTCCTGTCTCAAACCACTAATTGAAACTTTATCTGCAAAGCTCTGCTACTAGTCCACTAAGAAACTAGTATCCATTTATAAATTATGGCTGCATCCTGTTCAGCAATTACAAGATTGTAAATTGGACTTACAATCTCCTAGCTGCTAAGGATTCACATTTACAATCATGAACAACCAAACAGGACCCTCAAAACCTACCTCTGGAGCCTGGCAGCACCTGACTGAAGTGCTTCCGAGCTGCTGAAGATCAGGTTCTGGGGAATGATGCCTGTAGCACATTCCCAGTCATGGGGCACACTGAAACAAAGTGTGGAAGAACCCTAAGGGATTTCTCCAGTTTCCTATTCTTAACAACTCTGCAACCACGGCAGGACTGCAGATGCTGTTCTGCAGTGCCTCAAGTCTTTAGTGCTTGGAAACTCTTATGTCAGGGTACTACAAGCCTGCAAAGGTAGGTTTCTTTGGGGTGGCAAAACCAGATGCAATTGCAATGAAGGAGTTCCATTGTCATAGTTATGTTGAGACCTTGGCCATAGTTTTAGTTCTCACATCTGTCTGGATCAGAGCTCACAAAATCCATTCATTACTGCAAGTGAAAAAGTGGGTTTATATCCAAGAAAGCTCATGCTAAAATAAAAAAAGGTTGCTCTTAAATATGTTGGTACATTTCCTTTTTTCTGTCCTTCCCTTTCTTCTTTTCATGCTAGAAGAGACTAACATGGTTATTTTTTTGTAGTAATAGTGATTTTTTAAAAAAGTAACCTACACATTAAAGAACAAGTTTGTAGATTTTCAACATGTCTTTGTTTTACTGAATGGAAATCACTGATACTTACATATAAAAATTACTTAGCATTCTTTCTTTCTTGGGGATTTCAAGTAAAGTATCAGTCCAGCCAGCTGGTAAAAAGGGGGTAGAAATTACTTAATTTTAATCTAATGCACTCTCTCTCAGATTGCACAGGAAATCTCAAATGAAAAGCTTTTTAAAATTTGTGTTTTAATTATGTAATTTAATGAAGTACTTCCAATAATATAATTTTTAATGACTTCAATTTATATTTCAAATACAAAGTGAGCTAACCTCTGAACCTTTGAAGATGTTGAGGAAAATTCAACCAAGGCCTGTTTTTGCTTACACATCATATTGGATTAGTGACCCTGCTATACTGGGGTGCAGATGATCTCTCTGTAACACATCTAGGTTTTAAGATCACAATCCGATAAATAGGTTATGTGTGCTTAAGTCCACTGATTTCAGTGTAAACAGGTCCATCCACCTACATTTATGTTGGACTATGGCAGGGTCAAGCCAAAACATTTTATATCCTGACACAGAAGAGCAAATGTTATAATCCTCCTGCTACCTAAGTCAAATTTCATGGTGTGTAAAACCAGCCAAACTATTTTGGTACATGAAGCAGAAAGTCCTACAAGGACTAATCCCTCTTCATGGCAGTAAAAATACAAGAACATAAGAAATGACGAAGAGTTGCACGTTCATGTCAAAGAAAGTCTGCTGCTTGGGGTGCTTCCTTCACTCTGCCTAATGGTAGAACTGGAACTGCACTGTATCCACTTACCACTACCTCTGCAAAAACAACAACAACTGGCAATTAATGTAAGATATCTAAAACACATATCAGACACAATTTTACATGTCCTTTTACAGGATTCCACTTAATGCAATGCAATCTAACGCAACGCAATGCAACGCAATAATCAGCAGACATAACCAATAACAGACTAAGTAATTTTTTTTCAAGTATTCACAAAGTTTGCATAAGGGCAAACATGCTTATACATAAAAACTTCTCAGAGGGAGTTGGTATAATTTAGTGCACAGGGTACTGGGCTTAGACCAGGCTGACCTGCATTCAAATATCTGCCTAACCAATGATATCACTGGTTGGCCTTGGGCAAGTCATTAACTCCCAAGGAGCGGTCATAGGTACTGAAGGAAGCTGCACTGCATTCAATGGGGGAAGGGTGTGGCTTTACAGCTCCAGCTTAATACACCTCACAAAGTTGTGAGGATAAAACAGGACAGCTCCCCAAGCTCCTCAGAAGACAGGCAGGGCTGATTAAATTTCAACTATTCTGCATGAGAGTGATCACAGAAAATAAATATACTAAGTTCTTTGTCCCAAATTCACCATTTCATTTGGTGAACCTAACAGCATAAATTTGAACCCCTTTGCAGCAGCTGCTTTGTGTCCTAACGGCTGCACCTTCCCCCTCTGAACCACCTTCCTCCCACTCCCCCTCTCTCAGTAAGGATCAACCACAGCAGCCCCTCCTGGAGGCTGGAAGCAAATGAGTGCAAGGACATGCAACTGCACAGGCAGAGGGTTAAACTGCCCTTACTTTACGTAGGCTCTTGGCTACTGTCTGTGGACACAATGAATTTTCTTCTGTCTCCACTTCCTGCCTTTGTACCTTCTATGTCATCCTCTGGAGTGGCTCTGTGGTTTCCCCCAGTCCTGTAGAGCAGCAGCCGAGAGCGCACAGGAGTTTGCACAGAGATGAAGTACTGACAACCCCCATTTTACGTGACAGAAACAGCACTGCCTGCAGAACCATCTTTTGGATAAAATAGTAGTTGGCAAGATACCCAGCCCCACCTTGTTTTGTAGACCTTCAGACACACCCTACATCAACATGGAGAATGATTCTCCTTGAAACCTATATAGCCTACCGTCCGCCTGGCTTTGTTTTTTTAAAAGTGACAAAACTGGAAACAGACTTCCCACTATTGTTAGTTTCGGCATTATTTGGCAGGTGGCCCATAATGGATTTGGAGTAGAGAAAACTGGCCTACAGAACGTCAAAAGTTGCCCACTGTGGTATGAAAGGTACTTGTCCATCTGTCACAGAGAAGCGGTGATTTGGATATATATAGGACTGTATGCCACAGGCAACAGAGGAGAATGATTATGGTACAAGCCAGGCCATGATTCCTTGAGTGAGTGCCTGGGAACAATGGCTGGCAACAATCCACATTACATCTCCACCAGTCTGAATAGCAAGCAAAATGTGTGCTTCACTTTTCATATAGACTAGAAATATGGCAGCGTTACCAAACTAGCAACTGATTGCCAATGACAAGTAAATTCTTTTACATTTCTGCACATAAAATGATGACACCCTTATTTTCCTTAGACTTTGCACTAGCGCCATTCCTAAGATTGGACAGCAGCTGTTCCTCTAAAAAGTGAAGAACTTTTCTACGTTTTATCCATCATCCTAATGAATGATGCTCACTAGATCATTATGTCTTTTACTTGGGGAAACCCCTTTTCCTTTTTTTTTTTTTGGGTAATACCATCACCAAATGAAATCTGGGTTTCAGGAACATAACAGGGATTCTCAATGGTAGTAGTCCAACTGTGGAAAACTTTCCCTCTGGAGGTTAGACTGATGCCATACTGGTTGGATTTAAGCAGCAGGTGAAAAGCTACTCTTTCCTGCTAGGTTTTCTGTCCAACATCTAGGCTTATATATTAGTGTTGAATAGCTGAAAGACCATATATGGACTCTGACTAACTGTGGTATATTTTTAAATCATGGATAGCAATCTGTAAGGAAATTACATCATTGTAAATCATCTTAGAATCATGTAAAATAGAATTGCACCATTGCACAACATTTATATTCTCAAGGTAACAGTCGTAGATATGCCATTGGTACCATTGGGCAAGCAGACCAAGCAGTGTGGCCAATGTGCAACATGTTTCGATACACAACATGTTCTGTTATGCTACTGTATAATTTTAAAGTTAAGAATTGCCATAATCATTTTAAATTAAATGACTGTAGCTTCTGATGCAGAATTTTAGCTCATATTGTTCATGTTTGTGACTTTTACATTGGGATTGCCCTTGGATCATTTTAAGCTGAAGGAGCAAATATAAAAAAATTATGTAACTAAATAAACATTTTTCATCACTCTCTAGTGCAGTTATTATTCAATCTTATAGAAGGGGAATAAAGATGCAAAGTATATGTGCGGTCTAGACAAGATTGGTTCCATTCTTGTTCATTCTGCAATCAAGAATTATACCCTAGGATGTATGGACTGTGCGAAAGAAAGAAAGAAAGAAAGAAAGAAAGAAAGAAAGAAAGAAAGAAAGAATCAATCTTTGAGCCACAAAAAAAATTAATACTACAAACAAACAAACGATTTTGGATTGCTTATCCCTAAGGAAGGATAAGGAGATGAATGAAGCCCAGCAATGCACAATCTTATTATGCTGTTACTTTGCTTGCTAAGACCCATTAGGTATTACTTATATTTATTTAAGGATTTTTTTATATATATATAATCATGAGGGCTAGAAGCCTGGAATTGTCAAGCAAATGAGCATCTAATATAGTAATAGGCCTGCGTGTACCTGTTACTAAAGTCAGGCGCTCCTGTGCAATCACAGCTTTTGTTTTTAAAAAAGCATTATGCACCATGTTGTCTACACACTAGGAATCTGCATTACTGTGGGAAGAAATATATTAGCGGTTACATCTGTCATAATATTTCCTACATTTGACCAAATCAAGTTTTCTTTTTTAACTAGTTCTGTTTAACTAGTTTTAACTAGTTAACTAGAATTCAAAGCCATAGTTGTGTTAGTCTGGATCAGTATGCAAAGAGGTATTATAGCACTTTTGAGACTAACTGAGAGAAAGAAGTTTGTAGCATAAGCTTTTGTAGACTGAGTCCACTTCAGATGTGTCTGATGAAGTAGACTCAGTCTACGGAAGCCTATGGTACAAACTTCTGTCTCTTAGTCAGCCTCCAAGGTGCTACAATATTCCTTTTCATAGCAGTTCTGCTTTGGTGTAAACAAACAATGTAGTTGTCAAATACTAGTTGAATCTTGTTTCTAAACATTTTTCTCTCACCGCATTTTTAAAACATTTTATTTTAGACTGTTAAACTTTTTTAGGCTCTTTTCCTGTGTTCAGACACCTAGATTCTACCCTTTCCACTCCAGTTCATCATTAGCCACTTGTAAATAATATGGTAACATATTGTGCAAGAACATGCATATTCCAAGGCAACACAGTGAGGAGACTGAAAATCATCATCTGGGTGTTCTTCTGATTAATGCCCTGTGCTTCCAATTCACCAGGTGAAATGTGCATATAATTCTGCTTCTACATGCATCCTTAGCTGGACTGAGCAAGTAATACTTCTTCACTTCCTAGAATATTTCTGTTCTTTGTTGAAAATGTATGACAGTATATTCAGCTAAGGCTATTTAAATTGATTTCAAGGGGTGATACATGAGTAATCAAGTAGCATTAAAAGTGAAAACAAAATACTTTTCCTCCTAAATGATATAAAGTGTTCTTGCACATTTTTATTGGGAATTGTTCTAAGCATCTGTTTTATTAAAAATACAAAACTGTATCATACATTTCCTCAATATTTTCCTGATTATAGCTTCTGATGTAGAGATATTACTCCTGATTATGACCTGAGATAACCTACAATGGCATGATTTTATGACCATTTCAAAATATTTTTAAGCCCTTATATTTAAATCTAGATTTTTCATTGCATATACTAAAGGAGAAAACTAAGAAAAAATGTAAAATAACTGAAATAACATTTAGGTATTTATTAACTGAGCTCTACCAATAGAGTGTATAGAATATTGAGAATACAGAGTGCAGCAGTTGTGTGAAAATGAGATATAATAAAGTATCTCGAGAAATATCTAAATAAAGTAGACATAATTTATATATTGGCATAAAAACATCATGATGGCAATATCATTATGCTGCTTGCCAAATTTGTTTAAGAAATTATTATTCTGGTTTCCCACCAGGGAAACAAATAAAGTACAAACATTTTAATATTGAGTTTACAGCAAGTTTGTAATAGCCACATGACCATAATGATGGCACTAGTGAAATACAGTGGAAATGACCAGTTATTACTCAATTTTCCTTCTGATTTTGGTTACTGTTTAAAACTAAGCTACAGTCTCTCATTCTAGAAGCAGAACCTGAGCATGGATTCCCTCAGTGAAAGCTATTCTGTATTTCCCAAACTGTGATAAATTGTGCAAACTGATTGCCACATGCTAATGTAAACTATTGTTGACTGAGGGCAACAAACTTTGTTCTCTAAGAACTTCCAATTAACAACAAACTGTGATCTCAGATGCTCAAGACCAGCAATTTATCTGGGAGCAGACTAGTCACTCTAATCCTTTGCATTTCACTATTTTTTTCCAGGCTTTCAGTTTTGATTAATAGCATGCATGCATGCACACACATGCACACACACAGACTACATATAAAACTATGCAAGGCTTGACAGTATCAATCCAGAATTGTATTTTATATTCACTGAAATGTAAAGCTTTAGTTTAATAAAAGAAACAGGAAAGAGTATGATGAAGACAGCAGTACATGTTGGCAATTTGATACGTGAAAGTTAGTTCTTCAACAAGGAATAAAGACTAAAACATAAGTAATATTACATAGAAGCATAGAAGTCTAGAAGCATTAAGTCAGGATGGAAATTGTAGTTCTTTCTTTGGGTACACTACACTGATTTCCTATTATGAGAGGTAGTTCTTTTGGAAAATTAAGTGTTCAGACTTGAACAGATTTTTCAAGTGCCAGATTTTTCAGCATACCAATACAAACTAATAGTGGACTTTCAGGAAACATTGACCAAATAGCATCCTATTTTACCTGACTGGGTGAGACTAGGGTTTGCTGAAGTCTGGCAAAGCTTTCTATCACTTTGATGAGGTCAAAATTTAATCTTAAAAGGAATATCTAGTCTATAAATACTGGGAGTTAGATCACACAGAACTACTGTACTTTCGTGAATCATATTCACAGGCAGCATGCAGAACAATCAGCAGAGGAGTGCAACAAACTTTGCCAACGTTTATACATCTACCTACCCTTAATTGCGCATCATTTATTCAATTTTATTCCAAAATCATAGCAAATCTATTGTGTCATCAAAGAAAGCAACAGTTTGAGGGGACCTATAGCTAAAATTATTTAGAACAACTTGCGGGGAGGGAAGCACTTTAATAATGAAAGTGCCTTATTTGGTCAAATGTGTAACTGCTATTACAGTTGTTTAAACAATAGCTTAGGAAGGAGTTTTGAAAATGAAAAGGAGTATGGCTCAAAAATGGCAAAGCAGAAAACATGAATATTCTGGGCTTGATTATTATCTCCTTCCTGTCTTTCTGTGTATTCTTCAAAACTCCCTGGAAAATATTAGCTGCCGTATGTATGCCCCACCAGCATTGTATATACACAGATGGACATGGAGCTATACTAACTAATAGGCATACAGAAAAATGGGGGAAAAACTGTTAGTATAAATTGATTTTTTAATTTGCCATTGTCATCAAACAAAAAGTTCAAAACAGAAGATATGCAAAATGATAGCTCGTTTAGAGTAAACCTTAAATTAGCATCCACCTTGGCCTTCAGTGCTATAGCTATGCAACCAATCACGAATTAATATGGAAGAATTTTGTTATTACCACATTGAAAACATCTTGTCTTGAAAAGCAGCTGTTACGAAAATCTCATGATAAAATGCTAATATGGGGCAAGCTACTATATAGGGTAATATGGGACAAGTTACAGTATATCTGTAACAAATACATGAAATTACTCCTACAGAATTTCACACATCAAGTAAATATTAATGGGTTTTGTAGTAAACAGCAAGAAATGCACAAGCATAAACATTTTGTTGTTATTGCTGTTGTTGTTGTGTGTGTGTGTGTGTTCAGCTTTGCTGAAGATGTTTTTCTGGCAATTAAATGCTGTGCAAATTACACTGAAAGAATCACACTTTCTCTGCTGCACTTCTGGACATCAAAACTCTGCTGGCTTGAGCACCATTTCAGATTTTGGCTCTTATTGAAAGAAGCACATTTAATTGCAAGTCTCCCCTCCCCCCAAAAGTGGCAAACTACATTATAGCAAATAACCTTTAAGATAATTAGCTGACAATGCTGCAGCTAGCATAAAATTTTCCTTCAGGCGACCCCTAATTTAAGTGTTACTGGCACAAAGTGAAGACAGATTGTGCTTCACCACCACAATGTTTACATAGCAGAAACCCACAGAGCAGGAAACATGAGACTCAACGATGCACTAAATTAGGAACAATCATATTCAAGCACTAATTTGCTCTCATTTATATTAAAAAAAACCTTCTGGTCCAAAAATAAGTTCTAATACTTATCACTCAACCCCCATGTTGGAATAAACAGACACCACAACCTGTAACAAGTCACAAGCCATGGGTAACTTTACTCACAACTGTCTCCAAGCCCAGAACCACAACAACCAATATTTGGGAAGAGAAGGAAGAGAAAAAGAAAGTAAACCCAATAACATGGCCATAATTTTATTTATTTATTGACATTAGATGAACATTATGTAAGATGCCCTGCAAAGCTTACTGGAGAGTAGGCTGTAAATCCCTAGAACGAACAAACAAACAAACAAACAAACAAACAAACAAACAAACAAACAAACGCAGAATCATAGAATATGCATTTTTCTTGCATGTCCTCTCTTTCAACTATATAAGCAAGCTTATTATTTGAACTAACTGAATGCTAACTAGACATCTAGGCATACCATCTAAATTTCTATCCTAGATCTAAGGGTAATTCTTATTATTGCTGTTAGAACATCCTCATCCTCTTCAAACTGCCACTTGGAGTGAATATGCCTTTGATTTTCATATAAAAATGCCTTCTCCAAATTATATTGTATTGTGTGCAAATATAACACAGTATGTATATTCTGTACATTACATAACATTTATATTATAAATGTCATGGTGATCTTTATTATGTCAGCACAGCCACCACTTTCTTCTGAACAAATATTCCTATTTATCAGTAAGTACAAAGAAAAGGTTTACCTTGCCCACGCGCTGATGTTCTTCGAAAGCCATAATCAGTTCTTGTGCCCATTTTATTTTTTCAGGGCTCGGTGAGAACTGTTCTTGGACAACAGCAACTTGATTAGGGTGAATCACCTGCTTACCTACAAAGAAGATTAATAACCCCACAATCAAGCATTAACCAACAGATGTTGCTGCAAAATGTTCCAATCACTTGAGGCTTTCAAGCGCTACCCAGGCTTTCATGTTTGATTGTTCATTTTTTACAAAAATTGAACTTCCTTCATTTTAAAACTGCACAATGAATAGTCTGACTTCTCCTATCCCATGTGAACTTAAAAAAAAAAAAAAGGACCAAAGTAATATCACCTTCAGTAATTTTGATGTTTACATTTCATTTTTTTTTGACCTGCTGTTCAAAAAACGGTACATTATAAGGTGTAACCAGAGTTTTCAGGACTTTAATACTAACTGCTCTGTTAAAAATGAAAACAGTGGAAACAGAATTTAACATCAAACTGTAAAGCATGAAGATAAAGCACTTCCTTCTATTTATAAATAATTATTCCTTAAATTCTGCACACATAGTCAGACATTACATTTTAGCAACATTTTGCATCTATGATTTACTATATTTTAACTGTGTCTCAAATCAAAATCACAAAACCCTTAAAAATACTGGATACAATCCACCAGGAAGTTCTCCTTCTTAAGCCTCATTGAAATGAATGAGAGAAACACAAGAACATGATTCATTCTAATTGAACTTGAACAGATACAATTTCCTCTTGGACTGTATTCTTTATAGCTATGACTTCCAATCTATCTCCATCTTTCTAACACAAAGCAAAGAAAAGCTAAATAAAATTTAATCTAGGGAAACAAGGAAAGCACTTTAAAAAAAATCTTTAGTGATCAGGTTAATTTTTGCTGCTCTCAATGTATCCTGCTCTGTTTGGTTTATGTAACATATTGTTTTATTACCTTTCATGCTGAGTATAATGTACTGTGATAGACTGAAAAATTACTTGTAATGTTTTCATTGCGGTAATGAGGCTAAAAGTGAAAAATATAAATGTTTGAAACAATTTAAAAGCCAATTTGCCAGGTATGAAACTTTCAGATTTTTTTTTAAAGATCTTTTTGCTCTAAACTATGCACATGTAAGAAAGAGTATTTCATGTAATAATATTTCATACAATACTTTTATGGCTGAAGCAACTGAATGTCCTTCCATTCTGATTATTCCAGCTATTTTAATAGTGTAATACTTGTTCACTTACAGATTTTTCAAATCTCCAAACACAAATCCCCCATACTTTTAAAAAAAAACCTACATAAGAAATATTTTTTAAAAAAAATACAGAAAAAGAGGCAATAAATTAGAGCTCCTATTCTAAAATTATTCTTTTGTTTTTCACAGAAATATTTGAATATGATGAAGATCCTCATCTGTTATTGGGCCACATTAGAATGGATTTGTAGATCCACCTGGCACTGTTCTTGAGATATGAAGGGGAAGGAAGGGTTTAGAAAGTACAACAGTGGATTTGTTTTCATGAAAACTATAATGGTATGGCAAACAACATAAAATCTAAATTCTTATTTCTAAATAGAAGAACATCCCAGCTATTTATGGTTAACAGAAAGACACTCTATTATGATAAAGTGATATTACTGTACTGGCATAAAAGTCACATACTGTTGCAAATGTGGTCATTTTCATTGGTTTAATATCCAAAAGAATAATTTGTCATAAATTATAATATATTAATTTATTTAAAATGTTTAAATGCTGCCTTTTTGTAGCTTATGGTGGTTTAAGCAGAAACACAAAGAACCATTATTAAATCACAAGATCAAATTAAAAACAGGAAATCATAACCACCACTAACAAGAATTAAAAAAGCATTCCTACTATTGTTATGAAAAAAAGCTGTTCTGTAGAAGTATTTCCCCAAAACTGGGTTAATGCACTTTCCTTTTTAGTAATGACACACTTAAAAACATACTACAAGAGGCTGTGTGTGTGTGTGTGTGTGTGTGTGTGTGTGTGTGGTGTATGTGCCTTCAAGTTGCCAGTTGATTTATGGTAATTCCATATATTTCATAGAGTTTTCTTAGGCAAGAAAACTCTATGAAATATATAAACTCTATGAAATATTTGTCAGTTCCTTCCCCTGAAATATAGCTTACAGCACCTGGTATTTGCTGGCTGACCAAGGCTGACCCTGCTTAGCTACCAAGATCAGTTGGGATCTAGTCCCTTTAGAGGATTTACTATATTTTATAATAAAATATATTACCATTCATCATTAGTAAATGTAATATAAGATTCAGATGTTCCCAAAAATTCTATGTGGAAAAATATTTAAAATCCTTTGAGGACTAATTTCTAAAAAGGAATTACACTGAAGAAATTAGTGTAATGTTCTGAAGATGATTCTACTAGAAGCCTCAGTGTCTTCATTCAAGAGATATTTGAAATTATACACTGGAATAAATATGATTGATTTGAATTTGTTCTACTTGTAATATTCTAAATTGCAAAAAAACAAAAACAAAACCATCTGACTTGTATGAGTCGTTCATTAGCAGACCAAGAAAAAAAGATATGAGAAATTGCTACATTGTGAGGAAGGAGTCCTAAAATACTGGCCTTTTTTTAAAAAAATAAGGTGTTTTGCTGGAATGAAAACTTGGGTGGGCATGAGACTGATATATATTATGAGAGCTTCAGCCTTTTTAAAATGACATCAGCAAAAATATAAAAACACACTATTTGATTTATGACTCTAAGTTGCCTTTTGTTACACCTTGATGACTCAAACAACTGTATAATGGACCTCAGTGTCATGGAGAAACAAGGGAAATATTTTAAACCAAACTGTTGTTATTGACAAGTCACAGAGAGGTTGCAGAACTGGAAGGCATTAAAATTTATGACCATGAAATCCTTTTTGCAGTAACACACTTGATATATCGTGCTTTAAATCAATACCCGTCAAGTCTTTTATGTAACTCTATGATGGTGTCATTTTTGTCTTTTACAAAAGACTGTAAAAAGACTGTAGTGTTTCATATTTATATCTAGCTGCTCAGCATGGTGCACTGGAGAAGCTATAATGACTAAGTCAGCTGTTAAACTGTCATTCTGGGGTTACCACTTTTAGGTGCATAAACATTATTACCATTGATACTCATTTGGAGAGACATTTGTGTTGGCTATAGAGTTACCATTGCATTGGCTCTAAGTCAAATTGAAATCAATGGGCCTTAAGTCAGTTATGAATATTTGACTGAGTTCCACTGGTTTCAGTGGGTCTACATGATGTTTGAATCCAACCCAGTGCCTTGATATAAACCTATGGAATACACAACAGTGTTTTGACATAAAACAAACCCTTAAAAATAATGACACTTTAAAAAGGTGACTAAAAAAATGGCTTACACGTATTAAGATTTCCTTTCCTGTTCACACTTTCCTGGGAATAAATACTAAAGTGAGACTCACGTCTTATGAACATGCATAGGTTTATAACAAAAGAAGGACCAATACTGAGAACTAGTTGATCATAAGCTTCAAAAGTACCATATTTATTACGAAATAGGAGTGAGACAGGGGCATACAGACTGGTATACTGGAAAGATATCATGATCCAGAGAGCTACAGTAATTAATACATTTGCTACTTAACATAATTCAAATTACCATTTATCATGTAATGAATGCCAAATAAAAACTGGGAATCATGTTATATTAATCCTGCAATAGTTTTTTTTCTGAAAAGCTTATTGGAATTTCTCATAAAAACTCTACTTTCACTAGAGTTTTAAAATGGTGATGTGCAGACTAGAAATTATGAGAGATAAAATCATGGTGAATATGAAGCCTTTTAAATATGTTGTTATTGTTGTTGTTTCTATGACACTTGGAAAAACACACTTCTTTAATCTTCAGGATGAGAACTTAAGAAAAGAGTCATATATAATTATACTGCTGTGGGAGTCATTTTACCATGGCTTCTTCCAGTAGTGAGATGGTAGTGGGCCCATTCCTACAAAACATCGTTTTCATCCACAGATTTATGGAAGCCATGAGCAGAAGCCATCAGACAAGATATTAAAGGCTCTGGTAAGATATTAAATGACTCTGAATACCACTTTATATCTTAGAAGTGGATACACATGTGCATTGCACTTCTGCATTTGTGTGCGCTGTCACTGAAAAGGAGGCTATCCTGTGTAGTAGTTGAAGTTGCACTTTGTAATGTGTGAAGAGGAAGTGGCACATTTGAGGTGTTTTCCTTGTCCCTTTCAGAAACTCTCTAATAGCACAGACAGCAGAAGCACAACACACTTGTTGTCGCTTGCAACCATGTCCAGAACTGCTGTAAGTTTTACCTCCTCTGCCCCCTCTCCAAATGTAAAGAAAATAGGGATGTGTTTCTCAGAATCTGAACAAAAGCTGTAAGGTTCTATGAAACATCCCCGAGAGACAGGACTTATTCTAACCCTTCATAGTAACCACTTCAGTAGCACCCGTGTTATTTTTTCAATGTTAGTAACATCTTTAATAGCAAGATATTTAAGGAAATATTACAGAAATTACCCAACAAATATTGCAGTAATTTTCCACTCAAGGACCACATCTCCATACAAAATGCATTAAGCTCTAGTAACTCCTAAATTAGGCTCAGGCTATCCCAAGAATCAACAATTGTCTGTGTATTCTGAAAATGTCTACTGTAAGCAAATCTGCATAACTTCACATAGGAAGGACCAAACTGAGTCACACCCGACTGTCTTCCATATACATTTGAGTTACAGAGCCTGGGGAAAAAATCCCGCAACAAGTATGGCCATACTATAAATGGGATCTTGGCAACTGTAGTGCAAAGGTAACTCTTCCAATCTCTGCCTTCACTTTTAACATTCGTCTCTTACTGTCTGATGTTTATTTTAATGCATAAAATGCTCAGAAGAGAAGCTGCTGTGAAAATTGATGACTTTCTACCTGTTAGGAGTTATCACTGACAAGTACAGTTTGGAAATATTCAGTCTGTTCATATATAGTGTTAAGTACACCTTGTTACACACAGGGTGATAGCCAGATTTTTAAAGACAGAAATGTTGCCAGAGGTAAACTTTACCTGAGACTGGTACAGAAGTTCATGCTAAGAGTTCTCGTCTGGTAGGCAAGGGGTTTGTTTTGTTTTTTAAAATTTGACTTGGCAAGAGATGGCTGATTGGTTAATTATCTTAAGGTCCTAATCTGACACGTCCAATGGCTAACATGACAACAGATTATAGAAGGATCTTTACATCTGGCCTTGTTTGCCATTACTGCTAGACAAATTAAAATTTAAGAAAGTGTTTGCTCATTCACTAGACTCCAACATGGCAAAAATGTTCCTTATAGTTAAAGGCACAAATCACCATTCCACTGTCTCTCTAAATGAATTTTTTGCGCCTAGGTACCACTGAAAGGAATGGGTACTGACTGAGCATAAGCAAGAGTACTTGTCTCCTGATCTCCTGCTGAGGGCCTAGCCAACATTTATTCACTTGCTTGTTTTCCTAAAATTATTAACCTCTTCTGTAACAGAGGCCTCAGAGTGGTCTCCACTTTTAAAAGTGTGATGTTGCCACTTCTGCCATGCCAGGAAGTTAAGGAAAATTTTGTGGCACCACAGTGAAATATATCAAAAAGACAGCTCTTCATGTAATGTGGGAAGATGCCATTGAAACACACACTTTAATCACTTTAAGAGAAAGTGTTTACTACTTTTTATTAAACAAACAATTTCCGTTCCTGTAGCTGGAGGTGCCAATATGAAATTAAATCATTTCTCTCTCTGGGATGGATGATTTGTGAGATCTTTAGATTCAGATTAGTGGCAGTTCCACACACTTAAATCAAAGTGATTAAAGAGTGTTGAAAATGAATGCAGACTCAGGTGTCTTCAACTGGGCTGGTGGAAGCAGACTTCCTTATCCATTCTTCTCTAAAACGGACTCTCCAATTCTCCCAAAAGGGTCTGGGAGTCCCCACCAAATGAGTAAGGTATAGCAAAATGGAACAGACTGAACCTCACGCCCTTCCATCCATGGAAGGCACATTCTGAAATGACTGAATGGCAATTCTTATCCACCTCAGAGATTAGGATTACATGTTAATTATTCTAGAATGAAAATAAAGCTGATGATAATAGACAAAACATCTTGAGAAACAAACCAGCCCTCTAACACATTTTAATAGACATAATCTTGGGAAGCATATGATCAAATACCTAAAAGTAATGCAAAAATCAGCGTGCTATGCCTTGTTTTCATTTTTTCTTTTCATTTTTTTGAGCAAAGCTAATTGTATTCCACTTCTAAATCATCTGCATTGACTCAAAAAGTCTGTTCAAAAATTTGTATTGATTTCTAGGCTCATGAAAATTGATACACATGTTGAAAACAAATTTCCTGGTTATTTAAATTTTTGCAAACAATTTTCCTATTACACTGAATATATTATTTTACATATATGGAATTTTCTCTTCTTCTTGTTGTCGTGTACCTTTAAGTTGTTTCCAACTTATGGAGATTCTATCTACCATACACATTTTTCTCTGCCCTTTCTGATCACAGAATTACAACATAAAATTTGGAGAAATACAGGAAGTGAAGAATATTTGCATTCTGATCTGTATATTAGTTTGGAAAAAATTGTTACTGTAAAAAATTGTAATTCAGTTGGTTTGTATTAAAGTGCAAACCAAGAGAATTTCATGTATCACCCAATAACTAATATTCATCTCCTCTTCTTCATCTGGATCGACTGATCTTCAGATAACTGATGAGTTATAGATAACTATGTTTCAAGTAACTTTCAAAACTGTAAGTAAACAATCCATTTGGTAAGCTATGTGAAGTATTATTGTATCACCTTCTCAAGTAGTGAGTTAGCATTACTTCACAAACTACTGTATCCATTCCAACCATAAAACAAGGAAGCATAATGTTAATGATTTTGAGAACTCAACCAGAATATGCTTTAATTAATCTGAAATAAAAGGCTGGTCTTGTCAGTAGCTCCAGAGGAGGAGCTAGGATTAGAGACTTTTTAGTGTTCAAGATCCAGAGCAGCTTGTATGTGCTTACAGAATACTTCCATGTTCACACAGAGAGACAGTACTTGTTTTGCTTTGTTTTTAAATTCTGGTGGCAATCCCATCCATCTCATGGAGAAGACCATGGCTCAGAAGTAAACCACCTGTTTTGCATACAGAAGGTCCCTGGCATTTCCAGGTAAAAGAATCTGGGAGGTGACAGGAGCAAGTGATGGGAAAGACAACTGCCTAATACAATGGTGAGCTATTTCCAATTAGCAGAGAGTACTGGAGGAGTTGAACAAATAGTCTGACCAGGAATAAAGCAACTCCCTAGGTCTCATAGGGTCTCCAAACTCTGGAGTTTTTTTCATGTGATGCAGAGGACTGCATTATGTGGATCACAGGTAGCACTGGGATCCATGTCACTAGCTTAAACAGGACTGTGACACCATGAATGAAATATTTAAAGCAGTATCTTAAAAAAAAAAAAACCAAAGTAATTCTTTTAGTGTTTAGAATACCATGAGGTTGTTTTTATTTTCAGAGGGGTGGCCTACCTTTGTCTGAGGCAATAAAATGCAAGTGCTGGTAGTACTTTAAAAACTAACCCATTTTATTCAGTTAATTCTTTTGTGAATGAAACTGTATGACATAACTGATTTATTAGTCTACAAGGTATTGTTTTTCTTTTCTGATTGTTGTTAGAAATTGTTGGCACTTCAGGTAATTCCTTGTGCTTCATTTCTTCAGAAATCAAAGAGTGTATATTTCTGGATTTCAGACTTCTCTCTTTGATTTGATTTTTAATAGATTGAGAGCTACACAGACACTCTCAACTCCCCAATCCTTACCCCCAATTTTACAACCTACATATTCATGCCAGTGCCTTAAATGAGATGTATCACTGAAATGTTGTTCTTTAAAGCACACTATAATCTGTGTGTGTGAGCCAAGTAGCTGATTTTTATCATAAAGCTGAAATCTTTGTTATATAGCACGTCTCATAGGGGTGCCCACATGAACTGGCGCACTAGTCATGGGTGATCTGTCTATCTTACAGGGATTGGCTGTAAGAAGCCTGCTTGATCATGCTGTCTTGCCACTACACGTAGGTGTCATCAGGTGAACAGGCAATTACTTGGAAATAGGCCAGAATATGGGAAATCAGCTCAAAGAAAACGACTGGCTAGAAAATAACCATCATAGCCAAATTAGTATACTGGATACTTGTTACAGTAGTTGGGTTCTTTTTAAAGATCTGCAGCATCCCACAATAAAAATTCTGGCTATGAAGATTTTTGTCTATGTATTGAAATTAAAATGGACTCATGATTAGCAAATGGGGGGTGTAAATACAAATGTTCTGAAGTCTGTTTAAACTGTTGATGCTTGAAATGCAGTGGCAGTGATTCTCTGCATAAACGTATACTCACAGGCCCCTTGAACAGGGTACTGAGCTGTGTGCAAGTTGTTGTTATTTTTGTTTAGCCAAGATTGTGTTTCTTATGAATGGGAGGAACAAGAGGGGACAGGTACTCGGTCAGATACTGCTGCCATAATTTATCCTGTACGTTCAGTAATAATAAAAGTGTAACACACTTGGGTGCGACTTGTTGAAAGACTTTTAAGGGTCTAATTTTGTACTTGGAATTTTCCACCTGCCGTTTTACAGGCAAAAGTAATTGTGAAACGTTTTATAGCTTCTGGACTTCTCTGCCCCTCCACTAGTAAGTTTAAGCAGGTGAACAGGAGTCAATACTATAAAGCACATCTGTTTTATGATTAAGGAGAAAAGATGATACGTTTTAAATGTTATCTAAAAGTCATACCAGTGAAACCCATTAGGGCACCCTCTCTTGACTGCTTACGGAGTCCCTCTTCATCTTGAAAGTCGATATATACAAGGTCTATGGCCTGCAAGCCAAAAGCCTTTGCTATGACAACAATTTTTTGTCTGGCATAAAGAATATCGTGGGTTTCTTTGCTACTCGTTGAACCTAAAAAGAAAAAGCAAATCACTGGATAAAGCTGGAGTTTTCAGCAGATAAATCTTTGCAACACAAATTTAGCTAAGATCAGGTTAGCTTTCCTTTCATAAAAAAGGACAAACACAGAAATGTTCGACCTCAAAAACTGCTGTGCAATTGTTGCTGCAGACAAAATATCAAAGCTGCCTCTAAAAAGTAACCTCTCTCCTCTTTTCGTCTCTGCTTCTGAAATGAACAGTAAATTTTCTGTCAAAAGCAAGTTCCCACACGAAAAAGCTGTATGAACAGGCTTTTCTTCAGTAGAGCAACTACTTTTGTAACCATTTTCTATTATTATTATTATTATTATTATTATTATTATTATTATTATTATTATTATTATTTTGGCACTCACTAGAAAGGTAGTGTCATGGAATACAGGAAAAACCTACACTGATGCTCAAGCAGACGTTCCATTTATTTCAGTGTGACTAACAAGTGATTTTTTGTGTGTTATCATAATCTCACATTTTCATTCTTAACGCTGTTTGGAAGCAAGACCACAGATTTCTATAATGCTTTCTTCAAATTTAGAATTTTAGCCACAGGTACAAGTTTTTGCTCAAGTCCTTGGATGGAACTTTTAGGAATGATAAGAAATACTTTCTAATGCACCTGTCTTACATGAAAGTAACTGTGAAAAAATTTAATTTGTCTTCTTGTTCTGGGCATCACCATTTTGACCTAGGTTCTTATCCTACCAGGAATAAATTTAGACTCTATTAGTCATCATGATATTAACTGAAAGTCCTTTTCACTTGGGACTCCTGGTTCTGAATGACATCCTCAAAGTTATGATTAGGTGAACTAGACTGAAAGGAGCATATTTAGTTGAAACATCTGCTCTAAGAAAAATATAAAGGAACTCCTGACATTTTTTTTTGTTTTGGGAGTGAAATGCATTTGAAGATAGAAAAGGCAACAAAGTCGTTTGCCTTCGAAGTTTTGCTTACAGAAAAGTACCGTACATTCAGGAAAACAGAACTAAGCACATAGGTAATTGCAAAATATTTGAATCATCAGCAATAAGCCTCATTTACTAAAACAAAAACGTTACATCTTAAAATATTACCTTAAAGAATGCTTATTTATTTTATTTTACTTTTATTATGGATAAAGAGGCTCCTGGGGACATGCATGTCTAAAACAGTGCTGCTGACTCCAACAGCTATTGTATTTTGTTTTTAATTGCAGATTAATATGCAGAATATGTTTTTTCCCCCAAGAAGCAATAATGCCAGTATTCAACAGTAGGAGATGTAGGACAGCATGCAAAGAAGTATAGGCCTGCTAAGGCAGGCCGTAAGATGGGTACAAAAATAATGAAGTCTATTTTTAAAAATATCAGACCTGATCTGGCACAGATGGATTCAATCCAGTGTACTTAAATGTGTCTTACACTGTGTAGGATTTTAGCAGAAATGTACTATTAAAATTGTGGTGTTAACATGTTTTTAACATTAAAAAAAGAGTCACCTATGCTGGCCCGAAAATCTTCACCTCCAAAGACAACCGCATCCAAATGAAGACCCAGTTTGGGTTCTTTCTTCAGACTTTCTTCACAAACAGCCTTTAAATACAACAAAAATATGAATGAAAACAGCAGGTTGTGCAAAAATGATTTTTATTATCAAAAAGATGCTGATCTTTCCATGTAATCCATTCCCTAAGGAGAAGGTTGCTAGATTCCTTTGTCTACTACTTAAAATGAATAAATGTCAAGACCATATTATCTATATGCACATCAAACTGCCCCAACCCTTAAAGTTACATACAAATGCATACAGTGAAGTTAACAGTGCAACCCTATACGTGTCTATAGAGAAGTCTCACTGAATTCAATAGAATATGCTCCCAGAAAATTGGATACAGAGTTACAGGCTAAAGCAGAAAACACAAGTCTCTTTTATTCCACTTGTTGTTAACAGGGCTTTCAAATGTGCCAACTACTTCAGAATTACTTGCAACAGTATTCTAAGTGCTGCTTTTTTAAAAAGCATAGGCTGTATGCAACTTCAGAATGCTTTTCATTCAGTAATATTTCATAACCTGCACAGAAACACTACTCTGGTGTTTTTGGTATCTTCACATTGCCGATGGAGGATGCAACCACCTAATTATGACTCACAGGACAGCATAGAGCAAATTACTCTCCAATGTATTTGAAGAAATTGCTTTTCTTCAAATAATTACAGGTGGTACAAAATGCAACAAGTAGCACACAAAAATAATTCAGAAAGTAAAATATACCTCAGGTTTGCTAAATGAATTCATCATTCTATAAGCATCACTTATATAAGCATCACTTTTTAAAAAAAGTGCCTTCATAAACTGAAATATAGTTAGCTGGGAAATTCTTCTGCAAATCCTCAGAGATGCAGTTAGCTAAGATGCTTTTGTTTATTATTTTTAAATTAATATGATTATGCGCGCACGCATACACACACACACCTTGTGTAAAGGTACTCTATCACTATGGTTTACATAAATCCTATATAAATAGGATACTTGTTGAGATTTCCTCTTTTATGAACTTGTCTTCAGTAGCTTAAGAAAAAGAACAAAATAAACCCCATTAACTGAATAAACTGCTTGCTAGGTATGATCATATATAATGAATAATCCTTTACATTTTTTAAAAAAGTTGACGCTTGCTGGAAAATGTGATATGTATCAACAGATTAGCCACAAGGGCCTTCCAGTAGTTCTTTCTAACAACACAAAACTTTTCCAGGAAATGTTGACCTGGCCGTGGTGTACTCTGGTTGCAGTTTCATTGTTGTTAATATCTTTGCTCCCCAGAAATATACCAGCTGGATGCCAAGAGGAAGAGGAAGAGGCTATTAGCATAGAGGAGGATTGAAGAAAGAACATATTTATAGGGCAGATGAAGAAAGAAAACACCACATACCTTAATGCCATTTTATTCCTACACTGAAGCACAGAAAAGCTCATTTTAGCCTCCATGAAAAATATGTATATAATGGGTGTGTGTATTATTCTTCCTTGGTAAAAAGAAAAGTGTTTTCATGATATTCCACAAAACTATATATTCAAAAACAGTCTAACTGAAAGATCAAATGAAATCATTTGTGAGAGTTGCTAGAACATTCAAGAACAATACATGTGTTTGGAGTTCTCTATACCTTTTCAAGTCAGATCCGTCTTTTATTGGTTTTCACCAAAATAAACAAAAAAGAAAGGCACTAACAATAGTACAAAAATAAACTGATATAGGATGTAAAACAGAGAAGCAGGAGGTATCTATATTTTGTGGTGCTGAATATTTTGCCCAGTGAATCAAAATAAGGTATGAAATAAACACAAGATTTTATGGCATTCTAATTTTCCTTTTCCAGTTATTAAGTCAGGACTTTTGGCAGGAATGTTAACAAAAATATATTGATGTTTCTTACCTTAAAATTGAGCAACCCCATTGCTGTTTCCACAAAAGGAATAAAATTCATAGGTTCTACAAGTGTTCGGCCTTTTAAATGGGACATAAATTTCTCTGCAAACTAAAACAATTGAAGAAGTAAATGGGAAATGATCAAGTTTTTTTTTAAAAAAAACACACAACTCCTATAAACTTGTAAGGCGATCTAAACTTTGCACTGAAGTGAAATACAAATGAACAGAGAAAACAAAGCTCAGAATGCTTAATGACAGCTACCCCTCCCCTGCAAGCTTTGACAGAGTTCTGCTCTTACAGGCCTGCCTTTTAGAAATGTCAGCATTACTGTATATTTTGAAGTGTAAAGGTTTAGTTGCAAAAATATTTGCCTAACACCCATCACCCTGACTTAGCTAGATGCAAATCAGCAGGCTCTTAAAAACAAAGCAGTATTGATATACCTGACATTCTGTTTTGTTTCATGTCTGACACTGACACGTCTGTGAATGTTGCCCAGCTTTCCAAAGTGGCATCCACATTATTCATTACGGCACTGCTACTCTTTGTTCCGGAGGCCTTTTCTTCATAATTTTTAGCTTACCTAGGAAGGGTCTTAAAAAGGAAGTTTAATTCTTTGAAGACCAAAGCCCTCCAATTTTTTCCATGAGACCAGTTCACAGCTAGCTCTGAGCTGCCGGTGGGGTAGCCCAGATTCCAAAATCTATCATCTGGAAACATACAAAAGCTCTTGTACCGATTTTTTTTTCATCACTTCCTTTCAAAAGGGAAAGAGAGAGGGGGGAACCACCTCTATATATTGTAAATCTATTATGTCTGTCTAGATCTAGTAATGTGTTGGGAGATAAACATATCACAGGTATTCTAAGGAAATTTTAGTCAATAAAGACAGGGGGAAAACATTCACCAATTTTATATTTAAGGAATATTTAACCATTAATGGATATCAAAGGAAAAGGGAATTTTAATCATCTCTCCATTCAGTCTCAGTTGGGTAAATCATATCTAAGAGATTTGCATAAATATAAACCATCAAAGACTTTTCATCTTCAAAGGGGGCTTCAAGACCCTATAAGCTTTGTACTGTAATCATCGCAGGTCACAACCCTGCAGGAATAAGGCTGCTATGGCAACATAAAAAACTAATGCTTAAGGCTTAGCATAATATTCTGACTAATAGAAAGGAAACTCATTTTAAAAGCTGGCAGCCTATTTACCAGAAGCTGGATTAGAGGTGTTATTTCCCCTTTTAGTTCCCCCCACTCAACTTCACTCCCCCCGCCAAAGAAAGGGAAATCTAATCACTGAAATCTTTAAAAAGCTTCCAACCAATTTGCTGTAACTTTACATTAGGCCAAAATAAAGCATGCTTTATTCCAATGAGAAAATTTGTATGTTCTCATTTTTTGTGCATGTGTAGTAACACATGTTCCTCTACCACCACTGAAGCTGCCACAATTGCCACTGTGGCCTGCCAAACATTTCTACAGGCTTGTAAGCCACAGAATTTAAGGAATTAAGAGGAAATCTGGAGTTGAAATATTCTGCATACAGTGACAAGCAACTGCAAGAGAGATATTTCCAGCCCCATCATACTTGTAGAAGCAAATCCACTGGATTCAATTGGGCTTACTCCCATGTATGTATACTTGGAATTGCAGCCTTAATCTCACCCAATGAGCTTAATAATAAAATAAAGCCAATATGCATTGTCTGGTCTTGATAATTTTAATAATTTAGCAGGTGTGAATTTATTAATACTTGAAATGAAACAGCAAATCTTTTTGTATGCTAAGTCATTTAAAATCAAAACAACACTAATCTATTATCTATGTTTTTTATTTTAATACATTTTCATTTTGGAATTAAAAGGGAGAGATTTTGACCAAATTTGTCCTACCTACTCTATTTATTTAATTTTTTAAAAATTGTTATTAGCACAACATACAAAAGGTAACTAGTAGAGAAGTTTCAATTAAGTTTTTTTTCAAAAGGAGGCGATTAAATGTTTCCGGCCTGGTAAAGTGTTCATTTCAGTGAGAGGGGGTAGGAAAAAAGGAGGAGGGGGAAGAAAACAAAGATCAGGGCGGGGACCAAGAAGCAGCCCTTAGCAATTCTTTCAATTCCAGTGCACACCCGATAGTGTGTTGGGAAGAATGCCCACTGTTCAGGATTTGTGGGAGAATTGTCCCATGACAAAGAAGCGAGAGTTACGCTTGTTATAGTCCAATAAGCCATGCCAGTCAAACAAGTACCCATACTAGGGACAAAAGGAAAGCAGGAGATTCTCACACAAAAGAAAACAAGTAAGCCCATCTTTTAGTTGTGCATCAGTCTCCAGGTTTTATGCTTCACATAAATAAAAATGAAGGGGGAAAAATAAACAACCAAAAGCTTTGCAATACGCCAGCCATCTTAAACCAAAACCAACAGTGTCACCAAACTCACAATGTCTCCAAGGCAGGAAAAAAATGTAAGAGGATTAGAGGTAGGCAGGTTTTGGTGAGTGAATGTTGGTTTATTTTGAGAAAGGAAAATGCTAGAAATCAGAATTGAGAGCCAGGAAAGCTGGGGTGTGTTCCTCTTAGAGTGAATTACAAAGGATGCCTGGAAATCTCCCATTGAGATACTGCATATCTGGCAATACTGAAGCATTTAACTGAATATGTTTGTGTGTGTATATAAATTTTCGTAACTACCATTAAATTCCAAATGTGTTAGTCTGCCATTTCAAAATCAGCAGAGATGCCTGTGGATCTTGCCTTTCAAAAGTTCATGGCAGCTATATATTTCTGGAGAGTATATTACAAAAAAGAAATAAAAAAATGAACTGTTATCTGTTACATAGCTGAATTGACCTTAAATTGTTCCAGTCTGGTCTCAGGAAGATAACGTTTTTCATCCCCAAACATTTGTTGAACTCAATGGATCAAATTATTGTTCAGTGTTACCCATAATGACCTGGCTGCACCAAAACATATTAGAGGCTAACAAATGTAACTTAGGCTTAGATTTGGATTTGGCAGGGAAGCTTATCAGTTTTCTCTGGTTTTATCTCTCTTCATAAACCTTGTAACATTTCCATCCTCCACTCTCCTGAACTATGGAACCAGCATAGTGGAGCAGTATGACTTCATTTGGTATTTTTCAGAAATAATTGTATCACTAAATAAAACTTATCCCTCCTGAACAATTGCAACAATTACAGCATAATTAGGCCTATTTCAAAGTTTTCTTAAGTCTTTGGACATGCCAACCATTTACATTTCAGGTTTTTATTGGCTGAAAAGTCAGTCATGAAACACAAACACACCTGTCTGCAATTAAAAAGGAAGAAATAGAGAACTGGACAGGAAATAATATCTGTGCTAATTAAAAACACTAGTTAAAAGCTTCCTGTTTGTTCTTCTAGTTGCCCTAAGGAGTGACCTTTCCTTCTTGTCCCTGCCATAATTTTTTCATGTGTTGCTAAAATGTTTCCTCCTTCTACCTATATTTTCAAACAACTTCCAAGACATATATTCTATATATTTACATGACAGTCAGTAATGTTTTAATATAATAAAAACAGGGGAAAGGGGGGGTCACATTGTAACCATATTTTACTTTGTTGTAATGAAAGCCTTGCTTATTAACAGCAGTAAAGCAAGACAGTAATTCTCCTTAAAACTTTAAAAGGCTTCATTTGTTTTCTGCATTCAGTCCCAATCTTAGGGCTACTCTACTAGAACTTTTGTTCTTCAAACTACCATTTCAAAACCTTCAGTGCAATTGTGGGTGTGCTTATTATATTTAATGGATACATTTAGACTGGAAACTAAATTCCAAATTTACTTGAGGAGGGTACTGAGACTCATCAAGTTTCTACAGACGATCATGCAGAAGAATGAATTTAGTTGTTACTGTCACTGGACATATTCTTTATTAGCTTCCTAACATGAATTTTCTAGTCCCCATGATTCATCTTTGGAAACTAGAGAAAGGCTTTAATCGAACACTCAGGAAATGGGAAATGCTTACTTACTCACCCATCTAACTTCTTCTACACTTTCAACCTTTGGTAGCATCAAGCTTGTAGGAAGAACACTGGAGTCCAAAATGACTTTCAGATCTTCTTCAGCAAGACCACTGGTCACTGAATTGATCCTAACACACTTCTCAGTCCGACCAAATTCAAATTCTTCCAGTGCTTTCACACTTTTCTCTCTTGCGCTTGCCTAAAGTTGTGTTGGGAAAGATAAATAAAAAATCTAGCTCTACAATTTTATATGATCATGTTTTTAAAAAGCCGGTCAGGAAACCCATTCTATAAACATAAGCCATTAAGCTCAGTTACCATGCTAATATTTCAACAGACATACTTTTGTCTATCTTCAATTTCAAAGTGATAATAGTTAATAATGATAATAATTATAATGATAATAGTTCATTACCACTTTGATGGGGAAATTCTGCATGCATCCAGAAAATTTTTTTGTGTGCACTTCTGTTTTCACCAAACAGGCTTGTACCTCCTAGACTTCCTCCAATTTCCCTATCCTGCAGCAGTGCACTATGCTCCATCCTACACAATTCGAGACTACCCACTGGCCTTCAGGGATAGGAAGATAGAGTAGTTTGGGGTGGAGAACCCTCCACAGCCCTGTTGCATAAGCAGAGCTTTGCTTGATCCGCTTGGATCCCACCCCACATAAGCAATTACAAAATCAGAAAACACCTATACCCACCAACTGACCTGATTTGGCAGGGACAATCCTGATTATCCCATTTTTTCACCTGCTTTTAAAACATCCCAGTTTTTCTCTATTCCCCCTTTGTCCCCAGCTTACTTCAGTGGCTGCAAACCGAGTTCAGAATAAAAAAGTCGTTTGCACCCAATCAACTCAGCAATGGGGAGAAGACAAGAGGGGTAGTATCTTGTTCTTTTCTGATGACATAGGTAAAAGCAAGTTGCTTTAGCCTCTCCTAGCTTATGTGTTCTCATTTTTTAACTTTTTGTCACGTTGCCCGCATTCTAATGTCATGTGTCCACACATATCTTGGTTCTTATCTGAGAAATGCTGTTGGGTATGGGAGTCTAATACAGGGTGAAGAACCTGCGACCCTTCAGATATTGTTGGACTCCATTTCCCTTTAGCTTTAGTGAGCGTGCACATTAGTCAAGGATAATGGGATATGCAGTTCAACAACATCTGGAGGACCACCTTGTATGAGATAAACCATCCAATAAATGAAACTGACAATGATAGAACTATCTCCAGTAATCAAGACAGGGAGCTGAAAGATTTTCTACAATTAAGAAAATATTTCCTCCAGTAAATATTTATAGGACATACTTTCCTATAAACATCAGCAGTATCACTGTTGGTATTTAATAATACATTTTGATATTTAATCTTTTATACCATATCTATACATAGACTTAGGAGCTGATCTGTGGACTTCTTTTTTTTGTAATTATTAACCTGAAATATGAAAGTTGAGTAAGTTGAGTTTTAAAAAAATCCTTCAATAAAGTAAAATTATACTAAGAATGAACATACATTTCTTGCTTCTGGTGTAATGAAAACTCCCAAACACATCTTTCTAGGTTGACCCATTTTATATGAAAGCACTGAAGAAAAATGACCGTATTAGAACAATATTTGCCTCCTGAAAAACTTGAATATTTGATAAACTAAAAGGCTTTTTATTGGGCCAGAGACAGATACCAAAAGCAAGCAAACATTTGGACTCTGCTTCCTGTCAATTTCAGTTTCAAAACATGAATTCCTTCAACTTGGAGAGCCCTCAGCAAATTCTTATTGTCAAAATGAACACTTATCAAAAGTAATTTCATTTGTGAAGAATTTTTATAGTAGTAATAAAAGTTGAAAGCATCTGACTGATGAATGTTTTAAACCAGGGGTTGGGGGTGGCGGTTAACAGTGTTAATATACAGTCACTTGACTAAAAAATATTACCAAGGAAACAGGCAAAATAAAAGGAAAGGCAAATCATCAACGTTTGTATCCAGAGCGAAACCGATCAGTGGTGCAAAACATTAGATTTAAACCAGACGGATACCAATCTGGCCTTGGGAGTTGAGGCAGAAGAGGCTGAAAAATGTGGTCTGTGTTAAATTGTGTGAGGAAACAGTAGCTTAGAGTTGTCAGGATTGATCAGGATAAAGTCTCCAGGACCAGGTTAAGACAGCTGTAGGATGCACTGATTTATGAGATCAATAATTAGGAGAAGTTTAGACAGAAGAAAGCAATAGACCTCTCAGCAGCTAGTGTGAAAAAGAGAGAAAGTTAATGACACTCAAAACAAGCGTTGGCTTGGAATTTGTACCACCCCTCTACCTCCAAAGACTGCTTTTAATATGTGCCGTATAGGGGTGAGCTTCCATATAGAACTGGGAGCATTGTTTATTGCTGGGGGAAGGTTTCATTTGTTCTAAATCTTCAACCGACTTGGATTTCCTTTAACCAGAAAATACAGAACACAGTGGTGTGGTGCAACCCCGTAACACTCCCCCTGCCAGTTCTTAAAATATCATGGCTGCTGGTTGCTTGCACTAAACATGGCCTCCTATTTGGCTTAAGCCCAGCAATACTCATATAACTAATAACTATGCTCTAGAACAAGGCACAGGAAGGTTATTCTTTTGGACTGGAACTCCCAGAGCCCTCGTACCACTGGCCATGCTGATTAGATTCTGCACAGTAGTGCAAGCAAGGAGCAGACATTTCATAATGGGATTTTAAGAATGGGAAGGGCAGAGGTTGTGCCACATCACACTGTTTTTTCTTGTCCAAAGAAAACCCAAGTTGAAGATTTATGATGCTCTTTTCTAGCCATAAACAACATAAATGGCACTGCTAATTCTATATGTGAACACATTCCTACATGGCACATATTAGAACATCTAACTTCCCAAAGTGCCGCTCTAGATTATAGCTCAATTATAACAGCTTTTAATTTTTTTTTAAAAAATGTGAAGTTATTAGTTTTAACACAAACAATATAATTCACAAAAAATTAAAATTAAACTAAAATTAAAATACAATAAAAACCACTAAACTAAAACACTGAATACTCACTAATTAAAACACTACACACTAATTTAATAAAACACAGAAGGGCTCTGACCACCCCAAGCCAAATTTTAATGAAGAAAAAAATTAAAATAAAAAGGAAAAAAAATATGATTCTACCATTACAGATATACTAGAATTATTACTACTCATAGCCACAGATTATTGTATCAGTAGATTTCTGATTGCTCAAAAAGTCCATAAATGGTTTTCAGTCTTTCAAAAAAAAATTCAGTTAGCTTATCCTTTAAAACCCATGTTAGTTTATCAATTTGGGCTAACTCAGCAGCCTTAACAGTCCATTCTCCCGTCGTCAGCACTTCAATCCATTTCCGGGTTTGAGCAAACAATGTTTGTTATCATATATCAAAGAATTAATCCATATTTACTATCCAATTCCTTATCCATAATACCCTGCAAAAACATTTCTGGTGACATTACAAAATCCACATTTAACACTTTTTGGATTAATGTGTAAATCTTAGACCAGTAACTTCTCGGCTTCTTACAAGTCAACCCCACCTATGGAAAAAGGAACCCTCCTTATCTTGACATCTTCCATATTGATCTGAAACATTCTTAGACATCATTGACAGTTCATTTGGGGTGAGATACCATCATCTTATACATGTTTTCTTTTAAATTACTACACAAGGTAGATTTTATATCTTTAGACCACATTTTCCCCCATTCCTCCATTTGAGCATTGTGCTCAAAATTCTGGGCCAACCTTATCGTATACTCTTTTACAGGTTCATCTTCTGTCTCTAGTTTCCAATGACTAGTTTCTCTAGTCATTGCCTTTACACAACTCAAAATAAAACTCAATTTCTCCAACCTCTATAGCTAAATCACTCTTGTCTTGATTAAATCTATCCTTAAGTTGCATATAAGCAAGCCAATTAAGATCCTTGCCTTGCTTAAGAAGCATTTCAGTTAATTTAAACTCCCAGCTATCTTGTTCAAAGTACAAAAGGTCATCATAAAACAACAATCTCTGAATTTCAACCCATTCTTTCTTGGAAATGGATTCCTGCAGTGAGGTAGCTAGCATTATCTTACGAAAAAAATTATCCGCTTGTGTTTATACCAAACTCACAGAAGAGTCTTTTTAATACAATGATTTTTAAATTCAGCTTGTGTCTGAACTTTATCATACCAAAGAAAACCATGCCACCCAAATCTTAAATCATGTTCTTCCATATCCAAGAATCTATCATTAAGTTCCTTCATCAGTTCCTTCAACCATACAAAACAAGAGGCTAATCATAACAGCTTTAAGCCTTCTCAATTCCACCTTGAAAAAAAGAAATATGATTTCTTTGTGAATGTAGCATGCATCCCAAAATGACCACATAGTAGCATAGAAATTTTTTTTTCAGGCAGAGGTAAAGGTTTGCTTGGGGTGCATCCGTCTAATTGTGGGTGATTTCTCTCTCCCACAACAACTCCTTGGTTGTTTAGCAGGGACCCTTATTCATTGGAGAGCATAAGGGGGAAGAAAGGGACAGGAAAGATCTTTGGGTGAATAGCCTTCTCTTTGTATGTATGTGAGGACATGCCTTTAAGTCATCTGTCAATTTATGGTGACCCCATGAATTTCATAAGGTTTATGTAGGCAAGGAATAATCAATGGTCATTTTGCCAATTCCTTCCTCTGAAATAAAGCCTCATTTAAAATATTCTTAAATGTTATTACCCAGTTAATTAGGGCAGGGACTTTTTAGTCCACTGAAAGTTTTTAATCCAAGTAACTAACTACTTAGATGTTACAGCCATGACAGCTTTCTGTGTTGGGGGAACTGCTTGTTTAGATGAGCATTTAATCATCTGAGAACCTACCAACAGTTGGAAGATGTACACTCCCTACACAGATTTGCCCTCAGTTTGTACTTGACCTCAGCATGTTGCTGTGAGCAATTTTTATAAAACCAAGTATGTCCATTCTCTGCTACAAAGCTAAAAATAACCAACTAGCAATGCAGTTACTCACTGTCCCATATTTCAAAGAAAAATATGCTTCTGTGAGAGATTATACACTCTTGCCACCTGTTGGGCAATAAATAGATTTTTGTGGAACCATTGCATTCTATCTCTGTCCATTTTAAGAGAAATATGATTTTTTTAGCAACAACAAATTGTACAAATAACATCATTACATTATTACATTTTAACCAAGAAAGCACAGATTTTGATTTGTGACTTAAAGTCACAGGCTCTAGCCTTTGATCATTTTGATGACTGGGAGCTCGTTTTCTTTTCTTTGCTCACAGATCAGTCTCCACAGATCACACAACAGGACACATGTTCAAGAAATTAGCAAAAATCTGTGAGAGAACATTGGCAGAAGATGGGACTCTGAAATTTCTTTAACAAAACCGTAAACACCTTAAAAAACCCACCTCTCATTTAAAATGGAAGGAAGAATAAATAAGGAAATATATCCTTCTCTTTCATGCATCCCTCCCTTCACCACTTCCTTGTTGGTGGTACTTTGAGTAAGACAATCTTAATATGTCAGCAGGCACCGTTTGTCACCATGAGCAGCCTTACACAATCTAGCATCCTCCAGATATGTTGAACTACAACTCTCATCACCCCCAGCTGGCATGGCCCATGGGTGTGCCACCTGGACATGATGAGAGTTGCAGTCAACGTTGTTGTTGTTTGTATTATTATTATTACTATTATTATTGTTGTTGTTGTTGTTCAAAATATCACCTCATCCCCAGGTTGGGGAAGATTCACAAAATGGAGGTACATCCTTCAATCAAATCAACTGCTTCTAGTTTATGTGCAGAGTGAAGGCTACAACCTCTTGCTTCCCAAATTCAAAAACACAGGATCTGTAAGAAGATAATAGGATTTTTTTTCTTTTTAAAATGACATAGCTAAACTTCATCTCCAATGCTAAGAAAAACTACAATGCCAATCTATAACGTTTTGTAGTTGTGTTGCAGATGCTATGCTTGCTGTCATTCCATGAAATGCTGGGGTAAACATTTTTTGACTATGTAGGGCAGATTCCAACATTGCACTTGGATAAACCAGAAGTGGAGCTCTGAGGGAACTCTGCTTGCAGACTGCATATTTGCGAAGTTCTGAGTTAGGCTGAATATTATACAAGGAAGGAGAGATTTCACTATTAGGCTACATCCCCTAAAATCTCCCCGTCAGCATAGCCACTGCCTAGAGGATTCTGGAAGTTGCAGTTGAAGAAGTAGCTTTCCTAAGCCCTGGGATCAACCCTCAGCATATTTACCAGGGTGTGTGTGTTAGAATATTACCAAAGTATATTTCTCAACAAATGTATATAGGATAAGAATGGCAGGTGTTAACTCTTGTTAAAGCCACAGAAAGTTTATATTCCTCTTCATGTTTTCTGATAACCTGAAGAAGAGGCCTCAGGATGAAAAAGCAGAGTTCTGCACACAAAGGGTGAGATTAGGACATTAAATGGCTTAATAACAGAAACATTTTTAAAGTCAATAAAATTGGCACTGTTGTATTTTAAAGAATTTCATATTTTTAACAGATCGCACACCACCCAAAGAATTTCATTTAGTAGGTGTTTTTACAATGCAGGAAATAAACGAGTATAGAGTATCTATCCTACTCTAATTTTTACCACTCAGCTGGTTCGATGTTTCTTCTTCTTATTATTATTATCATCATCATCATCATCATTATTATTATCTTTATTTCTATCCCGCTTTTCTCCCCGAGGGGACTCAAAGCAGCTTACAAACATAAAAAAAGCATAATTAAAAACTGTAATATACAAAAGTTAAAACACAGATTAAACATCAGTAATGATTAAAACAATGTTAAAATACATATTAAAAACAGCATACAAAAAGCAATTAAATAGCAATTAAAATAACCAGCACCATTCTATATACAGATTACATATTAAATGCCTGCTGGAATAGGAATGTCTTTAATTGTTTTCTAAAGGGAGGGTGCCAGTCTAACCTCTTTGGGTAGGGAGTTCCTACTTATTCCCAAACAATTTCAGCTTTTACTTGCTACACTTATATCTCATATTTCTTCCATGTTGGAATACAAGGTTGTCAGGAGAGCTCCCATCCAGACACTGGCCAGACCAAGTCCTCCTTTGCACCAGCAAGGTAGCAGTAACACGTGTCCTGGGACAACCTTTTCCAACCTGCTGACCTTCATGTCTGTTGAACCACAATCCTATAACAGGATAGGGAAAGTGGAAGCTCTCATCCAACACATTCAGAGGACATCGGGTTGGGAATATTTCCTTAGGGCCCATCATACTGAAACTGGATTTTTCCCTATGCAATGAGCCATTTAATTTTTTTATTATATTTAAATAAATTTCCTTATGCAAATAGAAAAATATACCCCCCTTCCCATTACTCAAATACCAGCAGCAGCTGTCATTGCAGTAAGGCAAAATTAGTGTGACTGTGGTTGTTGTGTGCCATCATGTCATTTCCAACTTATGGTGACCCCCCAGGTGACCCTATCACAGGGTTTTCTTGGCAAAACTTATTCACAGGGGGTTGCCTTTGCCTTCCTCTGAGGCTGAGAGAGTGTAACTTGCTCAAGGTCACTCACTGGGTTTCCACAACTAAGTGCGGATTTGAACTCTGGTCTCAAAAGTCGTTGCTCAACACTCAAACAATCATACCATGCTGGCTCCATTATTGGCATGATTACTGAATACAAAACTTTCAGCTTTGTATTGAACTACTTAAAACTTCCTCTGAAGAATACTGCTTGGCTCTCATTCTATGGCTATCCCAGAATGCCCACCACTATAGCTAAAATGCTTTTAAGAGTTAGATGTTGAACTTGTCTAAACAGATAAATAATCAAAATGGTTCTTACAGTAGTCAGAGTTTGCAATTTAAATTGGGATAAGCCTGCGAAAATTATCATCTAGATTTTGCACTGCTTGGACACTGAATAGATCCAGAGACTGAAGGAAATGAAAGAGGAGCTCTCCATCAGGAGTATCATTACACACTGATAAGTACTTGTAGCCTGGTACAAAGTGTTCCTAACTATGCAAATTTAAGCCAATAATTATAGAATTATTTTATGTAATAATCCTTTTAACATTTAACTCTGAACTGATGAGAACCTAGGGAGTACTGTGATAGCTGTTACTCAATGAGAGGAAAGTAGTGAGTTTGCCCACATGGGCACTGCGGATAAATCAAGCGTCACTGCACCAAACAGACATTGAAATTAAAGAAGAGAATATGCATGCAGTTGGTTCAACTGGCATCCATTAAAGCTAATAACAAATCATCTTCACAAGTTACTAGGTCTGAATTATCAAATCTGCAAAGAAAACAACATCCGTCCACTTTTACACTCCAGTGGAAGGGGTGGTCTCTCACAGCAGGGCTGCAGAGACTCACCATCTGGAGAATAAATCGAGTGTGAAGTACAGTATAGCTTGGGACCAAGCTCCGTGGCAGCAGCTCAGCAGTTAGTTCATTAGTTCCAAACTTCTAGGGATTAGACTGGTCTCAGTTCTACTGTCGGATGGAATAAGACAGACAGAATGCAAGACAGGGGAAGAAAGTGACAACTAAGACAGAGCCTTATTTACAGAACTTCCCCAAAACAAATGCCTTAAATAATACCATCACTACAAAGTCAAACTGTCTGAATTAGCACCACAAAAAAGCCTGAACACCATACAAAAAGTTTTGTGAATGGAGGAAACTTTCCCCTTGAAACGAGAGGAGATCCACACAGATCTGAAAAGGGAAAGGTAATCCATAGCATTTATAAAGAAGTGGTTAGATCGAGATGTCTTTATAGATCATTTTTCCTGGGTTTGGGAAGGAGAAAGGATGCAACTTCATTTTCTGCTTTCTTGTTTTTTCTATCCAACTCATTCCATTGTCTCTCCTTGTAGTTGCTAGAACAAAAATGCCTCAGTAAACAAGTACTTATCTATCAGTGTTGCATTAAGTTGTACAGTAAGCTAACAATACTATCAATTTCTGTATCAAGCATTACTACAGTTCAGGTATAAATCCCAAAATCCCTCTATTTTCTGTTATGGTGTTAGGAGGAAAGTGAGAAGCTCAGAAGGAAATGGGGATGATCTGTGTTGGCAAATTAAGGGAAACAGCACTGAACTATGTTACATAGCTTTTGTAGAGATGAATACAATAATGATTATAAAGCACCACAGAAATTAACATTGCAAAAAATAACAACAACAAAACATAGCTTAGAATCTAATTTTGCTGGGGTACTTAAGCTCAAATTGTGCTATCTCAAGAAGACTGGTTAATTATAGGACCTTTCAATTCATGAAATGCTTTTTTTTTTTTAAAGAAAAACAAAACACAAAAACAAAACCCTGATCTAGTATAGTGGCAAGCAGATTGTAGCTTCTGTCTGATGGCTAAGGGTAACTCCGTACATTTCACATGGCAGTAGAAAATTAATTACTGTAGTCACAGTCAGAGTTAGCTGTTTTGTGACAGTACTGACATGATAAAACATGCAATTATGATTTAATGTTAGTCCCCTGTAGTGGTTTGTTTATGCAGCCTGACAGTACTGATGCTTTTGTCTCTTGTCTGTACTGAGTGCCACCATACTCTAGACTTCAGCTTTCCTTTGTCAAAGTCAGCCTACATATTTCTTAAAGAGGGTCATTACTCTAGCAGGATTCGTTTGTGCCAAGGGGAAAGAACTTGAACTTCTTTTACAAGCCAGTGTCCCTTTCCTTGAAATGCCAACAGCTGAATGGTCAGGTCATTTTTGTCTCAGGCTTCCTGCTGAGAATTCAACTGGGACAGATAATCACCATTACTGTCAAAGAAACTAAGGGGGGGAAATCAATGCTGAACAATTTCTCTATCAATTTAGTCTAGAAAAAAAAGGGTAGCAAAATGTAGTTTTGTGTTTCCTGTTCAACTTGCATTTTGAAGATATATTTAGAAGAGTAAATCTTCAAAGATGAACTTGGAGATGTCCCAGTGAAAAGAGAAACTTACAATGAATTGCTGTGTTGCTCCCCACTTTTTTTTAAATGAAAAATCTTCAGTGCAGTGTTGTGAGCCTTGTATTCCACACTGTACAAGCCTTCATAAAGCCATCAACAGATCCAAAGAATTTTTCATATATTTTGATTCTATCTCCCTTTTGTTGTATTTAAATTATATTCCTGACACAAATTAATTTCATACAATTTTACCCTTATTGAGTATTCCTTTTCTTTTACAATAATGAACCACAGAATGAAAAAAAATAGTACTGAGAATGAAAAATGAATGAAAGAGACCAGGCTTCCTTTCTTGTGTCACCACCACTGGCAGGATGTGCAGACAATACGGGCTAAGTAGAATTTGATATACAGAGGAGAGATCGTATATGGCTGTTTTTTGTGGGAGTGGGGCATACAGCATAGGAAATTCTATACTCAGGATGTGGCTGAATGAACAGGGTATATTGGCCATTATCATAGCGCAATGAAGTATTTACAAGGACCTGAGAATCAAGATGTGAAGAACATGCATAATCCAGACTCTGGAAACATGCAGCCATGAATCTACTGATGATCATCATCAGATCACAATTGTCAGTCAAAATTACTAGACTTCCATTGCTTTTGTTTCCCATCTCAGCCCTTCCCTGAGCACTTTCTGCACTTCTCCTTAGCATGCTCTAGGACTGGTCAGAGCCTAGCTTCAGAGCCCATTCTCTGCTATCTACTCTTTACATTAAAAAATAGGTCTTCCTCATTTACTTGCTACGCACTCATTAAGGAGAAGCTAACGTAAATTCATCTGACTCAAATCTCAGTAATCTGAAAAATACAACCATTAAAAAAAATTAACAGAACAGTGTAATGGATGAAAACTAAAGGTTAATTCACCATCCCAACCACTTTGAATGAACTGCTTCTGAAATGGTGAGCAGTGTGATGTCATCAATAACATCTCAGAGTAAATAAGCTACAGATGGGACTGTGGTGGATTATTTGATCATGTGTTTCGATCAAAGATACATTATCATCCTTAAGTACTCTTGACAGGAGAGAGATGTCTATCACAGTGGCAACTAGTAACTTCTATGTCCGTAGCTCAATTACTCTGGTCTTTAAGAGAGCTAGCTATGGTACTGTACCCTGCAGCTGAAACAGGTTCAACCAACTGGATAGCTCATTCGAACTACAACCCAAAGTGCATTCATTGCTGCACTGGCATGGAAGTCACCAGCTGCTACTGATCTATCAGATATCTGGGTGAGTAACATCACAGAATGAAAAGTTGTGCTTAAAACTTATACCACAGAAACTCCTTTGAGTAATTCTGCAACTTTGTTTCTGCAAGCAAAAACCACCCAACTCTACCAGGAAAAACCCCGGCTTTTAAAAGATTGACACAGTATATTCTATCATCCAGTACTGTTATTTTAGGAAATAGAATTGCATAGTCTAACAAAAAAAAAAAATATTTTGGCTGGACTACAACATAAATCATCTCTTTAAGATCACAATGCAAGAAAACATATGAGAAATTTGTTTCTCAGAGTGTAATCATAATACAAAAGGAACAAACATTAAAATATTTAAAAACACATTTCTTCAAAGGACAAGAACAATCCATATTAAATTAAATATTTAAAAAATGCCCCATCTCTCTATAGATCTATATATGTTGTTTACGTTGTTGCTGCTGTGTGTCTTCAAGTCATTTTTGACTTATAGAGATGCTAAGCTGAACATATCATGAGGTTTTCTGGGGCTGAGAGTTGTGAGGTAGCCAGGGTCGGTTTCCATAGCTCATTGGGAAATCAAACCCTAGTCTCCAACATTCAAACCATTATACCATGCTGGATTTCTCCCTCTCTCTCTCTCTCTCTCCCTATATATATATATATGTATATATAATTTTTATCCCACTTTTCTCACAAAACTGCAACTCAAGGGAATCAATGACTAAACAAACAAACAAACAAACAAATAATCACAACAAGCTATAACATAAAAATACAATTAAGCATATCCTGTTAAAACAAATGAACAACCAGAAGTATGTCAACTAAAATCTGACCCTCCCTCCTGTTAACGTATCTTTCATCAGTCGCTAAAAGCCTGTTTGAATGAAAAGAGGGTTTTTTTAAAAAAAGAAAACAAATTTTAGAAAACATTTTTATTAAGTTTTCTAACTTTGCAGTGCCGCAATGTCAGAAAAAAACATTAGGAAGAAGAAAATGACCTTCATCTCCAATAGCTGGTTGCTGTTAGAATAATTTTAAGTGCAACACCAATCTATTGCATCCAACACCAGAGGAGAAGTGTCATCTTCTTATTGTTCTTGTAATTACCTTTTCCATTCTCCAAGGATGTGCAAGTACAGCTATCAGTTAACCTTCTCTACCTCATCATGAATATTGTTTTCTCAAGCATTTGTAGATCCCCTTCTGCTCCAGACTCTACATCTCATTGTATGCTTTTGGGGATCATATCATCTCTGTTTTATGCATTGCACATCTTTGTCACTAAAAAGGCAATGACCAAGAGCCATCTGTGGTCAAATGTGACAAAGACAAGGATGAATACTTATAAAAAAACATGTAACCATCCCAATATAGCCCGGTTGACAATGTGGATGTAGGCGTACATCCGGAAGCACTTTTCAGATCTGCGTTCATTACCTTTGTAAGGAAAACACACAGCTCTCTTTTAGTGAACTGGGGTGAATGTGGATGAAATCACATGAAAATCTATGTATTAAGTCAGGCATTGTAAACAACTGTACTACAATACAGATAGCAAATTGGTTGTTTTTTTCCCCTGTTGGAAAGGGATGTTTTTCTGCTCTCTCATCTTATCTTTGTTTTTGCATTTTAATTCTTGCATTTTGGATTTTAATCCTTTTTTTTTTTTTTGCTTCTGTAAGCTGTCAAAAGAAATATAAATTGATGAGTAGGCCTATATAAATGTAGCAACAGAGAAACAATAAATTTCTTATGCTGTATTACCCCTATTTGAAAAGTAACAAATACATTCCTCTCTTTCAGTAGTTTTAAATGCGTTCTTGATTTAGCATTATACAACTATACTGGCCTGTTCCTATAGCATTTTGAAAGTCTGCACTGTAACAGCTCTGTGGCACTTGACTATCTCTGTGTTCTGGGGCACCCTTCTAATTTAGTTTTTAACTTAGTAGAAAAATAGTTTGGATTGTTTTATTCAGGTATGAAATATGTGTGGCTTGTCACTGACACTGAAATGACAAGAGGTGCATAATAATTGACCCTTTTTTCCATACTGGGTGCTTTAAAAAAAATTATAGTGCTCCGTGAAAGTTTGTGTATCTATCCATTTTATTCAGTGTCTTATTAATTAAGAAACTAAACCTTGCTTCTTCTTTTTTAACAAAGTGGAAAAATGTCTTGTAGGCAAGTAGACAGTTACTTCTTGACCTCATAAAAGCAGCCAAACAGCACTGTCCACAGCCAACTTTTCCTTCAGTCTAGCAGTACTGTTTTTAATTGTTTTCCCAAGAAGTTGACCCTAAAGAGAAACTTGTTTGTTTGTTTGTTTGTTTGAACAAACTGAGGTCATTTCTATAGCAGCCCCATTCTCCTTGGCTTCATTATGAGTTCTGCCTCTCTCCCCATTGCTCGTAGCTGGATTCTGTCTGATTTACTTACTTACTTTATTTATTTATTTGTGAGCATTTATACCTACTCTTCAGCCACAAAGGCTCTCAGAGCAACTTACAAATTGTTATTTTGACAGTTCCCTGTCTTCAGGCTCACAATCTAAATAAGAAATAACATACAAGGAAAAGGAAATGGCAGTGGGGGAGGCGACCTGGGTCCCCAGATATAACCTATTCTTCTCTCCCCGTGAGGCCAGGGCAGTGGCAGTTGGGACAGATAGGGGTCCTTCCATCTGCTTCTGAGCACTGATGTGGTATCCTCCCTGACAATGTATCAAGGGCTTTCTCCAAGGTCCGGAGGATTCCATTTCTGTTCTGTGGGTAACAACCTGCATAGCCAAGAGAGCTGTCCACTATCAGTTCAGCACCCAACCTCATCCACCTTCCCAGTCATTCCTTTTCCATGCAGTGCTGTACAACTTGATAAAATGTCTTCTCTTCAAAAGAGATTGTGCTTTTGAAACACTGAGACAGGAGCGTCTGATCTTCCTGCTCTGGTGTACTGATGAGTTTTCTAAATTTTTAGAGTGTATTGAATAATAGAAAGAGAAGAAGAAGGAGCAAGAGATATCTCTCCTGCCACAACCATTCTTGGTTTTGTTTTCCAAGCTGTTAACTTCCAATGTGACCTGCAAATCTTGGATCACTTTGCAAATCAGGTGGAAAAGGTTAATTTCTTCCACTAAAAAAAAGTCAAGAGTGGTCAAATGTTTCATGTCACCCCCTACTCCACCTTGGCACATCCTGATTCTTTAATTAAAAAACATCACCACCGAGATTCATTACATCACGCAGCTTTCATATAACCACCATCCCTTTGCTATGGTTAACACAACTATGTCCTATTTTTGGAATCATATTCCAAAATACCACATAGCCATTATGTTAAAGCAAGGTTGTCTCTCTTCTGTTGCTTATTTGGCTTTTTCTTTGGCTGGCTATGTTTTAGGATTTTAAATTATGTTGGCTGTTTCTTGGCTGCCTTTCCCTTGACCCTTCTAACTTTTTGAAAGCCAAGTCTTCTGTTTGTTCAAGCAGGAGCAAATCTCCCTTTACAGTTCCAAAACATTCTCCTTCAATCATCATCATCATTTTCGGGAGAAGCTTTGTGACAATTTTCAAGCAATTTATGTCAGAGCTGTATGCATTCTGCAGTCATGCACAGGCGCACATACACACACTCCCCAAATTAGATAAAATGTGCAAGTTAAGCTGTTTTCATGCACTCAATTATATTAGGTAAAATCATGGAAAAACCTTCAAGATTCATCTAGTCCAACCTACTGCTCAATGCAAGATCTGCTATGCAAGATATAACAAGAGCATTCCCTATCGTTGCACAGTCCCTGCTTCAATATCACCAGTGAAGAGTTCACCAGCACTGTCCAACAAGAGGTCCTAGCCTTCTACTCTGGAACAACAGATAACTTGTTTTTTCCATCTTCATACAATTGAAACCTACTGTCATGTCCTCCCTTACTCTTCCTTTCTTCCGGATACAACGTAACACACCTTTTCCAACTGCACTTTATATGAATTCCTGATCCCTGATCTGAACAAGATAGAGTTTGTCAATGCCCTTCTTATAATGTGGTACCCAGAACTAGATATGTACTCTACATTGCTGGGATGCATTGTAACTATGACTTCCTATGACATAGACATTGTGCTTTTTCATAATGTGTTTTAAGATTGCATTAGCTTTCCTAGCAGCTACATGGTACTGTGGCTCACATTCTGCTTGTGATCCTCTAAGATTTAGAATCTAAGACATTCAGATCCTGTCCACATACAATGTGGCTAAATCATTATACAGGAGACCCACATATAATGTTAGGGATCTGCTCTGGGATCCTTCGCATTATACAGTTTTCGTATATAATGTGAAACCCTTTTTGTCTTACTTGAAATGAATGGGGGGCATCACAGCCACCAAAAAACATCAGTACCGACCTTCTGACATATAGCTATCAACAGAAGAGGAAAATTCATCAGAAGAAGGTCATCAGAAGATAGTCCTGGATAGCTCCAGGATGATGTACATGGTACAAAGTCAATATCAAGTCCAGAACTTTTACCTTCTTGCTTAAAGAAAGCACTTTTTGGATTTTCTTTGGCTTACCTAGAATGCCAGCATCCCCACTCATACACACTGGGATCATTATTAAATAGCAAGACCACTTCACCAGCACAACCACTTCACTAGCTACAGCCAAGCAGCTGAACACAAGGTAGCATGAGGTGGCACCAGCTACCGACACCAGATATCACATACAACATCAACAGCATGAGAAGCCAGCACCTGATACTCTCAGCAATGCCAATAGCATGAGGATCCAGCAGCAGATACCACAAGCAGTGTCAACAGTGAGAGCAGGGGGTCAGTAGTACCAGCTACTACAAGCAGAGCAAGCAGCTGAAAGTCAGCAGCAGATACTACAAAGCAGCAAAAGATATCATGGGCAGTGTGGCCATCATGAGGGAGGGCTTTCCATATAATTGAAATCATGTGAAACAAACTTGCATTAAACGTGGACCTGCCATAAAACCTCTACATAATTCTTGTCTTCCCTACGCCTCTGGCTTCTGCTTTTGCTAGTCATGGGAATGGGGAAGACAAGAACTACATAGAGCACAGAAAAAATTATTTTCACCAATTGAAATATTGATCAACCACTTTGTCTTCTAAAGTTACAAACACAGTTAACATCCTTATTTTGCCATCTTCATATTTAATTTTTTTTTAATTTTAATATACTTGTATTTTACTTATACTTGTACGTATGATACAAATATTCAGATGTATGTTTATAGTGAATATTTATTTACTTAAACATACCTATCTGATTCAACCTCAGGGCTAAGTTTTACAGATAGTTCTGCACATTTTCAGTGAGTTCAGGCCACACCCAAGGAAATGCTGGCTTTGGAAGAGGATAATTGGTGATAATTCCCAAGTTCCCAATTATCTTATGAAAAATTAACTAAGTCATAACATTCAGATATATTATCATCCAAGAATAATTTCCCAAAGTACATCTTGCCCAACTTGGAATTTAAAATGAGATTCTGCCTTTATGTTGCACAACATTTAGCAGCATAGGTGCTCAAAGTCAGAAGGGCACCGTAGGTGTATTCACTTTTTTTTCTAATGTTAGCTCTTATTCTCATGATGACCAGACCGTCTGACCAACAGCCTTTTGTTTACTGAGGAACTTCCATATTTGGATAAGTTATCTCAATTATTTCTTGAAAACACTGAATGTGGTTGCCATTTCCTTTCCAGATGCAAACAACTCTCTTGTGCAATGTTCCTTCAGGTGGTAGTTTCCATGGTGTCTGGTCCTACAGAGTGAAGGCAGTGCACTGAACAAAATTAATTTGCAGTACCTATACTCTGATATATAATATACACACAGCACCATTAGTGCACATGTACAAACATGACAAGCTAGGAGATAAAGCTTGGAAAAACACTACACTTCTTCTGAAAGCTCACCAAAAAAGGCTCATGAATATTGAACCAACTGTGATCTGAGCTGAGATTGGCTACCCTATCACTAGTACTGATGGGTTAATCCCCTTGATGTAACTTGAGCTCTTTCTCAACAGTTTACTTTTTAAAGCATAGGTATGTGTGCATAAATGAACAAATGTTCTGTTTGTTTCTAAATACCATCTAAAACAGGTCAGAAGGCCCATATGCCTGACATATGAGGAGCGGGGGGAACAAGCCTAATAGCTAAATCAAGATTTGTCTCACTGGTATGTTGGTCTGTTCCACTAACTGAGAAACTGGGTCCATTACAGCTCAGCTGAGGAATCCTCTAAAACTATTTCTTTAATTGATGTCTATCTTTACTCTAACGTTTCATTGGGCATGCAGAGATAAAGGCCAGTAGCCTGCTTTTTAAAAATGGAAATCTGAGATCCCTGGAACATGATATACTGAATTTAACACCTATATCTATATTTGCACAGAGAGACTGTGGCAACATGAAGTACACGCAGCCTAGGTTTTACTACATTATCCCCACCTACTTTGACAGCATTTTTATATCACTGTGGAACAGAACACTGAACAAACTGAGAAAAACACCTTCTATCCAACAGAGCTGCAATCTCTCCCGGCTACATTTTTCAGTCACTACGCATGTGACCTAAAAGCTCAGTTCAAGCTCCATTTATTTGATGTTTTCTGTGCTGTTGGTCTCACAGGTTTACAACTTTTGCAAGATCTACACTTTTAATTATGTTTTGGTGCACCAGTTGTTGAGCCTATTTGTTCAATCGATTTAATTTTTCATCTGCTCGCTAAGGAGGAGACTCCTTGTTGGAAGATCTGCTGTTCCACCGTCTGCGGGGTTTATTCAATTCATTCCTGCCCTCTTGCATTTCCTGCATGCTGTCGCATCCTGGGAAAGTAGGCAGAAGCCCCCCAAAGCTCGCTTCCATCTTATCCTTCCGTTTTTTGTATTCCCAGGCAGCTCCTTAAGCTTACTGAGCTTCTGCTATTTTGCTTTCAGTGAAGCTAGGCAAACAATTTATTGAAACGTTTTTGTTTGTTTTTACCATTTCCCCCCTTGGGCTGTTTGCAAAGCATTTAATGCTATACTAGGTAGGTTAATGTACTGTACTGGTAAAAGGAAGGATGGAAGGAAGGAAGGAAGGAAGGAAGGAAGGAAGGAAGGAAGGAAGGAAGGAAGGAAGGAAAGCAGGCTATTTGTAGTGTCTTGCAACATTGACATATTTTCAGCCTGAAAATCAGATGTCTCCATCCCAAAGGAAAGAATCGTTGCCAAAGCTTTGTTTACAACGGTGCCAGGTGCAAGCTGGCACAACCATGAGAGTGACACATGAATGCTATAAACAGTTTGCACACATACACAAAAAAGGATGCTCCAAAATGAAATCCTGATCCATTTTTACACTACAGAATTAGGCTTTTAAATATCCTACAATGCCAAGCACAGACAGCTCCCCTACATGAGGCCAGTGTCTTTCTGCCTTTTTTATTAAAATAGGCTTCTAACCTCTGACTTCTTCACTGAGGAGGTATCTGCCTCAATGGAAGAAGGGAATCAGTTCTGCCATTGTTAGAAATGCATTTTCTAAAAGCATCATCATTGCTGATCTCGGGAAAGGTAGCACATACATACAGGACCAGGATGTGAGATAGAGATTAGACCCTTGTCCACCCTGTGGTTATCTAACCTTAACCTTGGTCCCTCCCCCAGGAACCCAGAAATAGCTTCTTCAGGCTGATTCCCTTTCCTTTTTCTCTTCCCACCCTTAATCCTTTCATTGTCATAGCACTGGAGATCTCTCCCTCTCAGCTGGGCAAATGAACAAAAACATGGGAGCACTTGTTTCTATCAGGGATGTGATAATCTCTCCATTTTGATTTCACTGCATTTCTCTGAATCCCACATGCTGTTTTCCCATGTCCTTGCTTTGTATCTGGTTATGAGACTTCAAATTTTTACCACATGGAAATTTTGTGCATATTCTTTAAATGCATCTTCCTAATATATTTATCTATGCATTCTACCAAATGATGTATTCCCCCTTGATTGGAGTGTGTTTGTGTGTATTTTTCAACAGTTTCAGCTGTTTCCTTTTTTAAAAAAAATAGCATTTTATAATGTGCATACTCTTTTTCTTCAAAATTTTCCATAAACCTTAGAAATACAAGTCTGAAATCTCAAGGCAAGATGTATTTCTTCCTGCAAGATAGAACTGGAAAGGCAAAAATACTGCTTTTGTCGAGTCTGTTGAATCCAATTAAATCCATTTCCATCCCTAGCTCCTACTCTAAATACAAGGAGAAGTAAAGTGCTCTATCTAGCTGATGTATCAATCTATTTTTCGATGGTTCCCTTTTGGACGAGACTGTGGAACAGACTCTCATAATTGTATAAAGAAAATATATTCAACAGATACCCAAACTTCTTCAAAGTCAAACTCTTAAAGGAATCCCAGTTGTATGGAAGTATCATTTCAGAAGACTTGCAAACAATTCACACAATTCTTGTCCATTTTCAAGAGCTCAACTCAAGTGGAGCAAATATGCATCTTTCAAAAATTACATTGGCTGTTAAGTAATTGGAACAGGGCTTCCTCAGTGGTGGCACTCATCCTGTGCACTTTTTCAGGAAGGTCCACCAGGCTTCTTAATTTGGAGTGCTTCAGGATACATTTTTGTGTATTTATTCAGTATGGCCGTTGGACAGATTTTCATTCTGCTGACCTTTGATTATTTGATTTGATTTTGATGCTCTGTGACTTGTTTTTACCACGGCTATTGTATTTAATTAACTATGCAATTAATCTGTATATAAACAGGACTGTGGGTTCAGTGGTCCATATAAAAAACAAGTACGGTGTAGATTAAGCAAGCAAGCAAGCAAACAAATCATGTGACACACTATCTGAGTGGTTCAACATGCATCCAAGCCTTCTTTTCAAATTTGTCTTGACAAAGTCATGCTGGCAGCCTGGACACCTGTTGAGCTGTCCTATGGTCATCTGAAACATCCTTTTCACTGCAGCAAAGCCAAGCTAAAATTGCTGCTCTGTATTTGCCCTCACATGTTCATGATGCAGGATTGGATCACACTCCTTCAGATAAAATGGTGAGATTACCAACTTATTTTATCAGGACCATAAAGAATGTACAAAACCAATCCATGCCAAATCATACTCTAGCAGCAGGGATAGGGAAAGAACAGCTCAAAGACTGCACGCATCTCCCTAGCCCCATTTTGTTTGCCCCCTAAGATCCTCAATGCGCAGGCAAAGCTGCCACCACATTTTGGTGGTGTGATTTCTTGACTGGACAGCTTGTCACCAGCAAACTGCTGTACAAGTTTATGGAACATATCCTCAGTCCCAGTCATCACGTCCCCCTGTAGGCCATTCCCTCCAAGCACAAATCTTCCCCTCCTCTGGAACCAGGGCACTTTTGACTCCTCAATTCCAGTCATTATTTTTTTAAAATTCTAATTTCACAGTTTCATCATGTACTCACACAACTACAGGCTAGTATGTATTCATTCATACTATCATAAGTCTGAAGGCAAATGGTTACAGTCTTTTGTTGTAGCACAAGAAGCCTGGGAGTTTGTCCCATTGTCTCTTGAAATGACCCATTTCTTGTTGCAACCTGGGATGTGACAGCACACAATATTTTCTGAATTAAGGTTACAGGTCAATAAAGATAACAAAATGTACACTGATCACGGCACTGCAAGAGATGCCATAGTAACAGCCTCATCATCATAGAAGAAACACAGTTGATTAGTTTTTTCCCCAAAGGCAACAAGTTTATCCTAAATTCATGTCATGACCCAGGAATCCTACAACACGCAGATTCAGAGGCTGAAAAGCTAGTCTTGTCAACATAGGAGTTATCAAGCCTGAGAAGCACCAGACAGTCAGAGAATGCCGAATCTAAGATATCGGAAGCCGAGAAGAGCAGAAATGCTCGAGCCTGGACCAACCTTTTTGGCTCCTACACTGTGTTCGAATCCCTGCCCAGCCATGCAGGATAACCAGCATGGTGGTGGACACCATGCAGGATTTACAGCAAGCAGCTCCACTTTACAGTGTCCGATCACACACTCAATGGTAGAGTCCCTGCTCAGAATCTAGAAGGCACAGTCAGAGGAGACAGTACTAGGGTAGGTGGGCAGACAATATTAGATGGACAAAACACAAGATTTACTCACAAAACTAGGTAAACTACAGTTTACAGCCTTGGATTAGTAGTCTCCAAACATAAATACATATGTTAAAATAATATACTTTGGCAAGGGGGCGACGCTGTAGGACTGTTAAAACTTAACACAGATTAGAGCAAGTGTGGGAACCACATGGCCCAGCAGATGTTATTGAACTGCAATCTAAACCAGAAAAAAGTGGAAACATCCAGTGAATTGGGTATAAAAGAGAAATTGACTCTCAGGATGTATAAAAAATGGTTTTATTTCTCAAATTAACACAATGTGTTTTGACCAAGAAATACCTGTCTGGCCTTTTTTTCGGGGGAGGGGGATAAAAAGACTAAACTACAAGAAGTCAAACAACATTTTGCAGAGACAAGGATTAATGGTAAAATCACAGAGCAGCATTAACTACTAAAAGTTTGGTAGAACCATGTTGACTTCATCTGTCAACTAACCCTACTAGGGAAGTATTTCAACAACTGAGGTGCTGCTACACAAAATGCTCTGCCTTGAATAACCAATAATCTCTAGGAGACAAGAATATGTAATGGATTAAGATGATGAATGTAAATTTGGGGCACAAGGTGACTTACTTGTGCAAGTCACACAACAGTCTTGGGAGTGAATGGGGTATAAACTGAATGAAAAAAGGTAAATAGCTACAGAAGTCTAGATGCTGTATTAGTCCTACCTAGATAAACTCTTTTACATGAATGGTCCTGTTAGATACAACTAACTTAAGCCCCATTCATTTCAACTTGTCTATGTTATACGGCTACATAGCCCATTCATCCTAGTGTGTACCAGCTGAAGATCTGTCATTGCAGTGTAACCCAATTTGAACAGATTTGTTTAGAATTACGAGCAAAGTGGTAGAAAAAGAGGGTATGTGGAAGAAGGATATGTACAAAAAATAGGCTGTACTCCAAACCTTGCAGAATACTATACATGTCTAGTCAGAAGTAGGGCCAATTGCACTGTAGTGATACAGTCTACAAGTCGCCTGGTTTGATGTACTGCAATGATTTCATTTGCTCTCTTTCTTGCACATTGCCATTTCATGAATGGTAACAATTCCTAAAGGCACCAGCCTCCATCTGATCTTGAAAGCTAAAGAGGGTCAGCTCTCATTAGTACCTAGATGGGAGACTATCGATGAAACACAGGTGCTGTAGGCTATATGTCAGAGGAAGGAACTGGCAGAATCACCTCTGAATATTCCATGCCTAAGAAAACCCTATGAAATTCACCATAAGGGTCGCCATAAGTCAACAGGGGACTTGAAGGTGCGCACGCACACAATCATTCTAAAGGTTTGCAGAAGGAAGTGTGATGATTAGAATAGAAGAAAGGACTGTTTGGCAGGTTTTAAACTATTTTTTTTCAAAAAGAAAAAAATAATGTTTTGGGAGTTTTTGGAAAATCACAAATCTTGAATCAGTGCCTCAGTAGAAACTGAAAGATTCAGATTTGCAGATGGCAAATTGCTTGCCGCAGTTTGCAAGGGTCTACAGTATAATGGCAGGAAATATGACCATCTAAATTTGTTCCTCCCCTGTCCATCTGCCACCATTATGGTCTTGTGTGTGGGTGATAATATTCTAATTTGGACTGTCTGCAAGTGGATGTTGCTTGTCTCTATACATTTGTACTTGTCACACAAAGACCACAAAATTTTTGAGAGTAGGTCAAAACAAGAACTGTCATGCTGCTGCATCATTTAGGCAATGTACAACCACAGTGCAGACATATTTGATCAATGCTGAAGCTGCTTGAAATCATTGTCATAACAACATCTGTGTCAGCCTCTCCCAATTTGGTGCCTTCCAGATGTGCTGGACTACAGTCCTACCTTCCCAGGCAGCATGGTGATGTTTACATGTCTGTGTAGCATAGAAGAAGAACATGATAATTTAGGCAATTTTCCAGTGCATTTCTGAGCCTTTTGCAAGAACTACTATGGCTGCTACTGATAATACCCTAGAGCTTATTTACATAGACACTGCCACAATTTATGTTATGTTCACTTCCATGGATTAATATACATTGATAAAGCTTATATTGTCACCCAGTGCCATCTCTATGCAATATTTTTTTTAATAGAAATGGCTTATACCTTCAGCTACAACTCATCATTCATGCAAAGTAATGAGACTTTGCTGTAGCCCAGTGGTTCCCAAACTTTGGTCCTCCAGATGTTTTGGTGTCCAGTTCCTGGAATTCTGGATCGTTGACCAAGCTGGCTGGGAGATTCTGGGAGCTGAAGTAAAAAACAGCTGCAGTACCAAAGTTTGGGAACCACTGTGTAGTCTCACTCATGTTAAGAATATCCTCAAATTTAGCTCCTTGATGAGAAGGGGTGTCTTAACACACTGGGATGCCCCCCCTTTAAAGTCAACCGCAATATTTGTTTTGGACCCAAAGGAGAACAAAAACAGCAGCAGTTTTTCATTTTCATTCATTTCATTTTTCATTTCAGAAGCAATAGCACAAAAACCTCACATTTTTTCCAGAAATGTGTTCCTGCAGAAAACCTTAGGAAAATTTTCACCAAAAGTGGCCACATTTGAAAAATCTTTGGAAAATGTGAAAAAATTATTGCCATCTTGCACAGCAAGGAGAAAGAAAACTTTTGAAAGTTTTCACTCTTCATGTATGAGATTGAAAGAAAGAAATGGAAATTAACATTCTTAGCTTTAGATCTGGGATACTATTTCCTGATGTGAAGGGCTCTAACTGTTCATGGAATGTCCTTTGATACAAAGGAGGTTTCCACTGGCGCATATGGAGACCAGTGAAGCAAATGGCAGTGACGTGGACCCAATTTACACCACAGGGCTAATCTGAAGTATTTTAGATGAACCAGATCCATCATGTTGGAGGCATATAGCCTGATGTGACCTCAGGACTATGAGCCATATAATGATATCCAGAAATAAATCCCACTAACTTCATCTGTATTCTAGAAAAGTTTTATTTTCCATCTATCCCACTCTGTCTCAAAAACACTGATATACAACAAAAGAGATACCATCACAGCTAAAAAAAGAAAAGAAAAAAAGAGCTATAGTTTTATAAACTGCAAAAGAGCTCAAACGTCCCCCTGCCTTTCTCCCACTCCTTCTGCTCAGAGCAGGTTTCTGTTGGGTGATGTGAAAGAAACAAGAGCGTCCGTAAGATCAGAGGCATAGGATGAAAGAAACACAGCACAGCAGGTATTTGGGAGAGGGATGAGAAAGAGAGTGGAAAGACTGGTGGATTCAAGACTCCATTTTAAGTTTTTTTGGTTATTGTTGTTTTCTCATCCTCCTGGGATAAGCACATGGGAGAGGGGCTGAAAATGTTCACCTATTTTGAAAGTCCTCTGATTAGATGCTGCTTCAGGTGACATACCCTTCCTCCCTGGACTGACCTCAAATTTATACCAGTCTACAAGATACACCTAAAGTAAGGTCACAAAACACCCCACAGATTTTTTTTTTTTAAAGACTGGATTTCAAAGTAAATTTCCTTTTGTCCATGTTTTAGACTTTTACATTTTATAGTGTTACAAAAATCTGTTGATGGTCAGAGAAGAAGCAAACATTATGTGCCTCATGAAGTTTACTGCTGGGGCTAAGGGGCTTTTTCCATCCTGTGTAAATCCAGCTGTGCTTTGCAAGCCCCTATACCACCTCTCATGTTCTTCTGGAGGTTTCCCCAACCCTCTGGAGCACATTTTCAAAAAGCACATGCAAATGAAAGCAGAAGGAGAACTGTCCAGGGAAATCTGTTATGACTTGCCAATAACAATAGCAATAACAATTGTGATAACAATGTTGTATTTTGGGCTCTGTATTTTAGAAATCAAGAGCTTAAAAAGATCATGTGTTTAAAAGACAGGAAGAGAGCTGTTTTTAAAGCAATGTCTGGGAAACAAGCAACTGACATTAATGTGAGCCCTTCAATTTTAGTTTGTTTTTTTTAACAAACACAGCTGGGCAGACAACAATAATGGAGGAAATATCATACCAGGGTAGTAGGAATTTTGGAGAAGAAGCCAGACTAGACATTTTGGACTTGTTTAAGAAGCCAGCTTTTCAACATGTTATCGGGAGAGAAAATAGATAAACAAATGTCTGTAACACTTCTAAATACTGTCAGACTACAGTACTTAGGGGCCAATGACTTCATGACAGTGCCAAAGAGATACAAGATGTCATCCACGCTGTTTTTTGGACTATAGAATATATTCTAAATATGACTTCTCCATCTACTTCATCACTCTGGGGTTAACAGGCACCTGGTCTCATCTTTGGTTCTTAATGTCAACACATCTATTCTTGTGGGCAAAAGGGGAAACAATCTTTATGTCAACAGAAGTTGAACAGCTTTATATAACAGAGATTACCATGCTTCAATTGCTTGTGTCTGCCTCAAGCCAATCGTTTGGTTAAATTCTTATAGTGCTGCTGAGAAATTACAGGCTTATTCCACATATTCTATTATGTTGTTTACTGGTTAGCTTTTGTACTACACATTCCAAAACAAGTTGGTTCCATTTGTTGGCAGAAAATCTAGCAAGCCCCATTTCCTCTCTCTCTCTCAATCTCTCTCTCTCTTAAATTGTAAGTGTTTATATAAGGGGGCAGGGTGTGGGAAGGAAATGAAAAACCTTTCCTAAAGGTTGCCAAATCACAGATTTCTCATTCCTTCTCAGCAGCTACATATCATATTTAAGATCTCAAACCATTAAGATCAGCATAAGCTTAACTGAAACAAAGGAATGAAATGCTTTATCTGGTAACCCTGTATATGATTTTCCTTTTCAGCACACAAAGTGCAAGAATCACCATTGTGGTAATGTACAAAGGGTGACTCTGATATATATAAAAGAGAAGAATCTGATTTCCTTGATTAAATAGAACACTACATATGACAATATGTTTAAGCTTTGGGAGCTTACGCATGAGCTAAATTTAGGTTCTTTAGAACAACTAGGAGGAAGCCTTCCCCTGCTTACCTTCAAAGAAGAACAAACAGACAGTTCAGTTCTTTACCTGCCTGTGCCAGCAGCAGACAAAGACTTTTCTGTTTTAGCCTTTAGATTGATCTTAAATATAGTTTCTAATGCTGTAATTGCTGATGGTAGAGGGATGTTAGGGAGAGTGAGTCTGTCAGGCTTTCTGCCCTTTGTATTGCTTCCCTTCTTTCTTCTACATTGAGAAGACTGCCAATATGGGACTTGCAAACTGCTGCCAATATGGGATTTGTGCTGTTGCTACTGCCAATCTTTAATTTAGCATATGCACAAAGCTAATTTTTGGATCAGATACCAAAGCCTGGCATCGCTGCAGGTTATCATGTTTATGTCATATCTGGTCAACCAGGTCATGGTGTTTATGAACTAACACAGACAGACGGATACATACAGTGAAATGCTTTTCATCTCACCATATAGACATGGTCTAAATATTTCGCCTTTTCTTCCACATCTTAAATTTCCCTTTCCTCACTCTGTGTTGTAGTACCATCTCATTTCCAATCTGTGTTGCCTGAAATATGAGCCAACGCTGACAATGAAAGACTCCTAACTCCCTACTGAGAACATGCTAGAAATGAAATGTAAAAACGGTATTCTTGGAAGAAGAAGATAAAAAAAAACACCCTTACTATCTCCTCCAACCCATGTAATAAATAATCTAATTTTTAAGAAAATGTTCCAAAGGGAATAAAAAGGATGTTTTCATGTTAAAAAAAAAAGTAATTTGATGCTACAGGAACATCTGTCTCTCAAAAGAAGAATTCTCAAGGATAACCTCTAAAACATGCTAACCAGCAACACTGTCTAATCAAACTGTCCTTCCCTAGATGCGTTTATAGAGACTCCTGAAATATATGCCTCTTTCCATTCTCTGTGGCTTCAGATACTTTTAGAGGAAGGAAACAAGGCCATGATCAAACGAATATGGACTGAAAGTGGCAATGAGTTGGTGGCACAAAGGGGTGTTCCACTTCAAACTATAAGTGAGATGTTACACTGAATACTTCCCTATATAACAGGAGTAACAAGGTATAACAAGCTGTCTTGAAAACTTAAAATTAACATATCAAGAATGAGGCCTTAGCCTTGCACTTTGGATGTCATGCTGGTTTTCTAGAGCACATCACCACATCACAGATTAAAGCAATCTAGTCCCTTCTACTACACCAGCATTCTACCATCCTGTTTCAGCTTTTTCCACTTCATTTCAGTCTTGCACTCTGTGCAGGGGAAAATAGTACTCCATCTCCAGGGCCTGGTGTGTACTCTGAGGGTGCTCTTGTAGCCATCTTTGTCACTAGAAGCACAAGTAGCCTCAAATGCAAAGTTTGCCTACTACCAGGTTCGGCTGCTGCAGAAACTACAACCATTATGGGACAGTGATAGTCAAGCCACTGTTCACTATGAGCTAGTAATTTCAATACTGGCTCATTATAATGTTCTTTAAATGGGGTTGCCCATGGGCTTGGTGCAGATTGCAATGTCTGGGCTGCTTAGCAGGGCTTCTTGTTGGATACATATAACTACTGCACCAAAAGATATGCACCAGCTGCCAGTTAGCTAGTGAGCCAAGTTCCCCATGTTTCTTTGGGCTTGTGAAGCTCTGTACATCTTAGGACTAGATCATCTCAAAAACTTCCATATGGACCATCCTCATCTTTACACTCTGAGGGGGATGGATATTACTGTGGGCTAGTTAGGAGGGCTTTTCATTTGGCATTATGTACTCATTAGCCTCACAGAATTGGATGTTTCTGCCATCAGCTAAAGACCTGTTTGTTTGTTTGTTTTGTTTTTCCCCAAGGCTTGGACAGAGAGGGGATCAAGGACAGCAGATAGCAAAACAGGGTCTAGGTGAGGGTGCAGCCAGATGGCCAGGTCAAGGTGATCCAAGATCAAAGCCAGTGAAGCACAGTAAACACAAGAAGCAGGTTCAGAAGGAAAGCCAGAAACTGCCCAAAGTCAATTCCAGGGTTTCAGGGTGCACAGTAACAAAAAAAAAAAAAGAAAGAAAAGAAAAGAAAAAAGTCAAAGTCATTCCAACATCTTACGCAGGACTTCCATCCAGCAGATAATCAACAGAACAAGTTATGGGGAGACATCCATTGCTGTTGTTCCAGCAGTTCTCCTAGCCTCAGACTGAAGTTTTTAAACAGAAACTACCAGAACCCAGTTCAAGGGCTCCACCTGCATATTGTATAGTATTTGAGGCTACTAGATGTTCTCTTTAGAAGACGTCCTTCATTCATGAGAAATCTTCTACTGCAGCCAAGCACATCTTCTAAGAATGAAGATTCTTGGCTGCCCCTTAGGAACCAACACTTTGGGGGACTGTGAGTAGTTCCACATGTAACTCAGATGTAGAGTACCTTCCCCTGGAGAGCGCATACCTCTAGCAGTCTCTTCTGGAGGCTCTGGCTTTAGTTGGGCCCTAAGCTCTGGCAGTTCTTCAAGGCCACTCATTGGTGTGGGTTCAGGTTCTTATTCTGGACGTGGAACTTTCCTGACTATTTCACATATTTTACATAGTTTACATATTTTATCTACTAGTTATCCATAGTCTTTAATGAATTTTTTATTGTTTTTCTCATTTTGTTACTTAGCACAACATTCAGACTCTCCCAGCCAGCACAGCCACAGACTATACTGGGTAATGTATTTCTCAGAGTTGGCCTCCAACATTTACCTGGATTTCCCTCTCCATGCCTTTAAAGAAAATTTAGAGTGCTTTCTAACAGGCAATCTGCTTCACTCTGGCCATGTTTAAAAAGATCACAGTTACGGTATCACTCATTTTGTGCTCCCTTCTAACACATCAACTCAAATAGGATGTTACAGAGCTAAGAAAGTTGCAAAAAAGGTGAACAAACATTAACAGAGCTAAAGGCTAAAGTATTTGTGGCTTCTATAAGGAGAAAGCTTTGGGGAAAAGCTAAAGTGCCTAAAACCTATAGATTTCTATAATCATCCAGGTAAATCCCTTGTAATTAAGTTGGATTGTCACTCTGAGTACAAATATGACTGGAACAGTTGTTGAAGCTTGTTGTTGTTAACTGCCGTCAACCTATGATGATCCTATGATGGAGACATCAACTTATGGCGATCCTATGAAGGAGAGATATCCAAGCCATTCTGTCATCAACTATTGGGACACGACTTCCTTGACTGAGTCCATCACTCTGTAATGCAGCCTTTCTCTTTTCTTACTGCCTTCTATTTTACCAAGCACAATTATCTTTTTCTAGTGAGTCATGTTTACTTGTGATACGGCCAAGGACGACAGCCTCAGTTTAGTCTCCTTGGCTACTATGGAGATTTCAGGCTCAGTATCTATTATTTGGAATTATTCTAATTAGAAAAAGTTTTTTTCAATTCTTAAAAAAAATGGAGTGATGAGAGGGACAGATATATGTAATCACATTTGGGATTCAAGTTATTTTGAACTTTAATCACAGTTGTCAAGTATTGTTCAATATAATTAAAACAGATTCATGACTGTTAATACAGGCGAACAGATTTCAGGACTGTTGATGCATGAAAAAGAATTATGGAGTTTCATAAAGACAGAAAATTGTGCATCTTGTAACATGTTTGGAAAATGTGGACAAAACTTTACAAAGAAATTCATGGCTATGTTTGTGGAAATCAATGCTTTTATTTAGTACTTATGTAGGAGACAACCTCATTAACAGATGCTTTCTGACTGTCAATCCTGCTCATCATGAATTTCTATGACCTCTTATTGTTGTCTTGAAAACCAAGCAACCCTACAGTAAACGGGGTACCTCACCTCATGTATGCTGAATGAAAGAGAATCAAAGGAAGGTGGGGAACATTCAGGGAACATTGTGTGCTGTATGAAAGAGTAATAATAAAGATACCACTATTCAAAAGCTGTTATACCAGTTTTGCATAAGCTCTTCTATGCAGCCTGGCATAACTTGCCCTTTGTTTTGTTACCGGATGAAGTTAGTCACTCCACTAGTGCATTTTTTAAAAAGCCATCTCTTGGTCTGGAGCACATTTGCACGATACCAACATCACTTTTAATTAACAGAGCCGGATGGTTCTCTCCCTCCTCCTCCCCCTCCCTTGCCCTGTGCACAAAATGTATTAACGATTTTTCAGGGAAAAAAGAAAAAGAAAAAGAAGAAAAAACTGCCTTGAGAAGAAGCTTGCCTACTCTCACAGCAGCAGCCCCTAAGCACCATAATGAGAACGGATTATCGTTAGGCCTGTGCTCGGAGGCTCGCTCCCCAGGCAGCTGAAAGAATGACTGAGTCACGCAGGTGATGCATTCACCATAACAAGATGGACAAAACCTCAAACCCCACATCCAGGCTTATAGGAGGGCAGAAAAAGTCCTCCTTGTATACCTATGCCTCTGGCAAAAAGCAAAGGGTGGGGGTGACTTATGGGGGTGGTGGGATGAAAAAGCTGCAGTGGTGGATGAAAACAAACCCACCCAATGTCAGAAAAACCAAATAGATATAATATTTATAAAATGGCCTGTTGTTTGTACGCACTGCACAGTCATGCAGAAAACCACAGTTTGATTTCCTAACCCACCCCCACAAGTCCCAGTCTCTTGTTCCTTGGGCTGGCAGGGCTTGTGAGAACACTGGAAGAAGCATCCTTGCGGGCTAGTCCTTGGGGGAGGAAAGTGCAGTCGTGTCATTCAACAGTTAGGCCCTCTGGCTGATTAGTGAAAGGGACTGAAAAGGGAGTGACAGGCTCTTAAGGGAGCTTCGTCCGGTTCTTGTTGGCTGGAAGGTTGATGGCCTTGGCACAGGCCTCCAAGTCTCAGGAGGGGAGCCTTTTCCCAGCTTTCTCAACTCCATCTTTGGGCTCCAATGCACTGTCACAACAACTTTTCCCCATCAAGAACTGGTTGGGACTCCCACAGGAGCCTGGAGATGGACAGTCCCATACTGTGAAGCTGTTAGAGACCTCATCCCCCTTTCTTTCTCCATCACACACACACACATGGAATATCCAGTCTCTTGCACTGACACTGAGAACAATGGAAGACCACTTCTTGAAAAGAAAAACTTAGGAAGAGAGTCCTTGAACCAGTGATTTTAGTGTTTATTTTAGTCTTCAGTATGCAACACTCCCCAACACACTCAGAACGTCTTTTCAGTCTAGATAGACACTATACAATGGCCCTCCACGGTGACTGTTGTCAACAGCAGGAGCAGTAGTGGTTGAATCTATATGATTCTCTTGTCCTCTAATATCTGCGGTAATACAGTGTTGACGTAAATAAAGTAAATAACACATTCAACACAATCCTAAATAAGATTCTTCCCTAATGCTTTATAGGCCTGCATTACCTCATCAACAAGGCAGCTATGGGGTGTGTGACTATGAAGAAAAAGTAGCCTACACAAAAGAAGAAAGGCAATGTAGCAGTGGGATATGGATCCCAACATGCAAAATGACTCCTTTGAACTTACACTTGCCTATATCCACAGAAATCTCCTCCACAGCAGAATCCACGCCCCTGCCCCACAATGTTCTTCCAAGGGATTAGTCCTCTAGCAAGGTTGCATTCTATCATTCTCAATTCTTTTTTTCTCTCTCATCCTGGAACTGACATATCCTGGATCTATACTGACACATACTTTCTTCCTTTTATTTTTAGTATTTATATCCTGCCTTTCATCCATAATATAGATTAAAACAAACCTCTATATAAAAAATAAATAAATAAAACTAATTAAATAAGCTATTCTGTGGTTTTTTTTTAAAAAAAACCCCAATTTAGAACAGCTTAAAAGCAATGAAAGGAATATTAACTTAAAACACACACAATCACCCCATGTACCCATGGTGTACTGATGCACATGCTCACAGATATACATGCACACATGTACTTATATGTGTTCTAATGTGTGCGTACATATACACAGACACAGACAGACATATTATGACTACCAGCTCATCAAAAACTGCATCCGTTCTTTTCCAAGATCCTTCTAAAATCTCCCCCATTTCTCACTCTCCAACCCCATCCCCTTCAGCATTCATGTACACAATATCCCAAACATCTCCAGGTTCCTAAAGATGGCTCTCTTGACCCCCCTGGCAGACCCTCCCTCCTTGCTTTCTGGCCTACTGATGGGTATCTAACCCCTCAACTGATCATCCTAGCTTTGCACTGGATTCTCTGGCTCAGCCTGGCAGCTTACCATAGAGCAGAGACAGGGAGGACCTCCACACCCTGGCTCAAAGTATAGTGTCAATTTGCAGAGGCCCACTATCTTAATTTTCCAACAATACACGTGAGATTCACATGTACTGTTGGAGACCATCTACTCACCCTGCTGGCCTCTCAGTCATTGGTTAAAAAAAAGAAAAGAAAATAAGGGAAATGTCCACCAAGGGTCACACTGGTGCCCTTGGTTCCCCACCTTCTCTACACTCCCAGAATGCTAGGTATACTCTATTAAGCCTAACTGACCAGCAGTCAGAAGAACTCTGGACTAAAACCAGCAACGTTGTCAGGGAGCAATGCAAAAAGACACTATCTGCAGCCAAAAAGAAAGAGAAGCCTCAATGGATTATGGATGAGTAGGGAATGATGAGCAGCAAAAGTAAAAGGTGACAGAAATACGGTCAGGGCCCTGAATGCAATTATTCAGTGATTTGTGCCCAGGGACAAAGAAAACTATTATAATAATCAATGCAGGAAATAGAAGATGACAATAAAAAAGGAAGAACATCTCTTCCACAAGATGCCAGAAATCAACAGGAAATTAACACCAAGAACAGAGATGCTCTACAACCAGTGTGATTAAGTACAGCATGACCAAGTACAAATAAAAAGCTGATGGAAACAATACATGGAAGAATAATATAAGAGAGATAAAAAGAAGACAGTCATTAAAGGAAGAACCATTTGAAGATGAACATACATTTTTAGAAAATGAAGTACAAACTGCACTCAAGAGCACATGGGAGAAATAAATCAACAAGAACAGATGGCATACCAATAGAGCTGCCTCCATCTCTTCTATGATGAGACCATGTACAAAGTCATGACAGGTATCCTTGAATGAGTATCCCTGAATTAAACTTTTAAAGGGAAGCTTTGTGGTAGAGAGATCCCTTTCCTTTTTTCTTCATTTTGTAGAGCAGCAACACATGCAAACTAGGAAAAAAATAGCAAACTCCACTGGGTAAAAGGAAAATGCTTCAAAAAGAACTGCTGGTGCTGTGTGACTTCAAGTGATTTTTGACTTATGATCACCCTAAAGTGACCTTATTGCAGAGTTTTCTTGGCAAGATTTGTTCAGAGCAGTTTTGCCACTGCATTCCTGAGGCTGAGAGAGGTCACAAGGTCACCCAGTGGGTTTCCTTGGCTAAGTGTGGATTTGAACATGGTCTCCTGGAGTCTTAATCCAACATTCTCACCACTATACCAAACTGTCTCGCTTTAAGAACATTGCATATCATGTTTTGAAGTAACACTGTTTATTAGCATAAGTAAGAAAGGCAAGAACAAAATAATTTTTTTACTTCCACCAACAAACATGGAACCAGGAGGTAGTTACAAAGCATTACAGTAACTCAAGGCAAGATAAACAGAACTAATGTGCTCACTATAAACAGTCAGGAAGTGAGAGTGGAGCAAGAACCATCAGAAGTAGGAATAAGTAGGAATTGAGCAACCACCACAGAATGGTCTAAAATAGCCAGGCTGTTCATATTGTTGCGCTTTAGGACACATTAACAAAACAGGGTAACTTCTCTACATTTTCCATGGCCTTGGATAGCTATCAAATGTACTGTAGAATCATAGAATCATAGAAATGTAGAGTTGGAAGAGACCACACAGGCCATCCAGTCCAACCCCCTGCCATGCAGGAACACCTTCAAATCAATCCCGACAGATGGCCATCAAGCCTCTGCTTAAAAACCTCCAAGGAAGGAGACTCCACTACACCCCGAGGCAGCACATTCCACTGCCGGACAGCCCTGACTGTCAGGAAGTTCTTCCTGAGGTTCAGGTGGAATCTCCTTTCCTGCAGCTTGAATCCATTGCTCCTTGTCCTGGTCTCTGGAGCAGCAGAAAACAAGCCCTCTCCTTCCTCTACATGGCATCCCTTCAAATATTTAAACATGGCTATCATGTCCCCTCTTTACCTTCTCTTCTGCAGACTAAACATACCCAGCTCTCTAAGTCTATCCTCATAGGGCATGGCTTCCAGGCCTCTCACCATTTTGGTCGCCCTCTTCTGGACTTGCTCCAGCTTGTCAATATCCTTCTTGAATTGGGGTGCCCAGAACTGGACACAGTATTCAAGATGGCGTCTAACCAAAGCAGAGTAGAGTGGTACCAGTACCTCCCTCGATCTAGACACCATACTCCTATTGATGTAGCTGAGAATTGCATTGGCTTTCTTGGCTGCCGCATCACACTGCTGACTCATGTTCAACTTGTGGTCTATGAAGACTCCTAGATCCCTTTCACACGTACTGCTACCCAGCCACGTGTCCCCCATCCTATATTTCTGTATTCCATTTTTTCTACCTAAGTGTAGGAGCTTACACTTCTCTCTGTTGAATTTCATTTGTTAGCTTTGGCCCAGCTCTCCAATCTATCCAGGTCATTTTGAATTTTGATCCTGTCCTCTGGCATATTAGCAACCCCACCCAATTTGGTGTCATCTGCAAATTTGATCAGCATGCCCTCTATTCCTTCATCCAAGTTGTTGATAAAAATATTGAACAGCACTGGGCCCAGGATAGAACCCTGTGGCACCCCACTAGTCACTTCTCTCCAGGATGAAAAGCAGCCATTCGTAATCACCCTTTGGGTTCGGTCGGTCAACCAACTACAAATCCAACCAACAGTAGCCCTGTCCAGCCCACATTTTACTAGCTTCGTTGCAAGAATGTCATGGGGAACTTTGTCAAAGGCCTTACTGAAATCGAGATATGCTACATCCACAGCATTCCCTTCATCTATCAAGCTAGTAACTCTATCATAAAAAGAGATAAGATTAGTCTGGCAGGACTTATTTTTGAGAAGTCCATGTTGACTTCTCATGATTACCACGTTGCTTTCTAAATGATTAGAAACTGACTGCTTAATGATCTGCTCCAGGATCTTTCCGGGTACTGATGTCAGGCTGACCGGGTGATAATTATTTGGGTCCTCTTTTTTCCCTTCTTGAAGATGGGGACAACATTTGCTCTCTTCCAGTCTGCTAGAACTTCTCCTGTCCTCTAAGATTTCTCAAAGATTATAACAAGCAGTTCCGAAATGACCTCTGCCAGCTCTTTAAATATCCTAGGATGCAATTCATCTGGCCCTGGAGACTTGAATTCATCCAGTGTGGCCAGGTATTCCTGTACCACCTCTCTACCTATTATGTGCCTCATTTCCCCTGCTTCCTCCCCTGCTCCCCAACCGCCAGGTTGAGTGCTTGTATCCTTCTGGGAAAAAACTAAGGCAAAGAAGGTGTTAAGTAGTTCTGCCTTTTCTCTTCCCCCTGTGAGCAATTCACCATCTTCTCTGCGCAGCAACCCTATCGTCTCCTTCTTTTTCCTTTTGCTGCGGACATATTTAAAAAAGCCCTTTTCGTAGAAACCAGTTATAAAACATACTTGAAGCAGCAGACTGATTTCACTGCTCACAGCTTAGCCTTGGCCTCACACCTTGTGAAAATGAAGGCTGCTTTTACTCTCAACAGCTACATTGCCCTTTGACACTTAGGATGTACCATTCCCCCATCACACACACACACACACACACACACAAAGCCTCTTCTACAGGCAACACTAAATGATCTACACTGGCTTCTCCAATCAATCAGTGATGCAACATTTCTTTTTGTTGGAGTTGGGGAAAAGCACCATTACATAGTAGTTCATGAGTCTATGAGTGTACTGAACAGTTTTTCTCAACAGTGACTGGGTCTCATGTTCTAGAACAGGACATAAATATTTTAATTAATAAAACTTGCTTCACGGGGGAAAAAAGCTGATTTGCTCCCCAAGTTGTTTCCTGAATTGTGATCTGCTTTTGTTCCACAGGACTCGAGCCTGTCAAATACTTCCAAAATCCCATCCATCTGTTATTCCAGAGTACCTAGCATGAATGACTTTTTGGCTATGTATTTTATCAATGGTCCAGTTTCGCAGCATATTGGAGAGAAGAGGATGTACATCATCAATATTTAGATATTTCAACAGCTACCATACCAGAGATGACACAACATCTTCTGATTATGCTCTATGGATATTAGTTTTAAAGTTCCTCTGCTTGTCCACAATGAAATACAAATATTCTGTCAATGTGAAACTAAAAAATAAAAGACTTCTCTTCATTTTTCATTCAGCTATTCCTACTTAGAAAGCTCATTTAGTTAGTGTCTGTTCCTGAAACAACCATCCAGACATACCTGGTTAATCCCATGAACCCAATTAATCCTGGACTTTAGAGAAATTACATTAAAAAGAGAATTATCTAGTTAATGGGCCCACACTATTCTTTTGGGGGGGGAAGGACTGACTCCAAATCCGTCAATATTTTGGAGGTACAAGGGGAAGTGTAAAGATCTCTGAATATTGTCAGCCTTCGCACTGCAAGAGGAATTTAAAAAAAAGAGAGAAGAACAGCACTTAGAGCCTACTCTTACAATGATCAATACTTACTACGGCACTAGGGGCCTCAAACTGGAAACTTTGGAATAGGACTAAGATTTCTTATTCTTCAATGCTGCTACCATAGGTGATGAGAAGATGTGATTGCAGTTATTAGATCAGCAGTGATGAAGCGATAAAAAAAGACAAATACTATTCCAGAACATTCAATGAAGCTTCTGGTTCCTCAGTCTGGGCAAAGCTATGCAGTTATCAGCTCTTAATTCTTCACCCCACTGACGCAACTGACTAGCTTACTCATTTTCTTTCCAACATAATGACTTGCCTGTTCAGTTTGTTTGCCTCCAAACCACTGATTTTGGTGCTGTGATCCCATTGCTTTGGAAGATACAGCCAACATTTTCCTCAGAAATTGCTTCCAGGGCTTGATGATATGTGTTCAGCTATTACTACTAATTGAAAGTGAAAAGTGAAAGTGACTAAGTGAAAGTGACTAGGTGAAAACTATCATCATAAAATTTAATTTTGTAAACATTGTGATGGAAATTTCTTTATTCCAGCTAGCTAAAATATGGTATGTAATGTGTGGCACATGTTTTAAATGTATGATGCTCTGCACAAGTAATTTGCTTGGAATGCTACATTTCCTTTTTAATTATAATTTAATTTGGAAGAGAGGTTTTTCAACTGGACTACTGTAACATATTCTTCATGGGTCTCTCATTGATTTCTCTAGAAACTCTCATCATTCCAGTATGTGGCAACAAAGTTGTCAATGGGAGTTTGGGCACGAAAACATCTTATACCTATTTTACTGGAAATGGTTGAGTTGCCAATAATTTTTCTGAAATAATTAAGCCATTGGTGGTTATACAGATACACTAAAGAGCCTAACAGCATAGTATATGAAGGATTACCTCTTCCTGTATCAACTTGCCCATGTGCTACAATCATATTGAAAAGTTTTGTTGTGTTCCAAAAGTGTTAGATGCAAGACTGGTTATTTTCACTGTTGCTACACCTATGTTGTGTTGTGTTTTGAGAAGTTCACTTACTTCCCACAACCTCTCTCTCTTTTTCTCAGTATATATATCATGGTTGTTTAGCTTGAAATTTTGGTTGACTTTTGTGAGGGTTTTATTGTCTTAAAATCTATTACACTGTCTGTGCTCATTCATTTTTCAGTTGCTTGTTTTCACTGTAGGTGGGAATTTTTCTATGTTGCGATGAAGCCTGATAGCTGTATCCCTAAGTTAACGAACAAGGCATACATTTAACAAATGAATGAATAAAAAAGTACACATCTGATACATTATGAAAATACACAGCTTTCACAATTCAAATGATGAAACAGATTATATTATATTGTGTTATATTAATGAGCAGTGGTGATGCTCATCAAGTTGCATTTTCCTATAACCTAACAGAGCTATTTTAATAAGTTACACATTATTTGGACATGTTTTTCTTATTACAAAAATCACCCTGCTTCAAGAGAACATACTTTGCAACATGCGATGCAGGAATAATCTGGCCATAAGGCATGACATTTACTTTAAATCAAAGAGCAGGTGTGGGGCGTGTGTGGCCTAGATCCACTTCTAGTTCCCACTTTCAATTTTTTTTCAGAAACCTCAAAATACAATGGAGGAACTTCTTAGATATGTTTGCAGATCACAGGTGATGATAATGATTCCCTTTTATAAAGTAAACCAGTAAACACAGCAAATAAATAAGAGAATTCTTAGTCACAGAGGCCTAGTACCTCATTGTTCTCTTGTGCCTTTGAGTTCTTTCTGATGTATGGCAACCCCAAGGCGATGCTATCATGGGGCTTTCTTGGCAAGATTTGTTCAGAGGGGGTTTGCCTTTGCCTTCCCCTGAGAGTGAGAGAGGGTGACTTGCCCAATATAACCAAATGGGTTTCCATGGCTGAGTGGGGATTGAAATTCTGGTCTCCAGAATTGTAGTCCAACGCTCAAATGTGTCCAGTTCTGGGCATCTCATTTCAAGAAGGATATTGACAAGCTGGAACATGTCCAGAAGAGGGATACCAAAATGGTGGAGGAGCAGCTTAGGGGGCTGGGTATGTTTAGTTTGCAGAAGGGAAGGCTAAGAGGGGACATGATAGTCATGTTCAAATATTCGAAAGAATGTCATATCGAAGAGGGACAGGCTTGTTTTCCAGTGCTCCAGAAACTAGGACAAGGAGTAATGGCTTCAAACTACAGGAAAAGAGAACCTCAGGAAGAACTTTCTGACAGTCAGAGCTGTCCAGTAGTAGAATATGCTGCCCCGGAGTGTGGTGGAGTCTCTTTCTTTGGAGGTTTTTAAGCAGAGGCTGGATGGCCATCTGTTGGGAGTGCTTTGATGTGTGTTCCTGCATAGCAGGGGGTTGGACTGGATGGCACCTGGGGTCTCTTCCAACTCTATGATTCTAGATTGTGCAAAATAATAGTACCACCCCAACATAGTCTTCAGAAGTCTTCAGATGCTACCAAACAAGTTGGCATGGTGCATGTGTATCCAACAAACAAAGAGTATTGGACTGTTCATACGGCCACTCTAGATCCAGATAACTTGCACTAGACTTTCTTGAATCAAATAACTACTGGTTCAACCAGTGTTAAATACCTTCCATATCTAATTCTTGTTATTCAAGAGATATCAATGTTTGTGCAAAATGAATGGTGCTGCCTACCTTTTGTTCTTCGGAGCAGAGCACTTTTAATTCAAAGTGCCCACATTTTATCTAACAACCTGAAGCTTCTGTCTGTACTTTCATGAGTGGGGGAAACCCTGGGAAGCTAGAAGTTGGCAGTGTCAAAAACCCAGTCTGAGAAAACAAGCCAAATCCTCACACCCTGAAATTCACAAATGCTGGTCTGCTAACCAATTATGTTCAAGAATAAGCATGTTTATGAGAACCTGTTCTCTTTTCTTGCATTCTCATCACAACCAGATTGACATAATTCTCTGATGCCTTTCTTTTGGGTTGTTCAACCGCTGCAACAAAAGATGAAGCAAATTTTGAAATAAACCTTACTTTACCAGCTATGTTGACAATTTCAGTCAAGCATATCTTAATGAAATTAGAGATGCAGAAAATATTTTTTGACAGAGTCTATGAACAAAACAGCTAGAAATGACTCCAGTTCTGTGAGAAAAACTCATGCCGAGCGAGTGCGAAACTGGGGAGGAATGTTGATAATTGGATGGTATGGTTTTGGCAGGAAGAGGCACATTTTATCAACCATCTCCACTAAAAACATAAATTTCCAACTATTACCAGTTTTTACTTGAGAAATGAAAATTACCAGTTTTGATTAAAGTGAGAGTTCTCACTACCTAAAATTAATAGATAAATAAGCTTTTACAATTGGATGAGCATTTTTCACATGTACACTTCTAAGTACAACATGAACAGCAAGTGCAGAGAATTGAGGGCCGAATGTTTTTTGACTGCTATCAACATTCTAGAAAAGGTCTCACACCAAATTGGAGAAAGTCTTATATCATTTAAGCATATGTAATACTAGGTGCTATAGGCTATTATTTCAGAGGAAGAACTGAGTATTCCTTGCTTAAGAAAACCCTGTGATTTAAGGGATCACCTTAAGTTGACAAATGACTCGAAGGCATCTACACACAAATAGACAAAGAAAACTGAATGTATAGAGAACTTCATTGGTTTTAGTGCCACTTCAACTGTTATACTGTATGATTCATAGGCGACCTTTGGTTTTGTATCCCCAACTTCTATTAATTTCCTTCTGTTAGATGATTCCAAAAGTCACAAGGTTAGTAGCCATACTTGTGTTAGCAGCTCTAAAGATTAAAGATAAGCTTGCAAATGGTGGTGGTGGAGATGGTAAGTATAAGGAAGTTATTAAAATGTCAAGAAATGCTATTCCCGCTCCCCGTCTCTAAGAGAGAAATGTTTCATATTACTTTTTAAACTCTGTTTATCTAGCTGAGGGTGGTCTATCACGTTTGATGTTTTCTCATCTTTTATGGTGTTGTTTGTTTTATATTTTTTCTTGAAGCATGTGGATGCTTTTTAGTAAAGGCCTATCAATAATGTGATGAAGCAGTTTGAATCACTGATCTCCAGGAGACAGATTTCCAATGAAACACGAGTCCAATGACTCACTTCTGACTAAATACTTCTAGACAGATTAATTAGCTAGATCCAGGAATGACTGACTCTTTCCATTTTTGTTTCACTTAGGCCATTTCCTCACTACACTGTTATTGTGCTCTTATCCCACTTTCAGCATCCTATGGAATCCTGGGGTTTGCAGTTTAGGGAGGGGCCTCAAAGGGTGGAATAATAGCACTGTAACTGCCTAGTATGGAAATGGTCTTTAGAATTTAGAATTCTCAGCCAGAGGGCTCTTTGGCCTTAGTAAACTACAAACTCCAGAATTCCACAGGATGCTGGAGTGGAATAATACCAGTATAACAGCATTGGTCCAATGTTGGCTGAAATCTTGTTGGTATGCTACATTAGTAGCTGCACTTTTTCCAGGGTTGGGTAGAGAAGGTGATGAGAAGCATTCAAAATCTGCTGACTCTCAGCAGCCTATTTCTCCAGGGCCTTCCTTCCTTCCTGCATGAGCAACCTTTTTTCTCCTGCTTCTTATTGTGGTTGTTCTTGTGTGCTTTCAAGTAGTTTCTGACTTATGAAAACTGTAAAGTGAAGCAATCATGGGGTTTTGTTGGCTTGATTTGTTCAGGAGGGTTTGCCTTTGCCTTCCTCTGAGGCTGAAAAAGTGTGACTTGCCCAGTGGGTTTCCATGGCTGAGCAGGGATTTGAACCCTGGTCTCCAGGACTATAGTCCAATGTTCAAACCACTACACTACACTACTCTCTTGCTCCCACTGCCAAAACTGCCATAGTTGTGCCATGAGTAGATATTCTAAAGTCAGGATGCCCCCACAGGGAAGGCCCTGTTCTTTTTAAATGCCTAAATCCAATTCAATATTAGTGGAAGGAAGTCACACAGTAGTGGAATTCTGTTGGTTTTTCTACTTGTGTAAGCAGTAGCACATTTGTTCATGTGCTCCCACATAACTGGTTATATAAATGATTGCACATCCAAATACAAAGGATTCCTCTCTTGTGCACAATCCAGATTTAGGTGTCCTCAAGTGCAATGTTATTTGAACTAGTGGAATGGCACCATTGGCTACTAGGGATTGTTATAGTGTTCATTAAAGGGTCTCCTATGAAGAACATAATGCATAGGCAAGACAAAATGAGAAGAGGCACTTTTTTTTTTTTTTTGCATACTTGAGCTCAAAACCTTTTAAAGCTTTAAAAGTGATAACCAGGAATTTGAATTGATCGTGGCAATGACCAGTGGGTCATGTCAATGTGATTGGTATAATGTGGTTCCTTCTGGATGAACTCGTTAGACTTCTGATTACTGAATTCTGTACACAGTTTTCAACAGCAGCTACACTTACAATATGCTAAAGTAATCCAAAGTGGATGTTACCAGAGCTGGAATCTGTATGGCAGAGTTATCCAAGAAAAGTTGGTGCTGGTGAACCAACAAAGCCAATAAAAGGTGCTTTGAGTTACTACAGACACCTGGCCTACAGGTTTATAATTTTATCCCCAATTTAATGGCAACAGTTTTAAATTTAAATGGTCTGATTTTCCTTTATCCTTTTCTCTCACCATTACCCCCCTCTTTAAAAATTAGGGTTGTTAGACATTTTATAACCTTCAGGTATGGAGGATGATCTTAAGAAACAAGTTGAGCACTTTTGTTCAAAGATCAGCAATAACACATTGTTATTGTTACATGTGTTACTTGTTTGCTTTAAAAATTCTCAGGTGGACATTTTGAATTTGTCAGTAAGACCTAGAACATTGTCTCTTATTATTACTTGACTCTATTCTTCTGATGTTCTTCTGGCATGGGTACCCACTGTATATCCTCCATCATAAAGAGAGATGCAAAATATTTATTCATTTTGTCTGCATTCTCCACTTCTTTTGGGAAGGAATGACTAATGGAAATGTAAAGAGTTTGTAGGTATTTAAGATTCTTGCCTCAAAGGAAATAAATTAATGGACTTTGGCTACAATCCAAATCTTTCTGACTGAAGTGTATTGTTCCCATGGATTTTAACCGATTCCCATGGATTTTAACTGTCATATTCTTTAAGGCCACTAGCTTTTCTTACAGAACTCACTTATGTCCTCTGAAGTAAAAGCACTGTAATCCATTTCCTCACAGTGCAAGATATAATCCTTAATCAATCTTTTCCTGTAAAATCATCACCGTATTCACCCTGACACATTCATGAAGTCTGAGATTACTGACCTGAGCCATGGGAAAAGATCCCAAATTAAGGAATGAAACTGAGATTACAACAGGCAGATTAAATGGGATTAACAACTCAACTCCTATCCCCTTTTAAAATTCCATTGCCAAGGAAAGAGATTCTTAGTTACACAGCTTATTATGCTAAAATGTAAAGCTTATTAAAATTCAGTACTGTGGCACAAGTCCAGAGAACTGAATCTAACAAAGTGTGTGTATGGGAGAATGATTAGGACTAAAAAGATCCAATTTTTCTCTAAAAATGGCAAATGTGTATGAAAGGAGTCATATCTTCAGAACTAAATAATCCTCTTCAAAATAAAGTTTTAATCAGTTCTATTGACATACTGTTTATAATTAGGCCAGAGCTAAAGCCTAATAATTATCTCTCCAATAACTGCACACACTGGGAAGGGCTGGCCCTAACATTTGGAAGAGTGAGGAAGCTGCCTCAGGTGGCTGATGTTGAAGGCCGACCCCCACCATTCCCTGTGATTTCCCTTGATGTAGGCTGATCTGTGCCCCAATACCTGTTAGCTGCTCTAAGTGTGGTGATGAAAACTGTTCTATCATAAGTGTTAAACTAAGATTCAACTACTAGCAGTGAAAAATGAGAAAGAGGAGAGGCATATTGGCTTCATCCATCCCCTCCTACCAGGGCAGAGCTTGGAGTGTGTGGAGGGGAGGGTGGGAGGGAGCGGGGCTATAGCACGGGGGTGGGGTCACTGTGGGGGGTGTGTGACTGCGATGCATGGAGGCATGGCCAGGGCATGCAGGAGCATGGCTATGGGCTGGGATGCCCCAAAACCATTGCTGCCTGGGGCAAACCACCACCATAAGCCCCCGATGCAACTTCCTCCTACTGATCCACATGTGCTCTCTTGGGGTAAGAATTTTGTTGTTAGAGTGCATCTCTTTGGCTTTTCTCATCATTCCCTATTCCAGCTAAAGTTGCTATGAACTGCTGTCTGGCAACATCTGGAGGGCTGCACAATTCCCAACCTTGTGCTAAAGATAAAGAGGAATAAATGTTACACAAGGAAAAATTTAGAAGTAGGAGACAGAGAGGGAGAAAGAGATTGAGAAGGGGAGGCATTGGTCTTGCTTGACTATGGAAAAGGGATTTGGGTGGGATTTTGAGCGGTCAGTGCCTTTGAGATCTCATAGTTAACGTACACTTATACATTTTGCATGCACACACAGATAGCCCTACAAAATCCTGATATATACTGTTGTTGGAGTATGTAGCTGTAGTATGGTTGGATTCTCAGATTTGGAACATGATCCTTTTTCCTAATAAGCCACATTGATTCACTTACTGGCTTGTTGAATAAGGTCCATATGCTTAGAAAACACTCCAACAGAAGACATGGAATTTTCATGAATATGTATTTTTTTGGTCTGAAATGTTCTGTATTGGGAGAACTAAAATACTCCCTCTACTACCTGGATGACCTCACTTTTTGCTGAAAAAAGGCCTGTCTTCCCTTTTACATATTGTGGCTCTAGACTAGAACAACATTTCAGATTTGGAACCACTATACTTTTAAGTTTTTCATTATCTCTCATAGAGCTCTGAGGCTCTTCTTAGGTTCCCCATCATCTCACAAGCACTCTGCATGGGTATACATCTTGTTTAAAAGGGTGTGTTCTCTCTCATGTCCAGTGCTTGTTGTTGGCTGCACGCTTCTTAAATTTCCTACTATTAGTTTGAACAAAATTTGCATCACTTTCTTTTGGTCTACTGAGGATTGGAGCAAGTTCCCCTAAGACTGTCAGTGGTAAACTTGGATTGAACTCATGGTTTAATTTTTTGGTCATTGACATTTGTTCTAATATCATTATGAAGTGGGTGCACTACCTCAGTCTGAAACAGGAGGTGCACAACCCTGATACAGCCATTAGCTAGACTCAATACACAACTCAGAAGGCCCTGGGGCTTTCAAAAATGCCTCATAATACTCTACTACATTTGGAGACAAGACTGAAGGCTAGCCCAAGAGGCAGAATAGCAAAACTGAATTCACCTAGGTAAAAGTACATAGAACCTAAACATGGCCAAATTCTTTTGTAACATGAGGCCAAAGATCTCACAAGTACTTCCCCTCTCCCTGGTGAAATGCTATTGGAGAGTACTGTGCTAACTGGACCTTGGGTTCCATTTACCACTCTCACATAGTTTGCAACCAAGAGGAAAATAGATCTTCCCTTGTGATACACTAGTTTTATAGTTCTGGAGTATAAAACCATAGCATCATTTTAGAACCGATCTATGATAAAGAGAAAGTGAGATGGAAGATGTGATCTCTGCTTCCTACAAATGTGTGATGAAGTTCTGGGGCTATCTGAAGTGCCAGTGCAGCCTGGAAGCAGGTTGCTAGGTGACCAGAATAGCACCTCAGGAGAGAACCCCAGCCCCGTAGTGTATGGGAGGGGCTTTTGACTGAGAGAAAAAGTTATATAAAGCCAAGTGCCTGTGGATATTTTGATTCCTTCTGTGAGAGCCTAGCAAGGAGCTAGGGAATAGAGTCCTTTCATCAGCTAGAGAATGTGGCTGTTTGGGGAGGTTTAGTTCTCAGTGGAAGTCTAGTGAGAGGCAGAAGAGTAATCAGATCTTAGTAGGATCTAGTCATAGAGTGTGACCTAGACTGGGGGTTAAGACTTTGGTGGGAGTTTAGTCAAAATGCTGTTGTATGATAATCGTGCCTTTCATGAAAGTCTACAGATATAATTGAACTGTTTCTGAGCAGGCAGCAACACGCTACTTTATTTGTATTGTTACCTTAATAAATGCTACAGTTGTAGCATTTTGTAAATACTGACTCGGCTTGAGTTGTCTATAGTGATAAGGAACACAGAAAACCTACTACTGTAAAATTTTTAAATGGTTCTAAATAAACATTTAATACTCTCGCCCTTTTACACCAAGGTGGTATTAAGAGGGAGGAGGCAGAGTCATGTGGAAAAGACTTGTCAGATTGGGAATTGTCACACCAATCTAGGAGAAGGGCCTGTTACTCCATCCTATACCTGTACATATATAGCAATGGACTTGAGAAACCATAACAAAACATTTTTATTCCCTCTAACAAGAAAAAGCCTTGACTGCCTTGATGTCCTTCTTGCCAAAAGCACAGGACAAAGGCAGTAGCAGGAGGAAGCGCTCCAGAGCCTCTAGTGGTTGTCAAAACAAGTGGGCACTTGCAAGCACAAGGAAGCCTTTACCAATGAAGTGTCTCATCAAGAGGCTAATTTGTGAACCTGCCTAGAGAGATGCTCCATATATATTTTTGAAGCTAATGTTTCTCTCTTATTAATGGGTGGAATGCATTATTTCCAAATGACAGCAAACTACTGACAGCCTGATAACATCTACCAGGGATCTCATGGGAGCTTTTAGCTACTGAGTCCCTTAAGCTAAATCACAAGATCTTAATAAAGGTTTGGGCATGTTCCTATAAGGTGGTAAGTTCTCCCTGTAGGAAAATCTGATGCTCTTAGAGCCTTATAATTTTATGCCTTAAAATTATTACAGCTACTAACCTCCGGAAGTTGCACATTAATTGCAAAATTAATGTGCAAGTTTCACATACTAATTAGCAACCAGCAGTCTCTTCTCTTTGTATCCAGTATCTTACGCCTTGCATATTTCCCTCAGGTACTTCCTAGCTGGAAATGTTGCCATTTGTTTGGTCATACGACCTCTCTCTGCTCTCAACTTTGGGGAAAAGCAAGTAATAATCTTATAATAATTCATATTTGCCCTTTGTTCACGTCTTTTCTTTAAAAAAGTTTCCATTAATCCATGAAGACTTCCTAGATAGCATCAAGTCAGCTGGCGATTTTATAATAGGATTATGTTTTCCAAGATTTAAATTCTCACTTGTTAGCCACAGAATAGACTTGGCTAACAGCTGTACAATCTAATTTAAGCCCTATTGGCATTAACTAAACAACCGAAGCACACTTTCTGCCTAGCCATGTTTTATCCTGCTACCAATGTAAACATGTACCATTCTCTTGGAAGTAATAAAGGAAACTATTCAGTAGGATAAATGTATTCTCCTGAGTCCAATCATGGTCTCATCTCTGAGGCCTAACGAATGTTGTTTCCATATTGCACGGATTATGTCTCAAATTCAAATAAACACTTAATCCATGTTTACATGCACTGGTTTTTCATTTTGTTTTATAAAAATGTAAATTTAAATGAAGCATATTTCTTGAATTCTGCCTTGTTGCTGGTGGCACTGTTTGCCTGTCCTCAGAGTTCACGTAGTATTGTATTACTGGAATCAAAGTTGCTCGTATTAAAACAGATATAGATTAAATTTCACATCAGTAACAAACATACTAGAAGTTATATAAAAATTACCAATGGAATTAAAAGAAAATTAAAAAAAATATATCCACTGAAAAGCAAGCAAAAACAAACAAAAACAAAAACAAAAACTGTACAAGGCACTATTAAAAACCCTTTCCGCATAATCATTCATTTCCGAAAGGCCTGTTGAAAGAAAAATGTTTCACTGTCACTGGAAGGATGACATGAAAGGAGCTAGGCTAGCCTCTCTAGGCAGTGATTTTCAGAACCTGGGAGCAGCCACTGAGAAAGCCTCTCTCCTACCAGATGTGCCTATGCAGGTAGTCTGATATTAAGGAGGGCCACCCTTGAAGCTCTCAAAACTCACCAGGCTTGTATGGGAGAGTATTGTCCTTCAGACAACCTTGACACAAGGCGCATATAGCTTTATAGGTTACTAGCGTATTTACCCAGCGTTGCCAGGGATTTTATTTTCCCATAGTAGCACTTGTTAGAAAGATTTGAGATCCTGTGTTTCTAATTCCCCAAACTGTCTTGTCTAGTACCTGTAACCCAATCTGTATTCAGAGTTATTAACATACAGAGGTTGGGTTCCTGAGGGAATACACTGCCCTCCTCCTTGCTGCTAGGTCTCATATCCATAGGAACTGTCCAGGCCCAACAGCTCTCTGGCTGAGAATTCTAAAGGCCCCTCCCCAAACTGCAAACCCTTGTCAACCATCCAGCTTTGGCTCTTTGGACCAGCTGAATTTTCCAAATACTCTCCAAAGGCAGCCCTGCAGGGAGTGCATTACAGTAATCCAAACGGAATATAACTAAGGCATGTATCATCATAGTCAATGTGCATATCTCTAAGCATAGACATAATGGCACACTACATTAGTCTTGGCCACTGCAGAAACCAAGGTTTCCAGGCTCAAGATTGAGTCCAAAATCACCCAAGCTTCACCCAAGCTATGAAGTCATGTCTTCAGAGGAAGCATAACTCAATCCAGCACAGGCTTTCTAATCTGCTTTTTCACTGAACAGGAAGACCTATGTCTTCTCTGGATTACATTGTACTTTGTTGGCCCTCCTCCAGTCTACTGGAATCAAAACAACTTCCTAGAGTTAGGTAATAGGAGAAATACTCAAGCATCATAAACATACAAGTGGCATTGGACTTCATCACTTTGGAGAACCTCTCCCAGTGTTTTCACATATACGTCAAACTTCATATGGGACAAAACCAAACTCTGAGGGACCCCACAGGGCAGTGGCCAAGAGGTCAAACAAGACTCTTCCAGCATTACCATCTGGGTTTGCTCCTTCAGGAAGGAAACAGTACCTTCATGTCCCATTATACCAAGACAGCCCACAATGATAAATATCATGGTTAAGTGGATAAGTAAAGCAAAACCAACAGAGATGCATTCATACACCCTGGACAGTTCCTGCTATAGGCAACCAAAGTTGCCTCTATCCCACAGTCAGACCTGAAGCCAGATTGAAACAGGTCTAGGTAATCTGCTTCATTCAGGACTTCCTGGAACTAGGACGCCACCATCTGCTTCAATACTTTGCTCAGCAAGGGAGTACTAAAAACTGGCTGACAGTTGTGTAACACATTGTGATTCAGTGAGGGCTTTTAGAGAAATCTTCTTCCAACTGCCTTCTTTGGGCATGATGGAATTCTGCCTTGTAATCAGACACTGACTATGCTCTTAACTCATTTGGCCAAGGAACTAGCACACAAATGGTGGCTCTCACTTCTCTAAGTATCCTGTCCATATCCTCTGACTGTACAAACTGAAAAGTATCCATTATCAGTAAACAACCATGGGACAAAGTTACATCCCATATGTTTGTATTATTTGGTAGACAATGTTAGTTTTAACAAGTTTTTTTGTCAACAACAGCCCCTCTCTCCCTCTATGTAATTTTTCATCTATATTGCCAAGGGATCCTCAGACCAATAAAACCACTGAACATGAACGATCTCATTCTAAACCATCATCCTTATCCCTATGTTCCCATCCCTGTTTCAATTCCACTGAGAATCTTGAAATTCCAGTATGAATTAGTGCTCCTAAAATTTTCCACTCTCAGGTTCACTCTTTACATTCTTCCTCTTCTCCAAATCTAATACCTATTTGTCACCTCCCTTCTTCTCAACTCCCCCTTTTTTTTGTTTTCTATGGAACTGCTGATCAATTGCTCCCAAAGCCACTATCATTCATGATTTATTCTTTTCTAGACACCTTCACCTTCTTGGTCTTACAGATAGCTGGCTGCCAGAGCTCATGACACCACCACCTCTCCTGCTCTCTCTTTTGGTGGACGCTCTTTCTCTCACACTAGCCTTCAGGAGGCTAGGGAGGGTGGGGTAGGTCTTTTGTTATCTGTTTTGTGCCAGTTTCACCTCCTTTCCTTTCCTTCCACCGTTTTTCTTCATTTGAGGTTCATGCCATGTGACTCTTTTTACCTCTTTGCGACTCTTTGCATCCACGAGCTGCTGTCATCTATTGTCCACCTGGTCCTCTTTCTTCTTTTCTGTCAGATTTTGACTCTTGGTTGACTATGTTTATTTCAGACAATATTCCCTTACTCATTCTGGGTGATTTCAATGTTTATGTAGATGATTCTGAGGATGTCTCCGTTTCATGTTTTCTTTCTTTATTGTCCTCCTTTGGACTTGAGCTTTGCTCTAACTCTCCCACTCCCTCCCTCAGTCATTGCCTCGATCTTGTTTTTACTAAACATTGTTCTTGTTCTTGCTTTTTGGTTACTGAATTTCTGTTGTCCGATCACCACCTTGTCTCATTTGCACTTACTCATAATCCTCCTCCTCGTCATCCCGTCGTGAACTTAATTCTGTCAATCCTGAAGACTTTTCTCAAGCTTTGCTTTCCTCTTTGCCTCCTTCTCTCTTATTTCTCTTGACCCTGCAGTCTCCTTGCTGAACTCTACCTTATCTTCAACTCTCAATAATTTTGCCCCTTTGACAATGTGTTCTGTTTCAGCTTCTAAGCCTCAACCATAGCTTACTCCCTCCACTTGGCATCTTTGTTCCTGTTGTCATGCTGCTGTGTGTCTGTGGAGGAAAACTAAAGAGCAGGCAGATTTTATTCACTATAAGTTTATTCTTTCTTCTCTTTCTAGTGCCATTTCTCTTGCCAAGCAGACATATTTCAGGTCATTAATCTGTGCAAATTCCCATTGTCCTCAGCGTCTTTTCTCTACCTCTAATTCTCTCTTTTAAGCCTCCTTCTCTGTCCCTTCCTTCATTATTCTCAGCTGATGAGTTTGCTACTTTCTTCAATACTAAAATTGAAACTATTTGCTCCTCCCTTTCTGTTCCTGACTCTTCCTTACTTCCAACTTACCAATTGTCCACTTGTCTTACATTCTCTTCCTTTTCCCTTGTTTCGCTAGACGAATTGTCCAAAATTCTGAAGTCTTCTAATCTTTCTACCTGTCCCTTGGATCCTATTCCTTCCCAATTCTTAATTACTATTTCCCCTGCCATTCTTCCTTTTCTGTGTCATGTTGTTAATTTCTCTCTTTCTTCTGGTTCATTTCCCTCTGCTTTCAAACATGCCACTGTTTCCCCAATTCTTAAGAAGTCTACACTTGATTCTTCTTCTCTTACCAACTATCGCTCTATTTCTGTCCTGCTCTTCCTCTCTAAACCATTAGAACATGTTGTCCATACATGTTGTCTTTCCTTTTTGTCTCAGGCTACTATACTTGATCCTTTTCAATCTGCATATCATCCTTTAAGCTCCATGGAGACAGCTCTTACCAAATAAACCAATGATCTTCTCATAGCTAAGTCCCAGAGCCTATATTCTATTCTTATTCTTCTCGATCTTTCAGCTGTCTTTGTTAGATTCGCTTCATGCCTTAGGGTTCACTGGGTCTGTCCTTAGTTGGTTTTCAGCCAATCTTTCTGGCCGCTCATTTAATGTGAAAGTTGGCAATCATAAATCCACTTCCTTTCCTCTTTCTGTGGGGGTCCCTCAAGGCTCTGTTCTGGGCCCTCTCTTATTTTCTCTTTATACTCTCTCCCTAGGCAATTTTATTAGTTCCTTTGGGCTTCAATATCACATTTATGCTGATGATATTCAACTATACTTTTCTTTTCCTGAATTTTCTATGGATATTGAAGATATTGAAGATCACATTACAGATTGTCTTTCTGGTATTTCTTAATGGATGCTTCATCACCGTCTCTAACTTAACATAGCAAAAACAGAATTACTCATTTTTCCCCCCTAAACCTTCTTTACTTTTCACTTTTTCCATCACAGTCAACAACACACTTACCCATTCGGTGAGGGAAGCTCACAGTCTTGGATTCATTTTTGACTCCTCTTTGTCTTTTGCTTCCTACATTGAGACTGTTGCTAGGTCATGTTGCTTCTTTCTTTATAACATCTCCAAAATCTGACCCTTCCTTTCTCCCTCTTCTGCCAAGACTTTAATCTATGCTCTCATTATTTCTTGTCTCGATTATTGTAATCTTTTACTCACTGGTCTTCCTTGATCTCATCTTTCCCCTCTGGTCTCTGTTTTTCATTCTGTTGCTAAAATCATTTTCTTAGCCCACCATTTTGATCACATTACCCCACTCCTGAATTCCCTTCATTGGATCCTTTATAAGCTTCTTGTTTTGACTTTTAAGATCTTACATAATTTAGCTCCTCCTTACTTTGCTGCTCTTATCTCTCCTTACCAGCCAGCTGGAAACCTATGCTCCATGAATACATGCCTTCTTACCCAGTCTAGAGTCTCCTCCTCTTTAGCTCGGTTACATCCTTTTTCTTTTGCTGCCCCTTATGTGTGGAATCGCCCTCTGGTGACCTTGCAAACTGCCCCTTCTCTGTTTTTAAATCTAAACTGAAAACTTTCTTGTTTTCTGAAATCTTTGGAACGTTGGACTAGTTTTATTGCTATTTAGGTATTTTAAGTATTTTATTGGCATTATAGTAACGTTTTTATTGCCATTATAGTAATGTTATGTCGTACTGGTTGTAATTCCATACACTCTGAATCTTTTTCGTTGTATAGTTTCATTTTATTATGTATTTATTTATGGTAACTGTTATATTTTAAATTTGTAAAGTGCCATGTACATGGATGGCGCTATATAAATAAATGATGATGATGATGATGATGTTACTTTTATTGTTGTTTTCCTCTTGTTTTTCTTCTTTTTTGGTAGTATTGATTTGTTGGTATGGCTTGTCATAAATATTTTTTAAAGAAAAGGTTACATCTACCAGATCTGTATCAACTATGGCATCCAAATTGGAGTGCATGAAAGTGCAATTTTATCTGCAAAGTGTTTGGCACATTTCCTCTGTGGGCTGTCAGACAGACTGCATTCTCCACTCTTAGACCAGTGTGTAAAAGATCCCTGACACTAAAACAGCTCTGCTTGATGGCTCTTTGGCAGATGCAATGAGAGAGAGAAAAAATTGCTGCCTGAATTGCCACAGGTAGGTTTTCAAGTAGGCCTCATCCTATTTAATCACTCACCACCAATGTTGCTCTAGTCAACGGCCCTTTCCAAATGCGGTCATTACCATGGGTTACTGCACTGTAGCATCATATTGTTCTGTACGTGAGAGCGAAGTAGCCTCGCATTATTTTCTGTCGTTCTGCATTGAATCTGTTAATGTGCTGCCATGTAGTGGGACAGCACAGTATCTGAAACCCAGAAAAAATCCGATTCATATTCCAATATCGACATAAAGTTGGGTTTTTGCATGCGGAAATGTACATCCGCACCAATGCACATTAGTGGGCAGTGGAGGGCGGGCTGTAAGGCCAGAAGTAGGAACACAGTACATAGTACACACCTACATAGGTACACACAAACAGAACCACCCAAAACAAACAACAACACCCCACCAACCAATCATGGCTGCCTGGGCAGGGTGAAGGGAGCCAGTGAAATGGCCAGTGAGGAGGTAGCATGGATGCAAGAGCTCACACTCCTCTGCAACAAAATGCTTTAAATCAGAGGGTGTGCAGAAAACAATGAAGGAAAACCATGCTATTTAAATACGTCATGAAATAGCGCGAACCGCTTCTTGTGTCTGGTGTGGAAAAAGCCAATGTTTCTTTTTATGTTTTCAATTACAGTGTTCCCTCTGTACATGCAGGAGTTCCTTTAAAGGACCCATTCCAGGAACCCCCATGTAAAAAAAAAGAAAGCTCGTGTCCCATTATAGTCAATGGATGAAACATGCAAGCACTTGCAGCAGCGTGGGTAGGCGCCTACTGAATTCATTGACTACAACAGGACATGATGCTTCATGCGCGCTCACATTTCTGCATGTGAAGGTTGTGTGAAAGGAGGGCCCACCATATGTTTTAAATGTATTTTAAAACTGTTATTAACACTGTACTTTAAAATGGTTTTTAACAATATATTTTAATAAAACTAATGCTTAATTACTTTTTAAAATTTTATATAGCACATTTTTAGCTAAATTTTTATTGTTATTATTGCAATTACTAATATCATTTATTTATATAGTGCCATCACTGCACATGGTGCTTTACATGAGCAGTTTACTGTTGTTAATTTGACAGTTTCTGCTCTCAGGTTTACAATCTAGGAAGGCACACAAGGAAAAGGGGATGGCAGTGGGAGAGCGAACTGAGTCCAGTAGATGGCGGTTGTTCTTCTCTTCCTCTGAGGCCAAACCAATGGCAGTTGGAATCCAGAGAGAGGGTCACTCACTGGGGCCAAGGCACAATGGATCAGTGCCTATCTGCTTCCTTTCATCGAAAGGTCATAGCAGAGGCAGATGAAATAGACAGAGGACCTTTTATCAGCAGCTGGGCCTTAGCACAATGGAGCTCTGCCTTCTCTCCCTCTGAGGCCACAGTGGTGGCAGTTGCGATGGATAGAGGGGCTTTTTACGTTTTGTGAGGCATCTTGGGTCCCTTGGCAGCAGAAAGGCAGGGTATAAACTGAATAAATAAATTAGTTCCACTCCTTAAGAGGGGACATTCTGTAATGAACTACCCTTGCCATTTCCACAGCTGAGTGATTAACTATGATTTCAACACAAAAAATCCCAAGATGCCATCCAGATCCATCAGCCTGCTGAGGCAGACCATCATAATCAGTCCCCACTGTGGCAGAGGGCCCAGCAAGTCTAAACCTCACCATGTAGTGATCTGTCCATGGCAACTATGGAAAGTTCCTCAACTCCAAAATCACTGTCATCCTGCTCAGCACGGAAAACAAATTCCAGAAGAAGTCTTGAAGCATGGGAGGGGCCACATACTATAAGGAATAGATCTATGATTTCAGTGGATATGGTGACCGGAGCCAATCTTAGCATATATACTAAGTCCTCTAGCACAACAAACTATGGAGATTCCATCAATGACTTAAGATGGACTAGCTTAGAAAGGGTGGCTGTTGAGCAAGCAAGCAGGGCATTTCAATAAATTAAAATGATAGCTAAAGCTCAGCCTTCCGGTGTGGGGAAGAGGGGATGGGAAATAGGGAGAAATCCCAAAGATGGACACTAGTGGGATTCTGGAGCCATGCATTAATAGAATCTCTGTTCTGTCTGAACCACTCACCTTGAAGCACATCCACTTGAACCCAGCAAACTATGCAACAGGGCACCTGGTGAGGGGTATGCAAACATGACAGACTACCATGATTCTGCCTCCTTGCCCACCATGTCTCATGTGCTGCTGTCCAGAAAACTTTGGTAGAGAGAGACTGACTCCCACCTCCACTCCCAGCCCCATCCAACCCGATCTCTGTAATACAAGCCAGGTCTAGGATCAAGTCCTGGATGGTAATTGTTTAGGGATTCTGCCTCCTTGTCTTCCATGTCTCATGTGTCACTGTCCAGAGAACCTTGGTAGACGGAGACAGACTCCTACCTCCACTCCCAACCTCATCCAACCCGATCTCTGTAATACAAGCCAAGTCTAGGATCAATTCCCGGATGGTAGTTGTTTAATCATTAGGAATGAAGAGTTGGTACTTACGTGAACAGTCATTCTGGGATAACAGGAGAAACAATCCACTACATATGGGTTTTGATCCTCACACTAGCCGATGCAGGAGCCATCTTTGTTCTAAACCATTTTTCCGTTAAGTTCCAGTCCCCCTCCAGTCAGTTCCTTTCTCTAGCATTTACTATACTTCATATCATACATCAACATCCTATTTCCTCTTTCAAACCCAGTGGTGGGTGTGGATTGTTCCTCCTGTCATCCCAGAATGACTGTTCACGTAAGTACCAACTCTTCATTCTTGGGATGACAGGAGGATCAATCCACTACATATGGGACTTTCCCAAGTTGTACCATGGACAGGCCACCATCTATAATACCGACTGCAAAACAATGTGACCAAATGCTGCCTGAGCAGACTTATATTTATCCAACTTATAATGCCTAATAAAAGTAGGTTCCTTCCAGCCTGCCACATTACAGACATCTCCTAATGAAGACGATGAAGCATATGCCACACTGGTCGCCACTGATCTCGTGGAATGTGGCCAAACATTACTAGGTCTTGGATTATTAGCATAATCATAGCAGAGAAAAATGAACGATTTTATCCATCTGGCAATCACTGTTTTGCCAGCCTTCTGGGCCAATGTTCTTGGATGATAAGAAACCAAGAAAGCCTCTGATCGCCTAAAACTTTTAGTCCTTTTAATATAAATCTTCACCACTCTTTGCACATCCAAGGTGTGCCACTTACACTCTAAAGTGTGAACTGCTCTCGGACAAAAGATGGGCAAATGAATCTCCCCAACCTTTGTATTAGATGACACACATTTTGGTAAAAATGTAGATTTGAAACATAGAGTCAATTTATCTTGTTCAAACTTACACATATTCTCATTAATAGACAATGCTGCTAACTCCAAAACCCTCCTGGCCAAAGTTACAGCCAATAAAAATGCCATTTTGAAAGATAATAGTCTCAAGGATGCTTCTCTTAGTGGCTCAAATGGTGCCATTGTCAATGCATTCAACACTAGGTTCAGGTCCCAAGAGGGAAACCTATGAACTGTGGGGAAAGAACTTAAAGTGGCTCCCTTCAAAAATCTCTATATGTGAGGGTGTTATGAATATGATTCTTCTTCCATATTTAGCGCTGCCAATAATGCCGCCACTCGTCTTTTCAAGGTATTAGGATGCAAACTTTTATCTATACCATCTTGTAAGAAAAGCAAAATATGTGACACATTCACTTCTGCAATAGCTACCGCATTAGCATTGCACCATTTTTGAAAAGTTTTCCAAGTCCTACCGTATATCTTCTGAGTGGGCTCTTTACGAGAAGCCAATATAGTCTTGACCATCTTATCAGCATAGCCTTGTTTTGCTAAAAATTTCCATTCAATTTCCATGCTGTCAGACTCAACCATTCCAGGTCTGGATGAAAAACTGGGCCTTGAGTCATCTGCTCTTATTGGTAATCTCCATGGTGGTTCTTGAGCCATCTGCAGCAACATTGGAAACCATGACCTTCTCGGACAATATAGTGCTATTAATATCACGGAAGCTCTCTCTACCTGAATTTTGACAAGTACTCTCTGAATAATTCAAATTGGAGGGAAAGCGTAGTGCACCCTTGTTAGCCACCTCACAGACAGTGCATAGCGCGCTTCCACACTTTTGCTTCCATCTATGGAAAAATACCTTTTTAACTTGGTATTTCCTCCAGAAGCAAATGAATCCACTTGTAAAGGTCCAAAAATCCTTTCCAAACATTGGACCAATTCTCTGTTGAGGGACCACTCTCCTGGATGTATTAAATTTCTGCTCAAATAATCTGCCTGAATATTCAACTCTCCTTTCACATATACAGCTGTTATCAACCTCACATTTCTCTTGGCCCATCTAAACAGTTTAGGCAATTCTGCCACCAAGGGCACCAAATGTAGATCGCCCTATTTGCAAATGTATGCCTTGACTGTCATGTTGTCCGTGAAAACTTTCACATGTTGATTCTTTATTAATTTCACAAATCTTTGTAGAGCTAACCTCATAGCTTTCAACTCCAGGTAATTTAGGTTGAACTTCTTGTCTGATGTGGTTCAAATGCCTTGCACAGAGTAGCCCTCGCAATGAGCATCCCAACCGCGTAGATGGGCATCCACTGTTACATGGATCATGCTGTATATTTCAATTGGAACCCCCGTAGCTACATTTTTTTCCTTCAACCACACCAAGTTAATTCCTTTCTCACTTGGTCTGGAATCATTACCTTGTAATGTCTCTTTGCAGATATTGCAAACTGATGATTCAACAGCAGCTTTTGAAGACATCTTGCATGAAAACTCCCCCACTGAATTAACTGTATTGTTGAAATCAAAATAACAATTTCTTTTGCTGATTGCATGAGATCCACTGATTTCTGCTCCAATATCTTGCCTATTTCCTGCTTCAGTTTCACTAATCTGTCCTGTGATAGATATATCTTCCCCTCTAAGATCTGTATCTTTGCTCCTAAGTGAGTTAAAGTCGTTGTTGGCTCCAAAAGACTCTTTTCGAAATTCAGAAGAAATCCATAATTCCCTAACACCTGAATCGTTAATTTTACATCCTTTCTCAATTTCTCTAGTATCTTTGCTTCTAGCAAGATATCATCTAAATAAGGATTTAACTGCACCGCTCTCACATGCAGATGTGCTATCAATGGAATCAACACCTTTGTAAATACCCATGGTGCTGATACCAGGCTGAAAGGCAAGGCTGTGAACTGGAAATGACAATCTTGGTAATGAAACCTCAAGTACCTCCTGTCCTCTTCCATCATCAGGACATGCAAATATGCCTCCCTGAAGTCTACAGATTCCATGAAATACTCCACAGACAAATTCTCCCTTATTGTCTGTAGAGTTTCCACTTTGAATTTTTGATATCTCACAAATTTGTTGAGCTACTTTAGATTCAACACCACTCTGTATTAGCCATTGCTCTTGGGTAGTACAATTGAATTGAATAAACTCCCAAATATTCCCGCTGCTTGGGAATCTTTTCTACTGCTCCTATCTGTAACAAATGAAGAATCTCCTGATGTACAATATGTTGTTTGTTTCTGTCTTTCAACACTGGTGATGGAAGAAATTTCTCTTTCAACTTGGTGTGAAAACAAATTTTATACCCCTGAGTTACTACAGTTAACACCCACCGGTCTGATGTCATTTGACAGCACCTGTCTCTGAAATAGAGAAGTCTTCCTCCCACTGAATGTCATTGATAATCAATATTGTGACTTTCCCCACTTGGGATTATTTCCAAGCTTTCTTTGTCCTTGCCTGGAATATGGAAATTGTCTGTTGAACTGTGGTCTCTTGTCTGTTCCACTGAAACCTACCAGCACAGTATTCAGACACTCTTCCAGTGTATCCAGTGACTCTTCCCCATGAAAGGAGTAATTAGAGCTTCTATAACTCCTTCTATCCACCTTCTTTTTCTGTAAAGTGGGCATCACCTGTTTCTTCTCTTTAGTCTCTACTAAGACCTTTTCTAGTGCCTGATTCCCAAACAACAATTCTACCTTAAATAGTAGAAAAGCCAAATCATTTTGAGATTTCTGGTCAGCCTCCCAGTGCTTCAACCATAATGATCTTCTAGCTACGGTCAACAAGTTCATATTCCTAGCAGCAAAGGCACTTGAATCATGACCAGCATCTGCAATATACTTCAGAACTCTCTGAAGTCTTTCTACAGCTTTGAATAATTCCTCCCTACTTAAATCTTGTGTATTCAATATATCCTGTGTCCAGAGTAGCAGCTCTAGCAAACATAGAAGTCGCTACTGACACTCTAATTGCTAAAGATGCTGCCTCATGCACTTTCCTCAGAGATGTCTCTGCCCTTCTTTCATCCACTTATTTTAGTTGTGTGTCCCGCTCCCTGGGGACAATTGCCCCTGACACCAAACCCACAATCGGGGCATCCACTGGAGACACTAAGAAATTCAACGTCTTTTTTAACAAATGAACATAACTTTTGACTATAAGCCAGAAGTTTTTTAGAATTCCACTGTGAGGACCACTCACTCATAATCATATCCTCAAAAAACTCTGGCATAGGAATTTCCATGCCCTATGTCTCCTTTTTTCTAATTACTGAAGCTAACTTGCTCTCCTTACTACCTTCCTCCACTTCCTGCTCTTTGTAACTATCCAAACCTAAAGTCTGCATAACCCTTTTTAAAAGACTACGGAAATTTTCTCCCCCAAATAATCTGTTAGACTCCATCTTATCATCCTCTTCATCTTCTGAAGACATAAACTCTTTATCCTCTTCCATATTAATGAAACCGTCTGGTGAACTATTCTGTTCATCACTCTCCTCTGTCTCATGTCGCAGTCTACCTCTAGAATGTCTACTCCTTTGCTCCATCCTCAAATCTGACTCTTTATTGGCTTTCCCTTTCTCAGCTAAAAATCTCTTCTTATTTCTTAGGTCTTTTAGTTTGCTCCCACTTGACTTTTCATCTTGATCCAACCTTCTTCTCTTAGTAGATGGTTGTTCATTATCAATTTGATCAGACTCCAATTCATTATTACTTGTATATGGTTGTAAATTCATTTGATTAATTTGATTTGGCATACTGGAATTTTTTAATAAATTCATCATATTCCATATACCCATTTGGCACTGAAAATCATTTACATTAAAATTCATTTGTGGCATCTGGGCACTTAATAATGTTTGGACCTGTGTCTGAACTGCTTCCCTTATCAATTGATTTATATCTGCATGAAATTCCTCTCTGGGGTGTCTACTTAAACAAGATGCCATTGTTATATTTTGAGAACCGGGTTGAGAATCATGTCCTGTTTTATTCAATTGTTCCTGTCTCTGACTTGGCACACTCGCAAACCAACTCTGTAAAAATGTTTTAAATTCAGAGATCATCTTAATTTGATCCAATGTTGGCTGGGGCAACTCGTCTGTGCGCATGCTGGCTGGGGCAACTCGTCTGCACATCTCTGAATCAGAGCAAACTACAGACCTTCCTGCTTCTTTTTGCCCAGACAGTATTGGAGGAGAGAAGCCGCCCATGTGCACCATCGCTCCACTCCTTGCATTTCAGAGGCTTCAGGGAGCTGGTTAGAAGCTATTGTCACCATCTTAGAACTGACAGTTTCAAGATGGCACCCGGGAGCCATGATTGTAAGTTTCAGAGTGACCGCTGCCTGTTCTGAGTGGTTTTTTTCTGCCACCTCTTTCTGATTTTTCTCCCCTTCTTGCCTTTTTCTCTCAGTTCCCTTTACCTGCTTCTTTTGTTTTCTGACTGTCTGAGGCTCGCTGTTTGTGCTCACCAACAATCTTTACCTTGTCTGCCTCACTTTCGCTGAAACTCAAAAATATTTTTCTTAAGTCTGCTTGATTTTCCTAGTCCACGACACTCTGTAATTTTGTCTTATGGATGGAATCATGTCTGCCATCGTCCGTGACCCGCTGTATTGCAGTTTTCTGGATGGGATTTAGTTTTTCATCATCCAAACCCAGCTGAACAGTGGTATTCTGGAAGGAATCGTCTTTTAATATTCCGTGGCTGATAACCACTTTCTTCACTATCTGGGATGACTTTTCCCCTTCTCTTCTTGAATTCTTCCTCCTTTTCTCAGATTCCTGCTCTGTATCTACCATTCAAAATAAAGTACCGGAGAGGGACAAAAACACATCTAGCTAGACCGCGGGAGAAATAAAAACTAACCGAAGAGGGACAGGAGCTTAACAGAAAAATTATTTAGAATGATGACGGCTCCTGCATCAGCTGGCACGAGGATCAAAACCCATACGTAATGGATTGATCCTCCTGTCATCCCGAGAATCTGGAATTCACTCGAAGCATTTTCAGCCAGGGGTGAATGTTGGCAAAACTATCAAGGTTATTTCCACTGGGGGACATGAATGCCCCTGGCACCCTGCCCTCTGGATCTGGGAGCCAAAGATGCACCATGCTTGATTCCCCCCCCATCAATCTAATTTATTAAACAGAAGCTGCAGCACATGTCCAGGATCACCTGACACCCTCTCACAGCTGTTGAGGTTCCAGAATCTCAATAATGTCCACCCTTGGGAACCTTCCCTCTCTTCCTCACTTCCCCATGCTGGAAGCTTGCGCCAAAACTATTCTTTCAATTTACCAAATGCCCGATTCAAGAGAGACACTGGAAACATTGTGGGAAATTTAAATGGAAGGCTAGAGCTACCTGCCAGTACTGTTACTCTCTACTGCTAGGGAGGTAAGTTACCAGGCAACTGCTGAGCCCCACAGCAATAGGTATCAAACACTGTATCCCCCCACCCTCTGCAATACAAGCTTGCCCAAGTTCTGAGACAGGACAGTCTCTTCTCTCATGTCCCCACCAGCTGTACCTGTAAAAGTGGTGAGACTGAGACAGGGTCTTCTTGCTGGCTGCCCCTAGGCCCTGGAACTGCTTTCCTAAAGAGGCCAGAATGGTCCCCTCCTTACAAAGATTTTTCTTTTATTCTGACAGGCTTTTAGAATGGGAGATTTTTAAAGAAGGGATTTTTAAGGGAGCTGAATTGTTTTAATTGTACAGTGCTTTCTATTGTTCCTAATGTTTGTTTTAAATTGTTTTAATATTCTCAATAGTTTAATTCTGTCTTAACACTTTTGTATCTTTTAAATTATATTTTACTCATCTTCATTTGTAAGATGCCTTGAGTCTCAATTTTGGTGGAAAGTGGAGGGGTATAAATAAACAAATAGGAAAAGTCCAAAACCTGGAAGATTATTTTTTAAAAGCTAACTTGCCAACATCAATGTTATTCTTTAAAAATGTAACTCATTCTTGTTATGTTATGCTCAATGAGAAACAAACGTATTGTGTTTAAAACATTACTTTTAAAAATATCTTAAAAATAGGAAAATATCCCCAAAATTCAAAAATGGTGCCAAAAGGTAACAAGTAGAAGTAATAAGCTAATATTACTCATCCTATACAAACAGCAATGGGTTAGTATTAACATTAAAGGTAGGAATTCAAATGTTCTTAATCTTTTGTTACTCAAAGTAGTACATAACAGGTAATGTCGTTACTTTTGCTGTGTTTCTTCCAAGCCTTGGTGGGGGCTCACATCCACTCACTTTGCTGAAGGTCTCCTTGCATATATTTGTGCATCAAAACTGCAAGCTATCCAAAATTATTTTGAAAGAACAATGTATGTAAATTATGCACAATTTTCCTTGTTAAGCCATTTATTTGCACACAACAGGGATGTTTTCATGCATGGAAGTGGGACTTTTTCTACCCAGAAGCCATCAGTCTCCTATTGTTTCCTCCCAAGCTGCTAAAAATAAACAACATTAAAGGAACAGCTTGATGATGATGATGAAAAATTAAATCGGAACTATAAAGCACTTTAATAAATTGGAAAGCACTACATGAATAATGACAAATAATAATAGTGATAATGACAATAATGACTCATATATGCTTACAATAGACCTTTAAGATATGTCCGGGGAAAAAATAATCCATTCTGCTTCAATAGTTCAGTAGAATTGCACTGGTTTAAAGGGAGGACAATGGAAGCATACCAGGAACCCCAAACCAGGAGATCTGGCAGCAGGACCAAAGCTACTTATTCTCAGTGCCATTGTGGCAGCTTGCCAGGGATGGGGGGAAAAAAACAGTCTTTGCTATTCTTCAGCACCACCATCAGTGAAGGGTGTGCAAAGTATTGAAAATAGCAACTGCAGTGAAGGATAAGAACCAAAAAAAGGTTCTTCCAGGCATAAAAATTCAGTTCTCAGGTGTAATCCAAAAACACAAAATATGTAACTCTTCTCCCTGATACCATCTGCTGGAGCCGTTACAGCCCATGTCAGAGCTATATAGGTAAAAGAATATGTTTGTAAATATCAATATTGGCTAATCAATCAGATCTTCATCAGGGTATATTCCGTTCACACCTAGGAAACTTGTCTTTAAAATAAAATAACATAAAATAAGTTCCTTTCTCCTCCATTGTTGGATCACTCCAAACTCACAGATAAGTGTTTTGCACATCCCTTCATGCATGCTAAAGATAATTTACTTGTGTTCGTGCTCTCTGTCCTTTCTCTTTTTGTACAACAATTTCTAATTATTATAAGAGGAGAAGGGGAGGGGGTTAGAAGAATCAACAGCATCCTCCCCCTGCGTCATCCCACCCAGAGTCTTAAGAGCCTTAGTCGGGCCTAGTGTCTGAATGTATTTACTGTGTCATTATTAAAGAGGGTAAAACAAAAACCAAACCAAAATAAAATAAAATAAATTCAATCTAGTGGTAGTTGTTATACATGTCTTCAAATTGACTAGAGGCTTACGACACACTGTCACCAGATTTTCTTGGCAAGATTTATTCAGAGGAGGATTTTCGCTCCCTTCTTCTAAGGCTGAGAAAGTATAACTTGCTCAAAATCACTTTTCATGACTTTTCATGACTAAGCAAGGATCTGAACCCTGGTCTTCCAAAGACTGAGTCCAGCACTCAAACGACTATACCATGCTAAAATTGGCAGGACTTGCACCCTTTCACACCACACAGTCATAGTGCTATGATTTCACATTAATTGTCAGGATTCCATTCTATGGAATCCCAAAGTTTGTAATCTGGCACTAGAAGAGCTCTCTGGCTGAGAATTATATACACCCCTCGATAAACTGTAAATCCCAAGATTCCACAGAATGTGCCCTTGGCAATTAAAGTAGAATCACAGCGCTGTAATTGTATAATATGAAAAGGCCCCTGGTAATCTACACAAAAAATTATTTCATCCATTTTAGCTTTCCTTATTGATAAAAGAATATAATTCAGGATCACACACTCACAAGCACACACGTATTTCACAAGCTTATAATGACCCGTTGTTGTTACTGCGGTGCACCTTCAAGTCATTTCTGACTTATGGTGATCCTAAGGTGAATCTAACACAGGGTTTTCTGGGAGCTGGGAGTGTGTGACATGCGCAAAGTGTGTTTCTACAGCTGAGCAGGGAACCAAGGCCTGATCTCCAGAGTTGTAGTCCAACACTGCACCTCACTGGCTCTCATAATGACCCATACAATATGACAATTTCTGAAGCTTCCCAGGCTCACCAGGACCAATTTATAACTTAGTAGCTGGTTTGATTGTGACTTTACATTAATGTGCCCCTGTTTCAAAACATCTCCACTATTACTCTCCATGTAGAATTTAGAAGGTACCACGTGCTGTCTGATCTTGGAAGCTAAGCATGGTCAACTTTGGCTAGTACTTGGATGAGAGACCACCCATGACTACCAGCAGCTATAGGCTATATTTCAGAGGAAGGAACTTGCAAAATCACCACTGAGTATTCCTTGCCCAAGAAAACCCTATGAAACTCATGAGGTCACCCTAAGTTGACAGGTGACTTGAAGGTACACACACACATACACAATTTCACACATACACCTTGGTGTAAGAGTGGGTAAGTGGCCAAGCCTTTCTGAAGGTGGTAGTACATGAACAGTGTTGATGTATCTTAGTATTAAAATGAGTCCGTAAGGTATTACAATGGGGCTCTCTGGCAATTACATGATACATTGTCACTGCCGATATCCAGCCTTTTGGGGAGCTGAAACACAGATCCAGATGCAGTCAGGCCTCTTTAAAGATGCAAATTGGAGTCAAACACAGAAAACAGTAGGGTTCTGTTGATCCTTTCACAAAGGGTGCAAAGTGCTAATCAGACCCACAGCTTGGCTGGCCACTTTGTTTACAATAAACAGGAAAAGAGTTAGGCTGTAATTTCCCCATGTAGCATTTGAAGACAAAAGGAAAGGTTGCCAGCCTTCATGAATTTGGAGTTGCAGGACAGCAAAGCATTTACAGCTGTGAATGGGCCAAATGGAGGGCAGACATGAGCTCCTGTTGTCATATACAGGCAGGCACTAGAAATAACAGAAATTCTTGATTCAAAATATCATAACATCCAAGGATACTTGATAAATTCAGTCTTTGAGAATCCATGTCCAAAATGTCCTGATAGAAATACCATGCACATCGGAACTTTGCTATCCAACAGGTTTTGTATCTCTAAGGTTGCAACACCAGCTCGTGGCAGTTTAAACATATTAAAATATACACCTAAATAAGATGCCTTTAAATACACATACACACAGATATGTATTCTGAGATATCTAAGTTTTAAAATTGATTGTAGATTGATGCAAAATTTCTAAAAATATGCAAAACTTACATGAATCAGAAACAGACAGACTCATCCATCTCTGTAGTAATCATTGTACCATATAAGATATAAGAATGTATGGTCAAATGCTATCAGAATATACTCAGATTTAGCAGTTAATGAGTTTGTTAATTCATGAAAATTTTAAAAACAAAGGAAATGCCTTTTTTCAATTAAAAAAAGTACTAATTTATTGTTGACTGTTTTAAAAAAAATTACATGAAATTCACAGTGTCTGAGAAGCTCAGAGATATTTAAGACCCAGTATTACTACACAAAAGAGCCAGCATGGTATAGCGGTTTGAACATTGACTCTGGAGACCAGAGTTCAAATCCCTGCTTAGCCATGGAAACTCACTGGGTGACCTTGGGCAAGTCACATCCTTTCAGCCTCAGAGGAAGGCAAAAGCAAACTCCCTCTGAACAAAACCTGCAAAGAAAACCCAGTGATAGATTCATCTTATGGTTGTCATAAATCAGAAATAGCTTTAAGGCACATAACAACAAAAGCATTACACAAACTGAACTCTGAATAGAAGCTGTTGCTCATACAGCTCCACAGTATTTTGGATGCTCCTTGGCTTGATTTACCAAACAGTCGTTAAGAACGTGACATACAATGTCTTGCATTTCTCTCTGCTCTGTCAGTTTATTGAACAATTAACATGTCCATATCTGGATACATATCGGAATGTAACAGGCCAGACACAGCAGTTGTGAGGGCTGTAAAGCAAGGCCATAAGTTGTGTGAATTTTTGTAAAGTGGCACTTTGTTTAACATACAGCTTTTCCCATAGGCCATACAGGAGAAATATTCCTTCTATTCACAACTGAGCTTTTCAAATAGTAACTTAATCCATGTGTTTACTTCTGTGTAGGTGTGATAAGTTATTTCACGTTAAAAACAAAGGCCATTATAACTAGGTCACAGGAAAGACGAAACTGCCCTATAGCAGGTCAGACTGTTTATCCATTTAACTTGCAGGCCCTACCACTAGGCCCAGGGTGTCATGAAAAAAGAGCAAATGCTTAGTTATTTAACTAGTCTGTGTTATTTTTAATACCAAGGAAAAGGGAAAGGGCCTTGTGGGATTTTCCAAGAGCTATAATAACAATTTGAACAGTCTTGGGTAACTATGAACCTTTGAGAGCCATTTGCTCCCTTAGCCTTGGGCACAAATTATCTTGGGTCACATGTGCCTAGATCTGCATAAGCTTTCTGGGATCTCACTTGATCCTTTCAGAGACTGAGCCTGGGACCTTCAGCCTGGAAAGCATGTATTCAGCCACTGAGCTACAGCCATTCCCTCCCTTGCTGCATTTTATTAGGAAACCAGAGCAAATCACTGCTATTTGAATAGTTTTGCTCTTTCTCTCAGAAGTGGTTTCCTTGCTAATTTCTTGAGCTTACTGCACTAACTGCTTTGGCTCAAAGTAAGCAATACTGTTGTTGTTGTGTGCCTTGAAGTTATTTCCTAAGGCAACCCTTTCATGGGATTTTCTGGGGCTAAGAGTGTGTGACATGCTCAAGGTAACCAGCAGGTTCCATAGGGGAGCAGGAAATCAAACCCTGGTTGTAGTTCAGTGCTCAAACCACTACACCACACTAGCTTTCAAGCAATACTGCCCCAGAGTAAAAAATAATTATAGCTGAAAGAATGATGCTACAATCCATAAAGTAGGAGATAACACTGGTCTTATGTTTTAAAGACAATCTGAGTGCACAAAGCTCGAGGTCATAGGGTGGAAAAAAGATTATTGGAACCCTGGTTCTGACCCAAATAGCTCATAGTACTCTGGACACAGCCACCACTCTCCTTGAACTCTTAGTCTGGGTCACATTGCTTTGTCTCTTCTCTGCAGGATAGGTAAATATCACCCACTTTGTCCTAACTTCTCGCTATCCAATTATCCTCCCTTTCCTTCAGTTAGCCTTGTATGATTGCAAGACTGCTTGGCTCTTGTGTGTATGTGACTGTTAATTCCCCCCAATAAAATAAATATTCTTTGGATCTATGGCTGGTGTCCTTGCATTAGTACTGGTATACACAGGTGTAAAAATCCTGCTAGGTTACCCTCCTCTCGCAGGCCTCCCCTCTGAGCTAATATTCCCTACTATTTCATGGAGACAAAGGTATCGCAGGTGGACCCCTAAGTCACCCACGTTTTGTGGTAACAAAATCTCTGCTTGTCTTGTTCAGAAATACCTGGATACAAGTTATAGGGAAGAGTGAGGTCAGCTGCCTTAGACAGAAGATGCTGTGGCTTGGGTAGTGTGAGGTGCTGGAGGATGGAGCTGTGTGTGCCAGGCAGCCAGTCCTCCATCCTTTAATCTGCACTGTTGACTCAAGGTTGACTGGAGGATGCCAAAGAAAGATTCTTTTCTACATGGAATGGGGGAGCAATCTTGACCTCCCACACCCCTCGCAGCAAAATGTCTCGGGCCATTCCTTATTTTAGGTAATAGTGATGTGTGGGAGTGGAAACAAACAATCTCTTACTATGGATGTAGTGGACCATGGTGGGTCTTGGGTCATTTTTCTCTTCTTGGGATCTCAGACTACTAAAAGTATAAACAGACCAACTTCAAAGCAAAATGAAACTACAAGCAGACACAGAAGCAGAATATTCAATTCTTTGCTAAGGTCTATATAGCCCTAATGCACAATCATAGAACAAACCTTTCATGTTGTCTAATAAAATCTTGAACCTTTTTTGTTGTTGTTGTTGTTGTTAATTTACACCAATAAGTTTCATTCATTTCATTTCAGGTACTACTTCATTTGCACATCTGAGAAAATTTAATTGGCTGTTTCTGAACTGGGGGTGACTTTGGGCAAGTTACATGCTCACTGCCTCAGCAAAGGTAAATCCCCTTCAAACAAATTTTGCCAGGAACGCCCCCCGCCCTCCCTGTGATAGACTTGCTTTAGGGTTGTCATAGATCAGAAACAACTTGAAGGCACAGAACAACAACAACAATGAATGCCTGTTCAAAAACACCTGAAAACAACAACCCTCCTCCCATTAAAGAAACCACTCTTCCACAAGCTCATTAAGAAGAAAATTGCTGATATTCTTACTTTCTCAGAAACTCCATGGATTCTCACATGAGGAAGATGGCTGCCTTGCTGAGTAAAACAGTAAGATGACAATAGTAGAATTATTGTCAGCATTACCATTTCAGGAATGGTAGGGCTTTCTAGGGATTAATAAGGCGATGAAAACACTTTGCAACTTTTATGAAATCTACATCCATCAGAGCTTTCCATGGATCAAAAATACCTTGTAGAGTTTGCCTGTACAGTTCACCTTGTGTAGACAACACCAAAGTGACAGTTGGACTCTCCAAATTTGATTGAAGATGCCCTCCCAAGCTGCCATGTCTTTTAATAATGCCAAGACATCTAGGAAAGCAGCATTCCCACTCCAATCTTCTACACTGTTTTAATAGCTATTGCTATTTTCTCCTCAGTTGGTTTCTCCCTGTAGGAGAAGTTGCAATTAGCTACTGCACCAATTTATAACAAATAAAGAGAAGACCTTGCAAAATATGCCAGTTATCAGCATCTCTCATGGTGAAGAGCTCGTTCACATTCTCACTATGAGCCTCAACAAATACCTGATACATTGACAAATCTCAACCATTTGGCTTTGTTATAAACAGATTATCATCATGTAATACAGGGAAATTGTTGATTTTAATTGAAGTAGCCAGAGATCTGTGAAGCTCACTGTAGCTTTTTCTATCGATGCTGTAAAAGCCTGCAAGAAGCCAAGCAGCAGTTCTTACACATCCTTTACAACTGACCCAGTTTATAGTTTCATCTCCAACACGCTATACTTGTTCAGCTCCTTTGAACCAGCGATAAGGAACATGAACCTGGGGATACTGATTCTACTTAAAGAATCCAGCCTGCTCTGATGGTAGGAACAAATTGAGGTCAAAAAGACTGACTGGGGTGAAAACATGACAAAGGCAGAATTAATGCTGTGTGTAAATTCCTCTTTTTTCCATGTGTGGTTTAAATATAAACAGACCCTGATGAAAATAGACTTTTAGACTGAGGTATGTGTTTGACTGCCACAGAGACATGTGAATGAATGTTAGGAGAGCTTGGTCTGCAAAAGAAAATGAGTGAACTTAGGAACAGTTTTAGCATCACTTACATTAGAAGGGGAGAACCTGAGGCCTTCCAGAAATTGTTGGACAATAACTGTCATTGTCCCTGTCCACTAGCCATGCTGGCTAAGGCTGATGGAACCAAGCAATATGTGAAGGATCCATTTTTATATCTAGGAGACAATGACCAAGCTGCTAACTTGGACAGCAAGGCTGTGTCATCTGTTTGCAAGTGTGGAGCTTAGTGTAAAACTGTGGTAGACTACTACTGCTCTTTCTTCCTCACACACAGCATCATGTATGAGGAAAATGCTTGATGCAAATGCCTGGGTGTGCACCCAGTTGTGTGACTGAGACTTGCTAAGAAAAGGTATTTGCATGTAGGATGATCAAGAACTGTGTTATATCCATGGAACCAAGCATTTAGGAAAGTGAGAAGCTGGTTATATCCTTGTTGGACCACTAGTATATTTAACTCAGCAGTATTTGCACTGATTGGCAGCAGCTCTCTAGGATTTCTAGCCAGTGCTTTCTCATCCTATCTGGAGACATGGACCAAGTAGGACCTTCTGCATGGAAAGCATGTGCTCCACACTGACAGCCTACAGTCTTTCCCTTTTTGTCAGATGTGCTCATGCCAGATGAACATATGATCATTTGAAGGTATATCAGAATCCTGAAAAACAATGGCCATGCCAACTGGGGGAGGGATATGGGAGTTATAGTTGCAAAAGTAACTTTCCCAAACTCTGAATTCAACCATCAATTTATACAGCCTGATACTTTCTAATGCTGGTAACTCCAGTGTGGAAACAGTCAATGCATCCTGTGGGATCCATTTTACAATGATGAAGCCCAGTGGGTCTTACACAGAAGCATGGTGATCGAAACCAAAGAGAGGTCATAATGAGCATTGCTCCACACACTCCAGCAGATAAACAGTCCATATATTTTTCCATGGCTTGAGGTCTGCATAAAAGTTAGATTCAATATTATCAAAACAGACTCTCTTCAATTTGCATGATTTTTACATGAGATAATTTGCCTCCCCAGACTATAATCAATTAAAAATCAGTTAAAAATCAGTAAAAATAACAGATTTAGCACTTGCCTGGATCACTATGGCACAAAAACATGGATATGAGGTACAGATAACTGGATCCTCATGATGTTTTTTTCTTTACCGAGTTACCCCCCTCATCAAATCACAAATCATCATAAATACGTTCTGTGATCTAATGGTGGCTTTGCTTGAATGCTATAGAAAAATTCTGAAGATTCATAGCAAGTTAAACCATTCTTTCAACCATTCATTCATCTTTGACTTAGTTACATTTCTTCTAATGTGCTCAGGGTGGCATACACAACTGTTCTATCCATCATCCACTTCATGCTTACAATAACAACTCTGTGAGGTAAGTGAGTGATTTGCACAAGGCCAATATGAATGTCACAGAATGGCAGGAATTAGAACCTGGATCTCCCGAATCTGAATCCTACATTCTAACCAGAACACTACATTGGGTCTTAGTCTACTGAATGAAGTCTATTGAATTAAGTTGTCAGAAGAGTTGTTCTCTATGTGTTTGGTAGCTTTGAAAGACTAGCTTCCAATGTTACACATCAGTGTATCTGAACTTGAACAGCTTTTGGATGGTGTATATTTTCTCTGTATTGTTGACTCATGGACTGATTTTTAAAAAGCCAGTCCTTTTCTCAAGAGTTTGTTTTCTCAACACCCAGTCTATTAGGATAGGCATATCTATTAAAACTCGACATAGTTTGGGACCTGGTTACCTACAGGAGTGCCTTTTCCTGTAAAATCTGCCTCAGATACTCAGGTTCTCTGGAAGACATTTAATTCAGTCAGTTGGCAACTGTTATCCAGAAGACATTTTCTTCAACTGCCTCTGTATAGTAGAATAACCTGCCAAAAGAGATTTGACAGCTAGATACATTATCTGAGTTTAAAATAGCACTAAAAACCAATCTCTTTTGACATGCCTATCCAGATGATTTTTAAATTATGATTTTTAAAATTATGAATTGATCCTTTTTAATATGCATGGGCTTTTAACTGATGCTATGCTCTTTTAACTGTTTATGAATTTTTAATTGGTGTTGTTACCAGTCCGCATACCACCCCCAGATCAGATATGGTTTAATTGGTGAAATATCAATTGATTGGCAAAACACATTAATTGGCATTAATACAAAATGATCACTGAAATGACTGTAAGGTTAAGCTGGGCTGAGGAAAATTACTGACTAAATGTGTGGGCTGCAAAATAGGCCAGAAGATCCCCTCTAGGCATAACCAAGGTCATTGTCAGGCTAATCAACAGATAACTCCAGAGATAATAGACTTAAGATGAAGCTGTAATGTCTCTGATACCACACAATAGCAATGGAAAGTTCCCACCAAAATACAGATTGTTTCAGCCCTTCTTCCTAACACCTGGATGTTTCCCTGCATTGTTCCTTACCTGTCCACTATTACAAAACTATTACAACAGCTTTGTCACCTAATACTAAGATCATTAACTCCATCTGGACCCCACTGTCCATGTGGCAACCTCCATTGTTTGTGCATCCAGAGAGCCATTCACATCCATGCCCTCAATGCAGATTTTGGGTATAAAAACCCTCCATTTTGAGCAGTTCAATGCAGTATCTCATTTGCTGAATGCCAGCTGCCACTCTGATTCCCAAATGAATATTGTTCTTAGGCACAAATTTAAGCCATGTTGCTGCTTTCTTCAGTGCTTTCCAGATCAGTAATTACTGCACATTCCCTGAAACTCTATCAACAACTTTCTTCCCTTTATTCTTTGGTTAGCTCTTGTGCAAGTGTGTGAGTGCTTGGATCTTTTGTGCGCATGACTGAACTCTTTAATAAAAACACATTTTAGTTCATTTTGGAATCTCTGGCTGGTTCTTTCCTGCAAAGACCTCGTAAATATTGGTGGAACAACTTGTTAGGTTACCCCACTCTTGTAGGCCTCCAAATTTGAGGTAATAATTCCCCACCTTTGAATGGAGGTGCTGGCATTGCAGGGGGACCCCTGAGTAACCCACATTTTGAGGTAACAGTGTTACATGTTCTACTTTAATCTGTTGTTCCTCACCCCAATCCAAAAGGAGAGGTGGGTAAAAATTTACTGTTGTTGTTAATTGCTGTGAAGGAACTCCTCGATTAAATTTCACTATAATTAGCTCACATAAACCACAATTTTGTAGCATTACTTGTGTGCTTCAAAACCTCTGTTTCCAATCTGCTGACCATTCTTCCTGTGGCCAAGAGCAGGCCACCTGGGTGTCAATAATGAGCACTGGAAGAACAGAAGAAAATGTTCATTTCTGGAATATAAATATGAAAGTATAGACATCCAAGCACAAACAACATTCTCTGAGTGGGTTCTTTTCATCTGGCATCTACTTTTCTACAGATCTATTCTTTGTTCCTAGTTCCTCCACTTGGTCTGTTCAAAACCTGCACACTTATCATGATCCCACTGGACTGTTGTTCATCAGGAACAACCATTTCAAAGGTCATTTGTTTTGTGAGAACTATTTGCACTGAGTTTACAGGACTCACTGAACTCACAGCCATAACTCCACTGTGCCTACTTTTGACTCCTCAGGCCCTGGGCAAAGCAACCCACAATTTATTTAGTACCAAAGGAAGGACTCTGATAGAAATACTGTTATGTTGACCTTACCAAGGAGCTGTAAAATACTATTTCTTTTTCTTTTAAGACTGAACTATAACAATAGAATAAGACGCTGCCCTAGAAAGCCTTCTTATAAGAGTGATATCCTGAATCCTAAAGGAATGAACAATGGAGTCTCTGTTCAATCCATGCTGGTAGAGGAGAAAAAGCACAATGCATAGAAATGCACACACTCTGCAACAGGAGAAAAGACTATTTTCACTCAGAAAGATGAAATAGAGAGCTAAGAGTACAAAAAAAAATGCACTGCTCCACATATCTTGGTTATACTTCTGCAATAAATGAATCAATGGCTACTCAGAGCTGCAGTATTAGCAGTATGGTGGCTATTTCAGAAATTAGCTATTTCCACTATCCCAATAAGCCGGGCATGTATATTTAAACTAAGGATGTCAAAGAGCAGGGCATGCAGTTTTTGCAGCCTTCCAGACTGTCCCTGTTCTGGCCAAAAAGAGAGGGTGACTTGCCTGTCCTATGTTACCTTGACTTCTGGGGGTCCCTTGGGGGACACCTTAATTCACTCCAAAAATGCAAAGATTGGGGAAATTAGCAGAGCACTGGCTATAACAAAACGAGAGGCAGGGCAACCTAGCAGGATCTACCCAATTTTTATGGGGTCAGATCAAGCAAAATGCCAGACAATCATACTAAGAAATGGATTTTATTAACATATATGTTCTCACACACCAACACACTCACTCACTCACACACACAAGGCCTATCGAGAAGGGAAAGAGGTGAAAGCTTATAGGGGATATAGCGGAAAGGGTGTACAGGCAGTAATACTGCACCTGTCCAGAAATCTTCAGGCCAGGAAGTGGCGAGAAGGACGGAGCTCAGTGAAGAGAAGCCGCTGAGGAGATCACTCAACTAACAGAGTGCCAGTCTGCTAGCATGGCAGGGAGTTCTCTGAAGAGACCCTCGCAAACAGGGACTACTTATAGGGCAGAATATACCTTGAGGGCAGGCCCTCTCCCAGGAAGAACAAGGGCTAAAATAGAAGGGAAAAAGCCGCACAATAGCAACTTGATGGTTTGCATGATTGGTTCATGTAAATGGGCCTCACCCCTGTAGATTTTCCAAAGTCGGAGTGGCTCAACCTCAGGAAAACCCGGTAATCCCTTCAAGTTCGTGGCTGAGGACCCTTTGTTCATGTGGAGGTGTCTAGCCTGAGGTCTCCTTGGGGAAATGTGACTGGGGATTTTCCTGGCCTTGACCTAGTTTCGGTCATTTGATCTATTTGTCTATGCACCTACCTGGGCAACCTCTCTGGCATGGAGGGCATATTTGATATCAGTTTTATATCCTCCTGGGATGGAGTCTGCCACTGGGGTAACACCTAGAAATCTTCTGAAAAGGCAATTCATCTTTTAAATAGATTAAAGGGTTTCTCTTCTCTATCGAATGTAAAAAATGCATATTTTGCCTCTTTCCCCCCTATTTTGAGCATTCTGGATTTCGGAGGGGATAGTGGAGCAGAAAACTGGCCCAGCTGCCCACCTCTGAATCAAGTAACAGGGAAAAAGCATGAGAGGATTGTTGCTCCAACAATAGCCCCAACTACACTTTGCTGTTTCTTTACCATGATAATTTGCCCTCTAAGGAAACTCTATAGTATGGGTGAGAAACATGAAGCCTCACAATCCTGTACTATTGGCCACACTGGATAGCCTGATGGAAATTGTGGGCCAAACAATTTGACTAGCCAGTCCCAGGAGTCCCAGGAGTGTGGCCCTTGCAATTGAGTACCCATCCTGTACAGAGGATATCCCAAATAGGCATTAAAAGAGATACTTTAGGCTTAGCACAGGGAAGAGGATGCCTCGCACAATTCCACCTAGCCTGACATTTCAGCAGATAAGACATGAAACCTTGAAAACACAAAACCATGGGAGGCAGAAACAAACCCGCTAGAAGGGAGTGGGAGACAGCTTGCTTCTGTACAACAGATATCTCTTTGCCTGTCTTTCTAAATTACTCTACACAACCCCCTGCTTTCAATCACACCTTGGGCTTTTTTCCAAGGAGGACATGTCCCCACAAATATAAGTACTTAATGACTTCCAAAGCACTCCTCTGTATGCTGGAGTCTGCTTATAATAAAGTGGGCAGGTGGGTCAGTGAGTAATGGCTCTCTCTCATCTTGATCATATTTTAACCTTCAAGTGTGGTAGCCCCTATCCAGCCTCAAATTCATACATAAGGCAATTCAAAATTGCTCTGGCTGCTAGAAAATTAATAGCCAGCCCCACCTGTAGACCCTAGTAGGGTAAGTAGGATGGTCTGTTGCCTGCTAAAGCTTAATATATGGGATACTGGAAGAGAAGTATTATAAATTTACCTAGTTTTTCCTTGTATGAATCTTATTTAATGAATATTAAATGATGAAATATGTTAAGCAACTTTATATGTTGTTCATATTTTATGTACTAAATTGCAATGCCCTATGGCTACAGATCATACAGTTAGAGCAAATCAGCAGGTTCATACATTGGATACTCCTAAACCTGTTTGGATTCTTCTTCTACAACTTCTTCTTCAACTTCTTCTACAACCTGTATGCCTTTCCCCGACCTAGTAAACAGCTATCTTATATATGGGTGTTCAGCCCTTAATGACTGCAGAGTAAGTGACAACTTCAACACGTGATATATTATTTCAGTACAATACCAAAGGTAACCCACATCTCACCTCACCAAATACAATATTAAAACAATGAGATTACTAAGAGCCAGCATGGGTTTCTCAACAAGAAATCATGCCTATCTAATCATCTCTCTCTCTTTTTAAAATAGAGTTACAAGCCTGGTAGATCAGCCAGTGCCATGGAAGCACGGTCAGCCCTTCACATTTGCAGGTTTCACTTTCGTGGATTTGCCAATTTGCAGATTTCACCCCCTGGCTCAAGTGCTTCTTTTCCTTCCAGGGACAGCCTGCTCTCTTGGCAGCTCCAATCAGGCCACACTATCCTTTAAACACCCACCTCTGGTCCTCCTCCACCACTTGGCCTGGCCAGCTAAGGACGGCTCGCAGACCTATTTCTCAGCACCAGAAACTCCCTCTCACTGCCCCCACCCACACACATAAGGGAGGAGAAGAAGTGAGAGAGGAAATATAGGGTCACCATCCCTACCCACCCCCTTTCTCTCTTCTTTTCTTGACTTGGTTTGGACCCTGGGCTCCCCTTCTTCCCACCATACCTCAGCCTCCTTCCCACAGACACACACACATGTTGATATTTGTGATTTTTCTACTTCTGCAGAGGTCCTGCATGTCTAACTCTAGTGAATGTGGAAAGTCAACTGTAGTGTATTTTGATATCAGTAGGGCTTTGGACAAGATCTGATATGATTTTCTTTGCTTGCACCAGTTAGGTTAACTGGTGAACTGTGACCTTAGTAGTCTTACAGTTAGGTTAATCTGTAATTACTTAACAGACTAAATCCAGAGAGTAGTCACCAATGGTCTCATTCTGGAGATAAGTGACTAGTGGGCTGTCTTAGTGTTCTGTCTGCATCTGGTATTGTTTAGCATCTTTATAAATAGCTTGGATGATGGAATAGAAGACATGTTTATTAAATCTGCAGATGATACCAAATTAGGGGAGCCAGTGCAGTACAGTGGATTGAGCACTGGATTATGACTGGAGATCAACATTTAAATCCCCACTCAGCCATGGAAATCCACTGTGTAACCTTGGGCAAGTTATACTCTCTCAGCCTTAGAGGAAGGCAAAAGCAAAACCCCGTCTGAATCAATCTCGCCAAGAAAAAAAGCATAATAGGGTTGCCATAAGTCAGAAATGACTTGAAGGCACACAACAAGAACAAGTAAATGCCTCAGAGGACAGCATTAGAATTTTGATCAGTACTAAATTTAGGAAGGAAAAATGAAATGCACAAATATAGGATAGGTGACATCTGGCTTGAAAGCAGTTCATGTGAAAAGGATCTAGGAGTCCTAGCTAAACTTGAGTCAACAGTGTGACGTGGTAGCTAAAAAAGCCAAACCTAACTTGGCAAACTGTGTCCACTTCTGGGCACCAAAGTTCAAAAGGACACCAACAAGCTGGAACATGTCCTGAGAAGAGTGACCAGGATGATCAAAGATCTGGAAACTTATGAGGAACAACTTTGGGTGAAAAATGATCTTATAAGGAAACTTTATGAGGAACAACTTGGGGAGCTGGATATGTTTAGCTTGGAGAACAGAAGACTAAGAGGTGACACGATAGCTATCTTTAAATATCTGAAGGGATGTTATGTGGAAGCAGGAGCAAGCTTGTTTTCTGCTGCTCCAGAGATGAGAATATGAACCAATGGATTCCAATGATAAGAGAAGCTACCACCTAAACTTAAGGAAGAACTTTCACTGTTAGAGTTGTTCAACAGTGGAATATCCTGCACTGCAAATGTGCTGGACTCTCGATCTTTTGAGGTCTTTTAAGAGAGGCTGGATGAATATCTTTCAAGAGTGCTTTAGCTGTGTATTGCTGCATGGCAAGGGGTTGAACCAGATGGACCTTGGGTCCATTCCGACTCTAGGATACTATGACAACATACACATGGTTAAATAAGCAAATTCAAAAGACTGGAAACAAGATGGCCAGGTGCTATGGAAACTGTTGAAACAACTGAGTATGTCTAGCGTGGAGAAGAAATTACTAAGAGGGGACATGATAGCTGCCTGTAAATATCTGAACGGTTATCATGTAGAAATGGACCAGACTTCTCTGCACTGAAATATTATTTTCTGAAAAGTGCAACCAGTTCCAATAATGTTGTTCTAGGACTAAAACTAATTGGTGGAAATTGCAAGAAAGCAGCTCTTACCATGAAGAGAAACAACCTAATGTTAGGAGGTGAGACAGACTGTCTCAGGTAGTAATGAATTCTGCTTTGCTGGAAGTATTTAAGCAAAAGCTGAGCAGCCATCTGTCAGAGAAGTTGCAGTTGCAGGGTTTTTCAAGTGACCAGGTGATTGGATTAAAAGATCTCCAATGTTTTTAAATAATCTAAAGATGTAGGTAAAAAATTTCCTGCTGAAACCTGCATTGTCTTGGTTAAAAGCTGTCATGGTTCCCATTCTTACACAGAGTATGTCTAGAGCTTGGAGTTAAAAATCTACAGAACTCAGATACCTATAATAAGTTATTCTGGGAGTTGACTTTAAAAAGAAGATAATGAAATTATATTACACATATATCCTAAAAAGCTGTAATGAAGTTATATTATTAGTATGGCAAGTAAAAGCACTTTAGGAGCTATTTCAGAGGCATTTTGACAGAATTTATAAAAGTTTGATGCCGTTCACTCAGTCTAAAGGGTTTTTCCCCTAAAGTAAATACACTAAAGGCAACAGATCCCATTTGATTTTGGAAACTAAGCAGGGTCAGCCCTTGTTAGTACATGGATGGGAGACTGCCAACAAATACCAGGTACTATGGGCTATATTTCAGAGGAAGAAATTGGCAAAACCACCTAAGAAAACTCTATGAAATTCTTGGGGTCGCCATAAGACTACAGGTGGCTTGAGGGAAGATATGCACACACAGTGAAAAAGTAATAAGAACCGCAATGAGTTGCACAATTAGATACTTTTAAAAAACATTGTAGTGAGTCATAGCAATGAGATACATTTCAAACACTATAAGGAGTAACAAATTCATTTCAAAAAGGTAACTTTAAATCTGTCTGAGCATGGCCAGAGCCCCAAAGTAGATGAGCCTATGAATTATATTCTCAGTTCACTATGAAATTTAATACCCACCCTTCACCCCTGAATTTTAATCCTGGTATTTTGGTGAACATTAATAATGTTCATAATGTACAAAAATCTTTGTGTTCATACCACTTCAGGATGTGGAAAGTAATTAAATATATTTGAGTTCTTGCTTATGCAAAAAACAAACAAATAAATAACTGGAAAGGCCTGAATGTGCAATTTCTCTGAGACTGAGATAAACACCTTGAAAATCATCAAGGTTCACCACTGGGTTTGTCATCTGGTGGTACTCATCTTGGTGGGGATATGGTTGCAATGATACAGCGGTCATTTTCCAAGGCAAAGCACTTGCATAAACAGAATTTGGAGAAGTTACCAGTTTGCACAACAATTTCCAGATTGCCCCAGCCAGCAGTGGGCAAGCTGAGTGGGATTCTGAGAGACATAGTTCAACAAAGTATACCTTGCACTTGATGAATAATGTGCTACCTACCTTCCTATTTAGAGCAACACCATCTTCACAATCCAGTACTGCACAATCCACATCGAGTGATGAAATTTTTTGCATCTTTCTTTCATCATCTGCAGGCACATACAGGACAGCTCTCCGGGGTATGTAGCTACGAGAGTGCATCAAGTGATGATGAGGCTTTGGAACAGGAACAGGCACAAAAGAACTTGTCCTGTAAAAAGACATCATTCCCATCAGTTTCCCAACACTACCAAATACTTTAATTTAAAAAGAAAAAAACCCACTTCTGTTTAACTGAGGGGTGGACAGAGGAGATGCTCTACTTTGGATTGTCACCCTGCCTGCACAGAGAGCAATGGAACCAGTGACAGAAGGACAAGGCCAGTGTCCCCTCTCTTTGTGTTTTTACTACATCACAATAACCCTGAATAGGTCTAATATGTTCCATGTCTGTAACGGTTCCATTAATGCCATCCTTGTGAGAAGCAAGCTAACATTTGTCTGGCATTGATTTGTTGTAACTGGCATGCTGCTCATTCCATATGTGCATGTAGGTATGCACACAGACACACACGTGTGCATACAGTACATCCCCCATAATGACATTACTGGTATATGCAATTTCAGTTACCCACAACAAGATGCAGTCCAAAAATATAGATTTTGAATTTAATCCTAATAAAACAGAAACTGAAGTAAGCAAAATAAAGTGAAATACAGTACAGTACATATGGTATTACATGGAAAATGGCAAGGAATGTAAAATTGAAGGAAATGGCACCTTGTTTGCTCAAAGTTTTATGCTGTTTTATATTGTCCATGCTGTCTTGCATCTCCTCATTGTGTACAGTGCTACATGTGCTCTAACGTTATCCAGTCTCTTAGGGAGCCTCTCAGTTACTCTTTGTGATCTGATTGTTGTAGTGTCCTTCTGCAAAATTCTTGTGCTTGCACAATAAAGTCCTTGTCTTTATCCAGTACAGTCCCCTGTTAAAGTCTTTCTGCTTGAGTCCTTTTGTTATTTGTAATGGCCCCAAAGCACAAGAGCAGTATGCTGTCAATCCTGATACACCTAAGAGAACCTGTAAAGTTCTTCCTTCAAGTGAGAAGGTTTACATTCTTGACTTAATCAAGGAATAAAACAAAATGTGCACTGTTGGTAAAATGTATGGTAATTATGAATCTCCAACTATGAGATAATGAAGAAAGAAAAAGAAATCTCTACTAGTTTTGCTGTTCCATCTCAAATTGCAAAAATTACCTCCACAGTGCGTGATAGGTGCTTAATTAAAATGGAGAAGGCATTAAATTTGTGGCTGGAAGACACAAACAGAAAACGAATTCCCATTAACATCAATGTCTTGTGCCACAAAGCACTGAGGTTACACAAAGACACCAGCAAGGTATCCCCTCAATCAAATGCCACCAAGCTCTTTATTGCACGTAGGGGATGGCTGTACAGATTTAGAAACAGGTTGGATTTAAAAACATAAAACCAAGTGGAAAAGCTGCCTCTGCCAATGAAGCAGCTGCTGCCACATTTCCAGAGCAGTTAAGAATTTGGTTGAGAAGAAAGGTTGCCATCCAAAGCAGATGAACAAAACTGGACTCTTCTGGGGGAAAAATGCCCGCTAGACTCTACACTCATAAAACGGCAAAGGCAGAAGGACAGATTAACTCTGGCCCTATGTGGTAACTCAGCCGGGCATATGATAAAAGTCAGATGTAGTATACAAATCCAAGAACCCACGTGCTCTTAGAAACAAAACCAAACTTTGTTTACCAGTGCTTTGGCAGCACAATAAAAAAATTTAGGAGACAGCCATCTTGTTTACAGAATGATTTCACCAATGCTTCGTTCCAGAAGTTAAATAATATTCGCAGCTGGAGGGGTTGGAATTTAATGTCCTACTAACAGTAGACAGTGCATCTGGCCATCCTGAATCAGTTTGCTAGGAAAATGAAAATGTTGCTGTTGTAGTCGATGTTGTCTTCTTACCTCCCAATACAACTTCATTAATTCAGGCCCACGACTAGCACATCATTCATTTTTCCAAGGCCACATACATTCACCTGGTATTTGGCTGCATTCTATCAGCAGTTTAGGCAGACCCTGTTGTGGACAGGGCTGGAAATCCTTCACTCTGCCAACACCATAACCTTCATCAAAACTGCAATGGATGAACTAAAACCTGAAACTGTAAATGCCTGCTGGAAAAACTTGTGGAGTGAGTTTGTGGATGATTTTCAAGCTATCCCAGGGATTGATGGAGAAGTTAGGAGAATCACCCAAGCAGCAAAGTGACTTGGTGGCGAAGCATTTGCTGATCTGCTGGATGAAGAATCTGCCTTCTGACATATCATCAGAAGGTCAGTACTAGACTAACATTATGGCACTGACACATTAGGCTACTATTGACTTTTCACATATGAAAACATTTTGATTTTGGACCATGCATCATTACTGTTTATGTTTTTCACAACTGTGCACTGGCTTTGGACTGCAAATAATGGCTAGAAAGCCTTTTTTCTCTTAGAGGCTAAGGTTTTGTTAAGTTCTGTCAAGTTTCAGAGCCCCTTCTCCAAGCTGCACACTTGTCTCAATACCTATGTTGTTGTTTAAAAAAATGGTGTTTGGTATTATCTGTTTTTCATTATCCATGGTAAGTCCAGATCATATCATATCCCCTATAGATGTGGGGGGCCTACTATATTATATCTGATCTGACCACTTACTTCAGTAAATAGAAATGAAACCAATACGGACACCAATAAAGCCCTCCTATTATTATTTTTCCAGGACTGGTTCTACAGAAGCATTCTTCCCACTTTGTTGAGCTATTTCCCGATATAACAGGAGCTTAGGAAACATAATACAAAAGAGCACTGTATTACTTGATATCTGTCATTGTATATGATTCTGCTTTTTTCTTTTTAAATAACATCAACACACCAGGCAATGGAAAACAAAAGGTCTGTAATAAATAAGCTTGAGACTGATAACAATAGATATTGTCAAAATTTATTTCTTTTGACTGAGAGTACGTAGCTTTCATTTTTTTTTCACTGAATATTTTATTGCCACTGTTTTCTTCACAAGCTCTCTCAGGGAAGATGAACTGTGCTGTTGCACCACTAGGCATATATAAGCTCAATATGGTGTAAGACAGAATGGTGTAATGTTTGAGCATTGGACCCCACTCAGCCATGAAACCCACTGGGTGACCTTGGTCAAGTCACACACTCTCAGCCTCAGAGGCAGGCAAAGGCAACCCCTTCCCATGACCAAATCTTGCCAAGAAACCCTGTGATAGATTTGCCTCATGGCTGTCATTAGTTGGAAATGACTTGAAGGCACACAACAGTTTTATTTTCAATTCTTTTTCTAGTAATGTCCATTATGCATGTTACCTACAGCACCTGCACGCTTGTCAATATTTTCCTCAAACCATTTCCCCAAACTGCAAGACCTTGCTGGACTTATTGTCATCCACGGCCATCCCCTTTCCCCTGTGTGTACTGTCTTATTAAGGGCACAGAACTGTCAAATTTATAATTCGTAAGCTTCCCAGAGAAGCTTTCTGGCTGAAGGGTGAAGGTATAAATAATTTAAACAAACAAACAAATCTATTCCGGAGGTAATACTGGAGATTTTTAAGTAAAGCTTGGAAAGATTCCTGCCTGAAACCCTGAAACATGTTGACCATCTGAACTGACAATACTGGGTTTGGTGGACCAACAGTCTGATTCACTTACAATGAATTCTTATATTCCCTGTCTTTGCACCCAGATTTTCAGAGTTCACCAAGTGTTGGTGATGGAATAAAATCACAAAAATCTGTTTGCATAACATGTCTCTATGATGTTCGTTAAAAACACCAACAAATGCAACTAAACTAATTAAACTACTGGGCAATTCATAGCTGCTCTTCAGTGTTTCATTGATACAGCTGCAGAATAAATGGATTCTTGTTCACTAATAATCCCAGTTATCAGCCTAACATTTTAATCATTTTCTCCTGATGGCTTGTTTCTCAGAGAATTAACCATAATGAATGGCTAAAATATCTCAGATTATATATGTCTAATTGCAGTCAAGAGCAGCTCTTGTCTGCATGTACATTTCAATTTACCTCTGGGGATAATGTTTGTTAATAGTATTTCTTTTGTACGCTGGTGGGGGGAAAAGCTACTTACTCAAAAAGAGGCTAAGTGTTCTCTTCTTTCCCTTTGTTCACCCAAGAAGCTAAAGTCACTTCAAGAGGTACTTAATCCCATCATCCATGGTTACAATTGCCTTACAGCGTCAGTCAAAAAGAACCTGAAGTAAATGCATCTATATTGTGCAATTAAAAGAAATTCAGGTAGTTATTTTGTTCCTGGTCCAAATACATAAAATGACACTGTGGGGTTCCTAAACACTGTAGTGTTTTAAATCTGGTCAACTACAATATGGCACGGATCAAAAAGAGGAATATGCAAAAAAAGGAGGGGGGCTCTTTTTTAGTGTTTATTGTAAAGCAAAAGAAAAGAGGAGGGACCTCTAAATGTTTGAAGTGACAAGAACATACAGAAGTACACATGAAAGGGAAATAAAATTATCAAGGGTAAAGGAAGCAAGTTGAGGTTTTAAAAGAGACCTTATTCCTTGCAATATTTTTTTTTAAAAAAGAACCACAATATAAAATGAAGTTGAATAAATGCTTTTTATTCAGGATACCTAGTGGTTCAAAATGCAGCTTTCTCCCACTATTCCAAAGCCATGAAGAGGAATTTGGCACTGTGCAGCTTGCCAGTTTAAACTTAGTTAAAATATTGGCCCCAAAGGGATATCCTTGAAAATTTATTCTCACTAGTTGAAATGATTAATGCCAATTAATGAAGCAACATGTTGGACATCTAGATAGTGCACGGGAGTTGATTCATCAACACTTCCTATTTCAGTTGAATCAGAAGCTAAAATATGCAAGCAACTCATTGCATGCACAACTTACATGGATTTACACTTTCCTTAATATTTTTGGAAAATGATAAAATATCTCCTTTTTCTATTTCAAAAAAAGGTTCAGATTGCTACAACAGAAGGTTAAGATGAAGCTGGCTTAACATTTACAAACGAAAGTTCTTTAAAAGAAAAGTAAGAAAAGAATTTAGACAAATAGTTACGTTCATAATGGCTTCAACATAAAGGATGATTTCTATTATGTTCTGCAAATAAAAATGGGTGCTTCTACAGCAAATGGGCACATACAACAGGGCTGGCCCCAAATACTTAGCTACTAGAGGCAAAGGACAAGATAGTGCCACCTTCTGCTTCAGAGATGAGGAAAATGAAGCCACTGATTCATACCCAAGCCAAAATCCCAATTTTATGACCCCCGCAAGGCTCCCTGGTAGCCCAAACCTCCATAGCTGCTCCATTTTTTTTTAAGTTGTAGGGCTGATTTTCAGCTGTTTTTGTTTTGTTTTACTTGAAAATGGACCAAAATATAAGAAAAATGCTTGCTCAAGTGGTAATTTAGTTTCTGGATCCACCTGCAGAGCTCCCTAACTTCCACCATGGCCATGTCTAGACAAAAAGCTGACTGGAAGCCACTTCTGGTAAACAGTAAAGCACTGACAGGGGCCCACAGAAGGCAAAAATCTCCCTTCTCCCCCAACAGCTGCTCAGTCTTATTGTATTGTATACACAGAGCCCAACTGGAATCATAATTAAATCTTATTTCTGCACTGGGTTAAATCTCCTACAGTACATCAGAGACATCAAACTAGCAAGGATAAGACTGGCCATATACAACACAATTGTGCCTTATAGGACAGAGGAATGTAAAGGGGTTTCCTTAAGAAATGGCCAGGAGGTAGCAACTGCTGCTCTACAGTATCTGCAACCTGAGGCATTTAGGTTTGAGACCACAGTGAATCAGAACTAAGGATAGTGACTCCATTTTAAATTCCCTAGACAGTCTTCCCCCAAGTGGACATCTCCAGATCAGTCAACCAGCTTTCATCACACTGACTGGTGATGAAGGCAGTTGTATCCTGCCACAACCACAGAAACTGAAGGGAGAATGCTAGTCCAAAGCTCCATAAAATAAGATAATCTGGAGAGAGAAATGTGTGTTTTTTTTTAAAGAAAGCTATCACCAATGACGACAATGCTTGAGTGTTGAAAGAATAAACTGGAGTATAGCATAATGTCATCCAGTTGCCTGCTGAGAAACCAAAGCGGTCCATGGAAGGAGTGGAGAGAAAGGCTTCCAAATGCCCTTTTGTAGTCAGCTACCCAAAGAGGGATGTTATTTCATGTTGAAGTAAGACATATATAAACTATGCATTACAAATCAATGATTAACCTTGGTTATTGTTTTTTAAAATATGCATAACAAGGAAGGGGAGTTACACCACTGGGGAAAAAACAATTAAAAAAATGAAAGGCTTTCAACTTAAATCACGGATAACTTTTGTGACACTTTTACAACCTCCTAAGCATATTCACCTCCCCACAAGCTCTCTACAGGACCTAATGCCAGGAAAGTCTGCTTTAGAATTATAATTTACAAATGGTTTTCCTTCTCAATGTTGCCAAATATCAATTTAATACAAAATGTAGATAGGAAAAAAGGGGGATCTTTTCGGGGAATGACAGGTGAACCCCATCAAGTAATGGACAGAGACCTACCATAATATATCTTAGCCATTAAATGACAAACTGCTATTTTAGGTTAAACAGTTCACTAAGGTCATTCCACCCACCAGTGTTAACCCTCATGACCTTTTCATTAATCCATCAAGTAAATTATCTCAATGGTACTGACTCTCTGGTTTGCAAATATCAATGGCTTTTCCATGCACAGTAAGCATCCTTTCTCCTCTTCATCTAAAGCAGAAAGCTAAAAAGATAATCTTGACACAAATTTAAGCAGTGCTAGGAAATTTACTTCTAAAAATCAACTCGTTCTCATCCAAAGTCACCCACCTGACAGAGTTACCATTAAAGTTATAAAAGTAACTCTTTAATTTCCCATTCTTTAAAAGAAACTAAAATAGTTATTTTGACCTACTATAAAAAGACACTTACACTTGAACGTTACAAGCTACTGAATCTGTGGTACCAATACTGACTCTCCTCTCGTCCACCCTGTTGCCATCCCACCATATAGCACAACCCAGAATTTGTCCCATTTATTTTATTTATTTATTGAATTTATATCTTGCATTTCCCCAACAAGGGATTCAAAGTGGCTGGGGTAATCCTCCTTTACTACATAGTTAGGTCAGACCATTTTAACTATAAAAGTAACTACAGTCATCCTTCCATATTCACTAGGGTTAGGGGCACAGGACCCCTCTGAACGTGGAAAACTCATGAATAACTTTAGGCCCTCCCAAACCATATTTAACACACAAAAAAAGTACGACCACCATATTCAACCCACTGTGGATTCCTCTGAGGCATCAGGGTTCCTTCACAAGTCAAAAGTGGGTGGCTGGTGGGGCTTATTGCCACCTCCCCTGCTGCCCCCCACCATTTTTAAGAGGCACTTACAAGTCTTGTTTGCAGTTTCTCTGCCTCACGGGGCTTGCAATCCCTATTAAAAATGACATAGGGAGGCAGCAGAAGTGACAGCAAATAATCCATGAATAATCAAATCCGCAAAAGTGAAACTCGCAACTGTGGAGATCTGACTGTAAAATGTTGCAGTGAAGATTGAAGTAATCCTTTGTTAAATCATAGTTGTAATTAAGTTATGTGTTAGTTAACTACAAAGTTGCTGTGAAGTAATTGCAAGTTCTGGAATGAAGCTTTACCTAAGTATGTATGGTATTTTATTTCTCTGATTTATCTTCCGTTGCAGAATCCACTTAGGTTTAGACTTACAAAGTAAGTACTTTGTCATATTGTCACTTGAAGAGCTGTAATATCAGTCACCTGACATGAGCAAAGATTTAACAAACAAAAAATAGTATTTTAAGACATAAAAATAGTCTTAATTTTTGCAGAAAAGGCGACACGAGAGCTATTTAAAATAGCTTAAATCTGCATTTTGAATGCGATCATGACTTTTCTCACTCTAGGTGTTTTTCCATTGAGGAATACTTTTGATTCTGTACTCACAAACACTCCTGTGGACATGAGACATAACTGCACCCAAATTGGTGATACACTGGTGTCTCCCAGAGGTCAGAAAATACCCCAGATTAAGACCCTCATGTAATATCTTTTTTGTCATTCTGGATGAGAATTAAGAATATCTTAGCTCTTTTAAATCAGTAAGTTAGATTAATTTGCCTGTACTTCTGCTTAGACATGCCAATACAGAATGGCAGTAAAAGGTGCCATTCTTTTAATGCTGTTATTTTAGGAGCATTGAAAGAAAATGTCACTCTTTTACACAAGAGATTAAGACAACTGCCCATCTTAAACATCTTCTCAGGACTAGTAGCTATGTGATCAGATGAAACCAGAACAAAAGTCATACAGATAAAAACACTTGATATTTGCATGGTATTTACAAATATTTGCATATTTGTGGCGGGCACAAGAGATAGAGTCCTTTTGCTGCTGAGCCGATGGCTATGGAATTATCTCCCAGGCAGAGTACATATGGCCCTTCCTTATAGGCCTTCAGGGAAGCAGTGGAGACATATTTCAGGTTGCTTTTTCCACCTAAATTCTGTGATCCTATTAACTTTAAGGATTTAAGTGGCATTTTAAGGTCTTGAGGCTCTTCTGGTTTTAATTAATGTTATGCTGCTCAGTACTGCCATTTGTATACCTTTGGTTCATTTGTGTGACTTTTATGATAACATGATGATATTTATTTTATTTTATTTTATTACTCATTTTACTTTTACACTTGTATAGAAGCTATCTTAATAGGGCATTTGATCTAAAGAAAACACAAAAATATTTTACGTATCTGAAAAAATTAATAACCCCACTGGCTTAATCAATGTACTTCAAACAAAATATCTAACAATGAGCATGAATTCAATTCAACCCAAGATCCAGAATTTCAGGGGGCAGCTGTTTTGAAACATCTCAAATTTTTGATTCCATGTAGGTTTATATAAATAGAATAGTTCTATCAGTGTCCAAAGTGCTGCCTTCCTCAGTCCTGCTTTCTTCCAGAGGTTCTGCACTATTACTCCCATTGGCCATACTGTATGGGGATGATGAAACTTGCAGTCCTAAACATCTAGAAAACACTAGACTGGGAAAGGTTATCATGATATATGGGGGGGCACACATCACTTTCCCCTTTTTTTGTCCACAGTTTATACCTCAGAAAATATGGGACAACGCTTTTGGATATCATTTGAATTCCTCTACCAAAGTTCATCTCATAATGTTGATGAGAAAGCTTTGTCTGACCTGCTACAAAGCCTGACAATTAAAATGGGGCTACATGCAGAAAAGATTTCTGTGCAAATGCTAAGGAAGCCAGTCTGTGGCATACATTGGTGGTTCTCAAACTCAGGCCCCTGGATAATGCCACTACCATTATCCTTGGCCAGTGGTCATGATGGCTGAAGATGATGAGGGCTGGACCTCCACAACATCTGGACATTCAAGATTGAGAATCATTGGTCTGCATCGCATAGGCAGATTTTTCCCCCAAAGTGGGGGAAGCTATAGGTAACTAGGGTCTGACAGAGTGGGTTTTTATTTATGTATTTATTTATTTGTATCCCGCCTCTCCATATGGATCGAAGCGGCGAACAACTTAGAAATAGCATGTATTTCGAAACATTTCTATACATGCCCCCAACAAGCTGGGTACTCATTTTACCGACCTGCGAAAGGATGGAAGGCTGAGTCAACCTTGGAGCCGGGTAGGATCGAATTTACAACCTTGTGGCTTGCAGTACTGGCATTTAACCACTGCGCCACCAGAATATACTCACTGAATTCACAAGTATTAGGGTCTAAATACCCTACAGGCACCAGATCCTGTCTGATCCTGGGAGATAAGTAGGGTCAGCTCTGCCTAGTATTTAGATGGCTTGACTGCCAATGAATACCAGGTACTGTGGGCTGTATTTCAGAGGAAAGAACTGGCAAAACCAACTCTGAGTACTTCTTGCCTACAAAAACCCTATGAAATATTCATGGGATCTCCATAAGTCAAGAGGTGACTTGAAGGCACATACACATTATCACTGCTTCTAAGTCTGTATCCAACCCACTGACCTCTGTAACCAAAATTCAGCCTGTGTACTTTCATCTGACTTTTTTTAAAAAAATGTGACATTAACATAAATACCTAACATGAATATCTATCAGTGATTACAAATCAAGTTAAATAAATACTAGCCCTGCAGTCTGAGACATTGTGCTTCTAATAACATACACAGGGGAAAAAATGGAACTAGATGTCACTGCCATTTTATTTTGTGAGTTTCCAGTCATCCAACCAGAAAAAAACCCCCAAAATACTGTACTATTCAGGCTTTGGTGTGATTCATTAAGACCTATGCTTATATCCAGAAATGTAATTATACTTCCATACTGAAATAATAGACATGATACTTCCTACAAAATTTCTTAAAACTTTGAAATTACTTAAATCTATTCAATAATCCTCCATACCTAACAACTAGAGTTCTAAATTAATAAATTCAAAAGTATTTAATAAAACATAATTTCATCTGTAGTACAATTAGTCTTATCTGCAGTACAACAATATTTAAACAAGTCTCTGAGGCTGAAAAATTCTCAATTAGCAATAAAAAAGAACCTTACCCCTTTCTTTTTGTCCCAAGAGTCAGTCTCTTACCGCAATTACTTTCCAAGCCTTTTAATTATACAAATGGAAAATCATATGCCAGTCACATTAACCAGAAAAGAATTATATGATATCCCATGAGTTTACTACAGATTTCACACTTCACTGACTCTTTACAGAAATCTTTTAATAATCATTACAGACATAATAATCAAGGTACAGCATTAGATTCCAGAACTGTGCCCCAAAAGAATTATAGGAAGATGTTTTTATTTTATAAGAGTACCAAAGTGGAATCATACTCTGAAATATTTGCACTGCATGCAATGCCCAAATCACAAAATAAAGTCATGTTAATCAAGTGCCATTCTAATGACCTGTTTGCTATAGAAGCAAATTTCAAGATGGGTAGCAAGGTCTTCAGAATGTAGTTGATGCCATTGTGGAAATAATTCTGGTCCAAATAGCTTCACAGAATTTCCTCAGTCATCCTTACAACAGTCCTATGATTCAGGTCAGTAATATTATTTCCACTCAGCCAATGAAGCTGAGAGAGCAGAGCTTTCTAAGTTCAGAGTGCAGTTCATCAGATACTACAGTAAATCACAAAACAGAAATCAAACCTAAGGGACTGAAGTATTTTGCAGCAAAAGAGCCTAGAACTGTTTTCCCCCTCCCTTGTTGAATACTTGGAACAACAAACCCAAATACGGCTTACAATCACTTGGGAACCTTTGGTCTAACACAATCCCTTACTACTGGCCAGGCTGAGTGCGGATGATGGAGTACATCTGGAAGGGCAAAGCTTCCTCATCTCTCATATACAATAATAAAGATGAATACTGCTTGATTTTTTTTAAAAAAAACCCTCTCAATCAGCAATTATAAAACTCTCTCTCTTTCTTTCAGTTCAAGAAACATTTACAGTAAGAAAGTAAGTAAATATTTTTGTTCACAAAATGCTATTTTCAAACTAAAACTAAAAAGCTGCAAAGGCCGATGTACTGCTAGTAGCCATTTTGTGTGACAAGTTACCAAGTACCTATGCCCCTATTATGCACCCAGTGGGTGTTTCTTATCTGTCTTTCACAGGTGCCATTAACTTATGTGGCTATGATTGCTACTATCCACATTCATTTGGGTGACAGTGCAACACAATAAAACCAATTGAAACTTGCCCCAAATGTTAAGAACCAAAGTTGTGCTATGCCCAGCAGGTCCTGGCTTCCTGGATCTTTTCTCCTCTCATTTTTAAATAAGAGGAGAGGAGATGTTTAAATCTATGAGCAGATTTACAACATCAGCATCTTCCAGCATCATAACTGCACTATTCCTTTTAATTTTTTCTTCCTCAAAAACAGATCTACAAAGCCAACCATCTCTTCTTCTAGGTGTTTCACAGAGAGTGAGAGTGAAGGGGAATGAAACAAGCACATTACATTGAAGGCATGCTGAATTTGCCCATGAAAAGTGTTTTAAAAAGTACTGTAATCCAGTTTCTCCACGGAGAAGGAAGATTTCAGACATTTGCTGCTATTACTGTAATTTGGGGAACTGGATGACAAATAAGGGGAAAAGGGGTCCTAGGATGGAGAGTAGCTGGAGAAGACTGCAGTGTGAATTACCTTTGTATACAGCAGCCCCTCCACTTTTACAAGGATTTGGGGTGCAGAAATCTCAGGAAAATGGAAAAACCCCTCCCATTCCCTTCTAGGGTGCCCCCTCCCATTCTCGTCTTTTGCATGCTTGCCTTCCTTCTCTTTGCCTGGGCAAAAGGCAATGGAGCCACATGTGCCTTCCTCCCATTCCCTTGCTTTTTCCCCCAGCGTGCATTCTCCATTCCTGGGCAAAAAACAAGGGAATGGAGGGAAGGCAGACACACACACACACTTTCCTCCTCCATGTGCACTGCTCCCCCTCCCATTGCCTTTTGCCCGGGCAGGGAGAAGACGTGCACTGGGGAGGAGGGTGAGAAATGAAGTGGAAGGTGTGCACGCACTTCACAAATAATCAAATTAGTAAAGATCAACCCTGTGAACGTGGAGGGAGGACTGCACTACACAGGCTACACATGTCTACAAGTCTTACTACCAAACTTCTTTCTGAACCTCTAAAATTTCTTGGAAATAAGCCCCACAGGATTTACTCCCAAGCTGCAACCAGAACCCCACAGAATTATGGCACTAGCACAGCAGGATGTTTCAACATAGGCCAGACTTTTTGACACAGAAAGAAGTTACCAAAACAATTAACTACAGTCTTAGAGGTCTGCTGTTGCAAATTGGGAGGGGGAATGGGGTGGTAGGAGCCAAAATCCCACGGGGGGTTTAAGCAGCCTTATAGTGTGCTCAAGGTGTGCAGGAGTATGCATCCCTGTATTCCACTCATTGGCTCTGCCATTTCACTCACATTTCCAATGATCCCCCATTGCAGCCCTCAGATTCACTCAGGCAGATAGCCGCTTGATTTAGATCCCTGTACAGCGGCCAACAGAAACATTATTAGCGTTCCCCTCCATTGGTAAAGTTGCCAAATCAGCTGGCCAGAATGTCAGGGATTCCAGGCAGGGAACCCTGGAAAATGATCAGCCCACCGCAAAGATGTTGCATCATGCCCCAGCTGTGGGTGATTGCAACGTTGCATAAGAGACTGGAATCGTGCGCAGAAGGTAAAGGGAGGTGTGCAAACCCTTACCTGATTGGCTGTAGATAGGTTGTAGATATGTATATAAGAAAGCAATCCCCAGTCTATATTGTCTGTTGACCAAACCTGGTGTCTGGCGCAAGCCTCTGTTCATCTCTCCTATGTTTTGTATATAACGTAACTTTGCTGCAAGATAAAGTGCCTCCTGTTTTGGAAGAAACTCCTCTGTGTGTGAGTATCCTTACTGGGGAACAAGGTTGCTGCTGTTGCCTCACTGTGCTCTGGCTTTTCTGCTGCGTTTCCATGGGGTTGAAACTCCTATCAACCCCCGACACAGAATTTCATCCCATTTCTAGGCATGCCACCTAGTGCTTGTTTGGATGATCATCTGGTCTTGATTTCAACCTTTCGTTAAAAAACAAAACAAAACAGTCTACTTCTTGCAGTAGTGGATATTCAGGGCAAATTATGTAGTCATTGTTCTGTCCAATTGTTTTGGTGGAAACAAACTTATTTAACCCATGAGTGAAGTCTCACATCCTCGAGTCACTCTTCTCTCAATGCCAGTCTTGTGGATCAGTGTTCCAACTCAGCCTCAAAGTCTAGCTTTTGAAGAAAAGTCTACCTGAAGTCTGTTTTGCAAAGCTCCTAGCAAAGATTGCACAGACAGCAATGGAGCCTTAAAAGTGATGGAGGAGAGATGCAACAAAGTAGTGTAAAGGCTGTAAAACAATGATTGCTATTTAAGGTTCCAAGGAGCCTGTGCTTCTCAAGACCTGTTTAATGTAGCAATCTAAAAGTCCAGAAAAAAAATCCAAGTTCTATTTTATGAAGGGCAACTGGGGTTCCCGCATTCCCTGATGTGGAAGAAAAAGGGAAACTCCAATTATAATCACCTTCTCTCCACCCTGCCTTGACTCCCCTGGCACTGCTGCCACTCCTACCAGCCCGCCACTTACTTTACCTCTCTCTCTCCCTCTCTCCCTGTTCCTTCTCTTGCAGCAGTTGCAGCACCACTGCCTTCACTTGCCTGCTTGGTGACAGTAGGCAGCAGCATGAAATCAAGTGGGGGGGAGAAAAAGAGAGTTGTAGAAGTGCAGCTGTGGCTACAAGGGATAAAAGAGCATAGAAAGTGCAGCAAGTCAGTGCAAAGTTCAAGAGAAGAGAGGTGCAGCAGCATGAGGGGAAGGGAAAAGGAAGGGGGAAAGGAAAGTGCAGTGGTAGGATGCAAGGAGCAACGGAGGTGGGTATAAGGTGAAAGAATGTGCAAGAGAGAGGGAACTGTTGTCACAAGGCAAGGCAAAGAGAGAAAGGAGTGTGGGAAGTGAAAGCAGCGGAGTACAAGAAGCAAGGGGAGAGCACAGCAAAAAGCACAAGGCAAGGGAAGGAAAATAGAAGAAATGTACATTTCCATTGAAATAACACAAGAAACAATGTGGAGAAAAGGAAGGATAAATGTACAAACCACACCTTTTTTCCTTCTGGTTTGCCTCACCTTCTCTCGCTTCTTGAACTCTCACGCTGCACTTCTCTCTCTCTTTTCTTGAGAGTGCAAGAAGCCAAGTAAGGCAAACCACATGGAAAGAAGGTGCAATTTGTACGTTTATCCCTACTTTTCTCTGCATTGCTCCCTGTGATATTTCAATGGATCTGTACCTTAATGTCATTGCTGTCGTTGCTTTTATTTCACTCCCACACCAGGAATGTACACAGCCATTTTACATGGTTTTTGTCTGGCTACTAATCCTCACAACAACCTTGAAAGGTAGATTTGCTGAGAGGTAGTGATGGCTGAGGTTACATAGTAAATTCCATGATCAAGTAGGAATTTGAATTTGAGTCTCTCATAACTCCATACTAATTCTCTCTGAAGAGTAATTACTTTAAAAATGGAAAGAAGGCTGAAACATAATAGTAGAGAAGTGCAGCAACTGATGTGTTGAATCTGCATAATTAGAATGCAAATAAATAATATGATTTCCTAATATGCAAATCAGGTACCCAGATCTGAGAGGCCAGAATGTGGCAACCCTATCCATTAGGATGAACAAGTGAATATGGCTATCATTTAACTTGAAAACTGCAGAGAATTTTACCTTCCATATGCTGCCATCTAGGATGCATCATTTTTAGGCGGATGCAACATCCTTAACAGAGCAGAAGTACGTGTGGTGAGTACAGAAATCTATAGAGAGACAGGTCCAGGTTGTAAGCCCATGAAAACAAAAAACAGATCACATTTGATAATATTTATGGAAATTTATTTCCCTAAAGCCACACACCTATTTCATTTTTTGAGAGAGCAGTTTCAAGAGCAAGTGACATTCTGAACAGTGACTTTCTAACCCAGATCTTTCTTTAGATCAGAGACAACATGTTTGTGCAATTAAATTAGGATCTGTAGTGAGGCAGTAACATTAGTCTCCCCATATGACATGCTGTTTCAGGAACTACCAACCCTAGAGTTCCTCCTGCATATGCAGTAGAGAAAGGCAGTTTTTGGAAGGGATCGAGCATCATAATACTCAGGGGTCCCTGGGATCTTTGGATATATGTCCCACCACTACTGTATGCTATCCTGTCCATCTACAAATACAAATGTAAGAAATGCAAAGGCATTAAACAGAGGGAACTAAAAGAAGCTAAAGGACCCCATCAATTGGAATTTTGAAAATATCAAAACAGAGGTAGAACAATACCTTCTCTAGGACCAACTAAAACTGTAAAGTACATAGCAAAGCTTCGTATAGCTCTTCATTGATCTAGATGATGTTTAAAAAAAGAGTGAGACATCAGTAAATAAAATGGACAGGTGAGGGAACAGGATAGAAGCCCCAATGTGGGCTATGGAATAATTTCAGAAATCTGGAAAAATGTACTTCTAGAATTAAAGCAGAAACATTTCTTTCATGACTTCTGAGTCTATATGTAAAGGTTGGGAGTGCAGTATGCCGGGAGTGGGGACATATTACAAGTTTCTGCTTGGTCCCCTCAAGTTATGCTCGGGCCTCAACCATTCAGAAGATTTAAAGGCCATTGCCTAACAATTAACTTCCACAGAAACTCAGCACTGGAACATCCCAGGCTATTAAATATTTGCAATGTACAGAGCAAGCAAATATCAGCAACAGGGCAGGAAAGGAAAGGAAAATTCAACCTGTAATAATATGAAGAGTAAAACAACATTTACTCATCATTCATATCAACACTTCCTCACTGGGTCACATTCTGCCTACAACACAAGAGTGAAGCTTGGATGAGTTGGGGAGAAACTGTCAAAACCAAGACAGAATTGTGTTAAAGTCGCAAAAGGCACACCCTT